>CM077088.1:177354924-178554924 GCA_039513925.1 Platanthera zijinensis | reverse complement strand
CAGTGGGTTGGGCTTCCCCACTCATAGGTCGGTATTCACAATAGCCAGCCTAGACCATGCATACTACTCGGTACACCCACAGTCAAGTGCTACAAATTCTTTAGTACTAGTGCTGACAAAACCACCAATCTTTAATGGGCTAAGTGAACACTTACACTTGACGAGTCAACGTATCGACGTCGGTGTGACGACCGTCCAATAACGAGGACCCACCACTTAATGCACATATACACATACATTAAGAGCTTTCGAGCCATCGGCTGTTCAAATTTAAATAATTCTTCTATCAAACACCGAGCCCACTGCTCGTGAATCTATACCCACTATCCTCCAAAAACAATGGGTGAGTGTAAGTGACAGTGGTTATTAAAGGTTACTCTTTTAGTTTGCTTATTCCTACGATTTAAGGATGACCTTCGACTACCTAGGGCATTCCCTGTGAAGTCTCTCGAGGGAACTAGGAACTACAATGGGCTGAAGTCCAAAGTTCCCTTTCGCAAGCCACTTACTTTTATGAGTATCTATTTGTAACCAAACCCTTTTCCCATGTGGCCTTTTTGCTAATCTTAAGTGAATTTATACTCCCCGCGAGAAGATGAAACTCTGTCGACCCCGAGCACAACCCCAACTCCATGTTACCAAGACTACTTAGAACTTGGCCTTAAGGGTGACCTCATCATGTCTTCACCCAAACCCGGTGCACCCACTATAATTTCACACAAATATGGCCTACTATTCTACCCTGAAACCTTGAATTCACTATATGCAGACAATGTGATCGATCCTCCTAAGAGTATAAAGGTAAACACTCTGAATGATTTGTCTGCAACCTTATAATTATTACTATGGGTGTACCATAATATATTGAGCCCCAAATGAGAACTAGGAATTTTTCGTAATTAAATCAGCCTTTATTTTAATTTCCCAAAAATTATTCCTCATATGATATTGAACATGAAGTATGAGAATCAAACATGAAATGACCTTAATAAAATTTCCAAAGCTTCTTATTGCCTAAATAACATCAAGGTATAAATTTCATAATTTTCCAAAAAGGCATTTTACCATAAATCTTAATTCAAACCTTTTGATCAAAATGATAATTTACAAAGTGAGTACAAGATTTTGCCATCCAAAAATTATAACAAAATTCCCAGAGGACTATAATGATAAGAAAACACGTATGCCATAATTTCATAATTTTCTAATCCAATTTAACCATTTATTTGAATTTATAAAATAATTTACCTCTAGGGCAACTTGTGAAGGAATAACTATATATACTCTTCAAAAATTGTAATAAAATTAATAAGGCTTTACAAAACATAAAATGTTTACCAGTATATTTTTCACAATTTTACAGTACTTGGTTTGTTTTATTTCTCCAATCAACAACCTCTAGTGTTACAAAGAAGATACAAAAAATCTTTAACTTAAAATTATAATAAAATTTGCAGAAATAGATAACATCTACAAAGATCTATTGTCCAAATTTCTTGACCATCCAATACTTTTAGTCATGTATTTCCATATTTGATAAGGAAGTACGTATCCTAATCAATAAGTGATTTGTGGGGGGGGGGGGGGCAGTGAAATACTCATAAAATTCTAAATAAATTATCCAAAGGGTTTCTCTTCCCATTGAACATCTCTACAAAGTTTTGAGCCAAGGCTTGGAGAGGTGACAATGTTTTATTTATTGACCCTAAAAGACAACCCTAGGGTTTGAACTAGGGTCCCATGGTATTTCATCCCTAAATACATCTTTATTTATTGCTAGGGTTGTCACATGAGATAACAATGTATTGGTGATGAAGCATATTTTAGCTTAGTTTCTAAGGGAAAAAATATTTATATTCTCGTTTAAATCTTTTACCTTTTCTATTTTTGGGTTCTTTTTAATTTCTTTTTTCAATTATTGTTCTAACTTAGTAAATTTTGTGTTTTTTTAGGTTTTTGTGTTTTCTCCTATTACACGCCCCCTGGTCACGCCCTACCAGGGCGTGTACTTAGGGCGTGTAACCTAGATGGAATTAAGCTATCGGTCCGAAGTCAGGTTCCAGAAAAATTTAGCTTACACGCCCTCGGACACGCCCGTGCACCACCACCACGGGCATGTCCTCGAGGCATGTCCCGCCAATTCCCGAGAAATCACTACAATGGAATTTTTCCACGCTCCAGAGTCACGCTGAATCTGATACACACGGGCGTATCAGAATAGCTTGTAATCCATCTTCCACGCCAGTCACTTCCGAACCTCAATTTCAGCTAGCAAAGTCACGCCGCATCTGACACGCGCCAGGTACACGCCTGACCCGGGCGTGTAGGGGGTGTGTACTTAACGAAAAATTTCTATGAATAGCCGTAAGCTCCAAGTGTTTAGGGGGCGGATTGTAATCCTGGTAGAGAGCTGTGAGAGTTTATCTTATCTTAATGTTTTCATTTATTAGCATTCTTATAATCTTGTTTAGCATAATTTTAGTCTTTTTAGAAACTCATTTTATAATGTGACTGTTGTGCAATAAGAAATAAAATAGTTCGTCATTCCCTTTCTCTCTCTCTCTCTCTCTCTCTCTCTCTCTCTCTCTCTTTTCTTATTATACATATCCTTAACCTGCTTTTCATTCACTACTTCCTCATGAGTAACTAAATCCTCCTAGTACTTGATCTTGATGATCCGAGGTTTAGTTGATTAAGTTATGATGCTTTAGTCTACTTTCTCTTTTTAAGGTTTGGGACTTTGATTTACTCTTAAAATATTATGTTCAGAAATATATCATCGATATTTAATCTCCATCTCTGGTTTTCACTCTTAGCTATCCGAGAGGCTCATAGTTTGAAGTGAACACTCAAGAGTAAAGAGAGTTGCACGCACCCCTTAAGAGAAGATGACATAAATCTCCTAGATTGGAGTGAAATCCAATAATAGGGTTCATTACTTAAAACGAGTTTTTGGTATTCATATACAGATGAGAGTCCGGTTTGATTTTCCTAGACTCAGTTGGGCACGTCTTCTAGAGAAGCGGATTCAAGCTTTGGGAAGCCCCAGGGTCAAGGACCTTTTACCTTATTAAATTTTAGTTTCATTTTTTGTATCTTTGATTGAGTTTTAGTGATTAAACCTTAAATCCATCGATAAGATAACAGTAATTCGTGTGAGTATATGTACTCAATGGTTCCCGGATCTAAATACAACACTTGTGTCCCCTTACTAAAATTTGATAGGTATACTTGCCTTTATTGGATATTGCTAGTTTGGAATTATTTTCGATATAGATTTGTAGACACCATGTTTTTGGCGCCATTGCCGGGGAAGCAACTTTCGTTGATATTTTGAAAACAGGAACCTTTTACTTTTATCATCTCTTTTTCTTGCCTCTTTTCTTAAAAATTTAAAATAATAAAAAAAATTAACGCTAATATTTAGAAACCAACATCATCTTTTTCTACACCACTTAATTCTCTCGAAAAGGGCAAGGTGGCTTAAATACCACGATTTTGTCTAGTACCTTGCGAACCCTTTATTGGGTAGTCCTCGGGAAGTTCGGTAGTTAAATCGTTAAAAAAATCTATTTTCAAAAAAGTAACTGTCTTTTTCTATCTTGTTTTTTCTCTTTTTTTTAATCTCTTCTCCTAGTGTATGACCTGCGGAAATCCGTCGGTTATTTTGGACTTGGACCAAGAAATTGAGCGCACTCTTCGGAGAAAATTGCGATTTCAAGGCCCTACTTTCCAAATACAAATTGATGATTTTGAGTCAATCTCTAATTAAAAAATGGAAGAACCCAACCTAGAGGAAGCCCTGCATAGGCCTATGTCCTATTATGCAAGACCGAATCTTGAGGGTATAGAATCAAGCATAGTTTGCCTTTCTATAGCTAATAATAATTTCGAACTAAAGGCTAGCATTATTCAAATGGTGCAGTAGTATGTACAATATGACGAACTTTAAGATGAAGATCCAAACGCGCACATCACTAGCTTTCTTGAAATTTGTGACACCTTCAAAATCAATGGTGTTACAAATGATTAAATTAGGCTGAGACTCTTCCCCTACTCTCTAAGAACAAAAGAAAAATAGTGTTTGATGACTCTCCGAAGAGGGAGCATCACCACTTGGGATCAACTAACTGAAAAATTTCTGATGAAGTACTTTCCTCAAGCCAAAACTGCAAAACTTAGGAATGATATTTCTGCTTTCTGTCAAATAGACTCTGAATCCTTATATGACACCTGGGAAAGATTTAAAGAACTTTTAAGATGATGCCCCCATCACGCGATGCATGTATGGTTACAAGTGCAGACGTTTTATAATGGGCTAAATAAAAATACAAAGCAAATGATAGACGTCGCTTCCGGTGGTACTTTAAACCACAAATCCTGGAAGCAGCTCTTGAGCTTTTTGAGGATATGACCATGAACATATATCAGTGGAATGTGGTAAGATCCCGCTCAAACTAACCTGCAGGTATGTACGAAGTGGATAATGTCTCCCAACTTGCACTACAAGTAGAAATACTTAGTAAAAAGATAACGGAGATGACAGCTGCCTCTGCCTCTCAGGTATGGGAATCTGCATCTGCTGCCTCCGAACAAGTTGATTATATTAGTAATATGCCTAGAAATGCTTTTAATAATTTTTCTACTTCTAATTTTCCTACGCCGGGTTTTGCTTTTCCGAACAATTATAATCCTTCTTTACGTAATCACACTAATTTCTCGTGGAGTAATCAAACAAATGCTTTTCGCCTGCCGCCATAACATGATTTTATACCACCCCCAACACTTCAAAATTTTCAAAAACCTCCAAGCTTGGAAGAAATACATTCAAAATATATTAATGCTAATGACGTGACCATTTGAAACCTCACAAGATTTGTCAAAAGTTTAGAAAAACAAGTAGGGCAGCTCGCCAAAATTATATCTGAGCGACCCCCCGGGTCTCTTCCTTCAAATACCGAGCCCAACCTGAGAGAGCAAGCGAATGCTATAAATCTCCAGAGTGGGAAACAAGTTTCTGGTATTATAACTGGAGAGCCCGAGGAGTGCTCCGCCCCCATTTTAATTATTCCGCCCACTGAATTATGATTTATCACCCTGCCCTATACTTTGAAAAAATATTCTACCCCACCTTATCCGTCCCAACTTAATAAGGAACGTTTAGATATCAGTACAACCGCTTCTTAGAAATGTTTAAACAAATCCACATAAATTTACCTTCCACAATGCTATCTCACAGATGCTCAAGTATGCAAAATACTTGAAAGACCTCCTGACAAATTAGAAAAGTTAGAGAACTTATCGCACATTTGGTTAAACTTTGAGTGCTCTGCCATATTCACAAATGGATTACCAAAGAAAATCAACGACCTGAGTAGTTTTCCTATCCCATGTATCTTCGGTGACCTATTCATCAAGCATGCGCTAGCTGATTTAGGTGCTAGTATCAACTTAATGCCTTTCTCTTTATTCAAGAAGCTTGGATTAGGTACCCTTAACCCCATGCGTATGAGTATCAAGCTCGCTGATAGATCGATCAAGTACCCATTAGGAATTGTGGAGGATGTTCTAGTAAAAGTCGACAAATTTATCTTCCTTGTGGATTTCGTCATTTTGGACATTAAAGAAGATGTCGAGGTTCCTCCGATCCTTGGTCGACCCTTCTTTTCCACCTCCTGAGCTATCATTGGCGTAAACAATGGAAAGCTCTTCCTACGTGTAGGAGACGATGAGATTACTTTTTCTATCACCCCATCGATGAAGAACACCCTTGAAAATGATGACTCTTGTTTTTTCATAGATGTCTTAAGTGATTACTCGTCCTACTACCTTTCTGAAAATGAATCTTCTTCTTTTTGTTTTTCCTCAACTATTTCTCCTGTTTGCCTGCAAGAAATGGCCCTGGCGCTGAATCCACTCCTTCAAATTTTCAAAATAAATCAAAAGTGTACGAAGAAATGATTTTTGAAAAGAAAAATCATCCAAATCATCTAACGAAGACCCTCCTACCTTAGAACTAAAAGAGCTACCTGAACATTTAAAATACATCATCCTCAAAAAAGACTCCAAACTCCCCGTAATAGTTTAGGCTACTTAACTGAAATAGAAAATGATAAACTTATTCGAGTTCTGCAAAAATATCGTCGAGCTATCGCTTGGCAGATTTTGGATATCAAGGGCATAAGCCCATCTTTCTGCACTCATAAAATCCTAATGGAAGATAATTCGCATAACTCAATCCAACCTCAGCGCCGCATAAATCCAAATATGGAAGAAGTAGTAAAAGGAGAGGTAATGAAACTCTTAGAAACAGGAATTATCTTCCCCATATCAGATAGTAAGTCGGTTAGCACAGTTCAGGTAGTGCTGAAAAAAGGAGGGATCAAGGTAGTTGTTAATGAAAATAATGATTTAATCCCAACACGGATGGTTACGGGGGTAGTGCATGTGTATCGATTATCGTAAGATAAATGATGCCACCCGCAAGGACCACTTTCCTTTGCCGTTCATCGATCAAATCTTAGAGTGTGTTTCAAGTCATAGCTTCTACTGTTTTCTCGATGGACTCTCGGGGTATTTTCAAATTCCCATCTCACCAAAGAACTAGGAGAAAACAATGTTTACATGTCCTTTAGGCACCTTCTCTTACCGAAGAATGTCATTTAGGTTGTGTAATGCGCCAGCTACATTCCAAAGATGTATGCTAGCAATTTTTACAAGTATGTAGAAAGTATTATGGAAGTTTTTATAGATGATTTATCCGTGTTCAGTGACTCCTACGATTTCTGCATAAAAAACTTGGAAAATGTTTTAGCACGATGTGAAGAAACTAACCTCGCCCTAAATTGGGAAAAATGACCTTTTATGGTGAGGGAGGGTTTAGTTTTAGGTCATAATATTTCTTCGAGAGGGATTAAGATTGATAAAGTGAAAAATCGAGGTAATTGGAAAATGCCACCTCCAACCAATGTTAAAGCCATATGCAGTTTCTTAGGTCATGCCGGTTTCTACTGTAGGTTCATAAAAGATTTTTCCAAAATCACCAAACCCCTTACTCATCTACTAGAGAAGGTTGCCCCATTTATCTTCGATAATGTTTGTTTAACTGCTATTGAATTGATTAAAAATAAATTAATTAATGAGCCAATTATGATAGTTCCGGTCTGGGACCTTCCCTTCGATATTATATGCCATGCGACTAGTTTTACGGTGGGAGCTGTTCTAGTACAATGAATATCTAAAAACTTCCACCCCATTTATTATGCGAGTAAAACACTCACATCTGCACAGGAAAATTACACCGCGATAGAAAAAGAACTTTTAGCAGTTATTTTTGCTTTCGATAAATTCCGCCACTACATTACGCTTTCTAAAATTATCATTTAGACGGACAATTTGGCCCTCAAGTACTTGCTAAATCGGATGCCAAGCCATGCTTGATCCGCTTGTTCTTACTCCTTCAGGAGTTTGACTTGAAAATTCGCGATAAGAGAGGGCCGAAAATTCGGTCACAGATCATCTCTCTCGTTTAGATAATCCATATATTGAAAATTTAGATGAAAAGACTATTTTCAATTACCACATCACCTTCCCTGTGGTTTGCACACTTTGCCAACTATTTAGTGGCTCGTGTCCTCCAGAAAGAGTTCTCCTCTCAGCAAAAGAAGAAATTCTTTTTTGATCTGAAGAACTATTTTTGGGAGGACCCGCATCTTTTTCGAGTTTGTGCAGACCAGGTGGTAAGGAGATGTGTCTCATCATAAGAAGGAAAGGATATTTTAAAACACCTACATGAAGGACCGACTGGTAGCCACTATGAAGCCAATCGCACCGCTCACAAAGTGCTTAGTGCAGGTTTTTATTGGCCTTTCCTTTTTAAGGACGCACAATCCTTTGTTAGTAGGTGTGATAGTTGCTAATGGTCGGGCAATATTTGTAATAAAAATGAAATGCCACAAAATTATTTCCTTGAGTGCGAAGTTTTCAACCTCTAGGGAATCGATTTTGTTGGCCCTCTTCCTTCTAGCTTTGGGAATAAGTATATTCTAGTTGTTATAGATTACATGTCATGATGGGAAGAGGCCCAAGCTCTTCCTACTAACGACTCCCGAGTTGTTATTTTATTCTTAAAAAAATATTTTCTCGATTCGGTACTCCAAGAGCCATCATTAGTGATAGGGGTTCGCATTTCTTTTATGCACAGTTCTCTAAAACTCTTATAAAATGCGGTGTTACACATAAACTTTCAACCGCCTACCACCCCCAGACTAACGGTCAAGTCAAAGTAGTAAATAGAGAAATAAAACGTATTTTAGAAAGAAAAAAGTTCCTTCTTCACGTAAAGATTGGTCAGTGAAATTGGACGATGCTATATAGGCCAACTGAACCGCGTACAAAACCGCCATCGGTTGTACGTCATATCGGTTGGTTTAGGGAAAGTCATGCCACTTACCCTTAGAACCTAAACATCGTTCTTTTTGGGCCTTAAAATTTTTAAATTTCGATCCCCACTCTATCGCCGATTTTCAGAAATTTCAACTTAACAAACTAGACGAGTGGCGCTCTTATGCTTACGAAAATAATATATTATATAAAGAGCGGACGAAACATTTTCATGATAAAAATTTAACGCACCAAAAAACCTTCAAGCCGGGCATCCAAGTTTTGCTTTATAATTTTTGACTGCATTTATTTCCAGGAAAGCTAAAATCTTGATGGTCTGGTCCTTTTTCTGTTAATGGAGTTTTCTCTTATGGCACTATTTTTATTTCACACCCGGATAATGGTGATTTCAAAGTTAAAGGGCAGCGTCTGACTCTATTTTTCTGGTGATGATATTAATGTGGACACTGTTAATTTTATTTTGTATTGACTGTAATAATAATTTAAGATTTCTTTTTGTTGGACAATATTCTTTTGGGTCGAGCTCAAATGACCTTTAAACAAAGGGCGCTATTTGGAGGCAACCCAATTTCTTTTTTCTTTATTTTTCACAGTTTATCATGGGCGGCTATGACGTGCTGAGGTTTTGTGATCGCCAGATCTAACATTGTTGATTACACCAGAAGTTTAGGATGATATCTCAAGAAGTTCCAAAGCATAAACATGGGGAAGCGGCATCACCCAACCATTCGCAACTCACAAATCCGGGGAAGTACCAATTTTAATTTATTTAAATTCAGTTTTGTTTATTAGCTTCTCTCTCTCCTTCCCCTCCTTTCTCCATTGAGGAATATGTGAAACTTTAAGTTTGGGGGAGTGTATTTATAATCTTTTGAAAAAAAGAATCCCAAATTAAATTAAGTTAATTTTAGCCAAATCAATTAGTACCCCGCCACTTTGCATTTTATTCTTTTAAGCTCATGTCTACTTGCTTAGTTAAAATAAATTAGATTAATTTACTTCTTAAGTATGTTTAGCGAGTAGTATGTTGACTCATGCAGTGTTCCTATTTAGGGTAGTATGCTGCTTTTGAAAAATTTCTTGAATCTTTTTCACTTTTCCCAAGCTTTTGTTTTTTTATTTCTTTTACTTTTATAAAACCTATCATCTTGTATTTTTACTTATTAAAATCTTTTTAAACATTAATTAGTATTAAATGTAGTAGACAAAACCATTCTGGACGCTTATTATCATTGTTTTCATGAAAACAAATTCTCTATTTTCTATTTTTATGCTTATTTTTTTTTTGAAATTTCAAAGCTTTACGTTGAGTAGATTTAGGAAGCATGAATATGATCTAGGCATTTATTTTGGAAAGATTTGAGCCTTTGCACCCCGCCTAACAATAATCATTGCTAGCCATTTTGTGTCTTTTCATTTCCTTTTTGTAGCCCCACTTTTTATTTCACCACGGCCAAATAGCTTACCTATTTGCACTCTTTAAATTTATTTTTTAGCTTTAATTGCTAATGTGCATCTTATTGAAAAGTTTGTGGAAAATCCTTGTATTATATTTTGCTGTAAATATTTAAGTATGAAAAATGAAAAAAATTCAAAATGAAGAAAAAAATATATTTGATGAAAAAAGTTAAAGAAAGAGAAAAAAAATGTGAAAAGTATTTATTTATTTTGGCTAGCATTATTTTGGCAAAACTCACTTCTCTTTGTTTTAAGCGTGCAAATACCCCTCGTGTTTATCTTTTGAATATCGCACCCATGAAAACCTAAGCCTAACTGTAGGCCTAATTAAAGCCCTAGTGATTCATGCTTTCTGCGTTTACTTTTTAGTACAGTAGCGAGAAACTAGATTGAGTAAGTGTTTTTTGAAAGAAATATTTATCTTTTTCTTGATTGACTATGGTTTTATTTGTCTCTTAGACTTTAGTAGTGACTCAATGCGCATTTTACTCGTTACTTTAATAAGTTTTAATTCTGTAAAAATTTGGGATAATTTGTTTCTATATTTAGTGAAATTTATAAAATTCTGTGCTAATTTAAAGTAGGAATTTTCAGTTCTTTTTCAAAATTCCTCTACCTCTAAATTCCCGTCTTACTCGTTTATATCATTTTTAAACTTTCCAATTAATCCTGTTTATTTTAGCTAACTCATAGTCTATGCTTGAGTACAAGCAAGATAATAAGTATGAGGGAATTTGATGAAGCATAATATAACTTAGTTTATTAGGGCAAAAATATTTATATTCTCGTTTAAGTCTTTTACCTTTTGTATTTTTAGGTTCTTTTTAGTTTCTTTTCTCAATTATTGTTCTAACTTAGTCAATTTTGTGTTTTTTTTTCAGGTTTTTGGGTTTTCTCCTGTTACACGCCCCCTGGTAACGCCCTACCAGGGCGTGTACTTAGGGTGTGTAACCTAGATGGAATAATGCTATCGGTCCGAAGTCAGGTTCCAAAAAAATTCAGCTTACATGCCCTCGGACACGCCCGTGTACCACCACCACGGGCGTGTACCACCAAGTCACGAGAAATCACGACATCACGATTTTTCTACGCTCCAAAGTCACGCTGAATCTGACATGCCCCTCACATACAGGCGTGTCAGAAGGGCGTATAATCCATCTGCCGCGCCAGTCACTTCCGGACTTCAATTTCAGCCAGCAAAGTCACGCCACATCTAACACGCCCTAGGTACACGCCCGACTCCGGCGTGTAGATGGGGAGTGTACTTCCCGAAAAATTTCTATAAATAGCCCTAAGCTCAAGTGTTCAGGGGGTGGATTGTAAGCCGGGTAGAGAGTTATGAGAGTTTATCTTAGCTTAATGTTTTCATTTATTAGCATTCTTATAATCTTGTTTAGCATAATTTTAGTCTTTTTAGAAACTCTTTTTGTAATGTCCTTATGTCCTCTTTGTGACTTTTGTACAATAAGAAATAAAATAGTTCGTTATTCCCTATCTCTCACTCTCTCTCTTTCTTATTATACATATCTTTTACATGTTATTCATTCACTACTTCCTGATGAGTAACTAAATCATCCTAGTACTCAATCTTGATGATCCGAGGTTGAGGTTATTAAGTTATGATGCTTTAGTCTACTTTCTCTTTTTGAGGTTTGGGACTTCGATTTACTCTTGAAATATTATGTTCGGAATTATATCATCGATATATAATCTCCATCTCTGGTTTTCCCTCTTAGCTAGCCGAGAGGCTCCTTGTTTGAAGTGAACACTCAAGAGTAAAGAGAGTTGCATGCACCCCTCGAGAGAGGTTACGTAAATCTCCTAGATTGGAGTGAAATCCAATAGCAGGGTTCATTACTTAAAGCGAGTTTTAGGTATTCATATATGGATGAGAGTCTGGTCTAATTTTCCAAACCTCAGTTGTGAACATCTTCGAGAGAAGCATATTCAAGCTTTGGGAATCCCAATGGTCAAGGACCTTTTACCTTATTAAGTTTTAGTTTGATTTTTTGTATCTTTGATTAACTTGAGTCAATGTGATTCAGGATCGAGTACTACCTCTTAACTATCGTTCAACCCTCTTTTTTTATCATTAGTAGTAGTCTTTCTTAATAATTGCAACCAATTCCCTTTTTCCAATTTAGTGATCAAACCCAAAATCCATCGATAAGATAATAGTAATTCGTGTGAGTATGAGTACTCAACGATTCCCGGATCTAAATACGACACTTGTGTCCCCTTACTAATATTTGATAGGTATACTTGCCTTCATGTAATTGCTAGTTCGGAATTATTTTTGATATGGATTTGTAGACACCAAGTTTTTGGCATCGTTGCTGGGGAAGCAACTTTCGTTGATATTTTTAAAACACGAACCTATTACTTTTATCAATTCTTTTTCTTTCCTCTTTTCTTAAAAATTTAAAATTCAAAAAAAAAAAAATTTAACGCTAATATTTAGAAATCCACATCATCTTTTTTCTACACCAATTAATTCTCTCGAAAAGGGCAAGGTTGCATAAATACCATTATTTTGTCTAGTACCCTGGGAACCCTTTATTGGGTAGTCCTCGGGAAGTTGGGAGTTAAACCGTTAAAAAAAATCTATTTTCAAAAAAGTAACTCTCTTTTTCTATCTTATTTTTTTTCTCTTTTTTTCTCTATTCTCCTAGTGTATGACCTGAAAAAATTCTTCGGTTATTTTATACTTAGAACAAGGAATTGAGCGCACTCTTTAGAGAAAATCGCTATTTCAAGACCCTACTTTCCAAATACTGATTGAGGATTCCGAGTCAATCTCTAATTCAAAAATGGAAGAACCCAACCTAGAAGAAGCCCTGCATAGTCCTATGTCCTATTATGCAAGGCCGAATCTGGATTGTTATTTTGTTTTGATTGCTTGGAAACTATTAAATCTGTAGGGATTGTTTTAGGGAGTGGGAGAGGCTACACTGAATGTCCATTAATGGCAATGGAGTAGGTGTTCGACCATGGTGGATTTGTGCCCTTTCATATACTGGCCTGGCTAGAATTGATGGAAATATCCTCCCAAAGGTCAAGGGAGATGAATAAAGGCATAGGGGGAAGAATGGGGAGCCTCTTTGCATTCTCCATTACTCTCCCCTCTTTCTCTCTCCTCCCTTAAATAAAAACTCCCACTTTCTCTCTCCTAGTCACCACCTCCAAAATTTGAGTGGTATTCTAGCTGTTTTCTACTTTCTATAGCTAGTGGGCCACCCTAATTGGGCCTATCCCCTTAGATTGGAGTTGGGCTTAGCTTTCATCACCATTTTGTGCTTGGTTTGACCAAGGTTGACTTGGGGGTGTTGACTTAGTCCAATGAGTGGGTTGACTAGTCAACTAGGTGTCTTGAGTCCCTTGCCACCACCACCCAAGTCCATTAGTGACTTAGTGTCATCCACTTAGGTCAAATTAGGTCAATTTGAACTAACTAGGGTTAGGTTTGCCTCTGGTCAATTCCACCCTTGGTTGACCCCTAATGGGTTATTTGGGCTATCAAGGGTCCCTATGGGGTTGAGAATGACATGGTGGGTTCAAGTTGTCATGTTGAGATTCATTGGCCAAACCATAGTTTAGGTGTCAAGGAACAACTATTTGAAGACCAAGGTGATTTCACCTATTTTTCTTAGGCACCCATGGTCCTCCATGTCTTGTTAAGGCTTTGTCATGACCTACTAATGAAAAAAATCCTCCTAGGGGTCTGGTTGTTTGTGGGATGTTACAAAAAGCTCCTCTCATATGAACTGCAAATGAATACTCGAAAGAAAGAGGAGCAAAGTAGCAGGCCTTAAACAAAGAGAAGTCCATAGCTCTGAAGGCCGAAGGAACAAAAAAAATCTAAAGTTATGGCTGAAAGTCTTTGATTACAAGGGTAGCTAATCACCTAGAGGGGGGAAGGGTGAATTTATTATTACAGTCTTTTATTGAGTCTTTAAAATCTTTTATGACTTATTTCCTATTGTGTATACTTATTATAGTTTTCAAGAAAACTATATTCAGCACAGCAAAACACAATACACAGCACACCAGATTTTATAGTGGTTCCCCAGTATATGGGTACATCCACTGTCCCTCTCTGCCTTTCTAACTGTATGTTAAACAAGTCTCTTCTCCAAAAATAATGGCTCCTCAGAGATTACAGCACAATCCCACTGGATCAGTCAGTCTTCACTGAGACTTACGACCCTGGCTCATAGCCCTCCACACAGTAATCACCTGACATCCACACACAGGCACAAATGCCCTTTATATAGGCTGGGAGAAACAGCCTCACACAGATTCACACAAGAATCCAATCACACAGCCTTTATAATTTAGGCTTTATAATTAGATCTCACAGATCTCACACAGAGCCTAATCAATCTAGGCCTCACCACAGATCTTTCACCGATCCACAAATTTTGAAAGTGTTTAATTATTTGACTCAACAGAAATTATTTTCTGAGTCAATTTCTTCCTGGGATAAGAAATTCTCAGCCTTATCTGCTTCCCATCAACAATGATGACAATCTTTGACTATCTACTGCTTGTGCTGGAAGTTCCTCAGGACCTTGATTTTGTTCTTGCTGATAAAGGGAGAATATTAAGAATAAATATCTTCAATTAGCTATCCTTTATTGGCAGGAAAATGAATTGCATTGCCTCTCCTTCTATCCATAGAAAACTCTATGCAGATATCTTCTTCTACTTCAACGATCCAAAAATAGATCTTCAGATTTGGCTCAGCTTGGATCGTGAATCAACTTCAGCTAGGGTTTGCCTAGACTAATTCGTATTCCTCAGAGAAATCCTCTGTTCTTTCTATAGCAGATGTTGATTGCACCAGCGAACTCAGAAACCCTTCAGATTTTTCAATTGAAGTTCTTGGTTTTGTAACAATTGCGGAAGAAGACGACAAACTCCCGCTTCTCATTTTTAGAATACTAATCAAGATCTTTTCTTTGATCTTAATCTCAATTGTTATTTATAACCTCATTGATTTGTGGGATGTTTGACACGTGTCCCAGTTTTAACGGTGGTTAAAACCTCAGCTTAATCAAATTGAGATCCACTATAAACTAAAAGCGACGTTAATGTCAACTTACAGCATTTAAATAACAAATTAGAAAATCGTTGACTTGTTGACTTTGCTGAAGTCAGTATCATTCTGGACTTAGCCAAAATCAAGCAATACATCAGAAATCCTCAGTTCGACAAACTCAAAACTCAGTTCGACGAACCCAGATCTCATCTCGACGAAATCACACAATACTTCAAAAAACTTTAGTTCGACGAACTCAAAACTTAGTTCGCCGAATCCAGGGTTCAGCTCGACGAAATCAAGCATCATCTAAGAAAACTTCAGTTCAACAAAATCAAAACTTAGTTCGACGAATCCAGAACTAAGCTTGATGAAATAAAGCATCATTCCAGAAATCCTCAGGTCGACGAATAGGTGAAAGCTGAGTTCAACGAAATCTAAACTTAGCTCGATGAAATCAAAGCTTAGTTTGACGAAAACTGGATAAGCAATACTTCGATGATTCGGGACTTAGAATTTTCTTTAGCTCTGCTTGGCATTGAGTGGCGTTGAGTGAACAGGACATTCTCAACGAATCTGTACTTAGAAATATTTCTTCTCTGCTATTCATTGAGAGCGTTGAGTGTATATCCCTCACTAAACGCTTTTGCCTTAGCCATATTCTTCAGCTTTCTGCCTGATGGCGTTGAGAGCGTTGATTGTATATGCCCCACTCAATGCTTTTTGCCTTAGCCATATTCTTCAGCTTTCTGTCTGATGGCGTTGAGAGCATTCAGTGTATAAGCTTCACTCAACGCTTTTATACTTAGCCTGATTTTCTGCAATCTTGCCTTCTTGCTAAAGTTTGGCATTGACAGACTCAGCATGGCGTTGAGTGATTAAGCTTCACTCAACGCTTCTGGACTTAGTCGATTTTGTGGCTTCCACTTCTTAGGCTTTGACATGATATCATTGTCTCAACGATTCTGGCCATATGGCGTTGAGAGCGTTGAGTGAGCTTGCCTCACTCAAGGCTTCTAGACTTAGGAATTTTTCTGACTTTCCAGCCTATCACTTTAGTCCACTTGTCATTGTCTATTGAACTATATCTCCAATCATTGTGAGAATGACCAACCTGTATGCATGAACTAAACATACATCAAATACAACTATATGTATAATATTGCCCTATTTGACTTCTTACAAATCTAGGATATTGGGATCAATGAACCAAACAATCTCCCCCTATTTGAAAAAGTCAAAACACCACTTGAGAATTCTTTGTCAATGATATACACTAACATAAGCAGCACAAATATTATTAAAGCAACAAAAGTTACCACTTATCAAATTATCAAAGAAACAAGAGTTACCACTTATCAAGAAGTTTACCACATTTTCCCTTGTGCTCCCGTTGCTTTGATGCATTTTCAGTTGTGCTCCCCCTACATTGATGCACCCTACTGCTACAAACTACTTATTTGTTGCTGTTACTCCCCCTTGCTACTTTGTTCTTATATTACTTCTCCCCCTTTTCTACTTCTTTGAAATAACACTTGAAAGTCCGTGAAATAGCTTAGGAGCAGCAAGCTATCTACTCCCCCTATTTGTGGGCAGAGAAGCACCTAGAGCAGAACTTGCTCCCCCTCAATAAGAACAATTGAAGCTATACCAAATTCAACATACTTAATTCAAATTTGAAGGTGTTGAACTTCGCTTCATCTAGTGGTTTGGTGAAAATATCAGCCACTTGCTTATCTGTTGGGACAAACTCAAGACTAATATCCTCACATTCCACATGCTCTCTTATAAAATGATATCTAATCTCTATGTGATTAGTCCTGCTATATGATACAAGATTCCTAGCTATAGAGATTGCACTTGTAGAGTCACAACATAAAGGGCTTTCACTTATCTGGGGGTTATAATCCTAGAGTTGATGCTGAATCCATAGCAACAGTACATAGCAGCTTCCTGCAGCTTTGTATTCTGATTCTGCAATAGAAATAGATACACTAGTCTGCTTCTTGCTACTCCATAACATTAGCCTTCTACCCAGAAACTAACAGGAACCTGATATACTTTTTATGTCCTCTCTACAGTCTGCAATGTCTACATCTGAATAGCCAATTAGCTCAAAATCCCTATTCCTAGGGTACCATAGGCCAAGATCTGGTGTGCCCTTTAAATATCTCGAAATTCTCTTAACAACTGAGAAATAAGTCTCTTTAGGGCATGCCTGATATCTATACAGACACATGTAGCATACATAATGGTGGCCTACTAGCAGTGAGGTATAAAAGAGAACTAATTATCCCTCTATACAAAGTTTTATCAACAGGTTTTCCGGCCTCATCTTTGTCTAAAGACATATTTGATCCCATGGGAGTTTTCATGGAGGAAGCATTCACCATCCCAAATTTCTTAAGTAACTCCCTAGTAAACTTAGACTGTGATATGGATAATCCATTGTCAGTCTATCTTTCTTCGAGACCTAAGAAGAACTTAAGTTCATCGATGCTACTCATCTCAAACTTCCTTTGCATAAGTTTGGCAAACTTCCTGCAAAGGTTATCATCAGTAGACCCAAATATAATGTCATCAACATATTTCTGGACTAGGATGATTGTGCCCTTAGATTCCCTAAGGAATAGAGTCTTGTCTATCTTCCCCCTTGAGAATTTATTTTCAATGAGGAAGCTAGACAATGTTTCATACCAAGCTCTAGTGACTTGCTTTAGTCCATATAAAGCTTTCCTTAGTCTATAAACAAAATCAGGATGGTAAGGAACAACAAACCTGGATGTTGTTCCACATAGACTTCTTCTTTCAAATCTCCATTCAGAAATGCTGATTTCACATCCATCTGATAGACTCTGAACCATTGTAATGCAGCATATTAAAGGAACAATCTGGTATCTTCTAGTCTTGCTACATGGCAAAGGTTTGATCAATATCAACACCTTCCTCTTGTTTGTACCCCTGAGCCACCAGTCTAGCTTTATTCTTAACTATAATATCATTTTCATCAAGCTTATTCTTATAGATCCACTTAGTTCTAATGAAATTATGACCTTGAGGTCTGGAAACCAGCTTCCAGACCTTACATCTTTTAAACTGGTTCAATTCCTCTTGTGTAGCTCCAATGCAAAACTGGTTTTGGTTCGCCTCTTCAAATTTCTTAGGTTCTACCTATGATAGGAAGAAAAAGTGCATTGCTGTGTTGAGACATCTACTCCTTGTCACTACTACTTGTCTTGCATCACCAATAATCTGATGGTCTGGGTGACCCTCAGATGTCTTACTGCTGGAGGCAGTATTGCTTCAACATCATGTTCTTCATGATGTTGATCTTTATCCACTTCATGTGATCCTTGTGGTTCCTCTGAAATGCACACACCCTCTTCTTGGTCTTGCATTGTTGGAGCATCTTCTCCATTTCTCTTGAGAGTGAGCTTTTTCAACACTAGCTCAGTACCTATAGAACTAGAAGAAGAGCTTGACATCATATTATTAATCATATTTGTTTCATCAAACACTACATTAACTGACTCATCTACAACTTGACTTGTCAAGTTATATATCCTATAAGCCTTACTATGATTGTTGTACCCAACAAATATCCCCTTATAGGATTTGACAACAATCTTAGTTTTACAGGATTTCCCATTGTTGAGTACAAAGCACTTGCTCTCAAAAATTCTAAGATATGCAAGGTTTGGTTTCATACCCTTCATAATCTCATAGGTAGTCTTATTGTGGCTCTTGGTGATAGAAGCCCTATTAAGTACATGACAAGTTGTATTTATAGCCTCAGCTCAGAAATATTTTGGGAGAGAAGTATCATTTATTAGTGTTTTACTAGGCTCTAAAAGAGTTCTATTCTTCCTCTCAGTTATCCCATTTTGCTGGGGTGTTCTTGGAGAGGAAAACTCTTGCTGAATCCTATGATGTGCACATATTATTTTCATACATTCAGACTGAAACTCAGCCCCATGGTAACTTGTAATTTTGACCACAGTACTGTTCAGCTCATTCTGTATTTGCAAGACAAATGTCTTGAAAACATCTGAGGTTTCAGACTTTTTCTTCAAAAAGAATACCCAAACAAATCTGGAAAAGTCATCAACCACCATAAAGGTGTAGACCTTCCTACCTAGACTATGAACTGGAATTGGACCAAACAAGTCCATATACAAGAGATATGAACACCTCATAGAATCTTTAGTCTCAATGCTTTTGAAAGAAGCTTTTGTCTGCTTACCCTTTTGACATGTAGAGCAAATACCTTCCTTAGGGCATTTCATGTTAGGACCATTCCTAACTAGCTCTTGACTATAGAGCTTTCCTATAGTCTTATAATTCAAATGAACTAGCCTCTTGTGCCATATGACACAATATGAGACTTTCTCATTTACAACTAAACAAATGGGAGAGTCAGATGATAAATAAAGAAAATTAAGACAATAGACATTCCCACTCCTATTGACAGTCAAAGTGACCTCTTGGTCACTTGATCTTCTTATATGGCACTTATCCTTATGGAAAGGAATAACATAGCCAAGATCACATAGTTGGTTTATGCTTATAAGGTTGTGTTGCAACCCTTCCACATTATCCACTTTTGTGAAAGTAATAAAGCCATTAGTGATCTTACCATAATCTTTGGTGATCCCTTTATCTGATCCACCAAATATCACCTTAAGTCTATCCTTTACTGGAATGAAATCCTTCAGGATGCACTTTGTTCCAATCATGTGTCTAGAACAACCACTATTCATGTACCATATAGGGGTATGGATACTTGCTCTCACCTACAAGAAATAAATCACTTATCCTTAGGACCCCAATTCTCATTGGGTCCTAGGTGCATGTTAGGATTAAGATGAACATGCCTTCCAACAGCTCTTTTGATAGGTAAATGTACATTAGCTCTCTATACACAATTGTTGTGCCAGCAATCAATGGCAAAGTGGTCCACTTTGCCACAACACCAGCACTCAAAGATTTTGTACCTCCTTTTAAGGGCTAGTTTAACAACATTGCTGTCAGTAGCTCTTAGTCTAGCAGGTAATACAACAGACTTTAGCTTGAGTGCTAGGGCTGGTACACCAAACCTAAATTGTCCAGGATGGGCCATTTGAATCTCCACATGGGTTTCCATGTAGCCACTAGCACCCTTTCCATTCCTACCACCATAGTGGTGAACAACTTTATTCTTTCTTTTGGAATTATCAGCTCTAGTTTTCCCTTTGATGTCTTTCCCTTTCCTATCCTTTTGGGACAAGAAGGAATCTATCAATGGCAACACATTACATGACTTTGAAAACTTAGCCACTAGCTCCTTCTCCTTTTAGAGCTTACTTTCTAGATTCCTGATAAACTCATTCTTAAAAGTTATGGTGCCCATCTGAATAACAGTAATGTTCTTCAGCTGGCTAACTTCCCTAATTTTCTATTCTAGCAAAGTTATTATTTAAAAATGCTGGGAAGTAGCAAGCTTTGGAGATGCAATCTCCTGAGCCTGTTGTTTGGTTAGCAACTTACTCTTTCTGAATGCTTCCAGAAGTTCATCATATATTTCAATTATTTGATCTCTATCTTCCTAAGATTAAGAGTCATCTTCATCTCTTAATGAACAAGCATTTGAATCTGAACCAGTCACATATTTGGACTTGGATGAAGAGTGGATGAAGAGTGTACCTTAGATGGTCCACGCTAATCCTGTTAGGATTCCTCATGTGAACATGCCATCAGCCCAATGTAGGCTTCATCATCCTCTTCTAATTATGATGAGGAAGACTCAGTCCAGCTTTTCTCCCTCTTAGCAATGAAGGTTTTCTCTTTCTTGCTTCTCTTGTGGTGATGATTCTTTTCACCAGCTTCTTTCTTCTCAGGACAATTAGCCACAACATGACCTGACTTGCTACAATAGAAGCAAACAATCTTTTTAGAAAAATGTTTACAAGGTTTTGGATCATACAAGCCCTCTTTGGAGGGTTTCTTCTTATTACTGTAGTAGTCCTCTTTGTGCTGGAAGGAAGAGGAAGGTTTGCTTCTCCACCCCTTCTTTTTCATCAACCTCATAAACTTCTTTGAGAAAGCAACAAACTCGTCATCAGACATATTGCAGCCTGATTCCTCTTGATCTGAATCTTATGACTCAGCTGACATTCTTAGGGGAGAAGGATTCTTATCCTTTCTCCTCTTAGAGCTATCTGCCTTGAAGGCCATAGAAGTTTCTTTGGCCTGACCTCTGCTAGTCCTCTCTTCCTCCTTCCTTGCTGTCAGCTGCATCACATATGAAAGCAGCTTACCAAATAGTATGGATGATGGAGTATCTGCCAGCTTTGCCACTTCACTAAAGACACATATTTTAGTGTCCTAGTCTCTAGTAAGAGACCTAAGAAACTTATCATTTAGCTCATAGTTATTAAAGACCCTACCATTGGTCTTTAACTTATTGACTGTCCCGAAGAACCTTTCATAACAGCTAGTTATGGTCTCCTTCCTGATCTGTCTGAAAGCTTCATACTCTTAATTCAACATTGACTTTCTATCATCTCTCACTTCCTCAGTTCCTTCCATATACACTATCAAGGTGTCCCATATTTCCTCTGAGGTCTTGGAGTGCATAGGGTTTTGAAAGGTGGAGTCATCTATGGCACTAACTATGATGTTTTGTGCCCTCTTATCCATTGTTGTTAAGATGACTTCATCCTTAGTCATTTTAGTGTACTTCTTTGGAGTATAAATATTTGCATCAAGGATAGATATCTTCATTGGGATGAATGGTCCTTCTTGAATTGTGATATAGATCCTAGGAATAGATGATTCCATGAATAATCTGACCCTTTCTTTCCATATACCAAAATTTTCCTTCATGCAGAGAGGAAGTTTCATGGATCCAAGCCCTTTATGATTCTCTCCTGAACCCATCTTAACCTTCTGATAGCTACCCTTGAGATCTCCTAAGACTGTTAAGTCTTTTCTTGAGTAACCTCCCTCTGATAACACATGAAAGTCTTTGATTAAATGGGTAGCTAATCACCTAGAGTGGGGGTGAATAGGTTATTGCAGTATTTTCTGGAGTCATTAAAATATTTTATGACTTATGTCCTACTGTGTATACTTATTTCAGCTTTCAAGAAAACAATATTCAGCACTGCAAAATACAATACATAGCACACCAGATTTTATAGTGGTTCCCCAGTGTATGGGTACATCTACTGTCCCTCTCCGCCTTTCTAACAGTATGTTAGATAAGGCTCTTCTACAAAAGCTATAGCTCCTCAAAGATTACAGCACGATCCCACTAGATCAGTCAGTCTACACCGAGACTTACAACATTTGCTCACAACCCTCCACACAGTAATCACCTTATAACCACGCACAGGAACAAATGCTCTTTACACAGGCTGGGAGAAACAACCTCACACAGATTCATATAGGAATCCAATCACACAACCTTTATAATTTAGGCTTTACAATTAGATCTCACACAGAGCCTAATCAATGTAGGCCTCACCAAAGATCTTTTACAGATCCACTGATTTTGAAAGTGTTTGTTGATTTGACTCAAGAGAAATTATTCTTTGAGTCAATTTCTTCCCGGGCTAAGAAATTCTCAGCCCTATCTGCTTCCTAGCAACAAGGATGACAATCTTTTACTATCTACTTCTTGTGTTGGAAGTTCCTCAGAACCTTGATCTTATTCTTGCTGATGAAGGGAGAATATTCAGAATAAATATCTTCAATCAGCTAACCTTTATTGGCAGTAAAATGAATTGCACTGCCTCTCCTTCTGTCCAGAGAAAACTCTGTGCAAATATCTTCTTCTTCTTCAATGATCTAGAGATAGATCTTCAAATTTGGCTCATCTTGGATCATGATCAACTTTAGCTAGGGTTTTCCTAGACTTATTCGTCTTCCTCAGAGAAAACCTCTGTTCTTACTTTAGCAAATATTGACTGCACCAGCGAACTCAGAAACCCTTCAGATTTTTCAATTGAAGTTCTTGGTTCTGTAACAATGGCGTATGAAGACGACAAAAACCCGCTTCTCGTTTTTAGAATGTTAATAAAAAACCTTGCTATTATCTTATTCTTAGCTATTATTTATAACCCCATAGATTTGTGGGATGTTTGACACGTGTCCCAGTTTTAACGGTGGTTAAAACTTCAGCTTAATTAAATTGAGATCCACTGTAGACTGACGACGATGTTAATGTTGATTTGCATCTTTTAATTAACAAATTAGAAAATCGTTGACTTGTTGACTTTGTTGACGTCAACATCATTCTGGACATAGCCATAAACAAGCAATACTTCAGAATTACTCAGTTCGACGAACTAAAAACTCAGTTCGACGAACCCAGAGCTCAACTCGACAAAATCAAGCAATACTTCAGAAAACTTCAGTTCGACGAACTCAAAACTTAGTTCAATGAATCCTGGGCTCAGCTCGATGAAATAAAGAGTCATCTCAGAAAACTTCAGTTCGACGAACTCAAAACTTAGTTCGACGAATCCAGAACTCAGCTCGATGAAATCAAGCATCATTCTAGAAATACTAAGGTCGACGAACAGGTGAAAGCTGAGTTCGACGAAATCTGAACTTAGCTCGACGAAATCAAAGCTCAGCTCGACGAAAACTGGATAAGTTATACTTCGATGATTCTGGACTTAGAATTTTTTCAGTTATACTAGACGTTGAGTGGCATTGAGTAAATAGGCCATTCTCAATGAATCTGGACTTAGAAATATTTCAGCTCTGCTAGGCATTGAGAGCATTGAGTGTATATCCCTCACTCAATGTTTTTTGCCTTATCCATATTCTTCAGCTTTCTGCCTGATGGCGTTGAGAGCGTTGAGTGTATATGCCTCACTCAACGTTTTTTGCCTTAGCCATATCTTCGGCTTTATTCCTGATGCGTTGAGAGCGTTGAGTGTATAAGCTTCACTAAACGCTTTTATACTTAGCCTGATTTTCTTTAATCTTGCCTTCTTGCAGAAGTTTGGCATTGACAGACTACGCATGGCATTGAGTGATAAAGATTCACTCAATGCTTCTGGACTTAGTCAGTTTTCTGGCTTCAACTGCTAAGGATTTGACATGATATCCTTCTCTCAACAATTCTTGCCATATGCCGTTGAGAGCGTTGAGTGAGCTTACCTCACTCAACGCTTCTGGACTTAGGCATTTTTCTGACTTTCCAGACTATCACCTTGAGTCCACCTATCATTGTCTCTTGAACTATATGTCCAATTATTGTGACAAAGATGAACCTGTATACATGAACTTAAAAAATACATCAAATACAACTATGTGTATACCATTGAACTGTTTGACATTTTACAAATCTAGGACATTGGGATTAATGGACCCAATAATGTCACCAGTAAGGACACGAGCTTTTGATGCCCAAGAAGATTCCGATCCAAGCACGCCAAGCTCTAAGTTGTCTGATGTAGAAGTCTCGCTAATCTACAAGCAATTCAAAATACCGCTCAGCAAGAGGAGGCAAATGAAAAATCAACCCACCTCCTCGGACTTTAGAAGATCACATCATGATGGTGATAGATCCAAAAAAAGCAACAATAGAGATGATAGGTGCAAGTCTAAACCGAACAAACAATCTTCTTCTGACATAATTTGTTATTATTGTAATAAGGCAGGACATATGATTGCAGAGTGACTGTACAAAAAGAAGGAAGGATCTAAGAATGATGAGAAGAGATCCTTCAAAGGTAAGAGGAAGGAAGATAAGAGCTTCATTGCAAAGAAGTCAAAGACTCTTAGCGACAGTTACTCAAGTGAGTCAAGTTCTGAAAATGAAGAAGCTTACTTTGGGCTGATGGCTCAATCATATGAGAAAGTAGGCGACTCCCAATTCTATGGGAAGGTAAACTCTCACACAATGTGAAAGATAAATCTATGGGTAGTTAATTACTTAGAGGGGGTTAATATGTGTCTTTTAAATTTCTTAGTCACTTATATTAAATGATCAACAGATACTTGAAAAATAAATTTTCACAAGAACACAGCATAAGCAAACCACAAAACATAGCATAAGAAATCCACAGAACACAGAGATTTATAATGGTTCCCATATCTAGGCTACTTTCCCCCTTCTTCCTCACTAGCAATATGCTAGATAAGGTTTTATCTCCTCCTCTTTAATTAAGATAAACAGATCATAAAGGCTTATTTTTTTATTAAGAAACCTACAACTCAGACCCACTGGTCTTACCTCAGAGATCTACCCAATCTCCTATCTCATGTCCTTCAAGAACCCTACCTTAGACTTTACATGTCTTACACCTCAGTGATCCCACACAAATCACCTACCTCAGGTCCCTCAAGAACCCTACATCAACCATTATAACACAAGCTTACAACTAAGAGAATTTTTCTCCTACCCACTCAGATCTCAAAGAGTCTTACAAAATTAAGAGGTAAATAATTTCAGAAAACAATAATTTTGTGATCTGACTATCTGAGAATTCAGATTCTTCAATTCAGTAGCAAAGGATTGAATCTTGATAAGCAGGCTGGATGAAATGTTTCTTCTCTTAATTTGTAATGTTCTAGATGATGATTGGCTTGATTTCTTTGAAGAACTTGTAGAACAGATCCAGCTTAATCCTCAGATCCACTTGTTGAAAGGATCAGAAAACTTTTTTCAAGACCTGCATCTTCCTTCTTCTTCTTGGTGATGTCACCCTCCCCTGACATAGAATAAATTAGAATGAGACAAATGATTGATTCCTTGAATTTTGTGTAGACGACCCCTTTATATATAACCTTCACTGGTTGTTGGTTTTTGATTGATGACATCATCATATGACATCGTACTAAAAATTTTTCCTTCAAACATATTTTGATGTGATATCAAGTCACTGTAGCTGACATGACACTTCTGACTTGACTTGACACTCAACTGTGTTGACTCTATTAAACTTCAGGATAAAAAGTGTCGAGAAGTCCAAAGTGTCTCGAAATAATATTATGTAGTGTTCTTAGAAGGTGTTGAGACATATTAGCAGTCTCGACACATCTAGACTTGATAGAATTTTCATTCTGAACTTGAAGGTGTCGAAACAGTTGACATGTCTCGACACAACTGTCGAGTGTGTCGACATCTTTAAATATGCACTGTGTCGAGATAGTTGAATTGTCTCGACACTACTATCTATTGGGTGTCGACACTTGTTTTAATCTTCACTGTGTCGAGACAGTTGAATTGTCTCGACACTTCAGCCTGTCGGGTGTTGACTTCTTTAAGTCTATACTTCAGTCTTCATTGTGTCGAGATTGTTGTATTATCTAGACACTACTGTCTTAAGGTGTCGAGATATCTTACTTGTCTCAACCCAGTTATCTTGATCTTCAAAGTCTCGAGATAACTGAATTGTCTCAACACATCTATCTTTATCTTAAAATTATCGAGATAACTGACTTGTCTCGATACTGCTCCAACAAAGGTGTCGACATAGTTGAAGTGTGTCGACACTTTTGTACTTAGCCATGTCTCTGCACTGTAACTTGCTAGGAGTTGACTGTCCTGACTTCACTCAGCACATTTAACTGTATGGCATTGGATGAACTGGCTTCACTCGATGCCTGTGGACTTAGTCAATTTTATTTACTGTCTTTTCAGTCAGCTTCTTTTATTCCACCTGTCAATATAATTTGGACCACCTGTCCAATCAATATTACATAAGATAACCTCCATGAATGAACTGAAAAATACATCAAATACATACTTGTGTATATCATTGAGTTGAAATGGCTTCTTCAAATCAAGTACATTGTTTTCAATGTAGCAAACAATTTTTCCTATTTGGAGAATTCATAACCCCAATTCAATGATATACACCACAATACCAAAACATGATAATTAAGATGTACAGAAAAAGTGCTGAACAAAATTATAAAGAACACAACAATGATAACACATATATAACAAAGTGCAACCAAACTTTTCATTACAATTTGTTAAAAGATTACACTTTTCAGTTTTTATAATGTCCTTAAAACAAAATTACATAGTTCCAAAAAAAATTATTCTATGATTGTTCTTGCTCTTAGATGATAATGCATTTTTCTGATTGTACTTTAGCTCTAACTTCAGGCACCTTGTAATCAACGACCTTCTCCTTTCCCTTGACATCTTTGGCCTTTAAGATCTCTTCTTTCTTAATCCTTTGCCTTTCAGCATAATGATATGGCTTAGGGAAATACTTGCTGGGTTTAATAGAATCAGCTTAGATCTTCCCTACCTTCAGATCATTTCTGAATTTATAAATGCTCACCTGCTGCTTTTTATGCTTGACCCATTCTTTTTATTAATACTGTTTTCCCCTATCAGCTGTATTATTGTTAATAGCTTTGCATGCAGTTAGTATAATAGATCTAGAAGTTGGACTCAACTGCTCAAAATGTGGCTTTGCTTCAGCCTGCTCCCTGAATCTTTTCTTGGATTAATTGAGCTTCTTTTTCTTTAATCAATGAAGAAGCAGTCATCTCCACCTCCTCACATACAATATTCTGAATCTGTAGTGGAGGACTGTACATGGATTGTACTGCAGTTTGAATTGCCTCTAATTGAGCTTGTTGGCAGCCAAACTCAGCAGTTTGATCTTCATTATACCTTAAGGGAGGAAAGCCTAGAGTTTTTTTGATGCTATTGGAGGTCCAAATAGCATGCTAAGAGCTTGACTTTATCATTACTCTCTCCACCTTTATGACTTTTCTTTCTACATGATCCTTTAAGTCTTTCTTATGAAATCTAACTTGACCTTCAAGATGAGTAATCCCTGAGGACAAATGATTCTTTACCTCGAGCAAGTGATCATCTAGTTCTTTTCCAGGGCCTTCACTTCCTTAACCAAAGAGGTTGTGTGAGTAGATAGGTGAGATTCAATATCTTTGGAGGTAGAGGTTATCTTGGTCTCTAGAGCTGTAGTTTTCTCAGCTATCTTTACCAGTGTAGTATCATGCATTACTATCATGTTCTCATTCATTCTAGTCTGGTTTTTCAGGATATATCCTTGTTTAACAGATATTTCATCTTGAGTTTTCTTTGACTCCTCCTACCGTTGAGCAAGGTACACTACAACATTTATTCCTCTTTAGAAAGAATCAGTCATATCCTTTTTCTATAGATTCACTTCAAATCTAATGAATTTGATTTCTTGTGCAAGCAGGAATTGCAACTCCTTATTGCTTTCATCTACATATTTTTCCAGTTGATTTCTTTGTTGATATAACATTATTTGCATTTGAACTATAAGTGAGCTGAAATCCACAGGTGGAGCAATTGTTGTTCCAGACTAAATGGTCTTCTTATAGCTCCTACTCCTCTTTTTGATTTCAGTCAATTTTCTTTTCTTCATCTGATAGGCTTCCTCCTCCTCCAAATCAGAAGAACTAACAACTTCAAATTATTTAGGCTCTTTAGCTCCTTCAGTATTTGGGGCCAGATCTACTATCTCCCCCTCAATCCTTGCACCATATTCATCAAGATTGTTATCTTCCATGATGACTTCACCTTGTTGAGCTATATTATCAGAAACAAGATCAACTGGAAGAGCTGTCATCTCCCCTAGGATATCAGTATCTTTATTCAGAAAGATTTCTTCCTCAGTCTCCTTGGAGACTACATCCTCAATCTCCCTATCAGGCATTTCCTATTCAGGAACCTCTACTTATTCCAGAATAGTTTCTAGCTCCTGCACTACTTCCATTACTATTGTGTTGACAGTATCCAAATCTATATCTGGCATAATATTTAGGTTCTCCCCCTCACAAGGATCCCAATCTGGGATTGTCTCCCCCCTGCATTTCATCATCAGTACCAGGAGAGGTCCTTGGAGATTTTGCACGTGTTGTATCATCTTATTTCTCTGAGCTGGAACTTCCCTGATCTTCAGATTCACTGGAAGATTCTTCTTCCACAACCACTGCTTTCTTCTTTTTCTCCTGCTCCTTCTCTACTATAGGTGTTTCCTTGGATAGTACTCTATCCCACCTTGCTAGTATTCTCATGTCCATTCTTCTCATGTGATTGATCTTAGATCCAATCTTTAGATTGAGACTATAAGGAATGGCTTGTACCAAGTAGTGGCTTATAATTCTGCCCATATTGGGCTTCTTGATGCTTTCTGCAATCTTATCAAATACTACTTTGGTATAGTTAGTCTTGACTTTGAAGATAATTCTAGTCATAACCACAAACATATAAGCAGAAATCCTGTCATGTGCTCCTGTTTTGCATAGCAACACCTTCCCTATTATCTCAGATAGGAATTTGCCCTTGGTATTCATAGCCTTCCTGACCAGGGTGCTTATAATCTTTTTGGTTGGGGCCAATCCACACCACTCCAAAGCTTCTGTAGTCTTGGATGAATCTAGGTCATCTTCTTGATCAATTCTTTGTATGTGAAATATCTTGGACAGTCTTCTTCTTGTGATTTTGACATTTGTTCCATTCACTTTAGACTTAATCTTTTAAGTGTTTGAATCGAGATGAGCATTTTAGAAGAATTCAGAAACTTCTCATTTCCAGACATTTGAAGGTTCTGAAAGCAGATACTCCAATCCTACTTCATTGATTAGGGTTATTACATTCATAATTTCATCAGATGTTGAGTCAAATCCATTTCGAACAAGTTCATAACCTTCAAAGATGTTGTCGTCATTCTTGGGTGCTATAAGAGTGGAGATAAATGGTTGACGAGTGTCGACTAATCTTGGTTCTAGGGCTCGACACTCAGGAATCAACAGTTCACAATATTAAGAAAGCATAGTCGACTTCTACTCTCACACCCTATTTATAGTATAATCTTTCCTGAAGATGAAAGGGCGCGCTCCATTTAGACTGTTCTAAATTTTTAGGTAAAGAGCAAGAGTTGAAACTTGAAAAATTATCTGTCGAGATGTGTCGACACAAGTTGACACGAGGATAATATATCTTGACATATACCTTAGGGTCTCGACACCCTTGATGTCTCGACACTTACTTTGGTATCTCGACACTTTCTTTGATGTCTCAACACATTCTCTGGTGTCTCGACATAACTTTTGACTTAGCAAATATTTTGTTTCCAGAACTATAGATCCTTGACACTTTGGGGTCTTCTCTTGATATTTAGGTAAGTAAATTTAATTACTGACTTAATATTTTATTCTTATTTTTATTAGTTTTTATGTATTCATTAATTATTCTAGATTTAACATGCCAAGTTCAAACTTAAAGAAATTAAATTTCTCTTCATCTAGGGGCTTAGTGAAAATATCAGCAATTTGTTTATTTGTAGAAACAAATTCTTGATTTATGTCTTCCTTTTCTACATGCTCCCTAATAAAGTGATATTTAATCTCAATATGTTTAGTTCTACTATGTGATACAGGATTATTTGCAATTGAAATGGCATAAGTAAAATCACAATATAATGGAATTTTAAATAGATGAATGTTGTAGTCTTGTAGTTAATGATTAATCCAAAGCAATTTTGTACAACAACTTCCAGCTGAAATATACTCATATTCAGTAGTGGATATTGCTACACTTGTTTGCTTTTTACTGCTCCATGACACTAGCATTCTTCCAAGGAACTGGTATGAAACTGAAGTGTTTTTCCTGTCTTCTTTATAACCTGCATAATCTATATCTATAAAGCCTGTCAGTTAACAATCACTATTCATGGGATACCATAGGCCAAGATTAGGTGTGCCCTTTAGGTATCACAATATTCTTTTGACTGTTTTATAGTGAGACTCCTTAGGGAATGCTTGATACATGCACAGACACAAATAACAAACATTATGTCTGGTCTATAGGCAGTTAGATAGAGTAGTGATCCAACTATGCCCCTATACAAGGTGATATCAAGTGGCTCGCCAGCACCATCCTTGTCTAAAGACATACTGGACCCCATAAGAGTTCTCATGTAAGTGGTTATTTCCATGCCATACTTCTTGATTAACTCCTTGGTGAACTTCGACTGACTAATGGAAAGTCCATCTATAGTTTGCTTAACTTGGAGACCTAAGAAAAACTTAGGTTTACTCATACTACTCATTTCAAACTTACCTTGAATAAGTTTGGCAAACTTAGTGCAAAGTGACTCATCAGTAGAACCAAATAAAATGTCATCTACATATATTTGTACTAAGATGGTCTTGCCTTTGACTTCCCTTAGGAATAGTGTTTTATCTATTTTCCCTTTTGAGAATTTGTTCTCCAGAAGGAATTTAGATAGAGTGTCATACCAAGCCCTTGGGGTTTGTTTTAACCCATAAAGAGCTCTTAATAAAAGATAAACATAATTAGGATGAGTAAAGTCAATAAAACCTGCGGGTTGCTCAACATAGACTCTTTCTGTGAGGTTACCATTAAGGAAGGCTGACTTCATATCCATTTGGTAGACCTTGAATCTCTTGTAGGATGCATATGCCAAGAAGAGTCTGATAGCTTTAAATCTAGACACTAGTGCAAAGGATTAATCAACAATATACCCTCTTCTTGTCTATAGTACTTTGCAACCAGTCTAGCTTTGTTTCTGACTATAACACCATTCTCATCAAGTTTGTTCCTGTAGATCCACTTGATTCCTATGATGTTACTGTCATATAGTCTGGAAACCAACTTCCAGATATTACATCTCTTGAACTTGTGTAATTCTTCTTGCATAGACCCTATTCAAAATGGGGGTCTATATTGCCTTCTTAAAACTTCTTTGGTTCGGTTTGAGACAGAAAAGTTGAGTACATTACAGTGTTATGTTGTCTACTTCTTGTGGTCACACCATGAGATGCATCTTTAATGATCAGTTCCCTTGGATAATCCCATAGATGTTTGACAACAACTGATAATGTGACCTCTTCTCTTTGAACAGCTTCATCTTGTTGCTGAGTCTCTTCTTCTGGTTGTTCCTATACAAGTTCTTCCTCAACAATGTTGACTCAATCTTGTATACTTTGGCTTGCTGGAACCTAGTCTTCTATTGATAGCTTCTTTAGCTTCAAGTCTTCTTCTTGGTGTGTTTGATGTACCTTGCTTATCATTGTAATACATAGAACTGTCATCAAATACAACATGAACAGACTCTTCTACAACTTTATCCTTTAATTTGTAGACCCTATAGGCCTTACTGTGGTTATTATAACCAACAAATATACCTTCATAGGACTTCTCAGCAAACTTAGTTAAGTGTGTTTTCCCTTTATTAAAGAGAAAACATCTACATCCAACGATTCTAAAGTAGGTCAAGTCTGGTTTTCTGCCCTTAATTAGCTCAAAAGGAGTCTTATTTAGGCTCTTGTTGATTGAAGTTCTATTAAGAACATGACATGTTGTGTTAATAGCTTCAGCCCAGAAATATTCTGAGAGAGAATAATCACTCAACATGGTTCTTCCAGCTTTAATGAGAGTCCTATTCTTTCTCTCAACAATCCCATTTTGCTGGCGGTGCTCTTGGAGAGGAAAACTCTTGTTGAATCCTAAGTTCTTCAAAAAAACTTTATCATGCATTCAGATTGAAACTCAGTTCCATGATCACTTCTGATTCTGACCATAAAATATTTCAATTCATTCTGTATTTATTTGACAAATGTCATGAAGACATCATGAGTTTCAGACTTTTTCCTTCAAAAGAAAACCCAAGTAAATCTTGAACAGTCATCAGTAACCACAAAGGTGTAAACTTTCCTACCTAGACTATGAACTAGCATAGGACCAAACAAGTCCATATGCAAGAGGTATAAATACCTCACAGAGTCTTTAGTTTCAATGCTTTCAAAGGAAGTTTTGGTCTGCTTACTTTTTTGGCGTGCTGAACAAATGCTCTCCTTAGTGTATTTAATGTTAGGACCATTACTTTATAGCTCTTTACTGAATAGCTTGTCTACGGTCTTACAGTTCAAATGAGCTAGCCTCTTGTGCCATTTGACATAGTGTGATGTTTTCTCATTTGCAATTAGGCATATGGAGGAGTCTGAATTTAAACAAAGAAAATTTAAATAGTACACATTCTTACACATAGTGCCTGTCAAGATGACCTCTTGGTCATTTGACTTCTTTATGAGGCACTCATCCTTGTGGAATGAAATATCATAGCCAAGATCACAAAGTTGGCTTATGCTTATAAGGTTGTGTTGCAACCCTTCCATATAAGCTACTTTAGTGAAATTGACTAAGCCATTTGAGATCTTACCAAAACCTCTAGTAATCCCTTTGTCAGCTCCACCAAAGATAACATTTGGTCCATTTTTCACTGGAATAAACTCCCTCAAATTGCTCTTTGTTCCAGTCATGTGTTTGGAACATCCACTATCCAAGTATCAGATGTGCCTATTTCTGGTGCTTGGACATTCCTGCAAAATAAAGATTTATTTATCCTTAGGAACCAAAATTGTCTTGGGTCCTAGGTTCTTGTTAGCTGAGGCTCCATTGAGACCACTTGAAAATTTCTTAGCTGGGTACATTTTCTGCCCATGAGACACAGTGTGATTGAACCAATAGTCCAGTGCAAAGTGTCCAATCTTTCCACAACACCATCACTCATATCTGTTGTATCTCCTCTTTTGAGGAATAGTAGGAACTTTATGCAGACATTCCTTAAGACAGGAATCAGCAAACTTGACAGTTTCTTTTTGATTGGGAGAAAAATTGTTATTTTGCCTCTTAGTCACAACAGTCCTCCATGGAGTAAGCACATAAGGAATAGATTTCCTATTCACATATGTGTTTGGTCCTACTGGTCCAGACTTTTGGATTTATTTTCCCTTAGTCTGAAATATAGGTTGTGGCATGACTAGACCCTTTTGTCCTATCATCTTTTTGCCTCTCCTTCTCTTAGGTTTAACATAACCAAGTACAAGGAGTTCCTGAGAAGGTATCTATAATGGGGAGAACAGTCATAGGTTTATAAAACAACTGAACAAGTCTTTTCTAATTCTGTAGTTTGAGTTCTAGCTCCTGAATGGTTGCTTCTTTTTGTTTTAGCAACATGATTTGATCATCAATGATCTTAGTTAGCTTAGCTAACTTTGGATTTTGAAGACCAATCTTCTGAGTAGCTATCTCATGATTGTACATAAGACCTTTTAGAGATGCAATCTCGATAGCTTGTTCTTTGATAAGCTTTTTTTCTCTTTATAAGAGCCTCTAGCAATTTTCAAAACTTAAATGTGAGCTGCTGCGGTTCAGTCTCAGAGGTAGACTCATGTTTATCAAAATTTGATTTACATGTGTCTGACTCATCCCCAGTCTCATAAACAGAAATTTTAGAACAAATGGAATTGTCAAAGATTACCTGAGTATCCTGACATTCAACAATTTTTGTCTCTGGATTATCAAACATTGCCATCCAGTTAACCTCCAAATCATCGTCAGAGTCACCATAGTGGAATGAAGTTGTGGATTTATTGCCCTTATATATGGTCTCTCTGATGAATTCCTCTTCACAGGAGAACAACCCAATGTTTGCATGTTCTTCTTCTGATTCAGTTGAATCAGCATCACTATCAGAGAAAGTCTTTCTCTTATTTGCCATCAGGCTCTTTTCTGATTTCTTTTCTTTATAGAACTTCTTTTCCTTGGACTTCATGTTCTCCTTTCTCATTACTGGATAGTCAGCAATGACATGTCCAAGTCTGTTACAGCAATAACAAATAATGTCAGTCTTAACTTGTTTGTTCTAGTTTGAATCATACCTGACCATATATTTGTTTCTGTGTTTGTCTTTGTTTTTGCTGGAACATGGAACAAATGAAGTATTCTTGTTCCATTTCTTCCTTCTTCTCATCATTTTCTTGAATTTCCTGGTGAATAATGCCAATTCACCATTTGACAATTCTTTTGATGAAGAACTAGTCTCAGTGCTAACTATATCTTCATCCCTTCTTGTTGATGATGGAATTTCTCTTCTAGCCTTTTTTGATGTGTCTACTTTGAAATCCACAGATCTAGTCTGATTTGAACTTCTGGCAAATTCATTTTCTGCTTTTCTAGAATTTAACTGAAGCTCATGTGACAACAGCTTCCCATACAAATCCTGGGGTAACATGTTCCTCAAATTGCTCATTTCTCTTACTACACAAATCTTTATGCCCCATTCTTTTTTTAGGGATCTTGGAAACTTGTCATTAAGCTTATAATTTGAGAAATGTCTGCCATTATTCTTTAAGTCATTGGTTATTCTAAAGAACTTTTCATAACAAAGTTCTATAGAATCAGTCTTCCCTTGCCCGAATGCCTCGCACTGTTGGTTGACTAGAGACTTTTTGTCATCTCTGACTTCTTATATGCCTTCCATATAGACTATTAGAGTGTCCCACATCTCCTTGGATGTTTTAAAGTGTACTAAGTTCTGAAATGTTGAATTATCTATTGCATTGACAATTATGTTTTGTCCTCTTTTATCCATAGTGTCTAGAACCACCTCATCCTTTGTCATCTCCGACAGTTTCTTAGGGGTTTGTACATTTGTACCTAAGAAAAATACTTTCATGGGAATATATTGTCCTTCTTAAACTGTGACAAAGTTTCTTGGATATGATGCTTCCATAAACAATCTCACAATTTTCTTCCAAATATAAAAGTTATCCTTTGTACATATAGGAAGCTTCATAGAACTGAGTTCTCTGTGAGATTCTGAAGCCATGAGATCTGATATGTTTCAACCACCCTTAGGATCCTTTTTTTACTGTTAGGTCTTTCTTTGAAGAACCTCCCTCTGATACCACTTGAAAGATAAATCTATGGGTTGTTAATCACCTAGAGGGGTGGGGGTGAATAGGTTTCTTTTAAATTTCTTAGTCACTTATATTAACTGTTTAGTAGATACTTGAAAAATAAACTTTCACAAGAACACAATACAGGAAAACCACAGAACACAACACAAGGGCAATCCATAGAACACAGAGAATTTATAGTGGTTCCCCTATCTAGGGTACATCTACTTTCCCCCTTCTTCCTCACTAGCAATGTTCTAAATAAGGTTATATCTCCTCTTCTTCAACTCAGATCAACAGATCTTACAGGCTCAGTTTCTATTAAGAAACCAACAACTTAGACCCACTGGTCTTACCTCAGAGATCTACCCAATCTCATACCTCAGGTACCTCAAGAACTCTACCTCAGACTTTATAAGTCCTACACCTTAGTGATCCCACACAAATCACCTAACTCAGGTCCCTCAAGAACCCTACCTCAGCCTTTATAACACAGGATTACAACTCAGAGAATTTATCTCCTACCTACTCAGATCTCAGAGAGATCTTACAAAATGAAGAGGTAAATAATTTCAGAAAAGAACAATTCTATGACCTGGCTTATCTGAGAATTCATATTTTTCAATTCAACAGCAAATGATTGATTCTTGATAAGCAGGCTGGATGAAATGATTCTTCTCTAGATCTCTAATGTCTTGATGATGATTCGCTTGATTTCTTTGAAGAACTTGTAGAATAAATCCACTTTAATCCTTTGATAAACTTGTTGAAAGGAGCAAAAGACTTTCTTGAATACCTGCGTATTCCTTCTTCTTCTTGGAGATGTCGCCCTCCTCTGACTTAGAAGAAATTAGAATGAGAGAAATGATTGATTGATTGATTCCTTGAATTCTGGGTAGATGACCCCTTTATATATAGCATTCGCGGGTTATGGCTTCTGATTGATGACATCATCATATGACATCATACTACAAATTTTCCTTCAAACAGATTCTGATGAGATATCAAGTCACTGTAACTGACATGACACTTCTGACTTGACTTGACACTTAGCTGTGTTGACTCTATTCAACTTCAGGATCAAAAGTGTCGATAAGTCCAAAGTGTCTCGACACAATATTACTTAGTGTTCTTAGAAGGTGTCGAGACATCTTAGTAGTCTCGACATATATGTACTTGTAAGAATTTTCAGTCTGAACTTGAAGGTGTCGAGACACTTGACTTGTCTCGACACAACTGTCGACTTTGTCAACATCTTTAAATCTACACTGTGTTGAGACAGTTCAATTGTTAAAAATGTTTAAGTTGTCAACCTAAATCACCTAGAGGGGGATGAATAAGTGAGTTGAGCATCTTTTTGTGGAATAAATATTTTAGCGATCTAAGCACAGAAACATAACCAAGCAATCACAAACGACACCAAGAATTATAGTAGTTCCCCAACCTTTGGTACGTCCACTTTCAACTCACCGATCTAGCAAAGAACTAGACTTGACTAATCCACTAATCTCGGATTAAAAACAATCCTACTACTCCGAACAACGTTCCTACAACTCGATCCATGAAATGGATCTACACTCGGAAGATAAAAACTTCCTGCAACAACTCGAAGAACAAAGCTTCTACACTCGGAGAATAATCTCCTACAATAATAGATTTGAAATAAGAAATACAAACAGTAAAATTTCTCAGATATGGAAATTTTTGCCTAGGTCTTCTTTCTTGAACTTTGCGGCTCTGTAACAATAAGTTGAAGAAGACTCGGGTAGTTCTTTGATCTGAAATTTCTTACTCACAAGATCAAAAAAAGGATGTGTAGATTGTAGAAGATCTTGATCTGTAAGTCGACTTCTCTGAATCATTCTTGATCGAAAGCCTTTGGCGATGAGAACGAAGTGCGGCGGCTTCCGAATTAGGAAAGAGAATTAGGGATTTAGAATTTCTTCTTACGCATGATTGGGGTCGGTCAGAATGATAAGACCTTTTATAAGATATCCCTAACGATCATAATTACAATTAATGATGTCCACGTGGACCAATGATTAAGGAAATCATTTTGAAAAATGCGTCCTGATACTTAGCAATTTTTTAGAGAAAAAATCATTGCATTACTCGAGTGAAGAAAGGATTACTCGAGTAATACTTCAGGTTCTCGAGAAAACATCTGCATGATTCTCGAGAAGAAGTACTTGAGGAATCTTCAGGAAATAATTCATCATTACTCGAGTGGAATGAGGATTACTCGAGTACTAAATATGTTACTCGAGAAAAGGAAGTAATCATCTCGAGTATAGGACTTAGAAAAAAAATTTGAGAAGAAATCTGTCTACTCGAGTACTAGAGCTTGACTTCTCGAGAAGCAGATGGACTTCTCGAGTACTTATCTTCTATCACTCGAGACAAAGTACATAGCTAGTCGAGTGATAAACTTAACTACTCGAGTATAGTACTTAGAAAATTCTGAGATAGGAATTCTATTAACTCGAGAATAAGAAAGGATCTACTCGAGTAATGGACCCGGCTTCTCAAGAACTATGTTAAATCTTCTCGAGAACTATTTCCCTTACTCAAAATCAAGACTTAACTTACTCGAGTACTATCAAATAATCTACTCGAGTACTTAAGTTCTTCTCGAGTAAAAGACTTTGAAAAAAAATTTGTTTCCTGAAAAGTTTTCTTTATTCAATGAAATCAACATGTCTTTCTCCAATAAGTATAGTGCATGAAAATGTAGTGTATCCCAATATAGAGGTTACATGTGAGTCAACACCATGGATCACACAATGAGGGATTATATTGTGTGGTCCTGTGTTTGGTGACCCACTGTAGACAGACATTATTCAACACTTGGCAATTAAGTATTGCAAATACTCAACTAAAAGGATCATCAAATACAAACTTAATTCATCTTAGTTCAACGGTGACTTCATAAAAATTTGGATTATTGTGGATGCAATACCCAACAATCTCCCTTATTTGTAGAAGTCAGAACCCTCTACACTAAGGTGAATTACATCAAGAGAAAAATAAATAATGAAACTAATAGCATGATAAGTAGAATAAAAACCTATTATGAGTAAAGTCATATCAGCAAAATTAAAAGTTCATATAAATAGAAATTTATCCAAGAGAAATTTAATTCCACAATTTCAAAATAATGAACTTCCAAAATATCTTCAGCTTCTACTGATCCTGTGGAGGTTGCTGTTTGAAAGTCCACCTAGTGTCAACTACCTTCACCTATGGGGGGGGGAGGGAATAGGTGTCTTGCTACGTTTTTGCGGAATTAGAATTGTACCTGCACAAATAAACCAAACAGCACAGAGAGACACAGGCAAATTATAGTGGTTCCCCGATTTGGGTATGTCCACTCTCCCCCTTCGACCAATCTCCCAACCAGGGACGACTCGGTCACTTCTCCAACAGGATTGAAATCCAATCCTCACACTAACGGAAGGAACCCTTCCGAAGGAGTCACCACTCCTACACCACGGGTTGCACCCAACCCTTACAACTAGGAACCAACGTTCCTTTATAACAAAATTGAAAATGGAATGTAAAAATTACAAACTACTTATGGAGATAAAGGTGTCCCTCTTCGAACGACGACGTGTTCTTGAAGTCGACGAAGAGTCCACAACCCTAGATCTCACTTGGAGAGAATCTCCCCGAGACCGGCACCGACAAGAAGGGCAGCGACTTGGCTCTCGGGATCGGCTGCGACAAAGGAATGCTGCGGCTGTTCTTTGGAGATTCAATCTTCATAGCAAAGCTAGCAAGGTCTTCCAACGGTCACAATAGGATCGATCGTCTTGATCGATTCGGACGGGAAAGGTTTTCCCGATCTACGAATCAAGAGACAAAGGATCTCTGGTTAGACGCGTGAGACGCTGTGCTTGGCTGAGCTTCTGCAGTCGGGAGATCGGGAGGAAACCATGATCAGCGACGGCTATCCTCTGGTACGAGCAGCGATGGAGGCGGAGCAAGATCCACGATCTAGGTCTCGGTGGCGGCTCGTATTTTTGAATCTGTGTATCTCTATCTCAGCTGTTCAAGAATACCTATGTATTTATACATTAGGTCATCCAAAATGACCGTTGTGGGCCCCACCAAAAGGAGACCCTAAGTCCGGTTCGAAATAGCCCTGTTAACTTGGACCGGTCCAGAAAATAGCAGAAAATTGCCCATGTCAAATTCGGTGAGAATCGTAGGTGATTATCAACGAATCGGCGAGAATCACCTACGATTCTCGCCGAATTCCACTTAGCCGAATTCTAGCTATATTTATATAGCAATCCGGAGAGAATCGGCGGGAATCACAATTGATTCTCGCCGAATTGGCGAGAAGGCAAGGTCATTCTCGTTGATTCGGCGAGAATCACTTAGTGATTCTCGCCGATTCTGCCTTAGCAGAATTCAGGGCGGCGTCGATACAGCCGACTGCAAACGGCGGGAATCAGCCAGTGATTCTCGACGATTCGGCGAGAATCCCGAGTGATTCTCGTCAAATCGGCGAGAATCACTTAGTGATTCTCGACGATTTGTACTTAGACAATTTCTCGTCTTTCTTCCCGTGAGTTGCTTTGACCCATCCTTGCTCCTTGTCTGCTCTTGATCTTTCTTAACCCTGTACTTGAAAGTAAGTACACTCCAATAGAGAGAGTACACGTAAGCCAACACGCTTATCTGCTCAACGAGGGATTACGTTGCACAGACCCGTGTATATTGACCTACTGCACCCTGACATTGGTGTGTACTTAGCGAGGAATAACTGCAAGCACAACTTGAAGACAAGAGATCAAATACATTGTCAATTCACCTTAGCTTATGCAGGGGCTTCTTCAAATCAGGTACATTGTGGATACAATACCCAACAATCTCCCCCTATTTGAAGAAGCCTAAACCCTACAAGCTAAGGTGAAAATAACGGCTGGAAGAAAACACAACTTTGAAAGTTGAGAATAGAAGTTCCAAACCATTATCTTTTAGGGCAATTGGAGCATACACCTTAGCACTTTAGCCGAGAGGGTAATCTCCCCTTTTTCGGCTTCTGCAAATCTGGGACTGTTGCACTTGATACCATGCTCCCCCTCAGTTCTTGCACCTGTGCTTACACTTAAGTTCCTAGTAGATGCTCCCCCTAGATGCACGATCCAGAGGCTTCTAAAGTTTTCATTCCTCATAGTTCAGCATCCCCAGTTCAGTTTTGAAGAGACTAAACTTGGCCTCATCTAGGGGCTTTGTAAAAATATCTGCAATCTACTTATCTGTGGGGACATAGAAGAGAGAGATGTCCTTTTTCTCCACGTACTCCCGAATGAAGTGGTAGCGCACTTCAATATGCTTCGTTCTGCTGTGCGATACCGGATTGTTGGCAATAGCAATTGCACTGGAGGAGTCGCAGAACATTGGTACTTCCTTGAACTGAAGGTCATAGTCTGCTAACTAGTTTCTGATCCATAGGAGTTGTGCGCAACAGCTGCCTGCTGAGATATACTCAGATTCAGCTGTGGAGGTCGCTACACAATTCTGCTTTTTGCTGTTCCATGAGATGAGCCTTCTTCCGAGGAATTGACACGTCTCGAAAGTGCTTTTCCTGTCATCCCTACTCCCTGCAAAATCAGCATCTGAAAACCTATTAGCTCGACATCATTGTTTCTCGGGTACCACAAGCAAAGATTAGGGGTACCTTTAAGGTATCTAAGAATTCGCTTTGCAGTGACATAATGAGATTCCTTAGTGTTCACCTGATATCTGGCACAAACACATGTGGAGAACATGATATCCGGTCTACTTGCAGTAAGGTAGAGCATGGATCCAATGATGCTTCTGTATTTGGTTTCATCAAAAGGTTTCCCTTTCTCATCCTTATCCAAAGAAATGGTAGATCCCATTGGAGTCCTTATAGAGGTTGCATTCTCCATTCCGAATTTCTTGAGGAGTTCAGTGGTGAACTTTGTCTGAGAAATGAAAATTCCCTCCTCAGACTATTTCACTTGATGTCCCAAAAAATACTTTAGCTCTCCTATACTGCTCATTTCAAACTTTCCTTGCATAAGTTTAGAAAACTTTTTGCAAAGATTGTTGTCCGTTGAGCCGAATATAATGTCATCGACATAGATTTGCACAAGCAAGATCTTGCCTTTGACTTCCCTGAGAAACAATGTCTTGTCTATTTTTACTCTGGAGAACTTGTTCTCAAGAAGAAAGCTAGACAAGGTCTCATACCAAGCTCGAGGAGCTTGTTTTAACCCATATAGAGCTTTATTAAGAAAGTATACATGATTAGGATAAGTAGAATTGACAAAACCTGGGGGTTGAGCGACATATACTTCCTCTTTCAAGTCTCCATTCAAGAATGCCGATTTCACGTCCATCTGATAGACTGTGAATCCTTTGTGAGAGGCGTAGGCTAAGAACAGTCGGATTGCCTCGAGCCGTGCAACTAGCGCAAATGTCTGGTCGAAGTCAATCCCCTCCTCCTGTCTGTAACCTTGAGCCACCAGCCTGGCCTTATTCTTTATGATGACACCATGTTCATCCAGTTTGTTTCTGAAGATCCACTTGGTGCCGATCACATTCTGCCCCTTTGGTCTGGAAACCAGCATCCAGACATTGCATCTTTCAAATTGATGTAGTTCATCTTGCATGGCCAATATCCATGCTGCATCTTTGTTCGCCTCGTCGAACTTTTTTGGCTCAACCTGTGACAGGAAACTAAGATGCAAAATCTCATTAATAGTACCTCTTCGAGTTCTGACACCGTCGCGAGGATCTCCGATGATCTGATCTCTAGGATGATCTCTCACGTGTCGAAGCTCTAGGAGTCTGGCATCAGGAGCTCTGACATCTTCTTGAGCTTCTCCTTCTTCCAATAGGTTTGCTCCATTCTGATCTTCAACTTCTCCACTTGACGTTGAGGTAGAAACCTTGACGTACTTAGGAGTTACATCTTTAGTAGTCTCATCGAGACTCAGCTGTTCAAGTCTTGCACCTGCATCTTCAAGAATATCGCTGGAAGAATTTCTATTAAGCAAGCTTCCTTCATCAAATACAACATTAATTGATTCTTCAACCACTAGGGTTTTCTTATTGAAAACCCTATATGCCCGACTATGGCTATTATAGCCCATGAATATGCCTTCGAAGCATTTTTCACCAAACTTAGTACGCGGGTACTTCCCGTTATTCAGTACATAACATTTGCAGCCAAAGATCCTAAAATAGGACATGGTTGCCTTCATGCCTTTCAATAGCTCATAGGGCGTCTTATGATGATTCTTGTTGATCAAGGCCCGGTTTTGTACATGACACGCCGTATTGACAGCCTCTGCCCAGAAGTATTCTGGGAGAGATGCGTCATTCAACATTGTCGTGCAAGCTTCAATGAGAGTTCTATTTCTCCTCTCCGCCACCCCATTTTGTTGAGGAGTACGCGGGGAGGAAAACTCATGAAAGATACCATGTTCTTCACAGAACTCTGTCATAGCACCACTCGAACTCTGTTCCATGGTCACTTCTGATTTTGACCACCGAGCAGTTAAGTTCGTTCTGAATCTGCCTGACAAAATTGGTGAAGATGTCAAATGTATCTGACTTGCATTTTAAGAAGAACACCCATGTAAATCGAGAGTGATCATCAACAATCACTAGCATATAAGACTTGCCTCCCAAGCTATGAACTTGCATTGGACCAAACAAGTCCATATGCAGAAGATAAAGACACCTGGAGGAGTCTTTGTCAACGATGCCCTTAAAGGTAGCCCGAGTCTGTTTGCCCTTCTGGCATGCAGGACAGGGGCTATCTTTGATGCACTTAATGATGGGAGAATCCCTTACTAAGTTTTTAGAAAACAGCATACTAATTGTCTTGAAATTAATATGTGTCAATCTCTTGTGCCATTATTCACAAAGAGATACACTGCCTGTTGCTACTAGGCATACGGGGGTAGATGAATCTAAACTAAGAAAATCTAAGCAGAAGATATTTGTGCTCCTAATGCCTGTTAATACCGTCTCCGAAGAGGCACACGATATTATCAGGCATTTGTCCTTGCAGAACTTAACGTCATATCCTTTATCAAATAATTGACTTACACTGATTAGGTTATGATTTAACCCTTCAACGTAAGCCACGTCAGTGATAGAGATTATACCGTTGGAAATCATACCGTAACCCCTGGTGACTCCTCGATCTGACCCCCCAAAGATGACTTTGGGTCCATTCTCGACTGGAGAGTAATCACGCAGCAGGCTTCTTGTCCCGGTCATATGCCGGGAACATCCACTGTCCAAGTACCATATGGGAGTTTTGGTGGCCTTTGGACATTCCTGCAAAACAGAATTAATTTCCCTTAGGAACCCAATCGAACTTGGGTCCTAGATTCCTCGTTAGCATGCTCCCCCTCGAATGGTTAGCCCTATGAGTGGTCTGCCTCGCATTGCCAACATGAGGAGTCTCGTTATTCCTCGGATTAAACCAGCAATCCACGACAAAGTGACCAACTTTTCCACAGCACCAGCAGTCAAATCTGTTATACTTTATCCTAGGTACCTGCTTCACCCTTGGAACGGAAGGTTCAACCGGGGCCTCGGACCTGGAGGTGGACTCATCATGATGACAACAGACGCATGATTTCTTCACCTCCTGGTTTCTCAGTGTAACAGGCTTGGCCTTAGGTGCCTGCTTCCGATTATGGCCGCTAGAGAAGTGGCCATAATCCTCCATCTGAACTTCCTCATAAGGTACCTTGAAGACACTCTCGCCAAAGTTGTGAGGGAAGGCCCACCCCTCATACTGGCTCTTGGTCTTTTCAACCGAGGGCCGGAAGAAGTTGCCATAAGTTGACTCAAAGTCCTGTTCATTGCAAGGATAGCCAGGCTTCCTGAATACAATAGGGTTGAGTGGGGCCTTTCCCTTTTCTGCGGTAGAGGCCTTCTTAGCAGCCTTATTTCTCCTCTGCTTTTTGTTTCTCCTGGATGATTTACCAGACACACCCACATGCCCCAAGCCTGCCCCCTTAGCCTGAGCAGAGAAGGTATCAACTAGTGGAAGAACAGTCTTTGGCATAGAGAAGCTTTGGATAATCTTCTTTTCTGCCGTAAGTTGTTCTTCCAACTTATTGATTTCTTCCTGTTTAAGGTCAAGGAGACTTAGAGACTCTGAGTGCTTAGAGATCAGGTCCAGGTGCTCCTGTCTGAGAGAAATCAAGCTAGTGATCTCTTCCCTTAGGGAGACACCCTCGACCTTAAGGAATTTGACTTCCTTTTTCTGAGCCCTCAATCTCTTGCGGCATTCCTCGAAGGTGTTGAGCAAAAGCTGATACTTTTCGAGGAGCTCAGCTTCTCGGGCAGATGGGCTGTCCACGAGATCATCGTCAGGAGACTCATAGTCAGAGTCAGAGAGGGGGGTACGAGCTTTTACCTTCCCAGTGAACGGGGAGCATTCTCCTTCTGAGTCAGAGTGACCCACCAGCCCGAAGTAGGCTTCCTCGTCATCACTGGAGTCTGAGGAATCAGACTCACTCAGTGTCTTTGACTCTTTGGCGATGTAGCTCCTCTCCTTCTTCTTATCTCTAGAGGTCCTGTGCTCTTCTCCCTTCCCCATCTCTCTCTTGCCTTGATGGCAGTCGGCCACGACGTGTCCTGGCTTATTGCATCCAAAACAAATGATGTCAGTATTATGAAGTTTATTCAGTTTTGATTCATACCTGTCAGATGAATAATTCTTCTTCTGATTTTTGGAGGAGGAGCTGTCTCTCTTTCTTTGATTCCTCATCTTGAGGAACTTCTTGAGTTCTCGGGTGATGAGGGAGAAGTCTTCTTCAGACAGCTCTGAGCCGGAGGAGCATGGCTCGGAGTCTTCCTCCTCATCCTTTTTCCCCGCATGGGATGAAGCCGCACCCTTGCCCTTCCTGGAGTGAATGGCTTTTAGGGCCACAGTCTTTTCTTTGGCTGCGGCTTTCTCTGCTTCCTCTTCAGCTTTCCTTGTGTTCAGTTGAAGCTCATAGGACATGAGATTCCCAAATAGAATTTGTGGATCTGTTTCAGCAAGTCTGCCAAACTCTCCGATGGCGCAGATCTTAGTGTCCCATTCCTTAGTAAGGGACCTAAGGAATTTATCATTAAGTTCACCGTTAGTGAACACTCTTCCATATCCCTTGAGTGCATTGACGATCTTGAGGAAGTTTTTGAATGTAACTCCGATCTCTTCCTTGGGCCCCTGCCTGAAGGCCTCATATTTCTGATTCAGGAGGGATCTCCGATCATCCCTCACTTCATCTGTGCCCTCCATCAGGATAATCAAGCTGTGCAAGATATCGTTGGCTATCATGTAGTTGTAGAAGTTCTGCATCATGGAGTCATCGACTGCGCTGATCAGTATGTTCTGTGCCTTCTTGTCAAGTCCGACCAGCACCATCTCGTCCTTGTCCATTTTAGAAAGCTTCTTTGGCACCTTTTTGGTAGGATCAATGGTGGAGGCCTTAATGGGAATATAAGGTCCCTCCTCCACGACCATGAAGAGTCGAGGGTCGACTGCGTCCATGTAAAATCTAATCCTTTACTTCTAGATAGGAAAGTTTAGCCTGGTGCACACTGGGATCTTGCCTGAGTACTTGAGTCCGTCCATAGTAGATATCTGCCTTCTACTTGACACTAGTGGCAGGAACTTACTCGAGGTGTTAACCTCTTTGATGAGTAACCCCCTCTGATACCACTTGAAAGTCCACCTAGTGCCAACTACCTTCACTTATGGGGGGGGGGGAATAGGTGTCTTGCTACGTTTTTACGGAATTAGAATTGTACCTGCACAAATAAACCAAACAACACAGAGAGACGCGGGAAAATTATAGTGGTTCCCCGATTTGGGTACGTCCAGTCTCCCCCTTCGACCTATCTCCCAACCAGGGACAACTCGGTCACTTATCCAACAGGATTGAAATCTAATCCTCACACTAACGGAAGGAACCCTTCTGAAGGAGTCACCACTCCTCCACCACGGGTTGCACCCAACCCTTACAACTAGGAACCAACGTTCCTTTATAACAAAATTGAAAATGGAATGTAAAAATTTCAAACTACTTATGGAGATAAAGGTGTCCCTCTTCGAACGACGACGTGTTCTTGAAGTCGACGAAGAGTCCACAACCCTAGATCTCACTTGGAGAGAATCTCCCCGAGACCAGCACCGGAAAGAAGGGCGGCGACTTGGCTCTCGGGATCGGCTGCGACAAAGGAATGCTGCGGCTGTTCTTTGGAGATTCAACCTTCATAGCAAAGCTAGCAAAGTCTTCCAATGGTCACACTAGGATCGATCGTCTCGATCGAATCGGACGGGAAAGGTTTTCCCAATCTACGAATCAAGAGACAAAGGATCTCTGGTTAGACGCGTGAGACGCTGTGCTTGCCTGAGCTTCTGCAGTCGGGAGATCGGGAGGAAACCACGATCAGCGACGGCTATCCTCTGGTACGAGCGGCGATGGCGACGGAGCAAGATCCACGATCTAGGTCTCGGTGGCGGCTCGTATTTTTGAATCCGTGTATCTCTATCTCAGCTGTTCAAGAATACCTATGTATTTATACATTAGGTCATCCAAAATGACCATTGTAGGCCCCACCAAAAGGGGACCCTAAGTCCGGTTCGAAATAGCCCTGTTAACTTGGACCGGTCCAGAGAATAGCAGAAAATTGCCCAAGTCAAATTCGGCGAGAATCGTAGGTGATTCTCGACGAATCGGCGAGAATCGTAGGTGATTCTCGACGAATCGGCGTGAATCACCTCCGATTCTCGCCGAATTCCACTTAGCTGAATTCTAGCTATATTGATATAGCAAGCCGGAGAGAATCGGCGGGAATCACAATTGATTCTCGCCGAATCGGCGAGAAGGCAAGGTCATTCTCGACGATTCGGCGAGAATCACTTAGTGATTCTCGCCGATTCTGCCTTAGCAGAATTCAGGGCGGCGTCGAGACAGCCGGCTGCAAACGGCGGGAATCAGCCAGTGATTCTCGATGATTCGGCGAGAATCCCGAGTGATTCTCGTCGAATCTGCGAGAATCACTTAGTTATTCTCGACGATTTGTACTTAGACGATTTCTCGTCTTTCTTCCCGTGAGTTGCTTTGACCCATCCTTGATCCTTGTCTGCTCTTGATCTTTCTTAACCCTGTACTTGAAAGTACACTCCAATAGAGAGAGTACACGTAAGCCAACACGATGATCTGCTCAACGAGGGATTACGTTGCACAGACCTGTGTATATTGACCTACTGCACCCTGACATTGGTGTGTACTTAGCGAGGAATAACTGCAAGCACAACTTGAACACAAGAGATCAAATACATTGTCAATTCACCTTAGCTTGTGCAGGGGCTTCTTCAAATCAGGTATATTGTGGATACAATACCCAACACTGTCTTTCAAGTTTCTCATGTTGTCTCTTTAGGTAGCAAAAAGGCTTGGGGAATTATTTTGGGGGCCTAGGTGGAGCCTTGGGATTGTTTCTTCCATTAATTTTGTCATATATTCTTCTTTTAGTAAGAGACTTCTCATACAATCCCCATTCATCTGAGCTGTAGTGAAGGCTTGTGGATTCATTAAAATCAAGGACCAGCTTTAGAGTGTCAAGTATAAGGGACTTGGAGGTTGGACTCCACACTTCAGTAAATTCTTTAGTTCTCATCTTTGCAGCATCAGGATTTGGAGTGGTCCTACTAGAAGAAGCCCCTTCACCATACTTCCTTCTTTTGGCTTTCTGAACCTCTGGAGGTTGAAAAGGCATACCTGTCTGATCTGTTTCCCAAACTTGTTCATAGACATCAGGAGGAGGTACTTCAAAGTAGTCTGGAGGAGGTCCTTAAAAATGTTTTGGAGGTGGTCCTTCAAAATGTTCTGGAGGAGGAGAGAAAGTAGGCTTGTTAACATCCAAATGTGCAGGAGGAGGTGCAGAAGGATCCATGGGCATCTCAGGAAACAATTGATTGTGCATCCATATTGTTGTGTCAAATGTATAAAGCTTTGTACTCTTGACTTCCTTAAGCACAGATGTCTGGATCTCATTCACTTGATTTTCCAAATGACTTTTCAAGGATTCACTTTGTTTTTCCAATAGTTCTTTCACCTTATCCTCCCCCTTTGTGACTTCTAGGGTGAGGGTGCTTATCACATCTTCCTTAAAGGTTCCAACCTCTTCACAAGTTTTGAAGTTTCTCTTTTCTGCATTATTTTCAAGCTGAATCTGATTATTTGCAAGGGTGACTGATTGTTCCATCACATTACCAATGCTTGTTATGGTATGATATAAAACTTTTCCTCAAATTTGGAAGAGCCTTTTGAGTTCATCAGTGTTGTTTTGGATTCTAGCAAATCCACGGCTCATATCTTTCTCTAAGGCAATCACCTATTCAGTTATACTTTTCAGGGACTCATCAAAGTATTGTCTATGTGCAATAAGCATAGCTTCAATTTTATTAAGAATATGGCTTTTAGGGAAGACTTTTGTAGGTTAGCAGATGGAGAAGGAAGAGCAAGGGCTGTCCATGGAAGGATCTCTTCAATCATAACTGTTGATGTAGATGGCAGTTTCTTGTGTGCAGAGCTGTCCTCATCTTCAGTTTCTATGGCCAGCGAGGAGGGAATAGTGAAGTTAAGACTTGGGAGTCTTGGTTCGGCATCTTCTTGAGGAGTGTCATCTTCTGAATCATTAAGGGAAATAACTTCATCATCAGGTAGTGTTTAGGAGATTTCTTTAGATAAATCTCAGGGAACTTGTCTTGAGGAGGAGAAGGAGACATTGCTAGTTTTTCAGGGGACTTGGAGAATTATGGGTGATCTTAAGGAATAGAGGATAAAGGCTTTTTGGATGTGAGCTCCTCTATAATTGTGGTGATATCTTCATTAGTGGATAGAAGTTGTCCTTGAATTTGATCATCTGTTAAGTTTTCTGATTCTAGAATATCTTCAGCAACAGTCAAATCAAGGATTTCTATATGTAACAGAGAGGTAGAGGCAGCAGCTGATGTAGATGGAATTTTTTCTTGGACTAGTTGACTGGCAGCAGGTGAAGAGATTTGAGGAGGAGTGGCTGAAGGAGCTGGGGCTTTCTGAGCTGGAACAAATGGGGCCGGCTCCCCCTCAATAACTGAATCAGTTATCTGATGAGAAGAAGGAGATGGGGTCCTGTCCACATCTTTTATTCCCTTAGCAGCCTTGTGAGCTTGGACTGGATTTTGTAGTTTCAATTCCCATCTTTGAATGGAAGAGACATATACTTTCTTCATGTGATGGAGTGTTGTGCCTTTGGAGAAGTCAAAAAATGCTGGATTCAACTCATGCATGATAAGAGTGATAATCCTAGCATAGTTGGGAGCCTTGATGTTTTCTATGATCTTGTCAAGAATCATCATGCCAAACTGAAACTTCTTCATGAAAATAATGGATGTCGGCATATAAAAGAGATCGGTAGAGATGAAACTTATCAAAGTTGTTTTGCAAAGTAGAACTTTGCCGAGAATATCCACTAGATGCTTGCCCTCTGCATTGATGTCTGGTCGACGAATGTTGTTGATAACCACAGAAATTCCACAAAACTATATGCCCTATTATAATCTTTAGAAGTTATGTCATCTTCCTCTTCAACCAAGGGTAGCCGTAGAAGGGTAGAGACATTTGACTTTGTAAGCTTGATCTTAATCCCCTTAACCTTGGATTTAAGAACTTTACCATTCCTTTTCACTTTGGCATTTCAAAAGAATTCTTCCACCTCAGGAAAGAGAATTGATGCAGGCTCACATGTTTGACAACGGATAGATCTACTGACTAGCACGTATACCTCTCTACGATCAAATCCTATACTCGCACAATCGTTCTACGCAGCACCACATTAACTAATTCTATCAATTAAATTTTAGTGTACGGGTAGCCAAACCGATTTGGATCGAATGGAGGTGATATTCTAATATTCTTTCCGACTAAAAGGACCAACCCGGTCCGATCGAGCGAAGGTTGCACCGAAAGAGATCTACCAAAAGTAACGATTCGGAAAAGGTAGATCTCTGCCAAAAAAAACGAAGGTTCGCCAAACCTCTCGAATGTAAATGAAATAAAGAAGAAACTACAAAGCAAATGATATATAACCACGATGATTCCAATACTCTCAAAATTAACGCTAAAGTAAAACCACCACAGGAATTAATCTAAGAGGGAAAAATCACAAAGTAGAAATATTTTGGTTACCCAATCAGAATGGATGATTCCGATTTTATCTACTTGGATCGTTCTTCAATGGCTGCGCCGGAGTCACGTCGAAGGAGAGGAACTTGTCCGCCTTCGTCGCTTCACGCCGGAGTTGACACTCAAAAGGAAGATCCTTGCACCTTGGCCGATTTCTTCAAGGATGAGGGCTGCTTGGTTTTCTTTATTGGTGGTCGGTTTTGGGGAGGATGAGGGGGGTCGGGTATCAAGAAGAAGAGGTCGGATTTCCTTAGAGAGGAAAGTAGAGGAGGAGGTGGTAGAGAGGAGGCCGAAATAGAGAGGGGAGGGAGAGTTGGCCGGTGTCCAAAGAGGGGAGAATGAGAGTGGTGGCCGAAATATGCCAAGGAGGGAGAGGGAGAGGGGGGCGGCCAAGGAGAAGAGGAAGGAGGATCTTACTCAAAAGATTAGGTTTAATTTTTCTTATTCATTCTCTAAACAACATGACAAATATCATGGCCTATATATAGGCTTACATCACTCAATCAACCCTTCATTCAAAATTCAAAAAGAAACTAGGATGGTTATAGGCACCCATCCAGACATGAAATGAAAATACAATAATACAATACTTGGAAATTAAAATGCTTAAAGTAAACTTGCATTGAATAGAAATTGCTAGAAATTATAATTGATAAAAATTTAATATATTAAATATATAATTATAATAATTTATTTTATAATTATATATTTTATTTAATGGCGATGGTGGATGTCATGCAAAACATATAGCGGCGATGGCGGCGGGCGACGTGGTAGAAATCCCATCCTCGAGCTTGTAGCAATGGTCATCACAATCCACGAACTCTCTCAGATGGGGATCAATGACGGCCGCATCAACAACGTCTCCATCAATCCTCCCCCGCTCAAAACTACTCATCACAGATGAGTTGTTCTGAAAGTACCGGTGCAAGAGAGCATCATCCAAGAGAACCACGTAGCAACAAATAACACCACTTAGCGAGGAGAGCACTTCATCCTGAAGTATCCTGTCACGCAAAAAGGTGGTCCTGGGGAACCTTGGAAAAGCTTTAGGCAATAAAGGAGAAAAAGTTTCTACATCAACAACCAACGTACCTCTAGTGAAGACCGATGAAGAGAGCGATCCAGGCACAAGCTCACTACCCAAACCATAAGAAAACATAGTGGACCCAAACAGACATGCAGATAATTCAAGTGGAGGAGAAACATATGGTGTTAAATCAGAAACATTAAAAATAGGGGTAATACCCCAATCAGTGGATAACTTCAAATGATATGCGTATTCTCCTAATTTCTTTAATATCTGAAAAAGGTCCAGCTCGCAAACTTTCTATAGTGCCCGAAGGCAACCGTTCAGGGACGAGAAGTACCAAAACTAAATCGCCAACCTCATAGTGAGACACTCTTTTATGTAAGCTAGCATGAAAATGATAAAATGTCATTTGTATGGTTAGCGCTTCACTATTGTGCTTATATAATTTATGAACACGAGAGGCATAAACTTGTGCGAGTTGACTTGTCTTATAATAAAGTGGTAATGAAATAAAGTCAAAAGGCTCTTATGCTTTATATCCGTGCACGATATCATTTGGCGAGCAACAGGCATATAAATAATAATAAGACGCGACTTGATTGAGTAATTTCTTAAAAGTGCGCCTAAATATCTTGCTACCATGAGGTATGAACCCATGTGATACGTGTCTTAACCCAAATACGGAGGCTATAAGGGTTAAGTTAGGGGACACAGGAGCCTTAACATCAAAGATGAATTTCAATGGATCCAAAGTCGCAGTTCTAATTTGATATTCGTCATTTTCACGCTTGGCATGAAGATATGCTAAGGAGAACTACTCATCATAAATAATAGATTTGGACGCTCTCGGGTGTGAAAAGATGTGCGAGCGATACAACTCATGGGGCCTAACCATGGTCACTAACATGTGGAAATGAGGTTCATCATAAGGCGATGGATAAATGCATGTGATCGGGTGTGGTATATAAGTATGTGAAGGAGGCACCAAATCCAGAGGCACAATTGCCAAAGAATCAGACACAGACGAGGATAGACCCGTAGCCGGACATGCAGAGAAATGAATAGTCAAATGTGACGTGAAATTAAATCCAAGAGGCGCGGTGAAAAGACCGGCTACAAAATAAAACAACTCACTTGAACTTGTACGATAAGACATGTCCAAAGGAGTGGACCGTAGGGTTGGCAACATAAAACGACACAAATCAAACATACCAAACTCGTGTTTCAAAGAGCCCACTAAACAAGTCAACGGATCAGGTGGGAGGGTCGATAAAACTAAAACCGAGAGAGAATCAAAATCATATTCAATTTTACACAACGAAGATAGCATCAGGGGACGCTCATCCGGCTCTACTTCAATAACGTCTTCCAAAAGTATATCTCTCTCATATGAAAATTCTTCCAACACATTAGATACGTCATCTAATTCAGAATCAGTATAGGCCTCAGAAATTGGCAAAATCGAACCCGACAAAAATTTTAATTCAGATTGAACATCAGATAATGGAGATAACATCAAATAGCAATCGTTCGGGTTCGCAGCACTAAAATCATCCAAACATAACCTTCTCTCATAAGGTGAGTTTTCCCAATCAGTCGGGACATCTATTAATTCAGGGTTACAATTTACAAAAGGGAAACCCTCACTCATAGGCTCCTCAGATATCTCAGGTATATCTGTAGGTGTAATCGTAGGCTCTAACACGATGGGGATCATAGTTTAAAGAGGTCTCTCAATACTAGGGTGATCAGTCACAACGCTAGTAGGGCTAGTAATAGGCAATGTACTACTCTCACATATAAGACTATAATCATCCCATTCATCGTCGTCTAAGTCACTAGGTATTCCCTCAATTTTAGACTCATCAGAATCATCGGGCTCTATCGCACATGACATAATACTCTCACCTACGGGGTCATCCTCAAGATCAAGAAATATCACACCTACATCAGCAACCTCATGGGTATCAGTTTCTATCTCAAGGGGCTCAGATGTCGAGGATAACAGAGGTATAACCCTAGTGGTAACATCTATAGAGTCCACAACAAATGTCCTATTTGGAGAGGTTTCCCTATCGATGGGTGCTGGTCCTACGACGGCATTTCCGGTCTGACACAAGTGAGCTTTATTCCTAGGAAGGTGGTGCTTCTCAATTTATAATGTCGTATTAAAAGTGGTGTTTAGGTCGGTGTGACCAGAACGCAATAATTTACCCTGGATGTATGGGTTTAACCCCATACAAAACCTAGAGAGGGTAATCTCTAGAAACTCCTTCACACAACTCCTAACCATCATATCCTTAAAAAGACGCATATAATCCGAGACCGACTTACTCCCTTATTTAAGGGTAGCCAAATAATCAGTTATCTACCGCTCGGTCTGGGCGTTTGGTTTATAGTCATTCTTAAAGGCAGGTATGGAACTAGCTCCATAATGGTACTCACTCATAGACTTGGTGTCAGCAGCGCGAAGGTAGGTGGGATCAAATCGATCCGAGAGCAGGCTACGCATGTGCGTCCAAGAATATTTATGACTTCCAATACGAAGCTCTTCGTTGTACCAAAACACGCGGGCTTGACCTACTAATCTCACTCAGGCGATGTTAACCTGTTGGTAGTCATCCCATTCATGGCAATCAAAGTAAATATCTACCCACTTAAGCCAGTCCCTAAAATTTTTCAAATTCCCATAACCATCATACGTTGGTATCTCATTCTCAGTGTGAGAATACAAGTGGGGATGGTTGGAAAGCAAGGCTAGGGTGTGCTTAGTCATCTCCTTAATATATGAATAGTCTAACCGGGAAACATATACGTCTTATGTCATATTCAGTGGTGATGGGACAGAAAAATCTACTCGAAACGTGTGCATAAGCAATGAAAAAGGAACCTGAACCCCTAAACTTTAGGAATGATGGAATTGTACCCGCCTAGTAACTAGGGTAAAAAAAATTGTTTTTTAAAGGAAATAAATTTAAGATTATTTAAAAAAAAAATTTTTTGATTTTTGCTGGAAAATAAGAAATTTAGGCCGCTATTGGATGACCAGGGATTTTTTAAAAAATATTTGGCCAATAAACGTGCATACAAAGTGCGTGTCGATGTGATAATGCAAGGGGGAGGGTGCCAATTAGGAAATATATGTGAACCTCCCTCTGATACCAAATTGATGCAGACTCACACGTTTGACAACGGATAGATCTACGGACTAGCACATATAGCTCTCTACCCTATACTCGCACAATCGTTCTACGCAACACCACGTTAACTAATTATATCAATTATAAACCAGCGTACGGGTTGCCAAACCGATTAGGATCGAATGGAGGCGATATGCAAATATTCTTTCTGGCTAAAAGGACCAACCCGGTCCGATCGAGCAAAGGTTGTACCAAAAGAGATCTACCAAAAGTAATGATTCGGAAACAGTAGATCTCTCCCAACAAAAGAAAACGAAGGTTCTCCAAACCTCTCAAATGTAAATGAAACAAAGAAGAAACTAAAAAGCAAATGATAGATAACCATGATGATTCCAATGCTATCAAAATTAACGCTAATGTAAAACCACCACAGGAATTAATCTAAGAGGGAAAAATCACATAAAGTAGAAATATTTTTGTTACCCAATTGGAATGGATGATTCTGATTTTCTCTACTTGGATCTTCATTCAACGGCTCCGCCGGAGTCACGCTCGAGGGAGAGGAACTTGTCCGCCTTCGTCGCTTCACGCCGGAGTTGACACTCACAAGGAAGATCCTTGCACCTTGGCCGATTTCTTCAAGGATGAGGGCTGCTTGGTTTTCTTTGTTGGTGGTCGGTTTTATGGAGGATGAGGTGGTTCGGGTATGAAGAGGAAGAGGTTAGGTTTCCTTAGAGAGGAAAGGAGAGGAGGAGGTGGTAGATAGGAGGATGAAATAGAGAGGGGAGGGAGAGTTGGACAGCGGCCAAAGAGGGGAGAAGGAGAGTGATGTCCAAAATATGCCAAGGAGGGAGTGGGAGAGGGGGCGCGACCAAGGAGAAAAGGAAGGAGGATCTTACTCAAAAGATTAGGGTTTATTTTTTCTTATTCATTCTCTAAAAAATATGACAAATATCATTCCCTATATATAAGCTTACACCACTCAATCAACCCTTCATTCAAGACATGAAATGAAAATACAATAATACAATACTTTGAAATTAAAATGCTTAAAGTAAACTTGCATTGAATAGAAATAGCTAGAAATTATAATTGATAAAATATTAATATATAAAATATATAATTATAATTATTTATTTTATAATTATATATTTTATTTAATGGCGATGGCAGACGTCATGCAAAACATGTAGCGACGATGGCGACGGGCGTCGTGGTAGAAATCCCATCCTCGAGCTTGCGGCAACGGTCGTCCCAATCAACAAACTCTCTCAGATGGGGATCAATGGCGGCCGCATCACCATCGTCTCCATCCAGAATCTTACAAGGTTGCTGAAAAACGAAGGTTAATCCGGCGGTGTCCAGGATAAGAAGAAGATTTTTGAAATCGTCGGAAATCTCAGCAATCCTAGCAACAACAAGCTCACTCCCAATCCCAATCTTTGAATATGGTGCCATTGATGAGAAGGAAATGATTTGGATGGCCGGCGACTGGAAAATCTAGCTTGTGGCAGACGGAGGAGAAGGAGAAGACGAAGCGGTTTTCTCGAGTGGAAGGGTTTTGAAATCGGGAATATGATTTTCTTGGACCTAAGTCTATTTATAATAATCCTTAACTTTGATGAAAAAAAATGACATTCATAATATTTAAAATACCTGGAAAGAGGCGGTGAAGATGTTGGGTGCCAATAAGAAAAAATTGAACTTGAAGTACAGATGAACACTAGATTTCTCGAGAGAACACTTGTTCTCGAGAAGAAGATTAGCCGCACTCGAAAAGAAGTAGTCTTTTTCTCGAGTAGGAATATTTGTTCTCGAGAAGTGACTTCAATGTTCTCGAGAAGTAATATCAGCACTCGAGAAGTGAGTCTTCTGTTCTCAAGTACAAGTGTTGTACTCGAGAAATGAAGTCCATTTTCTGAATTTTTCTTTATTTTGAGGTTAAGCCTTCTCTTGAACTTGCATAAGACCTCTTTCTTCATTCTTATGCATCCTTGTTGAGCATGCCAAGTTATGTTTTGAAAACGAGAACTTGGCCTCATCCAGCGGCTTTGTGAAAATATCTGCAATCTACCGTCAGTTGGTACATATTGTAGATCTATGTCCCCATGCTCCACATGCTCCCGGATGAAGTGGTACCGCAGCTCTATGTACTTTGTCCGGCTGTAAGAGACTAGGTTGTTGGCTATTGCAATCGCACTGGAGGAGTCGCAAAATAAAGGAATGTCCTTGACTTTCATATTGTAATCTTCCAGTTGATTCTTTAACCAATGCATTTTTTCACAACAACTGCCGGTAGAAACGTATTCTGACTCAGCCGTTGAAATTGTGACACAATTCTGCTTTTTGCTGCTCCGAGAAATGAGTCTTCTTCAAAGGAATTGGCAAGTCCCGGAGGTGCTCTTTTTATCATTTTTACTTCCTACAAAGTCTACATTTGAGAAACCAATTAGTTCGTTGTCATTACTACTTGGGTACCATAAGCCAAGATTTGGTGTACCTTTAAGATATCTCAAAATATGCTTAGAAGCAGCGTAGTGAGATTCCTTATAGTTCACTTGAAATCTAGCACATACACATGTTGAAAATATTATGTCCGGTGTACTAGTAGTAAGATAGAGCAAGGATCCAATTATGCTTCTGTACTTGGTTTCATCAAAAGGTTTCCCTTTCTCATCCTTGTCCAGAGACATAGCTGAACCCATTAGAGTCCTCATAGAGGTTGCGTTCTCCATTCCAAATTTCTTAATTAACTCCCTGGTGAACTTCGTCTGAGAGATGAAAATTCCATCTACAGATTATTTCACCTGAAGTCCTAAGAAATACTTCAGCTCTCCCATACTGCTCATTTCGAACTTCTCTTGCATAAGTTTAGAAAAATTTTTGGCATAGGTTGTCGTCAGTAGAGCTGAAAATGATGTCGTCGACATAGATTTACACTAGCAAAATCTTGTCTTTTATTTCCCTAAGAAATAATGTCTTATCTATCTTTCCTCTTGTGAACTTGTTCTCAAGAAGAAAGTTAGACAATGCCTCGTACAAAACTCGAGGTGCTTGTTTAAAACCATACAAAGTTTTAGATAACAGATAAACATACTCAGGAAAGTTAGGATCAACGAAACCTAGAGGTTGTTCCACATACACTACTTCCTTTATATCACCATTAAGGAAGGCAGACTTCACGTTCATCTGATAGACAGTGAAGCCCTTAAGTGCAGCAAATGTTAGGAACAACTTGATTGCCTCCAGCCTTGACACTGGGGCATACGTCTAGTCGAAGTCGATTCCTTCTTCTTGTCTGTATCCTTGGGCGACGAGTCTGTCCTTGTTCTTTATGATTGTTCCTTCCTCGTCCATCTTGTTCATGTAGACCCACTTAGTTCCGATGACGTTCTTACCATTGGGTCTTAGAATAAGCTTCCAAACTTTACAATGCTTGAACTGATTCAACTCTTCTTCCGTGGCCATTATCCATGATGCGTCTGAGTTTGCTTCCTCAAACTTATTTGGTTCAACCTGTGAGAGAAAAATCAAGTATAAATTCTTATTAGCTATACCTCTACGAGTTCTGACATCGTCCCTTAGATATCCTATGATTTGGCCCATTGGGTGATCCTTCAGATGTCTGAGCTCTAGAGTCCTTGCATCTGGAGTGTCTAAAACCACAGTAGTGACTTCATCAACGTGGATGATTTCTTCATCTTGATCATCAACCTCTCCAATTGGGGTTGGAGTGGTGATCTTGATGAACTTTTCACCTTTTTCTTCAGTAGGTTCACCCAAGTTAACTTCTTTTATTTTGAATCTGTATCTTCAATGAACACACTAGAAGAGCTGCCTTGCACCACGCTCATCTCATAAAATACAACATTAATAGATTCTTTTACAACCAGGATTTTCTTATTAAATACCCTATATGTCTTACTATGGCTATTATACCCTATGAAAATACCTTCAAATCTCTTTTCACTAAATTTAGTAGTGTGATCTTACCATTTTTAAGGACGAAGCACTTACAACCAAAGATTCTAAAATGTGAAATAGTCAACTTTTTGCCCTTTAGCAGTTCGTAAGGTGTCTTATTATGGTTCTTGTTTATGAGTGCTCGATTAGTACATGGCATGCAGTGTTGACGGCTTAAGCCCAGAAATATTCCAGTAGTGAGGCATCACTCAACATGGTTTTGCAGGTCTCTATAAGTGTTCTATTCCTTCTCTCAGCTACTCCGTTCTGTTGAGTAGTACGAGGAGAGGAAAACTCTTGAAAGATACCGAGGCTTTCACAAAATTCTGTCATGGCCCCAGACTTGAACTCAGTTCCATTGTCACTTCTGATTTTGACTACGAAACAGTTGTATTCATTCTTGATCTGCCTGACCAAATTTGTAAAGATGTCAAAAGTATCTGACTTGTGTTTTAGAAAGAACACCCACGCAAAGCGCGAGTAATCATCAACAATAACCAATGTATAATCCTTACCTCCCAAACTTCTAACTTGTGGACCGAACAAGTCCATTTGATGTAAGTGTAAGCACCTATTAGAGTCTTTGCCAATAATGTTTTTAAAGGTAGCCCTTATTTGATTCCCTTTTACACATGCGTGACAAGGTCTATCTTTAGCGCACTTGACATTTGGGGCATCACGTACTAAATTAAGAGAAAATAATTTAATAATAGTTTTGAAATTAAAATGTGTTAATCTCTTGTGTCATTGGTCACCAAGAGACGGAATATCTTTTGCCAAAAGACACACTGGTATAGAAGAGTCTATGCAAATAAAATTCAAACAAAAGATAATCCTACTATGTGTACCTGATAGAATCTTTTCCAGATTATCTACTGATTTTATCAAGCACTTGTCTATATGAAATTCTACAATGTATCCTTTATTATAGAGTTGGCTTATGCTTATGAGATTGTGTTCCAATTCTTCAACATAAGCCACACCCGAAAAGGATACACTACCATTTGTAATCATACTGTAGCCTTTAGTGATTCCTCTGTCAGAACCTCCAAAGATGACCTTTGTCCCTTTCATGACTGGTGAGTAATTCTAGTGAAGGCTTCTTGTCCCGGTCATATGCCGAGAGCATCCACTGTCCAAATACCAGATAGGGTCTTTGGATATACCTGCAATCGCAAATCAGTTTGCCTTAGGAACCCAAACTTGCTTGGGTCCTTTGTCTGTAGTTAGCTTACTCCCCCTATATATATATTAACATTATGAGTGGTCTTTCTCACATTATTAATCCGAGGAGTTATATAATTTCTGGAGTCAAACCAGCAATAAATTGCGAAGTGACCAACCCTGCCACAGCACCAACAGTCAAATTTGTTGTATCTTTGCCTAAATTTCTCATGCTTGACCTCTTGGGAGTGTGGACTAGCAAGGGCAGCAGTCTTGGAGGTAGAAGCTTCATGGTGATGGCATTCACATGGCTTCTTCTCCTTAAGAGGCTTTTCCACAATGGGGTTTACTTTTGGTGCCGTCTTGATGTTATGACCATGATTATAAGGGTCATAGCTCTGAAGAGTAATCTCTTCATAAGGTGCCATGAAGACACTCTCACCAAAGTCCTGGGGATGGGTCCATCCTTAGTAACGAGACTTGGGCTCTACATAAGTAGTCCTAGAAAAATGACCATAGGACGAATTAAAATCAAACTCGTTGATTGGAGAGATAACCTTTTGAATGACGTCTGATCTTGAGGAGATTTCCCCTTTTCCTTGGCTAGAGCAATCTTGGCCGCATTATTATTTCTTAGAGGCTTATTTCTTCTAGATGATATACTAGGAGCACCAACATGGCCTATGCCAACACCTTTGGCCTGAGCTGAGAATTCAGAAACCAAAGGAAGGACAGTCTTGGGATTAGAGAAACTTTCAACAAGATTCTTTTTCGCTTCAAGTTAATCTTCCAATTCTTTGATGATCTTCTCCTTCAGATCTAGGTGCTCGAGAGCCTTATTATACTCTTCAACAACAGTATTTAAGTCTTCTCTGAGTGAGTCCATCTTGACGACTTCCTCTCTCAGAGTGCTCTTTTCAGCCTTGAGATATTTAAACTCTTTGGCCTAAGTTTTCACGACTTTTCGACATTTGTTGTAAGCCTTGATTAAGTCCTTAAATTGGGTCATGAGTTTAGACTCATCGTCAGAAGAGCTGTCCTCATGATCATGATACGAAACATCTGATTTAGAAAAAGAATATGAGAGTTTACCTTTCCAGTGAACTGGGGTTCTTCTTCTTCATCAGTTTATGCCATTAGTCCAAAGTAGGCTTCCTCTTCTTCACTTGACTCAGATGAGTAAGAGTCGATGAGAGCCTTGCCCTTTTTAGCTACTAGGCTTCTTTCAGTTCTCTTCTTGTGGTAAGAAGATTTCTTCTCCTCTCTCTTTCCACCCTCCTTCTTGTTAAGGCAATCAACAAAAAAGTGACATGGCTTATTGCAACAATAACAAACGATGTCAACAGAAATATGTTTGTTCTGTTTAATATTATACCTTTCTTGGCTACTCGAGCCTTTCTTGTATCGATCACCATCATGATGTGATCTTCTGTACGAGGCATATTTGCTGCTACATTGTTTCTTCTTGTTCAAGAATTTCTTGAACTGTCTTGAAAGAAGAGAGATCTCTCCTTCAAACAACTCTGAGCCTGAGGTACTTGGCTCTAAAGTTTCTTCTTCACTATCTTCCTGTGCAGGAGCAGGTGATGCAGCTTTGGCTATCCTTGAGCTGTCTGCCTTCAGTGTGACAGACTTCTCCTTTGATGAGAACCTGCTCTTCTCTTCTTCAGCTTTTCTTGAATTGATTTGCAGCTCATATGAAATTAGCTTTCCGAAGAGATTTTGAGGGTCTGTCTCTGTCAGCTTGCCAAACTCTCGGATAGCACAAACTTTGTTGACCCACTCCTTAGTTAGGGACCTTAGGAATTTATCATTTAGCTCTCCATTAGTGAAGAACCGACCATATACTCTTAGGCCGTTAACAATCTTGAAGAAACTTTCAAAGGTATCTGCAATAAAATCCTTGGGTCCTTGTCAGAAAGCTTCATATTTTTGATTTAGAAGGGATCTCCTATCTTCCCTAACTTCTTCAGTGCCTTCCGTCAAGGTGATTAGAGACTGCCACATTTCCTTAGCGGATTGGCAGTGAATCAGGTTTTGCAGCATAGAGCCATCGACTGCACTTGCGATGATATTTTTTGCCTTCTTGTCTAAAGAGACAAGTGCAATCTCATCTTTGTCAAGATCCATCAACTTCTTAAGAACTTTCTTGGTAGGATCTATAGTGGAGACGGTCATGGGAACATGAGGACCTTCTTCAACAATCATGAAGATCCTTGGATCCACAGCTTCCATGAAAAACTTAATCCTTTCTTTCCACATGGAAAATTGGTCTTTGTACACAAAGGAAGCTTAGTAGAATACTTGTCTTTGTCCATGCTTGGATAACTCAATAGACAACTCGGGGCAGAACTGATATAGGTGTTAACCTTTTAATGATCAACCTCTCTCTAATACCAATTGAAAAATGTTTATGTTGTCTACCTAAATCACATAGAGGGGGGTGAATATGTGAGTTGAGCGTCTTTTTGCGGAATAAAAATTTTAGCGATCTAAGCACAGAAACAAAACAAAGCAATCACAGACGACACAAAGAATTATTGTGGTTCCCCAACCTTGGGTACGTCCACTTTCCACTCACAAATCTAGCAATGAACTAGACTTGGCTACTCCACTAATCTTGGATTGAAAACAATCTTACTACTTGGAACAACATTCCTACAACTCGATCCACAAAATGGATCTACACTCGGAAGATAAAAACTTCCTACAACAACACGGAAAACAAAGATCAAACACTCGGAGAGTAATCTCCTACAAGAATAAATTTGAAATAAGAAATACAAATAGTAAAATTTCTCAGATCTAGAAATTTTGGCCTAGGTCTTCTTTCTTGAACTTTGCGGCTCTGTCAGAATAAGTTGAAGAAGACTCGGGTAGATCCTTGATCTAAAATTTCTGGACTCACAAGATCAAGAAAAGGATGTGTAGATTGTAGAAGACCTTGATCTGCAAGTAGACTTCTCTGAATCGTTCTTGATCGAAAGCCTTTGGCGATAAGCACGAAGAGCGGCGGCTTCCGAATTAGGAAAGAGAATTAGGGATTCAGAATTTTTTCTTACGTATGCTTGGGGTGGGTCGGAATGACAAGACCTTTTATAAGATATCCCTAATGGTCATAACTATAATTAATGATGGCCACGTGGACCAATGATTAAGGAAATCATTTTGAAAAATGCATCCTGATACTCAACAAGTTTTTAAAGAAGAAATTACTGTATTACTCGAGTGAAGAAAGGTTTACTCGAGTAATACTTCAGGTTCTCGAGAAAACATCTACAAGCTTTTCGAGAAGAAGTACTTGTGGAAACTTCAGGAAAGAATTCATCATTACGCAAGTGGAATGAGGATTACTCGAGTACTAAATATGTTACTCAAGAAATGGAAGTAATCTTCTCGAGTAGAGGACTTAGGAAAAAAAATATTGAGAAGAAATCTGTCTACTCGAGTACTAGAGCTTGACTTCTCGAGAAGCAGATGGACTTCTCGAGTACAGGTGCTTCACTACTCGAGTGAAATAGACACTTCTCGTGTACTTATCTTCTGTCACTCGAGACAAAGTACTTAGCTACTCGAGTGATAAACTTAACTACTCGAGTATAGGACTTAGAAAATTCTAAGATAGGAATAATGTTAACTCGAGAATAAGAAAGGATCTACTCGAGTAATGGACCCGTCTTCTCGAGAACTATGTTTAATCTTCTTGAGAACTTTTTCCCTTACTCAAAATCCAGACTTAACTTACTCGAGTATTATCAAATAATCTACTCGAGTACTTAAGTTTTTATCGAGTAAAGTACTTAGAAAAAAAATTCTGTTTCCTTAAAAGTTTTCTTTCTTCAATGAAATCAGCAACATGTCTTTCTCCAATAAGTATAGTGCATGAAAATGAAGTGTATCCCAATAGAGAGGCTACATGTGAGTCAACACTATGGATCACACAATAAGGGATTACATTGTGTGGTCCTGTGTTTGGTGACCCATTGTAGACTGATATTGGTCTACACTTGGCAATTAAGTCCTGCAAACACTCAACTAAAAGGAGCATCGAATAAAAACTTAATTCATCTTAGTTAAAAGGTGACTTCATAAAAATCTGGGTTATTGTGGATGCAATACCCAAAAAATTGTCTCGACACTATTGTATGCTGGGTGTCGACACTTGTTTTAATTCTTCACTATGTCGAGACCGTTGAATTGTCTCGACACTTCAGTTTGTCGGGTGTTGACATCTTTAAGTCTACACTTCAGTCTTCATTGTGTCGATACAATTGTATTATCTCGACACTACTCGGTTTAGGTGTTGAGATATCTGATTTGTCTCAACATAGTTGTCTTGATCTTCAAAGTGTCGAGATAACTGAATTGTCTCGACACAGCTGTCTTGATCATCAAGGTGTCGAGATAATTGACTTTCTCGACACTACTCCTGCAAAGGTATCAACATAATTGAAGTGTGTCGACACTTTTATCCTTAGCCATTTCTCTGCACTGAAAATTGCAAGGCGTTGACTGTCCTGACTTCACTCAGCACTTTTAGCTGCATAGCATTGAGTGAACTGGCTTCACTAGACGCCTGTGGACAGTCAATTTTCTTTACTGTCTTTCCAGTCAACTTTTTTGAGTCCACCTGTCAATATAACTTGGACGACCTATCCAATCAATATGACATAGGATAACCTGCATGCATGAACTGAAACATACATCAAATACATACTTCTGTATATCATTGTTTTGAAAGGGCATCTTCAAATCAAGTACATTGTTTCCAATGTACCCAACACAAAGTTATCTTATTCTGAAACTTCTTATAATGGTCATGAAGACTATTCTTCTGAGGAAGATGATTCTGAGTTGATGGCTCAGTATCAAGAAATTTTGAGAGCCTTTGACAAATGCCGCAAGGTTGTCAAAAAGTAATCAAAAGAGATTGCTTCTCTCAAGATAGTGGAATCATGACTAAAGTAGGAAATTGCTGAATTAACTCCTCTCAGAGATGAAGATCAATCCTTGAAAGAGGAATTAACATGCTCTGTTGAACTGTTAAGTCAGAAGGAGAAATACTTAGATGAGCTTGATGAAAAGCTCTTGGTGGAAAGGAAACTTATAGAAAGTTACTCTAAGCCAAAGACCATTATTCCTCTCATTGATGAATTCTCTGCTTCGAAGAAGGGTAGTGGTCTTGGCCATATATCTGAGAAATTTAAGGCTACTAAGAGAGCCGATACTAAAGGCAATGGGAAGGAACCTCAAAGTCAACCCTCTTTTAAGAAGGTTATCTTTCCCACAAATAAATACGACTTTGAGATGTCTTATGGTCACTTTGCTAGGTCAACTTATGTGGAGCCTAAAAAGCACTACCAAGGATGGACCCGTCCCAAGACTTTGGTGCTAGTGCATTCAAAGCACCTTTTGAAGAAATCACACTTAAAATTTATGGTCCATACGTCCATGGACCAAGTAGCAAGAAAGCTCCAAAAGACAAAATTGTGTTCCTAAGGCTAAAGAGACAGTGAAGCCTTATGTTTGCAACAATTACGAGGCTTCGACCTCCAAGTTGGTAGCCCTTACGAGACATACTGTTCAAAATGTAAAGTAGGAGTACGAGAGAAGGTAAAATAGATTGACTGTTGGTGTTGTGGCAAAATTGGTCACTTTGCCATAGATTGTTGGTTTCATCATGTAAAAATTGAAACTCCACGAGTTAATAGTGTGAAACCGACCACTTGTAATGTTACTGCTCCTAGTGATGTTAAACTAACAATGAATCAAGGACCCAACTCTATTTGGGATCCTAATGGAAAATGATTTATGATTGAAGGTATCTATAAAGGCCTACAAAACTCTGATCTGGTATTTTGACAGTGAATACTCTCAGCACATCATCGGGACAAGAACCCTATTAGAAGAATTTACCCCAGTCAAAGACGGTCCAAAAGTTATCATTGGAGGGTCTGACCGGGGAATCACGAAAGGCTACAATATAATTTCTAATGGTATAGTATCCTTCGTAGACGTCGCTTATGTTAAAGGATTACAACATAATCTCATAAGCATAAGCCAATTATGTGATAAAGGCTATATCGTTGTGTTTTACAACGAGAAGTGTCTTATAAAATCGTTTGCTAATTTGGAGACAATCTTAACAGGCACTCGGAGTAGAAATATTTTCTGCTTGAACTTTTTTATGTTTAGAAAATCCTACACCATTGTGTTTTTTGGCAAAAGATAGTGTGTCTCTCTTTGACCAACGACACACCAGATTAGGACATATTAATTTCAAAACTATAAATATGTTATTTTCTCACAACATAGTGCGTGATGCTCCCCCAGCATTAAGTGCCTTAAAGAGAGTCCATGTCACGCATGATAAATGGGTAAGCCGAAAAGAGCTGCCTTTAAGGGTATTTTTTGAAAAAGATTCCTCTAGAAGTTTGTACTTACTTCATATGGACTTATTCGGTCCTATGCGAATTCACAGTTTAGGAGGCAAAGTATATACATTGGTCATTATTGATGATTACTCTCATTTTACATGGGTGTTCTTTTTGAAACACAAGTCAGGCACCTTTGAGTCATTCACTAATTGTTTCTGACAAATTCAAAATGAATTAAACTGCTCAGTGCTCAAAATAAGAAGTGATCATGGAATAGAATTTGAGATTGGTGGCATGACAAAATTTTGTGGAAGTCAAGGTATCTTTCATGAGTTTTCCTCTCTGTGTACTCCACAACAAAATGGAGTTACTGTGAGAAGGAATAGAACCCTCATTGAAGCATATAAAACTATGTTGAATGACACTTGATTGTTAGAGACTACTGGGCTGAAGCAGTCAGCTCAACTTATCACGTGCAAAACCTAGAATTAATTAACAAAAGACATTGTAAGACTCTAAGAGGACTTAGCGCAAGCACTCGCACCAAAAGCCCGGACTGATGGAGGACGGCTCAACTAATCTTTATATCAAAGGTCCTCGGGCAGATCCACGGGGCAGCAAGTTAAGCCATTACCGTATAGCACCGCAGCGCGGGGGCGATTCCGGACCGCAGCCCCAACAGACTCCCTATGAACTTTTGAAGGGTAGAAAATTGAATGTTTCCTACTTTAGGATCTTTGGAAGCAAATGCTTCGTACTTAACAATGGGAAGTATTATCACACGAAGTTTAGTGAAAAGTGTTTTGAAGGTATTTTTGTAGGTTATAGTTGTCATAGTAACGCTTATAGGATTTTTAACAAGAAAACCCTAGTGGTAGAAGAGTCTATAAATGTTATATTTGATGAGACAAACATGCTTCATAGAAGCTCGTCTAGTGTTGTTGGTGCATATATAGGTACCAGGTTAAAAGAACTAAGCTTGGAATACGCGGTCAAGGAAGATGCGCCAAGATCAGTCAAGGTCGTCGATCCACGTGTGGTAGATGAAAACTACTAGATGAAGAACAACTTCAACCAAAAGGAGATGCAACAGATGTGGCAGAACCTGTAGGTGGAAAAGGAAGAAATCTAGTGTTCAGACACCTTAGAGATCACCCAGTTGATCTTATCATTGGAGATCCAGACGATGGTCTTAGAACCAAAAGAGGTACTGCTAACGAAGTTCTCCATCTTAGCTTATTGTTTCTGGATGAGCCAAATAAATTTTAAGAAGCAAACAAGGATGCCTCTTGGATTATGGCTATGTAAGAGAAGCTCAACCAGTTTGAAAGGTGCAAGGTTTGGGAGGCTGTGCCTAGGACCAAAGGATAGAACGTGATCGGTACGAAATGGATATTCAGAAACAAGCTGGACAAAAATGGAGTGATAATAAATAATAAAGTCGGGCATGTAGCTCAAGTGTACAGAAAAGAAGAAGGGATCGACATCGATCAGACCTTTACTCCAGTAGCCAAACTCAACGCGATCAGGTTGTTTCATGCGTTTGCTGCTCACAAAGGCTTCAAGGTCAATCAAATGGATGTGAAGTCAGAATTCCTCAACAGAGATCTAAAAGAGGAATTATGCGTAGCATAATCCCAAGGTTTTGTCAACTCAGTTTTGCTTGATTATGTATATTTTCTTAATAATGCTCTATATGGCTTGAAACAAGCTCCTCGAGCATGGTATTAGAAGTTGTCTATCTTTCTTTTTGAGAACAAGTTCACACGAGAAAAGATAGACAAGACATTATTTCTTAGGGATGTAAAATGCAAGATTTTGCTAGTGCAAATCTATATAGACGACATGTAACACCTCCCCTGTAAAGACCATATAATATGTGTCCGGCCAGGGCCCCACAACATACGGACGCCACAGCTTTAGTATTAAAAGATGATATGAAAACTACCCAATCTCAAAACTCCAGACAAACACAGCGGAAACAGAACAAACCGACAGAAGTTATCCACTAACGATATAGTATCAAATGGCCTTAAGGCCTTACACAATAATAGTCCAAAACATATAAATGTGCCAAGCACTCCTAAGCTACCTCGGCATGCAAGCCGGACATAAACATAACAAAAGTAGCAAACACAAAAGGAGAAACCAAGCACAGCAACACTTCATGAGGCTTAGGGCTTTTCGCCCGGCACGCTAGCTCCTACATGCGATCCTTGCCCTGTAAGGATTTGAAGTAACGTGGGTCAGCAAAGGCTGACCTCTACTATGTAACAAACACATCTCCTCCCGGCCGTCCCTAACAGACCCCGGGGTACCACTCCACCTGCAAGTTAGCACTTCGTATACCAAAAGAGCATATATATATATTAAAGCGGTAAAACAGGCTTAGATGTCTCATACAGCATACATGTTCTCTATGTTTTGTACAAGGTGAAAGGGGCCTACTATGCAACATGAATGCAACCCGAGTTTCACCCAAGGCACCCTAGCTCGTATGCATCTAGCACAACATCAAACACTGGGTACTTCCGTTTCCCCATTGGCTTAAAGCCGCAATCACAAGGGAACCACCATGTCCCTAACGGCACACACGCCGTCACCCGGAACCTTGCAAAGGCCCCACCCGCACAAGGGACATATACCCCGGGGCTTGCTCGCACATTATGACTTCGCACGTCAGGGTTCCGTCTCACACTGACCGATTCTAAGAAGCCTTGCTGGACCCCACCCGCTCATGGCCACATTTCCCGGGCTTGTCCTCCGCTCGACATTCTCGTCAGTCCACACAAGGGGCTAGTCTCGCCGGGACACTTCCCCCACATGACTTGCGCATCACGGGATAGACAGCCAACCACGGAGACATAGCCGCGCCTTTGCACAACACAAACAAAGGTTTCCCCACCCCAATCACCATTCGTACCGTGTCTTTCCCGTGCTCCAAGGAAATCATCTACCGCACAACACGGAGCTAACCCTGTCCGGTTCCGACCACGAGTACTCACTCAAATGTAAGGGGGAAAACACATACATACAACGGCGTATTGCCGCAACGTATTTCTACCGAATCCCCGAAGCTCGCTATGCAACATCACCGGGTCGGACTAACGGTCGCTACCACGGCTTCATCCACAATGCCTAATCTGCTAACGGAGCGGATCTCTAATGCAAATCATGCCGGGATGAACATACTCAACCCGGAGGTTCCTCTTGAACCTAGGCTACACGAATCCCTCTCATTTGAGAGATTCGGCGCTCAAAATACGAAAGGAAGGGGATGCTATTCCTGCATCCTAAATCCTAAAAACCAGAGGAGAAGTGTCGTTACCTTTCGTCCCCTCTTCCTAGCCATGGAGAAGATTTCCTCGGTTGAACACCACCGCAACGCTCCCACCTTCGCGGATCTGAACTCCGCTCGCGAAACGGACCCCCGAAGCTTCACCGGCGGCCGGATCTTGGCCTCCTTCCTCCTCCTTGCTCCCCCTTCTCTCTAGAATCAAGAGAGATAAAGATGGGAGAAAAGTGAGGGTTTCAAACCCTATTACCGAGTATAATCCCTCAGACCTAGCCCCCAGCCGTTGGATCTCAATCAAAGAAACGGACGGCCACGATTCGGCCTAAAATCACAAAAACTGGGCCGAACACGGGTTGCAACACGGCCGTGTGCCTGGCCGTGTCACCCATTCGCCGTCTCGATCGAGTCGAAAAACCAGCACACGGCCTTTGACACGGCCTCCGACACGCCCGTGTCACCTGCGACACCCCGTGTCGGGACCCATGTCATACCCCCCGTGTGCACTCGACCACCATTTCGCAGTCAGAGAGGTACACGGCCTTGTGACACGGCATCAGACACGCCCGTGTCAAATTTGGCACGCCCGTGTTTGTGCCCGTGTCACGGCCCGTGTACCACACTTGCAGAATCCCTGGAGTGACACGGCCTGGGACACGCCCGTGTCCTAGGCCGTGTTCTACAACTCGACTAGCGTCGACCGCAAAAGCGTCGATCGCACGACCCGAGGCCGAACACGCCCGTGTCACGCCCGTGACACGCTCGTGACACGCCCGTGACACGCCCGTGACACCTGCTCCAAAAACCAAACTGGGCTTAAAACATCACCCGTCCCTCTTTTGAGTTTCGGGGTGTTACCACTCTCTCCCCCTTAAAAGAATTTCGTCCCGAAATTCAAAACATGGAAGGTAAACAAAACTAAACAGTGCCTGAGGAGAAAAGCTCGGGGTACTCCTCTAGCATGGCCTGCTCTCGCTCCCATGAGAGCTACCCCAACCACAGTTGTCCCAATGGACCTTTACGAGTCTGACCTCCTTGTTCCGCAATTGCCGAACCTCTGAGTCTTCTATCCCGATTGGACGAACTCGCGTCCTCAAGTCTTCCTCTACCGGCACCGCCGTCGGCTCAATCACCACGCTGGCTTCTAACAACGCTTTCCTCAGGACGGAGACATGAAAAACGTCATGCAATCCACTTAGCTCTGTGGACAACGCCAACCGGTACGCTGCTTCTCCCACTCGCTCGATGACCTTGAATGGTCCCAAAAATCTCGGACTCAGCTTCTTGAGTCGGCGAATTCGCGAAACGCCTTTGAACGGCTTGATCTTAAGATACACCCAGTCGCCCACAGTGAATTCCACATGCCTGTGGCGAGCATTGAAATACTTCGACTGCCGATCTTGAGCTACCTTCATGCGCTCTTGGATGGTCCGCACTAGCTCACTAGCGTCGGCTACCACTTCTTTCCCCAAAAGCTTGGTGTCTCCCGCCTCTGTCCAAGACATCGGTTGTTCGACACCGCCTCCCATACAGAGCTTCGTATGGCGCCATCTTGATACTAGCTTGGTAACTATTGTTATACGCAAACTCCACCATGAAGAGGTGATCCTCCCACTTCTTGCCGAAGTCGAGAGTACACATCCTTAGCATATCTTCCAAAGTACGGTTCGTTCTCTCAGTTTGCCCATCGGTTTGAGGATGAAAAGCCGTACTGAACTTGAGTTTTGTGCCCAAGCTCTTCTGCAACAACCGCCAATCCTTAGACGTGAAACGTCCATCCCGGTCGCTGACTATACTCTTCGGAATCCTATGGAGTCGTACAATATTGCGGATGTACAACTCCACCAACTTTTCCACACCGTCCTCCTTCCGGTTTGGGATGAAATGTGCCACTTTGGTCAAGCGGTCCACAATCACCCAAATGGCATCATTATCCTGCTGCGATCTAGGCAACCCATGCACAAAATCCATGGAGATGTCATCAAATTTCCATTCGGGGATTGGAAGAGGCTTCAAGAACCCGCCCGGCTTCTGACATTTGGCCTTCACCAAGGCACATGTTTGGCACCGACTCACACACAAAGCTACGTCCGCTTCATCCCAGGCCACCAATAGGACTTCTTCAAGTCCAAGTACATCTTTGTACCACCCGGGTGAATGGAGTACTTAGTGAAGTGGGCCTCAAACATCAACTCCTCGTGGAGCTTGCCGAACTGCGGTACACAAATCCTTCCGCCCTTCCTCAGAATCCCATCAACCATCTCCCAGGCGCTACCCTCGCCCTTTAGAGCTTCCTCCACGAAAGGTTGGAACTCCGCATCTACACGGGTCGCTTCCCGAATACGATCGCATAAGTCACTCTGCATCTCAATCCAATTTAGTCGAGCCACGCTAGACTCGCCTCTTGCCATACATTCCAAACCAAGGGATTCCCAGTCCCGCCTTAACCGCTCATCGTGAGCTTCAATCCAATTTCCTTGCCCCGAGTATTTCCTACTCAAAGCATCTGCCACCACATTGGCTTTCCCTAGCGTGTACTGAATCGCCACCTCATAGTCCCCCAGGAACTCGACCCACCTACGCTGCCGCATATTTAGGTCCTTCTAATCTAGGAGATACTTCAGACTCTTGTGGTCCGTGAAGATCTCCACCTTTGCACCATAAACGTAGTGCCTCCACAACATCAACGCAAAAATTACCGCCGCCAACTCCAAATCATGGACGGGGTCATTTCTCTCATGAGGCTTCAGCTGCCTCGACCCAAAAGCTATCACACTACCATGCTGCACCAACACGCACCCTAAACCGCATCCGGATGCGTCGCTGAAAATTTAGAACCCTTCGGTCCCCTTTGGTAGACTTAGGATCGGCGCCGTCATTAGCCTTTCCTTCAGGGTTTCAAACGCCTCGTTGCACTCTTGAGTCCATACAAATTTCTGATCCTTGCGAGTTAGTGAAGTGAGGGGTAGAGCTATCCGCGAAAAGTTTTCCACAAACCTTCGGTAGTACCCGGCTAGTCCAAGAAAACTTCGGACTTCCGCCACGGTCCTCAAAACTGGCCACTCTCTGATGGCTTCTACTTTCGTTGGATCCACCGCCACCCCATCCCCACTAATCACATGGCCTAGAAATGCCACTTTCTCCAACCAGAACTCGCACTTGGAGAACTTCGCATAAAGCTGGTTCTCTTTCAATACTTGCAACACTGTCCACAAGTGCGACTCGTGCTCCGCTTCCGACTTGGAATACACCAAAATGTCATCGATAAAGACAACTACGAACCAGTCCAAATATTCGCGAAACACTCGGTTCATCAGGTCCATGAACACGGACGGCGCGTTCGTCAGCCCGAACGGCATCACCGAGAACTCAAAATGACCATACCTCGTACCAAACGCGGTCTTCGGTATGTCTTCGTCACGAATCCGCAACTGATAATACCCGGACTTCAAGTCCAACTTGGAGTACACCACCGATCCCACCAACTAGTCGAAGAGATCGTCTATCCGAGGAATCAGATACTTATTCTTGACAGTCAATTTGTTCAACTCTCGGTAGTCTATGCACAGACGCATACTACCGTCCTTCTTCTTTACAAATAACACCGGCGCACTCCACGGTGAAGAGCTGGGCCTGATATACCCTTGCTCCAAAAGCTCCTGTAACTGAACCTTGAGCTCGGCCAACTCCTTTGGTGCCATCCTTAAGGGTGGACGCGACACTAGTCTAGCCTCGGGCACCAACTCGATGGAGAAATCAATCTCCCGCCGAGGAGGTGCTCCGGTAACTCCTCGGGAAATACATCTCCAAACTCCGCCACCACGGGCACTTCTCCAAGAGACAGCCTGGAAAGGCTAACCTCCAACAACGCTACTAGAGCCACACCTCCCTGGTTAACAGCTCGCACTAACTGAAGTGCCGAAACTAGGGAACAGGCCACTCCATGCAGGCCTTCAAACTTGACTTCCGCTTGCCCCACGCCCCTCAGGGTTACCACCTTGGACAAACAGTCGATACTGGCACGCTGCTCCGCTAGCCAATCCATCCCCAAAATCACATCAAACTCGGACAACGGCAAGATTGCCGCTACCAATAAGAAGTCAACCCCCTCAAGACTCCAACAAATCCGGCCCCTAGCCCTGGTAGTCATAGATGACCCATTGGGCATGCGCACTTTCAACTCGGAGTCCGTCGAGAAAGACTCCACTCCGATCCTCCAGATAAAGCCTTCCGCAAGGAAGGAGTGTGACGCTCCCGTATCAAAGAGTACCCTAGCGGGGTACCCAGATACCATTACAAAGCCTACACACATGCAACAAACATAAAGGCTTGAAAGACAGGAATCTATGGTGCAGGTTGAACTCTCGTACCTGTTACCACATCGGGTTGATGGATTGCTTCTTGTTGCCCAAGGTTGTAGGCCCTTGGCTGCACTGGTTGAAACCGAGAAGCACTCGACTCCGCCATCTTCCCTTTCTCTATGGCACTGGGGCCGGAGCGCACAGTTTGCTCCTGCCTTGGCTCTTGCTCAGTGCCCCCTTGGGTACAAAATCTTGCTATGTGGCCCGTCTTGCCACAACTATAGCACGTCTGAGGGCCCTTAGAGCGTGACCCTCCGGACGTCCAATTACTTTTCTCGCCCGACTTATATGGGGATGGCTTCTTCTTCCATCGGCTCCCTTCCGTCTTTCCATGGGATTGAGCAGGCTTCTTCTCCTCCCCCTGCTTGGGTGTGAAACCCTTGCGACGCTGGGATCGCTCCTTGTCACTCTCAAAAATTCGGGCCGCCTCCACCAATTCGTTGAAACCCGCACGTTTCATCGATATGAGGGGTTATCTTAGATTCTCCCTCAGTCCATGATAGAAGAGATTGTCCTCTTTTCATCGTCTGCCATGGTCGTCCCTGCATAACGACCCAAGCGAGTAAATTCCTGAACATACTCATCCACTGACTTGTCTCGCTGCACCAGATGTAGGAACTGCCTCTGGAGGGCTAACCTCATTGAGGCGGGAATGTACTTCTTCAGGAAGGCATTCCCAAATTCCTCGATGGACGGTGTGCGTCCTAGAAATTGCCGGCCACTGTGACTCACCCACCATAACTTGGCATCTCCCTCCAACATAAAGGCTGCGAACTCTGCCTTTTTCTCTTCGGGCGCTTCCGCCTCCCTCAGAAGCTCCTGAATTCTAGCCCACCAATCCTCTGCATCTGTGGGCGTGCCGATTCCCTTGAAGGTTGGAGGGTGGAAGCTCAGAAAGTACTTCATTTGCCGGTCCCCATGCCCGACACCCACTCTCTCGGCCTGCGGCTCTGCCCGCCTGACTTCCTCAACCGGCACGGTTGCTGCCGTGTCCGGGGTAGCAGGAGTTGCTACCTGAGCAACGGGAGCTGCTACCGGTGTTGTCGCTGCAGTTTGGGCCGCCACCATCGCTTCTGCAAGCATACGGCAGAAGTCGGCCGTGTGACCCCCATCCCTAGCGGACCTTGCGCAGTCGCACTACTTGCCGAGAGCTCTTCTCTTGGCCTCGAGGTCCCAGCCTCGTTGCTTGCACTCTAAACACAAGCAAGAGAACGCAAATCAGTCTCTAATTGCAAGACTCGAACACAAGGACACTCATGGTCCTACGATACTCCTATGTGGATAACTTCTAATACGCGACTCGACTTATACTTTCGATCGCGAAACTTCTCACTGGAACGCGAACCTCCCTCTGATACCAAATTGTAACACCTCCCCTGTAAAGACCATATAATATGGGTCCGGCCGGGGCCCCATAACATACGGACGCCACAGCTTTAGTATTAAAAGATGATATGAAAACTACCCAATCTCAAAACTCCAGACAAACACAGCGGAAACAGAACAAACCGACAGAAGTTATCCACTAACGATAGAGTATCAAATGGCCTTAAGGCCAACACAATAATAGTCCAAAACATATAAATGTGCCAAGCATTCCTAGGCTACCTCGGCATGCAAGCCGGACATAAACATAACAAAAGTATCAAACACAAAAGGAGAAACCAAGCACAACAACACTTCATGAGGCTTAGGGCTTTTCACCCGGCGCGCTAGCTCCTGCATGCGATCCTTGCCCTGTAAGGATTTGAAGTAACGTGGGTCAGCAAAGGCTGACCTCTACTGTGTAACAAACACATCTCCTCCCGGCCGTCCCTAACGGACCCCGGGGTACCACTCCACCTGCAAGTTAGCACTTCGTATACAAAAAGAGCATATATATATTAAAGCGGTAAAACAGGCTTGGATGTCTCATATAGCATACATGTTCTCTATGTTTTGTATAAGGTGAAAGGGGCCTACTATGCAACATGAATGCAACCCGGGTTTCACCCAAGGCACCCTAGCTCGTATGCATCTAGCACAACACCAAACACTGGGTACTTCCGTTTCCCCATTGGCTTAAAGCCGCAATCACAAGGGAACCACCATGTCCCTAACGACACACACGCCGTCACCCAGAACCTTGCAAAGGCCCCACCCGCACAAGGGTCATATACCCCGGGGCTTGCCCGCACATTCTGACTTCGCACGTCAGGGTTCCGTCTCACACTGACCGATTCTAAGAAGCCTTGCTGGACCCCACCCGATCATGGCCACATTGCCCGGGCTTGTCCTCCGCTCGACATTCTCGTCAGTCCACACAAGGGGCTACTCTCGCCGGGAGACTTCCCCCACATGACTTGCGCGTCACGGGATAGCCAGCCGACCACGGAGACATAGTCGCGCCTTTGCACAGCACAAACAAAGGTTTCCCCACCCCAATCACCATTCGTACCGTGTCTTTCCCGTGCTCCAAGGAAATCATCTAATGCACAACACGGAGCTAACCATGTCCGGTTCCGACCACGAGTACTCACTCAAATGTAAAGGGGAAAACACATACATACAACGGCGTATTGCCGCAACGGATTTCTACCGAATCCCCGAAGCTCGCTATGCAACATCACCGGGTCGGACTAACGGTCACGACCATGGCTTCACCCACAATGCCTAATCCGCTAACGGAGCAGATCTCTAATGCAAAGCATGCCGGGATGAACATACTCAATCCGGAGGTTCCTCTTGAACCTAGGCTACACGAATCCCTCTCATTTGAGAGATTCGGCGCTCAAAATACGAAAGGAAGGGGATGTTATTCATGCATCCTAAATCCTAAAAACCGAGAGGAGAAGTATCGTTACCTTTCGTCCCCTCTTCCTATCCATGGAGAAGATTTGCTCGGTTGAACACCACCGCAACGCTCCCACCTTCGCGGATCTGAACTCCGCTCGCGAAACGGACCTCCGAAGCTTCGCCGGCGGCCGGATCTTGGCCTCCTTCCTCCTCCTTGCTCTCCCTTCTCGCTAGAATCAAGAGAGATAAAGATGGGAGAAAAGTGAGGGTTTCAAACCCTATTCCTGAGTATAATCCCTCAGACCTAGCCCCCAGCTGTTGGATCTCAATAAAAGAAACGAACGGCCACGATTCGGCCTAAAATCACAAAATCTGGGCCGAACACGGGTTGCAACACGGCCGTGTGCCTGGCCGTGTCACCCATTCGCCATCTCAATCGACTCGAAAAACCAGCACACGGCCTTTGACACAGCCTCCGACACGCCCGTGTCACCTGCGACACGCCCATGTCGGGACCCGTGTCACGCCCCCCGTGTGCACTCGACCACCATTTCACAGTCAGAGAGGTACACGGCCTTGTGACACGGCATCACACACTCCCGTGTCAAATTTGACACGCCCGTATTTGTGCCCGTGTCACGGCCCGTGTACCACACTTGCAGAATCCCTGGAGTGACACGGCCTGGGACACGCCCGTGTCCTAGGCCGTGTTCTACAACTCGACTACCGTCGACCGCCAAAGCGTCGACCGCATGACCCGAGGCCGAACACGCCTGTGTCACGCCCGTGACACGCCCGTGACACCTGCTCCAAAAACCAAACTGGGCTTAAAACATTACCCGTCCCTCTTTTGAGTTTCGGGGTGTTACAAGACATTATATTTGGCTCCACAGAGGACAAACTTTTCAAGAAGTTTTCTAAACTCATGCAAGACATGTTTGAAATGAGTAGTGTGGAAGGGCTGAAATAGTTCTTAGGACTTTAGGTGAAACAATCTGAAGATGGAATTTTCATCTCTCAGACGATGTCCACCAAAGAGTTACTTAAGAAATAAAGAATGGAGAATGCAACCTCGATGAGGACTCTAATTGGTTCAACTATGTCTCTAGACAAGGACGAGAAAGGGAAACATTTTGATGAAACCAAGTACAGAAGTATAATTGGGTCCTTGCTCTATCTTACTGCCAATAGACCCAACAAAATGTTCTCAACATGCGTGTGCTTTAGATTTCAGGTGAACTCTAATGTAAAGTCCTGTTCCACCTTTCATGAATCACAACACCACTAGGCCTTACATGGACCGTTACCAGGCTGTAGCCTAAGCAACCCAGCCCCTATGCATCTAGGCGGGTTGTTGGTAGCCACAACCTCCCTTTGATGATCGAAACTCTCCAGTTAAGAGGGCAGCACGGGAATTTTTTGGAGGTCACCCATCCTAGTACTACTCCAGCCTGAGCACGCTTAACTATGGAGTTTTTCTAACTTCTCATCACAAATTGAGTAGAGGGAGGCTATGGCCACAAACAACCTGCATGGATGGAGAGGGGCTGGGGTGCTTGAGCTGCAGCCAGTAAAGGTCTGTGTAAGGCCTAATGGTGTTGTGTGTAACACCCCTATCCGTCGCATAGTATATAACAGTAGTCCGGCCGGGGCCTGACGCCATATACCACAGACAGACCGGTTGGTTACGCATTGAAACCACACAACCAATCAGAGCGTCCTACACAACACCTAGCGGAAGTAAAAGAATTAAGTTGCGAAAAGATAAGAACCCTGCCACAGAGCATGAATGTCCACTACAACCCAGGAAGGAGTACATACACAAAAGAGTTCACGGCCTTAAGGCCTTACATTGTTCACTTAACAAAATAGTGTTTTCCAAACTTCGGCACGCAGGCCGGACATACATGAAAACGGGAAAGAAACATAAGCAGCTAGGCCTTCGAGGGCCGGCACAGCAACAAGGGCTTTAGCCCGCTATTTCCCGCTCTGCTCCGCAGCACCTGCAAGCCACAAACCACCGCCCGGTGGCAAACAAATATAACGGTCAGCTAAAGCTGACCAAATTATAACGATTCCGCCCCCAAACCGGGGCGGCCAAGCTTCTTCCCTGCACTTGTTAGCCAAACAAGCCACACAGCAAAATAAGCAACTCATCATAGGTGCACGCTCACACGGCCGTGCACCCCGTGCTCTCAGGGCACTTACTCAGCGGGCCAGTCCGAACCCCGTCCGGTCCTCGACTCCGCCACCACCCCCAGGATGGCAATCACGTGAGCATTTAGTCCTTTCAGCCGTAGCCTAGACTCGATCTCCAAACCTCGGTAAGTCCCACGTACAACTTTAGGTCACTTTAACCGAGCAGATGGAGCGGGTAGGGGGCTACTAGTCCGTTGCTCACTCCGCCACTGCCATTCGGCCTTTTGGCGCGGACTAAGCTTTCCCCAGTCCCAAATAACGATCAAACACGGTACATAGCCCTGCTAAGTACCCGGTTGGCACCCAGGCCACCGCTATGGCAGAATTCCGATCCCGCCCAGATTTCCGGGTGCACCTCGGGTTTCATTCCCAAGGATCCCTGCTGCAATCAAACATGGTACATAGCCCCGCTATGTTCCCGGCTGGCTCCCAGGCCACCGAAATGGCAGAACTTCGATTCCGCCCAAATTTCCGGGTGCACCTCGGGGTTAATCCCCAAGATTCCCTGATGCATTCTACCGCATAGCAACCCGAAAACAATCACAACGCTCGGAGTCTTCTCCGGCTAAAATATGCATAGCACAACATCACCGATCCGGAAAACACATCCGGGTAGGCTTCACACACCATGCCTATGTCCGTACTACGATTCCGGACTCTAACAAGGGGGACTTCACATATCTACCCCAAGGAATACCGCGATCTCGCCGCACACTCGCGAGAGAGGGGTTTTCCCATGCAAAGGAAGAAGAGCTTCACATGCTCAAGAAGAGAATCGTTACCCTCGAAGATTTCCGCGGCGCCATGAAAATGTAGTCGGATGGAAAGCTTCGCCTCGCCCTTGCCTTCGAGGATCCGGACTCGGATCGCGAATCGGTGCTCCGGTGCTCCGCCGGCGGCCGGAACTTTGCTCCTCCTCCTCTTGGCTCTCACCTCTCTCTAAGAGTTTAGAAAGAGAAAGGGTTGGGTTGGAATGAGGGAATTCAGCCCCAAACTCAACCCTAATACCCCCTAGGTTAACCCCCAGCCGTTAGATCCAAAATAAAAGATCCGGACGGCTCGGATTCAACCCAAAATATCAGTTACGCCGATCCACACGGGTCCTGACACGGCCGTGTGCCACGGGCCGTGTTACCTGGAGCTTCAGGACGATCGTCGGGCTTCATGAACACGGCTTCGAACACGGCCGTGTTCGAGGCCGTGTGCCCCACACACGGCTTGAGACACGGCCGTGTGTCTCAGGCCGTGTACTTCTCTGACTCGAGACTGCACAAAAACGCATTCGACCACTGAACACGGGTAGGCACACGGCCGTGTGCCTGGCCGTGTGCCCCTGAGATGACCTCAAATTGAAAAGTGGTCAACATGAAAGTTGTAGATCTCGTCGAGACGAACAAAATTCATGTTGACCATTTTTCCACCCGACACCGTTTTGACCCTCAAAACGGTGCCCGAACGCGATCATCTCCGAGGTTGGGGTCTTACAACTCCCTCCCCCTTAAGAGAATTTCGTCCCGAAATTAAGAACAGAGACTACACAAAATAAACATAACGAGTACCTGAGGGGAACAACTCGGGGTACTCCTCGTGCATTGCCTGCTCTCGCTCCCAAGAGAGCTCCTCGCGTCCGCAGTTATCCCAACGGACCTTCACCATTCTGATTTCCTTGTTCCGAAGCCGCTTGACTTCGAAATCCTCAATAGATATGGGCTTGACTTTCGTTGTCAACCCTTCCTCAACCGGCACCTGATCAACCGCGATCACTTGCGAAGGCTCTTGCACCGCCTTCTGCAACACAGAAATGTGGAACACATCACGTAAACCACCCAATTCCTCCGATAGCCTCAAACGGTAAGCCGCTTCGCCGACTCGCTCCAGAACCTCAAAAGGTCCAAGGTATCTTGGGCTCAGCTTCTTCAAGCGTCTTACCCGCGAAACCCCCTTGAACGGCTTCACTTTCAAATATACCCAATCGCCTACCGCGAACTCCACGTTCCGGTGCTTGGCATTGTAGTACTTCGCCTGCCGGTCCTGAGCGATCAACAAGCGCTCCCGAATGATCCGCACCAACGAGGTAGCACTCTCCACCTCCTGCTTCTTGTACAACCTTGCCTCACCCGTTTCAAGCCATGATAACGGCGTGCGACACTTCCTACCATACAGGGCCTCGAAGGGCGCCATTTGTATACTCGCTTGGCAGCTGTTGTTGTACGCGAACTCCACCAAATAAAGGTGGTCTTCCCAATGCTTACCGAAATCCAGAACACACATGCGTAGCATGTCCTCCATCGTTCTATTGACCCTCTCGGTCTGCCCATCCGTCTGCGGATGGAAAGATGTACTGAACTTTAACTTTGTCCCAGCATCTGCTGCACCAACCTCCAATCATTTGACGTGAACCGCCATCGCGATCACTCACAATGCTACGAGGCACACCATGCAGCCTAACAATATTGTCAACGTACAACTTTGCCAGTTACTCCACCGAATTATCCTTCATATGCGGAATGAAGTGCGACTCTAAGGTCAACGCAACTACGAACACCCAAACGGCGTTGTTACCCCACTGCGACTTCGGCATACCATGCACTCAGTCCAGTCGAACTTCTATTCCGAACTAGGCAAGGATTCGAGAATTCCCCGGCACTTGGCACTCTGCCTTCACTAAGGCGCAAGGCTGGCATTCCAACACTGCCACGCCCTTCTAGAGTTCTTCCCACCAGAGCACTTCTCCAGATAACGACACAACTACGTGCCTCCTAAGCGAGTTGAGTACTTGGTAGCGTATCACAACCCTACCCATAGATTACCCATGCTTGGGCCGCACAGACGATTGTCTTTCCTTGGTAGCCCACCTACAACCATCGATTTGGGACTTTGACCCAACAAGCCGCATCCATGATTTCCTTCATGTAGCTACACAAACCATAACCTGCCAAATACGATCAGCCAGGTCATATTGGACTTCCGACCAGTTCAATAACGCTCTGGCGCTAGTCCGCTTGTCAACACAGTAGATATCTAACGCTTCCAATTCCCAAACTAGCCTCTCATCATACACCGACAACCACGTAGCTTGGGCGGGAGCCCTGCGACCCAACGTATCCGCCACTGCATTGCTCTTGCTAGGTGCATGATGAATCTTGAACGTATAGTCCCCCAGGGACTCCATTCATCACCGCTGACTCAAGTTCAGCTCCTATTGATCCCATAGGTAATTCGGGCTCTTACGGCCGGTAAGAACATCGACCTCAACGCTGTACGGGTAGTACCACCACAGCTTAAGCGCAAACATCACGGCCGCCAACTCCAAGTCGCGACCCGGATAATACCTTTCATGCACTTTTAGCTGACGTGATCCACAAGCTATCACGCTACCATGCTGCACCAGCATACAACCCAAACCACTACCCGAGGCGTCACCACAAACCTCGAAGCCCTCGGTCCCACTCGGCGAACTAAGCACTGGCGCCGTGGTCAACCGACTCTTCAGCTCTTCAAAAGCTTGCGCACACTCATGCGCCCACACAAAACCTTGGCCTTTCCTTGTCAAAATCGTGAGAGGTATCGCTATCCGCGAGAAGTTCTCCACGAAGTGCCGGTCATAGTCGGCAAGCCCCGGCAAACTCCGGACTTCCGCTACCGAAGACAACACAGACCACTCTCGAATAGCAACAATCTACGCCGGATCCACCGCAACACCTTCCCACCGACTACATGACCAGGGAACGCCACTGAAGACAGCCAAAACTCGCCTTTTGGAGAACTTTGTGTATAGCTCGTTCCTCCTTAGCGTCTCCAAAACCAAACGCATGTGCTTGAAGCGATCTTCTTCGCACTGCGAGCACACCAATAGGTCGTCAATAAAGACGATCACAACACGGTCCAAGTACTCCCTGAACGTCTTGTTCATCAAATCCATGAACACCGATGGCGCATTAGTCAGCCCGAACGGCTTGACCGTAAACCCGAAATGCCCATATCTTGTGTTGAACGATGTCTTTGGGATATCACTTTCCCTGATTCTCAGCCGATAATAACCGGACTTAAGATCCAACTTTAAGTACGCCGATGACCCACCCAACTGATCAAACAGATCGTCAATCTTTGGGATCGGTACTTGCTCTCCTTTATCAACTGTTCAGTTCTCCAAAAATCATTCAGAGCCGCAAACTCCCGTCCTTTTTCTACACGAAAAGGACCAGTGTGCTCCAAGACGACAAACTTGGACACACATGACCTGGCTCCAGAAACTCTTCCAGTTGAACTTTCAATTCTGCCAACTCATTAGGCGTTAACCGATATGGAGAGCGTGACCCAGGTTTAGCACCTGGCGCCAGCTCACTCGTGAAATCGATCGCTCGCCACGGAGGGACTCCAGGGAAACACATCAGGATATTCGGATACACCCGAGATACTACCCAATGTAGGCTTAGGCTTCAAGCCTCCCATGGTGGCAGTAACGACGCTTGCACGTCAAATCCCAGACCCCTAAACCGTAACCTTGCAATACAGAAACTCTCTTTGCGCGCATTGAACATCCGTAACGCCACAACGCATCCAATTTGTCCTTTGCCATCGAAGAAGGTACTTCAATGCATGATATAAATCTTTTGGACAAAAGGAGCGTGAAGCTTCCGCCTCGGACAATGCTCTCGCCGGATTGCCAAAAATCCAAACAAAGCCTAGAACCTCCAGTCCTAAGCTAAAACGCAAAAAGGGTAACAGGTATAAGAAGCTAAATTGCTCAATTAAACCATACCTGTCTTCCCGACGATCGGCCACATGGCCTCCTGCTGTCCAAGGCTGTCCATTCCCAGTTGGACCGGAGTAAACAGCGGTGCGGTGAACGCCACCGCCTTTCCCTTCTCCTCATATATAGCCCCCGGCTTCTTTTTGGACATTGAGCGTCCATACCAACAATCCCGGGCATAGTGCCCCGGCTTTCCACAAACAAAGCATGCATCCGGGGTTTGGGTTATAGTTGCTCCGGATGTGCTAGAGGAAGGGACTAGACTCGACCTCCTAGCCTTTTTGTACCACCTACGGTACCCGGATTTTGAGGTTGTCAACTTGACCACCGAATCCTTTGTCATAGCATCTGCGACTGCTCCTGCCAAAACTTTCCTTGTCTTATGAGCACCCTCCCAACACTCTCTGGCGAGGTGCCCTTTCTTGCCACAAGAATAACAATTGAGGGTATTAGATGACCCAGCATCTTTTCTCGGCGTCTTTCGATAGGCAGTCCGTATAGGATCTGTAGGGTTTGGTACCCTATCCACTGGTACTCGGTGAGTTTTCCCCAACTCCACTTCCAAAGCTCTGGCCGATTCCACCAAAGCTCGGAATCCCAATAACTTTGGTCCTAGCAGTAGGATACGCAACTCGCTGCGCAGACCGTTATAAAATCTATCCACTATAGATTGCTCGCTTTCCCATTCAAAGCCTGGGTAGCGCCTTACCATAAGGAACGTCTGCAAATATGCGTCCACCGAAAGCGCTCCCTGCGCCACAGTTAGGCTCCTCTGCTGCTCTACTTGACCCCAAATGCCCTTTGCTCCAACATACCACCCGATGTTGGGGCCACCTCAGAGACAAATGGTTGCACATTACTCCCGTGATGTGCGTTGGTCACCGTGAACACCACTTCAACCACCCTTCTTATGGTTTCCAAAGACGTAGGGGTCTCCGGCACGTCGCTGGGTGCAGTACTTTTCCCAGAAAGTGTGCATTCAGACTGCCACGCGCCACACTCGGACACCTACAATCGTACAGGACACCAATAAAGGACCGAACAAAATTGCAAAAAGCAATTATAGGAACACGCAGGTTCCCCAAACATGTGTATTTTCATTCCTAAGTGGACATTCATGGGTTCTTTTCATGTTATAACGATGACGCACATACATGTGCTCACCACCCCTTAAAGTGAATTCGTCCACGAATTCATTTAAGCTTGACCGAAACCAGTAGTCTGATACCAATTTGTAACACCCCTATCCGTCGCATAGTATATAACAGTAGGTCCGGCCGGGGCCTGACGCCATATACCACAGACAGACCGGTTGGTTACGCATTGAAACCACACAACCAATCAGAGCGTCCTACACAACACCTAGCGGAAGTAAGAGAATTAAGTTGCGAAAAGATAAGAACCCTGCCACAGAGCATGAATGTCCACTACAACCCAGGAAGGAGTACATACACAAAAGAGTTCACGGCCTTAAGGCCTTACATTGTTCACTTAACAAAATAGTGTTTTCCAAACTTCGGCACGCAGGCCGGACATACATGAAAATGGGAAAGAAACATAAGCAGCTAGGCCTTCGAGGGCCGGCACAGCAACAAGGGCTTTAGCCCGCTATTTCCCGCTCTGCTCCGCAGCACCTGCAAGCCACAAACCACCGCCCGGTGGCAAACAAATATAACGGTCAGCTAAAGCTGACCAAATTATAACGATTCCGCCCCCAAACCGGGGCGGCCAAGCTTCTTCCCTGCACTTGTTAGCCAAACAAGCCACACAGCAAAATAAGCAACTCATCATAGGTGCACGCTCACACGGCCGTGCACCCCGTGCTCTCAGGGCACTTACTCAGCGGGCCAGTCCGAACCCCGTCCGGTCCTCGACTCCGCCACCACCCCCAGGATGGCAATCACGTGAGCATTTAGTCCTTTCAGCCGTAGCCTAGACTCGATCTCCAAACCTCGTAAGTCCCACGTACAACTTTAGGTCACTTTAACCGAGCAGATGGAGCGGGTAGGGGGCTACTAGTCCGTTGCTCACTCCGCCACTGCCATTCGGCCTTTTGGCGCGGACTAAGCTTTCCCCAGTCCCAAATAACGATCAAACACGGTACATAGCCCTGCTAAGTACCCGGTTGGCACCCAGGCCACCGCTATGGCAGAATTCCGATCCCGCCCAGATTTCCGGGTGCACCTCGGGTTTCATTCCCAAGGATCCCTGCTGCAATCAAACATGGTACATAGCCCCGCTATGTTCCCGGCTGGCTCCCAGGCCACCGAAATGGCAGAACTTCGATTCCGCCCAAATTTCCGGGTGCACCTCGGGGTTAATCCCCAAGATTCCCTGATGCATTCTACCGCATAGCAACCCGAAAACAATCACAACGCTCGGAGTCTTCTCCGGCTAAAATATGCATAGCACAACATCACCGATCCGGAAAACACATCCGGGTAGGCTTCACACACCATGCCTATGTCCGTACTACGATTCCGGACTCTAACAAGGGGGACTTCACATATCTACCCAAGGAATACCGCGATCTCGCCGCCCTCGCGGGAGAGGGGTTTTCCCATGCAAAGGAAGAAGAGCTTCACATGCTCAAGAAGAGAATCGTTACCCTCGAAGATTTCCGCGGCGCCATGAAAATGTAGTCGGATGGAAAGCTTCGCCTCGCCCTTGCCTTCGAGGATCCGGACTCGGATCGCGAATCGGTGCTCCGGTGCTCCGCCGGCGGCCGGAACTTTGCTCCTCCTCCTCTTGGCTCTCACCTCTCTCTAAGAGTTTAGAAAGAGAAAGGGTTGGGTTGGAATGAGGGAATTCAGCCCCAAACTCAACCCTAATACCCCCTAGGTTAACCCCCAGCCGTTAGATCCAAAATAAAAGATCCGGACGGCTCGGATTCAACCCAAAATATCAGTTACGCCGATCCACACGGGTCCTGACACGGCCGTGTGCCACGGGCCGTGTTACCTGGAGCTTCAGGACGATCGTCGGGCTTCATGAACACGGCTTCGAACACGGCCGTGTTCGAGGCCGTGTGCCCCACACACGGCTTGAGACACGGCCGTGTGTCTCAGGCCGTGTACTTCTCTGACTCGAGACTGCACAAAAACGCATTCGACCACTGAACACGGGTAGGCACACGGCCGTGTGCCTGGCCGTGTGCCCTGAGATGACCTCAAATCGAAAAGTGGTCAACATGAAAGTTGTAGATCTCGTCGAGACGAACAAAATTCATGTTGACCATTTTTCCACCCGACACCGTTTTGACCCTCAAAACGGTGCCAAACGCGATCATCTCCGAGGTTGGGGTCTTACATTGTGATCCACGAAAGGTGGAACTGGACGTTACATAAAAGTGTACTTTTATTGTAACGACCCTACTCGATCTAATGTGACAATGATATGGCTCCGCTCTAGGAGACATTACCAAGCTGCAGTCCAAGCACCCCCAACCCCTCTCTAGCCCACGGGCAAGTTGTTAGTCGCCACAACCTCCCTTTTATGAGCGAACTTGATAGTTAAGTTGGGTCGTACGTGGACTTCCTAGGAGGTCACTGATGCTTTGGATGGCAAGTGTACCGTCGCACAAGTAATATAAAATGGGTGGCTTTCCAAAGTATCGATCTATTCAAGGAACACGTAAGGGGGAGTTAATATCGAGGATGACTTGAGATTGAAGTCCTTAGGTCGTAGTTAACTATGGGGGTTTTGATGGTTGCGATAAAATAAAGAAAAACACTAACAACTACTCCTATGAAATGCCGCCATGCATCGCTTCGCCAGGCGGTATGGAAGACTACACGACCCGCTATGCACCGAATCACGGGGCGGATGGATGAGTAGGCAAGCGTAAGAACCAGAATTTGAGGGTGTTAAGCACATCTTCGCTGCGCACGCTTCTAGCAATTTCTAGAACGACAAGAACAGATGGATGGAGGATGGACAAATAGACGCACCTCAAGAAAATAACGAACACATACAATCACATAGATATGATTACATACAAACATTTAACAAATGTAAGATTACTTCATCTAATAAAAAGAGTTCAACTAAACTTTCAATAACAAGAGAAGAAAAGTGTGCGAAATCGACCGGATCCGAAGTCTTGCCGAGGATTCACGGTAGGATTCGCCGGGTTGTCAATCCGCGTCCTAGCTCTGTCCTCAACTGCGTCCAGGGTAGAGGAGGCTGTCACTCACTCCCAATGGACCCGTCTTCTTCGTGTCACGAGCCGGTGGAGGATGGAACAACTTCCCTAGCTTGGTGGAGAAAGCTAGATAAAATCCCCTTTTGAAGCTCTAGGATGAAGGAGGAGGTCAAGAGGAAGCTCCAGCTTGGATTTGGCGTTGAATGCTTGCCCGAATCTTCTCCCCTGGGTGGAATGGCAGATTTCTCCCTAAACACGTGGAGGGAAGTGGCTGGACAAAGTTTCTAATAGCAGGAAAATCTGCGACTTAAATAGAAAAAGTTAGAAAATTGGCCACGCACGGTCTGGCGCACGACCGAGCGTGAACCGTGCGATATTCGCGCACAGAAAATGGCTTATGGGAGAGATGCGTTGACCCGTGCATTTCCTATTGCACGGGTGCTTCCGCCCGTGCGTGACGAAAATCGCACGGGTAACGACAGAGCGCTGGAAATCAAGAGAAAGAGGAGAACCGTGCGTTTTACTCGCGCATGGGCGCGTTTTCCCGTGCATGAATGAAACACATGATTTACCCCAAAATGTAGGATTACAGAGAAAATGCATAGACCGTGCGATTCCTTCTCATATGGTTTGGCCTAAACTGTGCGGGAACAAAATGCACGGGTAGAAACAGAAGTCCTTAGAAATGTTGTGTAAAACGCACGAGTAAGCAAAAACCGTACAAGAACCAATTCGCACGACTGTGTGTTTTCCACAGGGCCGGGAAATGGAATCTGGGACGTCCCGACCACCGGCACAACAATAATATCAACTGAGGTAAAGCCCGTAGAGGTCCCAAATAAATAAAAAGATCAAACAACAAGTGCGGGGAGATCACATAACTTACCCTCAACATAAGAGTGCGCAAATGCACACCACAATGGGCCAAAACAAAGCACTTAGCGTGAAAAGCTTAATGAAAGAAATAGCAACGATAATATACTAAAAGTGAAATACAAATGCGTGAAAACTAGCCCAGATGAGTCTTAAAAATCCTATAAATATCGGACTCATCACACCACCAGACTTAAACCTTTGCTCGTCCCGAGCAAATCATCACTAAGCGGAGCAAAAGAAAGCTAGTTGGCTAAGCAATTGCACGAATAAAGTACAATGCAAATTCATGCCCTCATGTACAAAAAGCAATAGTATAAAACGCACCTATACATGCATAACAATTTCTAATTTATGCAAACGTAAAGAGATATTACTAATACTCCTAAAGTGAATCACGGTGAATCATTCAGTTACGCATAGAACGAAAGAAGACGGACAATAAGGTGAGCATTACCAAAGGTCAGGTCTTAGGATAATCTGAAAAGGAATCCACCAATGTCAATGAACATAAGCTTGCTCGTTCACACTCTCTCCCCGGCACTACTATGACTCAAGCGCTAATCCGCGGGACTTGGAGTATAATGGAGGCTTAGGCGAAGGCGGGGTAAACCAAGATAAACATGATGGATACACACACCCAAAATGAGATCGCCCGAAAACACTCACTGCTACACACAATGGAAAACACGGGAAGCGCACCACCAGACTCAGACTTTTTTTACGGTGTGTACACGCCCAAAACAATCACAAAATAACAACAATATAAATATATATATATATATATATATCATTTATTCCACATTAGGAAATTTCATTTTATTTTTTTTATTTTTTAAATAGACAACAAAATACGACAGCACGACAACACCGGTAGCTGCACAAACACCCACATAACTACCACACATAATGGATACCTACTACTATAAAACAAACCAGTCAAGCGACCATATTTGGGTGTGCGAGTAGGAGAGACTATTTGGCTTTGGTAGCGAGGCGTATGGGTTCCAAGGGATGGGACAGGCTCAATGGGGATAACAATAGATAGACGTCGGGAATGGTACAAGGCTTAAACTAGAACAATGTGATGGCCTACATTATGCACGCACTTTACTAACCAATACTCATTCTTCAAGAATATCTTGGGGAGAGTTCTTAGCAACCTAGAAAGATAATCCTTCCTCCCCACTCGAGCAATACGAGGCTATTGAACTTCTACACATAATCCTACACCACTATTTGATTCATAACTGGATTCACAACTAGAGTACCGTAAAAAAAATCTACGCTAATAGAAAAATAGAAACTATAAGCATAAAAATAATTTTAATCTACACAGACTCTAAGTGAGCATGAGTGCATGCCTAGGAACACTCTTGGAGTCAACATTTTACTCCATCACGCAATCCTAAGTCAACACAAACATTCTTTAATCTACGCACAAGTGATAAACAAGCTCGGTGCGTGCAAGTGCTTAAGTACATGTTCTCAAGTAGGTGTTGTGGAGCGCGATGCAAATGAAAATGATATTACAATAAAAGCTTCTAGTATGCGAGCGGAATGTGCATGTGAGCGGATAATAACTCGAATCTCTCCCCCACCAGACTTAAATTAAACAACCTATCAAAGATTTGCAATAAAAACAAATAAATAAAAGTTGGGCGAGAGGTTACCCCATGCTCAGCAAATAAGTATACTAGAAGATTGGAGTTAAAGCATGCAGTTAAACCTGCAAAAAATATAACTCCACCGCAGCCCAAGGGGAAAGCACCCTACAAAATAGCTCCAACAAACTTGTATATACAAGGCAAAAATAAATTTAAACTAAGCTATACAATAGGTAAAACAAATCTTAAAACAGTAAAAATAACTAACTGCACCTACTCCTAGATAAGTACTGGGTTATTGTCCCCCAACACGACTTATTCGACTAACGAAGAGTTCTAGCTAATGGGCCTATGAAATAAAAAGTGCATAGGTAACTGGCCTAATATCCGTTGCTATAGCAAGTACCGATACGGAGAAAGAGCAGTACCCCTCTACCTACATAATAATACCTGAAAAACTCAGGTAGAGGAAGCAGGAAATAAGAAGAGGAGGAGGACTGGTCCTCGCTCACCTTATCCAAAAAAAATCCTAGCCTAGCTAGACATCTTCCACCATGGGTGTGTAGGAAGCGATGGCAGCGGCATGGGCACCAGGCTCATCGTCATCCCATCATACCTGTGGGGACTCAACCTGCACAGGCTCAGATAGAGAAGGGGGATCAGGAATAAAGAAGATCAAGAACTAAAATAATCGGAATATAGGAGAGTGATTCCGGTTTCACTCACAGCGAGATCCAAGAATAGATCATCGTAAGTGTCATATGAGTCATATCGTGGAGAATCCGAGAACTCGAGGTCCGCAGTGGTAAGGGGAACGTCCTCGTCCAATAAAGAGGTGCATACCTCCGCATCAGAAAGAGGATATTCCTCGTCCCACATCGGCGCATCCCCAGGCACAGAATCATCCACAAATACGGTATCATCAGCCAACTCACACAAAAATGGTGTAGCACCATCAGACAAAAATTGCAGAGGGGTGAAACTGCTCTCAAAATCAAGCACTAAATGAGCAAGCCCAATCGCAAAATCATTCGCAGACGCCAGCCCGTTGCACCGCCTAATCTCTGTATCCCATACAGGAGAGCCCATGGATTCCTGATCCTCTTTTTGCTGGCTAAGACAAGAGTGATCATCATCACTCAAGGGAAGCCCATAAAAAGGGAGCGAGGGACACATGAAGGATCTGTATGCAGCGAGAGATTCTTCGGTAATCTCAACAGGTAAAGAACGAGCAGGGTGCGCTATGTCAGTGTATAGGCCAGGTAAAAACCTGGTAGGCCTGTCTACAATAGTCTTCGTGAATGGGAGGTTGTTGTGCACACGTCTTCAGAGGGAAGAGGCTCGCACAAGCGATGACAATCCTTCACCATGTGGCATATACCTTGACATAACAAACATCTAATATAATGCTCGGCATTCATATCCGCCATGGAATCGATGCATCGACGCAAAGTTTCATAAAGTGGCACTCGGCTACGGAATACATCGCGAACAAAAATATTTACCAAAAGAGTGCTACACAACTAGAATAAAAAATAGCACGGATCTGCTATCTAAATAAAAAATCAGAAAAAGGCAAAATAAATTAAGCAAAATAAAAATACTACAAACTAAAGAAAATAAGAAGATGATATGCACAAATGGAAAAGGGCTTCGATCTATTACCTCCCTCTCCAAAAACTCACACGACTGTGTTCCGGGGCAACGACGCTAAAAACTTGATGCGTTGGACGATAAGTGTACCGGTCGCACAAGTAATATAAAATGGGTGGCTTTCCCAAGTATCGATCTCTTCAAGGAACACAGTAAGGGGGGGAGTTAATATCGAGGAGGACTTGAGATTGAAGTCCTTAGGTTGGAGTTAACTATAGGGGGTTTTGATGGTTGCGATAAAATAAAGCAAAACACTAACAACTACTCCTATTCAATGTCGTTATGCATCGCTTCGCCAGGCACGATGGAAGAATACACGGGCCGCTATGCACCAAATCGTTGGGCGGATGGACGAGTAGGCAAGCATAAGAACCAGAATTTGAGGGACGTAAGCACCTCTTCACTGCACACGCTTCTAGCAATTGCTAGAACGACAAGAATGGATGGATAGCGGATGGACAAATAGGGGCACCTCAAGAAATTAATGAACACATACAATCACATAGACATGATTGCATACGAACGTTTAACAAATGTAAGATTACTTCATATAATAAAAAGAGTTCAACTAAACTATCTACAACAAGAGAAGAAAAGTGTGCGAAATCGGCCGGATCCGAAGTCTTGCCAAGGATTCTTGGTAGGATTTGTCGGGTTGTCAATCTGCATCCTAGCTCGGTCCTTAACTGCGTCCGGGGTAGAGGAGACTGTCACTCACTCCCAATGGACCCGTCTTCTTCGTGTCCCGATCCGGTGGAGGATGACACAACTTCCCTAGCTTGGTGGAGAAAGCTAGATAAAATCCCCTTTTGAAGCTCTAGGATGAAGGAGGAGGCCGAGAGGAAGCTCCGGCTTGGATTTGGCATTGAATGCTTGCCCGGATCTTCTCCGCTGGGTGGAACGACAAATTTCGCCCTAAATACGGGGAGGGAAGCGGCTGGACGAAGTCTCTAATGGCAGGAAAATCTGCGACTTAAATAGAAAAAGTCAGAAAATTGGCCACGCATGGCCCGGCGCACGACAGTGCGTGAACCATTTCGCGCGCAGAAAATGGCTTGCGGGAGAGATGTGTTGACCTATGCATTTCCTATCGCACGGGTGCTTCCGCCCGTGCGTGAAGAAAATCTCACGGGTAACGACAGAGCGCTGGAAATCAAGAGAAACAGGGGAACCGTGCGTTTTACTCGCACAAGGGCGTGTTTGCCCGTGCGTGAAGGAAACACACGATTTACCCCAGAATGCAGGATATAGAGAAAATGTGCAGACCGTGCGATTCCTTATCGCACAGTTTGGCCTAAACTGTGCGGGAACAAAACGCACGGGTAGAAACAGAAGTCCCTATAAATGCTATGTAAAACGCACGAGTAAGCTGAAACCGTGCGAGAACTAATTCGCACGACCGTGCGTTTTACACAGGGCCAGGAAATGGAATCTGGGACGTCCCGACCACCTGCACAGCAATAATATCAACTGAGGCCAAGCCCCCAGAGGTCCCAAATAAATAAAAAGATCAAACAACAAGTGTGAGGAGCTCACAGAACTTACCCTAACCACAATAGTGCGCAAACGCACAACACAATGGGCCAAAACAAAGCACTTAGCGTGAAAAGCTTAATGAAAGAAATAACAACGATAACATACTAAAAGTGAAGTGCAAATGCGTGAAAACTATCCCAAATGAGTCCAAAAAACCCTATAAATATCGGACTCATCAGTCACCCATCTCAACGCTACTCTCACTCAAGCACGCTTAACTATGGAGTTCCTTCACTTTTCACCACCAATTACGCTACAGCTCAATTGGTGATTAGAAGTAGAAAAACTCCATAGTTAAGCATGCTCGGGTTGGAGTTGTATTGGGATGGGTGACCTCCTAGGAAGTCCCCGTGTTGTGAGCTTGACTATCAAGTTTGCCTCATAAAAGGGAGGTTGTGGCCACTAACAACCTGCTTTTTGATGGAGATGGGTTGAGGTTCTTGGGATGTAACACAGACAATGCTAGTGATTCCATAATGATCCTTGTGTGGTTCAGAGTGGGTCGGCACTTGGTCGTCACAAAAAGTGCACTTTTTAAAGTAATGCCCCTAGCCGATCAAACGCGACAATGTCACGGCTCCCTCTAGGCGACATTACCGGGATGCAGCCAAGCACCCCAACCCCTCTCCAGCCCACTGGCAGGTTGTTGCTAGACACAACCTCCCTTTGATGAGCGAAACTCTCACCCAAGCACGCTTAACTATGGAATTCCTTCACTTCTCATCACCAATTTAGATTCATCTCAATTGGTGATAAGTTGTTGGAAAACACCATAGTTAAGCGTTGCTCTTTGTAGAGTAGTACCTGGATGGGTGACCTCCTGGGAAGTCCTCATGCTATCAACTTAACTGAAGAGTTTCGCTCATCAAAGGGAGTTTGTTGCCACCAATAACCCGCTAGTGGGCTGGAGAGGGGTTGGGGTGCTTGGGTTATAGCCTAGTAACGTCGCCTAGAGAGGAGCCATGACATTGTCACGTTGGATCGTCTATGAGAATTACATCTAAGGAATCTCATTACGTCACTAGAAAGAAGATCTTGAGATACCTTATGGGTACACCAAATCTTGGCTTATGGTACCAAAGAAGTAATGATGTCGAGCTAATTAGATTTTTTGATGCAAAATTTTCATGTAGTATGAATGATAGGAAAGGCACTTTTGAGACTTGCCAATTCCTCAGAAAAGGCTTATTTCATGGAGCAATAAGAAGCAGATTTGTGTGGCAATCACAACTGCTGAGTCCGAGTACATCTCTGCTGGTAGTTGTTACGCAAAACTTCTTTGGATCAGGAATTAGCTTGAGGATTACAAATTGAAATTAAAGGAGATTCTGATGTTTTGTGGCTCCTCCAGTTCCATAGCGATTGCAAATAATCCAGTCATTCATAGCCGAACAAAACACATTTAAATCAAATGTCATTTTATCCGGGAGCACGTGGAGAATAGGGACATAACTAGCAACTATGTCCCGACGGATAAGCAAATCGAAGATATATTCACAAAGCTACTGGACTAGACCAAGTTCTCATTGTTCAAAATGGAACTGGGCAAGCTCAACAAGGAGTCATGAACACGGCTAAGGAATCAAAAAATCTCTCGGTGAAGTACATCTCAAAAAATTCAAATTGTCTAAGGCAAATTCATCGAGAATCACTCGCGGAAACTATACGAATTCGTCAAGACAACACTGTTATATTTAATGATTACGCCTGTTCTTCTCAATGAATCTCAACAATATTTGACAAATATGACTTGTTTCTGTGGGGTTTCGATGAACTATATGTAACGACCCGGGATTTGGCCCATAGCCCCCCATGGCATCGCTACCGGGCTACAGCCCAAGCACCCCAACCCATCTCCAGCCCGCTGGAGGGTTGTTGGTGGCCACATCCCCCTTTGATGAGCGAACTTGACAATTAAGTTGGGTCGTACGGGGACTTCCCAGGAGGTCACCCCCTTCGATGAACTATATGTAACAACCCGCCAGTGGACCGGAGATGGGTTGGGGTGCATGGGTTGCAGCTCGGTAGCGATGCCATGGGGGGGGGGTATGGGTCAAATCCTCGGTCGTTACAATAAAAAGTGCACTTTTATTGTAACGACCTGGAATTTGGCCAAAATCCCCCCATGCCATTGCTACTGGGTTGTAGCCCAAGCACCCCAACCCTCTCTATTCCACCGGCGGTTTATTGGTTGCCATAGCCTCCCTTTGATGAGCGAACTCGACAGTTAAGTTTGGCCGTACGGGGACTTCCCAGGAGGTCAACCATCAAAGTACTACTCTCGCCTAAGCACTCTTAACTATGGAGTTCCTTCACCTCTCATCACCACTTGAGATGCACGGTTGTAACACCCCTCCCCCCCCCCCCCCCCATTTTATAGTTTAGGCTGAATGACACGGGCGTGTCCCGGGCGTGTCACGCTCTCGGTACTCGAGTGGGTCTCTAGAAGGACTCGAGTGGGCGCCGAGTGTGTCTCGTGTGAGGCACACGGCCTGGCACACAGGCATGTCCCAGGGCGTGTCCTTCACTGTGCGTGTCAGATTGTCGACACAATTTCAGTCGACGATCGTTGAGTGAGGTGATATGGACTTGGACACGGGCGTGTCCCATGGCATGTCCTGCTCAGGTTGGAAACCAGGTGGCGTTGAGTGGCGTTGAGTGGCGTTGAGTGTCGTTGAGTGTAGAACATGGCCTGTGATACGGGCGTGTTACAGGGGCGTGTTTGGCATATGGCTAAGGACACGATTGTGTGCCTTAGCCGTGTCCTTCTCAAGGGAGTTGGTTATATGTCGATTGAGGAACACGCCCCTCAACATGGGCGTCTACCTTGTGACACGGGCGTGCCAGGGCTTGACACAGGCATGTCTTAGCCCGTGTTCTGGTCTGGATTGAGTCAATTCCTTAGCCGCTTAAGGAACACGGCCTGGGACACGGGCGTGTCACAGGCCGTGTCAGCCAAAAATAGACATTTTGGGGCAGATCAAGGCAGTTCATTTCCTTCTATTTGGATCTTGTGGTCCAAGCTTCTCCCTATAGTAATAAGACCACGATTGAGAAATATTTCTCATTCTATTTCCTTGACCATTCTCTTTCTAAGAAGAGAGAAGGGAGAGCTTGGAGGAGGAAGAAGGAAAAGGGTTCCGGCTGCCAGAGGAACGTCAACGGTCCGACTCCTTATCCGAGGCCAGCATTGTGGAGGCAAGGCCATTGCGATGATTACCAACTGGCTAGTTTCTTCATGGCTCCGAAACGATCGTCAAGGGTAACGATATCCTTCTTGGACAAGTGAAGTCCTACTTTATGCATGTGCATAGGATCCTCCACCAAGAGGGTGGAAAGCATAAGCGATTCCAGTGGTCGAGTCTGCATTTAGATCCGGAAGTGTGTAGTACGGAATATGCATGTTGTGTGAAGCTCATCTGGATGGATAGTCTAGAGTGGTGATGCTGCGAACCGGAGAAGACTCTGTGTATAAACCGAATAGCTTGCGGAGAGTGTGAGGATGCTTGTGAATTGTGGTAATGAAGCTTTGTATAGCTCCTTTGGTTGTATGCTCAACACGAGCTTGTTGATAGATGGGAAAGCGGTACTATGTGTCTGTGGTAAGAGATGGAATGTGGATACCTCTGAGTGGATGGGAGTGAGAGGTCTTCAATAGGGGTTTGGAGGCAGATGCCCATGGAAAACAACTTAAGATCCTCTGAGTGCGTGGGACACCCAACAAGTTTAGTGGGAGGATCGTTGTGAGCGGTCAATTGGTAACAATGCATGATACACTATTGTGGTGGGTCGATCTGTAGTGCTCACTAGTTATCGTGACGTGAATGCCTCTGAGTGGGTTGGGTGCGTGAGGTCTTCAATAGGGGTTTGGAGACTTATGCCCGGCCAACAAGCTAATCACCTCGAATCGTTGGTAGAACCTAGAGGTTTTCGGTACACCATAAGCGTGCCCTGAGTGCACGAAGCATCTAGCACGAAGGCCAGCATTTGTTATGTGTTTGTGGCAGATATATATATGTTGTGATTGTATTGCATGCAGGGAATGAACCACTGCCCCAGGTAAGGGGTAGGGTCATTATAATTTGTAAACTGAATGCTGACCATTGCTTTGTTTATCACCCGTCGGGTGGGCGGCCATATGCAGGTGTTGCGGGCTGACTTGGATTCAGCGGGCTGGAGCTCTTGGTGCTGCTGCTTGTAGGCCCTTGAAGGTAGTGCGAAGCTTTGGATTTCTTGTGTGGCCGTCCTGCGTGCCGATGTTTGAAACAACCTTTTATAAAGAGAAACTTGTAAGGCCATAAGGCTATGAGTGGTGTGTGCTTGTGTACATTCCTGGTTATATATATAAATGTGATATTTATATAGTAGTTGACATTCATTGGTTGAGTTCTTGCAATTAATAAGCTTCCGCTAAAATGCTCTGGATTAGGGTGTGATGGTATTTTGGTATTAACCTGTGACCTCACCATCTATTTGTGGCATATAGTGTGGGGCCCCGGCCGGACCTTCTATTATATGTCATTTAACGGGTGGAGTCGTTACATTTTGGTATAAGCTTGTTTTGGTCTTCCGCTTTCGAATTCGTGGTCGAATTATTTTGTGGGGTGGCGAGCATGAGTACATGCAAACCATGTAAACATAAATGAACTCAAGAATGTCCCTCGGAATGTGAGTGATTGGACATGTTTGCCATTTTGGATTGAGGTTAATGTTATCTTGTTCACGTATTAGGTGACAAGGAGTGGAGCTGGGCAGTTTGAACCCCAGCGTTCGGATGAGAGTGCGACACCATTGCGGTGCCCACACCTCCTCCTTCTATAGAGATAGTCTGATTGATCACGGAGGAGGTTTTTGCGATGATCAAGGCCCACCATGAGCAGGTGGCAAGGGAAGGAGCATTGATCCCGCCGTTGAATATGTGTCTGACCCAAGGACCATATACAGTCGAGGAGTACTTTCTTGCATTTATTGAGTTGAGACAATATGCAGAGTTTGTGTTTGAAAACGAGAAGACAAAGAGCATCATATTTTACGATGGTCTGCGCGATGAACTTTGGCGTGTATTTGGGGGTTCAAAGTTGCTTGGATTTGATGCCTTGGTAATGGCAAGTCGGTCTTTGGAAATGGGCTTAAAGAAGTTTAGAGCGAGGCACAGTATCAATGTGCCAATCTTTTCCAATGTGTCGAAAGCCGATGATCATACGTGGAATAAGCAGTTACATCTGTTGGAACCAACCACTTCCACCATCATGGGAACAAAGAAAATGTGTGGTACACATATTTGTTTTTCATATGGTAAGGTAGGGCATCGTGCCCGAAGCTGCTATTATGGTACCGTACCAAGGGCAAAGAAGGTTGAAACGGGAGCAGTTGTAGGGAAAACTTCAACCATTTGCTACTCGTTTGGCAGAGAAGCACATAAAGCCCAAAACTTCAATAGTGACCCTTAGATGACACAAAGCAAGAAGGGCAAGACTATCTATAATAATGTATATGATCTTTCTTTTGTGTGAATAAACATGGTGTGATCGTGAATAATAGGTTGTTGGGTGTTGCTTACGATTTTATTATTGTCCTATGAATTGATCTTGATATCACCGCTACGAGTGATTGACATAGCCATGGTCAAAAGAGCGATTATAGATAAAGCGTGTCCGTAAGAGGATTACGACGGACGTGGATGAGCCGAAGTAAAGTAAAGAGTGTACTTTACTATTGTCGTGATGTAATATGTACATTGTGTATGTATGTGTGTTTGCTGAAAACATGTGTGTTTGTACAATACTGTGGGGCGAGACAAGCTGAGGCCTCTGAGTTCTAAACCCGGATCATTTTTGTTTTATTGCAATAGAGTGGTTGTGTTTATATAATTGTTGCGCTAAATTTCGGGTCGAAATTTTTATAAGGAGGGGATGGTTGTAACACCCCAAATCCCGATTTGGAGTTTAGGCTGGATGACACGGACTGGTACACGGCGTGTCCCAGGGCATGTCAAGCTCTCGGTACTCGAGTGGGTCTCGAGAAGGACTCGAGTGGGCGTCAAGTGTGTCTTGAGTGAGGAACACAGCCTGGAGATGACGTGTCCCAGGATGTGACTTTCACTGTGCGTGTCGAATTGTCGACACAATTTTAGTCGACGATCATTGAGTGAGACGACACGGACTTTGATATGGGTGTGTCCCAGGGCGTGTCCTGCTCGGGTTGGAAACAAGGCGGCGTTGAGTGGCATTGAGTGTAGAACACAGCCTATGACACGGGCATGTCACAGGGGCGTGTATGGCACACGGCTAAGGACACGGGCGTGTGCCTTAGCCGTGTCCTTCTTGGGGGAGTTGGTTCTGTGTCGATTAAGTAACATGCACCTCAACACGAGAGTGTACCTTGTGGAACGGGAGTGGCAGGGCTTGAAATGGGCGTGTCTTAGTCCGTGTTCTGGTCTGGATTGAGTCGGTTCCTTAGCCGCTTAAGGAACATGGACTAGGGCACGGGCGTGTCACAGGCCGTATCAGCACAAAAATAGACATTTGGGGGCAGATAAAGGCAGTTCATTTCCTTCTATTTGGATCCTATGGTCCAAGCTTCTCCCTATAGTGATAATACCATGGATTGAGAAGTATTTCTCATTCTATTGCCTTGGCGATTCTATTTCTAAGAAAAGAGAAGGGAGAGCTTGGAGGAGGAAGAAGGAGAAGCGTTCTGGCTATCGGAGGAACGTCAACGGTCCGACTCGAGATCCGAGGCCAGCGTTGTGGAGGCAAGGTCGTCGCGGTGATTACCATCCGGCTAGTTTCTCCATAGCTCTGAAGCGATTGTCAAGGGTAACGATCTCCTTCTTAGACAAGTGAAGTCCTACTTTATGCATATGCATGGGATCCTCCACCAAGAGGTGGAAAGCGTAAGAGATTCTAGTGGTCGAGTCTGCATTTAGATCTTGAAGTGTATAGTACAGAATAGGCATGCTGTGTGAGCCCATCTGGATGGATAGTCTAGATTGGTGATGCTGCGAACCGGAGAAGACTCCGTGTATAAACCAAATAGCTTGCGGAGAGTGTGAGGACGCTTGTGAATTATGGTAAGGAAGTTTTTTATAGCTCCTTTGTTGTATACTCGGCACGAGATGGTTGATAGATGGGAAAGCAGCACTATGTTCCTATGGTAAGAGATGGATTGTGGATACCTCTGAGTGGATGGGTGCGAGAGGTCTTCAACGGGGGTTTGGAGGCTGATGCTCATGGCCAACAAGTTAACAACCTCTGATTGGGTGAGTCACCCAACAAGTTCAGTGGGAGGATCGTTGTGAGCGGTCGATTGGTAACAATGCATGTTACACTACTGTGGTGGGTCGATCTATAATGCTCATTAGTTGTCGTGAGGTGAACGCCTCTGAGTGGGTTGGGTGCGTGAGGTCTTCAACATGGGTTTGTAGACTTATGCCCGGCCAACAAGCTAATTACCTCGAATCGGTGGTGGAACCTAGAGGTTTTCGGTGCACCATAAGTGTGCCATGAGTGCACGGAGCGTTAGGCACGAAGGCCAGCATTTGTGATGTGATTATCGCAGATATATATATATTTTGATTGTATTGTATGCAGAGAAGGAACCACTGCCCCGGGTAAGGGGTAGGGTCGTTATAATTGGTCAGCTGAATGCTGACCGGTTCTTTATTTATCACCCGTGGGGTGGGCGTACATATGTAGGTGTTGCAGACTGACTTGGATTGAGCGGGCTGGAGTCCTTGCTGCTGCTGCTGCTTGTAGGCCCTTGAAGGCCGTGCAAAGTTTTGGATTTCATGTGTGGACGGCCTGCATGCCGATGTATGAAACCACCTTTTGTAAAGAGAAATTTGTAAGGTCATAAGGCTGTGAGCGGTGTGTGCTTGTGTACATTCCTGGTTATTTATATAAATGTGACATTTATATAGTAGTGGACATTCATTGGTTGAGTTCTTGCAATTAATAAGCTTCCGCTAGAATGCTCTGGATTAGGGTGCGATGGTATTTTTGTATTAACTTGTGACCTCGCCGTCTGTTTGTGACATATAGTGTGGGGCCCCGGCCAAACCTTCTATTATATGTCATTTAACGGGTGGAGTCGTTACACTATACTGGGAACATTTTTTATTGGATATGAAGAGTCACTTGATTTAAAGGTACGTGCCTATTTATCTCTCTTCAAAACATTAAATATATATAAATAGGGTTATCGGGGTAAAATGCGGGACATTTCGTTGAAGCTAAGTCAAGGACTCTGTCGAGCTCTTCTTCATCGATTCAAATTCTGTGACTTTAGTTCCTCAAAGTTGACTAGTAGCTTGCCCTGGCTGATTCTTCTTCCTCTCCGCATCAGAGTTTTCACAACAGTAGCTTTTCTCGAACCTGGGTGATTCATTCCTCAATTTTCCGCTCTGCTTCTTGGCTCCTCGAGGTACAAGTGGCATGCTTATAGGGGGATAACTTGTGCAAATGGGGTTTGTGTCAGCCACTGAAGATTTCAAAAAAAGTCATCCTTATGTTGGAATCGGCAGGGCTTACCTTCGTTCTTGAGTACCCAGGCAAAGTTTTGGACAAAGATGTTCTTAAGTTCTTCTAAAATGCAAAGCTATGTAGTGAAGACACTGTTATTAAAAGGAAAGTCGGACAGTCAGAGTTAAGGTAAAAACTTCCCTCCTCACAAGGTATTTACCAATTTTGGATTGCGAAGAGGATGACTGCTCCATGTCTCTGTTATTTTGTGGTTTGCCCAGAGAACGAAAGCAGTTAAGAGGAAAGGAATGAATGAGGAAGGAAAACTTCTATAAGACATAATCGAAAAAGTTCTATTTTGCAAAACTGGATCCCATGACTACTTTTCCTCAGACATGTTAAAAATTCTAGTTCCATCATATGCTGGAAGAAAATTGACTGGGGAGCAGTGTTGTTTGATAGGATTAAGGATAGTCTCCACGCACCGAACTTTGGTAGAATACTCAGTTTATATTTGAATCAACTGGACTGCGACACTTTTGACATGACCAAAGGTGTACCCATCCATCACTTGAAAAAAATCAACTCATCAATCTTCTCCAGGTGGTATAAGAGGATCCCAAGACCAGGTAGAGTTAGAGTGCTTCCTGATGTTGAGCAGGAGGAGGGTGTTCCTAAGGATAGGATTCCTTTTCCTACCCCCCCCCCCGTGAGATTCCTGAGAGCTTGAGTGCAAGAATTGAGGGGGAGTATGTTGAAACATAAGTGTCTACTGAATTTATAGTGCCCTTGAGTGTTCCCTCTACTACAGAGTCAGCTGTTCCTATTAGTTCTGAGCCAGAGGTGCCTGTTCCAGTTACAGATGTTACAGAACCACTGATACAAGATACTGTTGTAGATACAGATGATCTTCATACAGTGATTGCTAAAATTTGTTGGGTTGTTGCTTCTGAGGTTGGATCTGCTAAGGCTGTGGATGAGAGACTTGCTGATGAAGATTTAGATTCTAATGTTCATGATGATGTTGTTAATGAGGATGAGCTAGCTACAAATAATGTAAATGATGCAGAACACACTGTAGATACTGATAATGTAAATGGTTCAACTGAGCTCGCAACTATAGAAAATATGATCGTAAATATCCAAGAAATTCTACAAGTAAAGACTGAGGGGAGCAGATTCATCTCTCAATTTCAATTCAAACAGAGTTTGACAGATTCATGCGCAATCTTCAAAGAAGATTTGCAAAGCTTCCTGATCGACCTGTGGTGGAGGAAGTGGAGATTGTTTTATTTCTAATGAGGAAGGAGATGTAGAGGTGCATCCTCCTGTCCTAGAGGCTTCGGATATTAGACTGATGTCAAAAGCTTATATTTCTCCTTTAGTAGAGTCTTCTAGTGACTCAGAGGCCAGTATAGATCTCCCTTAACCCCCCAGTATTCCTGTTACAGATCTTTGAAGTACAAGTTCAGATAGTTCCATTCTGAAGTCTATAGAAGCCATGATGGCAAAGCAACAAGCTCATTTTTATAGATCTCTAAAGAAAGTTCAGAATATAGTTTTGAAGAGAATAAAAGAGACAAAACAAGATATAAATAACGACCTGCTGAAGTCATAGTGCATTTTGATAAGTTGGAATCATACTTGGAAAGCTGGTTTGTTAAAGGTGGACAACAACATGAGAAAATGTTTAGGCCCTTATTTCTGAAAATGAACCCCTGTAAATTTTAGTAAGATTTTTGGATGATTATTTATGATGAATACTATAATAGTGGTATTTTTGTAATTATCTTAACATTTGAATATCTTAGGCCAAATCACTGACTTTGAGTATGAAAATATGTCTTGACCATTATCTTGTTAATATTAATAAGTAGAAATTTTCCCTGAATTTTTACATAATTATTCTTATTACTTCATTTGAAAAAGGAAGATAATGAGATTTCAATCATAAATAGAAAATGTGGGTCAAATAAAGCTAGAAAATTAAGATAATTGGTTCACAGATATCTTTAACCTAGATGAACATCAAATAATTATTTAGTCTTAATTGACCACTACTAGAGTAGTTCATGTTCAAAGTGACCTTGGGCACTTCATTAATTAATTTTAATTATGGTCCAAAATGATTAAGAAAAATATGGAATTATGAATTACCTATAATGATTAAAAGATAAACCAATGATAGTAATTTGGAGGTCTTTGGCCCAAGGAATTGGAAGTCATCTCGTAGGTGTTAGAATTAAGTCATGGGTTGCGCTTAGTAAAAAGTGATGAGTAATTATAGGACCCAAAAGGAAATGATAGGTGGTTGGATTGAGAGTTTTATGTGGAAGTTGAAACCATGCATAGTGTCACAAGTATGTCACTTCATAGTAATGAGTGTTAGAGTGCAAGTCACAAGGAGAACAACTATAATGGGGTCCAACGAAAGATCGCCTCTCTCCCAATGAGTATCTTAAGCCATTTGGTTTACTCAAGAGTAATAACGAGTTTGGGGCATTAGTAATGGGTAGACACTAATAAAAGTAAGTGTCCTTGATAAAGGGAGCTTTGAGCTTCAGCTCATTATAGTTCTTAGTGTAACGTACACTTCCACCTTTCGTGAGCTCAATCACTAGGCCTTAGGCGGACCATACCGGGTTACAGCTAAAGCACCCCAACCCCTCTCCAATGACTGCCTCAATCGGTGCCTCTGCCCACTAGCGGGTTGTTGGTGGCCACAACCTCCCTTTGATGAGTCAAACTCGATTGTCAAGCGCGCACCACGGGGACTTCCAAGGAGGTCACCCATCCAAGTACTACTCGAGCCCGAACACGCTTATCTATGGAGTTTGACTCATCAAAGGGAGGTTGTGGCCACCAACAACCCCCTAGTGGGTAGAGGCACCGATTGAGGCAGTCTATGGAGAGGGGCTGGGGTGATTGGGTTGTAGCCCGGTAACGGTCCGCCTAAGACCTAGTGATTGAGCTCATGAAAGGTGGAAGGGGATGTTACATTAAAAAATGCACTTTTTTATGACGACCAAGGCCCGGCTCCACTCGGGACCATACCCACTGAGGGAGACCAAACGGGACCCAGCTGGCATCGTCCGGGTTGCACCCCAATCACCACAACCCCTATCTCGGCCTCGCGCGGGTTGTTGGAGGCCACAACCTCTCTTTGATGAGTCAAACTCAATAATCAAGCGCGCACCACGGGGACTACCCAGGAGGTCACCCATCCCAGTACTACTCTCGCCCAAGCCCGCTTAACTATCAAGTTCCTTCACTTATCATCACCAATTGAGCTGTAACATCCCGGTTTTCAAGACCTTTATCTGGAAGCTACCACACGGTGATAGTAGATATCGCACTACGATAACCATGTTTCGTCGGGTTTAGCTCGACGATGGTCGTTCGTGAGTGTCGAGAGGGCTATCACTCGGTGGTAGTTAGTTACCGCGTGGTGGTAACCCGATCGATGAAAGTCGATCGTCGAGCATTTAGAGGACTATCGCTTGGCAGTAATTGTTGCCACGCTGCGGTAACCTCAGGGGTGGCATCGAGAGCGTTGATAGCGTCGAGAGCATTGAGTTCTCGAGAAAGGATCTACCGCGCCGCATTAGACTTACCGCCGGCATTAGCGCTACATTATTTTCTGGCAGAGCGCTCAGAAAACTATTGCTCGTCGGTAGGTAGTTACCGCCCGGCGGTAGCGGACGGAAGCAGTTCCATCGTTGGCTTTTTAGCTATCCGATTTTATTTACGTTTTGATCCTAAGGCCCAATACTCTCCCTTCAGAGTACTTATATAGGGCTGAGCGGGATTTATCCCTCATTTCTCTCCTATTAGAGTTGATTTAGGGTTTGGAAGAGTGAGTGGAAGGAGGAAGAAGAGAGCCTTCTTCCGCCATTGACGGAGCTTTGGAGCCCCGATCGTTGATCCGAGTCCAGATTCGTGGAGAGGACTTGGAGGCGCTCGTTTTCATCCGTGAAAGTGAAGGATTCCTTGGCTAGGAAGATGATTCGAAGGGTAACGATATTTCTCCTCTCAGTTTTAGGATGCATGCATGACATCTATTCTTTTCTTGCTTTCTTTCAAGCATTATAGGCACTGTATCTCTCAAATGAGAGGGATTTGGGTTGCCTTGGTTTAAGAGGATCCACCAGGTCGATTGTGTCCGTCCCTGGCATGATTTTGCACTAGAAATCCGCTTCGTTTATGGATTAGGCATTTTAGGTGAAACTGTAGTTGCGACCGTTAGTCCGACTCGGTGATATTGCATAGCGAGCCTTAAGGATTTTGTTAGAAATCCATTAGCGGCAAGATGATGTTTGTGATGTTGTATGTCCCCCTTATTCCGTACGAGTAAGCGAAATCAGAACCGAATAAGGTTATCTCTGTTTTGACGGTAGATGGTTTCCTTGGGCCACGGGAACGTTATAGTACAAACGGTGAATTTGGGCGGGATAGGCTTGGGATTGTGATGTGCTAAGGCATGGTTTTGTCTCCGTGGTCGGTTGGCTATCCTGTGACTTGCAAGTTATGTGGGGAGAGTATCCCGACGAGACAAGTCCCCTTCTATGAAACTGACGAGAATGCCAAGCAATGGACAAGCTCGGGAAATGAAGGACACGAGCGGGTGGGGTCCTGCGAGGGTTCTTAGTGTCGGTTTGTTTGTTTGAGACGGAATCTTGATGAGAGAAGTCAGAGTTTGCAGGCATGCCCGGATTTTGAGACCCACGAGTGGGTGGAGCCTTGACAAGAATTCCCCATAGCGGCTTGTATGTCGTTTGGGGAAAATTGGAAGTATCCATAGGTTTGCGGCTCGAACGCCGAAGGGGAAATTGAAAGTACTCGATCTATGATTGCGTGATGATGTTTTAGATTCATACGTTGTAGGGTGCCTTGGGTGAAACCCATGATTGTATACATGCTGCATTATAGACCCCCTTTTCTTTATGCTCTACTTAGAAACATGTTTGTTTAATGAGACATCCAAACCTATTTTATAGCTTTACATGTTATGTAAATTGCATACGATGTGCTGACTTGCAGGATGATTGTGTACCCCTGGGTCCGCTAGGGAAGGCCGGGAGGATATGTGTTGATTATAAAGTTGAGGTCATCCTTTGCTGACCCAGGTTACAACAAATTTTTACATGACAAGGACCGCAAGCAGTAGTAACCTCGCCGGCCATAAAGGCCTAAGCCTCATGAAGTGTTTCATGTTGTGTAATAACTCTGTTTTATGGAATGTGATGCTTTATGCACTATATTTCCGACTTGCGTGCCGAGGTAGACTAGGAGTGCTTTTGCACATTGGCATTTTATGTTATTTTTTGAGTCTTAGACTCTTAATTGTTGTAAGGCCTTTAGGCCGTATTGATACTCATATGTTAGTGGATAACATCTAGTCTTTTTTCTATTTTCGCTGTGTTAGTCTGAGTTTTGAGTTGGGTAGCTTATATAATCTTATAATGCTTAAGCTACTACGTCTGTATGTTGTAGGGCCCCGGCCGGATGTCACAACCCGTATTTTCCCCGAATTAAATAATTATCAGAGTATGAGAAAACGCGCGTCATGATGCCACGTCAAGCAGGGGATAACTGCTGACGCTCAGGCAAAACCAACAGCTACTCTTTATGAAAGAAAATCATGAGCTTAATGATTAGAAAATCAGTTATATTTTAGAGGCCGTATCCCTCGGCTCGGTGGATCACCTAGTCCACGGTTTAAAAACTATACTTATGCGCTGCGGAAAAATACTTTATTCAGGTTTAGCATCCTAAAGGGTGTATAAGAGTTCCAAGAGAACCACTCATACTATGTAAGACTCTACATTTAGTTGATATTATATATAGGAAATCGATCTTTATACGCTGCTTGGAAAATAGTGATTTAGTTTTATAAAACATGTTGATCAAGAGCTTACTTATAAGAATAATTATAGTTTAAAAGTAACTAGCAACCTAGCATAAATCCTCCTCAGAGCAAGTAGACTATCTCCAGAAAACGGTAGCAGCATAAGTAACATATCCAGTACCAAGGTAAAAACTACCAGTGGGCGCCAACAACCTGACATGAACCCACTGGCACATATGTATGTCTGTAAGAAAGTACTGAAAACTACCTCACCAATAAGGCAAACGGATCTCCAAAGTTCAAGAGACCACCAACACCACCACTGCAAACTAGCCACCCAACTGGCTACAGCTCAGAACCTGAGGTATTCCAAAAGAAAACAGAATACCTCAGCAAGCAAAACAAGGTAAAAACTGCATGAAGAAGTCAACCAAAGGGGGAAAAGTAACTGAAAATCATGCTGTAGAAAAGGTCACAACTGTCCAAAACAGGACAATAAGAAATGCACTACGTGCAAGGAAACAGCAACAACCCAGCCCAGGAACTACATCCTGCAGGGCCTGCTAGGCTACCAAGAGCCCAAAGTGCTGCAACCTACCAAGGAAGAAACTTCTAACACACTAAGCTGTGGGAGATGGTAGTAGCAAAACAACAGCATGGATCCGGGTTGGAGGCAAACTCAGTCCCCTAACCACCAATTTCCATGCCAACAAGCTCAGGGGTCTACATGATAAAGCACAAGGGACCTTCCACCCCCTTGCCTAGCCCGTACCTGGAGCAAGATAGAAGAATAAGGGTGGCCTTGGCTAGATTTCACAACACCTCCCCCATGAAGAGCTTCAAACCACCACTACTATCCACAACCCACGATTCGGCCTTTAGGAAAGAAAACAAGGCCGACAAGGAAACTACAAATTTAACCAAGGAAACTCACTCGGGAACATAAATCGAGGAAAGAGAAACAGTGTTGAAGATACTCAACACGGCTCAGCGTTGGGTGGAATCCACTCAATGCCTAACCAGACCTTGGCGTTGAGTGAGTTAGCCTCAATCAGCGCCAGAACAGCCATGGTGTTGAGTGAGGTCCACTCCCTCAACGCCTTCAGCAAAACCACAAAACCTAACAGCAGCGTTGAGTGAGTCTACCTCCCTCAACGCCAAAACAGCTTTGGCGTTGAGTGAGGTCAACTCACTCTACGCCAAAGTTCACTTCCGCAGGAAAACCCTAAGCCAACGCCAACAAGAGAAGGTCGGCGGAAATGCCGACTGATTCTTGCCGAATCGGCGGGAATGCAGGACGATTCTCGCCGAATCGACGAGAATGCAGGACGATTCTCGACGACCGGCGGGAATCCAGAATGATTCTCGCCGAATCAGCGGGAATCAAGGATGATTCTCGCCGAATCGGCGGGAATCAAGGTTGATTCTCGCCGATCGGTGGGAATCACTGACGATACACGTTGAAATCGGCGGGAATCACTTGGTGATTCTCGTCGATTTTGACTTAGACGAAAATTTTCACTCAATCACCCCACCACTCAACCGCAAAGAACAAACCGAACTATGGCTTTGAGTGTGTCCACCACACTCAACGCCAAGTCCGGGCGGCTTTTGGCTTCGAGTGTGTGCACCACACTCAACACCAAAACTCGAGAGTCTACCAAGACTAGTTCTAACCAGAGCCCTACCACAACAACCTCCCTCACTCTCTCTCTCGGCTCCACCCGCAAAAGCACCCAACTAGAACTCCAAATCTGGAGTCTAAATGGTGAACACAACTAGCACGAGGAGCAAACAGCCCAAGGAGGGGGCTCATAGGAGAATCTAAGCCCTAAAACATAGCAAGATAATAAGAGAATAAGCATGGTTTCTACCCTAGGGCTAACCGGGAAACATTCCAAAATTCAAAAGAACAACAATGGCAAGGGAAAGAATACCATATGCCTCGATTTCCGGCGAAGCTTGGTCGGATTTCCCTTCTCTTCGTTCTGCACTAGAAGGAGCAACACCTAAAAATATACTCCCGGACATTAATGGCGGAAAAAACCTCCAAACCGAAATCCCAATCTCATCAAAACTCCACGAAAATCAAATATCTTACCGTCGAAACGAAGATCTAAGAGAGAGCAAGACAACGCCGCTTTTGGAATTGAAATCCGTCCACGAACAAGCCCGGAATCACCGTCCGAAGGGGAGCAGGAACGGCGGTTTTTCTCCTCTGTTTTCCGCGAACAGCACAGGCGACGGTTCGGTCTGGTCTCGGGAAGGAGGAAGTAGAAGTGGGTCCGCCACTTCTTAACTAGGCTTTTATAATAAAAGGACACGCCTATTCGACCCTAACCGCTGCCTAAACTGCCGGTTCACTTATTCTAAAAGGGTTTCTAATTTGTTTTTACTAATAACACACCCAAAATGACTCGAAAACCAAACCACCTCGGAATTTGACGAAATTCGCACCGTAGCTAAATACCCATGCTACAAACACAACGACGAAGTCGAAATTAACTTTCGACGAACAGAACTCGATTTATACCCAAATAAAGCCAAACACAAACATTCCCCCGAGAGGCCACACCGGGTCACCCAAAACGACTCGGCTTGCTAGGGAGATATTGCCAACAGGCTACAGAATAGGGCACTCAGTTCTAAGGATTTAAACCACACTCCACAAATGGCACAAGCCACGGAAACGCGTCATCGTAACACCAAACGAGAATTTAAATAATCGCAGAAAAATCGGGGGCGTTACAGTCACTCCCCCTAAAAGAAAGTTTCGTCCCGAAACTTTACGCACAACACTTCTACTATAGAAGGAAAGTAATAATCCAAACATTACAAGAAGGAAAAACAAACCAAACTAATCAGGGAAACAGCTGAGGGTAAGCCTCCCTCATAGCCGACTCTAACTCCCAAGTCGCGCTCTCCAAATCCTGATTCCTCCAAAGAACTTTCACCATCGGAATCGACTTCTTTCGCAGCACCCGTTCCTGAGTATCCAAAATACGGACCGACACTTCAACAAAAGAGAGGTTGGGCTCCAACTGGGGCACAACGTCCAAGACTTGCCCACTGCTGCGCACGCACTTCCGCAATTGGCTAACATGGAAAACATTATGAACACCTGGGAAGTTTGCTGGCAAATCCAACCTGTAAGCTGACACGCCAATCCGTTCCAAAATCTTAAACGGGCCCACATACCTCGGGTCTAATTTTCGATTCTTACCAAACCTCTTTACACCCACCATTGGGGAAATCTTAAGAAATACAAGGTCCCCCAAAGAAAACTCCAAGGCAGACCTACGCCGATTGGCGTTCTTCTCGTACCTCTCCTGAGCTATACGAAGCTTCTCCCGAACAAGCTTCACTGCGACTTCCATTTCTTCGAGCGCATCAGGACCTAATAATGGCCTCTCACCAGCCTCAGCCCAAAACAACGGAGTTCTGCATCGCCTCCCATACAAGGCTTCGAACGGAGCCATCTACAAGCTCTCCTGATAACTATTGTTGTAAGCAAATTCCATAAGTCGCAGCCGCTCATCCCACGCTCCACCGTGGTCTAAAATGTAGCATCGGATCATATCCTCAACTATCTGATTCACCCGCTCCATCTACCGATTAGTCTGTGGGTGTTACACAGTAGAATACCTCAGATCCATACCCAAACCCTCCTGCAGACTCTGCCAAAAACGAGAAGTAAACCGAGAGTCTCGATCAGAAATGATGCTAACCGGCACACCGTGGAGTCGGATGACTTCATTCAAGTACAACTCTGCTATCTTCTTCATTGGGTAATCAATCTTATATGGCACGAAGTGAGCACACTTCGTCAATCTATCCACTATAACCCAAACAGAATCAAATCACCTCGGGGATCGCGGTAAACCCGTGATGAAATCCATAGATATACTCTCCACTTCCAAGTCAGGATCTCTAGCAGAGTCAACTTACCACCAGGCCTTCCATGATCGGCCTTCACCCGCTTGCAAGTATGGCACTCCGCAACAAATCGGGCTATATCTCCCTTCATGCCATACCACCAGGCAATTTGCTTTAAGTCACGATACATCTTCGTAGATCCTGGATGATAGGCAATGCTGGATCCATGAGCCTCTCTTCAAACCATACCCCGAATGTCCCCAACTGCGGGGATGCAAAATCTGTCATGGTACTTCAAAGTTCCCGCATCATCGATGGAATAATCCGGCAACTCTCGTCTCTCAGTCCTGGAGTACAAGTGTAGAATATCTGGGTCGTCCTTCTGGTGAAGTCTGGTCAAAGAAATCCAAGTCGGCTCTGCCACTAACAAAGTACTCTGCAGGCCACAGCATCCCACTGATATATCCATAAGGAGGAACTCTTCCACTAAACGGTCGGCGGAGAGATTAAAGATTTTACCCGTCCTCCGACTCAGGGCGTCGGCCACCACATTGACCTTGCCTGGATGATACTGGATCTCTACATCACAATCGGCCACATACTCTATCCACCGACGCTGGCGCAGATTTAACTCCTTCTGCGTGAACACATACTTCAGGCTCTAATGGTCGGTGAAAATCTTGCACTGAGCCCCATAAAGTAGGTGTCTCTACAGCTTCAACGCATAAATAACTGCTGCGAACTCGAGGTCATGCGTAGGATAATTCTTCTCATGAGTCTTCAGTTGCCTTGACCCATAGGCAATCACCTTACCCACCTGCATTAATACGCATCCCAGACCCACATGCGAAGCATCCACGTATACATCGTAATCCATGCTCTCGGTAGGCAGGGTCAGGATAGGAGCAGTGCACAATCTCCTCTTTAACTCCAGGAAGGCTTCTTCGCACTTCTCGCTCCAATCAAAAGCCACGCTCTTCTGAGTCAGCTTAGTCAGATGTGCAGCTAGGGTAGATAAACCCTCCACAAACCTCCTGTAGTAGCCGGCTAACCCTAGGAAGCTCCTGATCTCTTTGGGCGTGCCCGACCAACTCCAATCCATCACTGCTGCGATCTTTTCCGGTCAACCGAGATCCCATCCCCATTCACCACGTGGCCCAAAAATGAGACCTGAGGCAACCAAAATTCGCACTTGCTTAACTTGTCGAATAACTTATGGTTCCTCAACTCCGATAGAACCAAGCCCAGATGCTGCTCATGCTCCTCGCACTGCGAGTGTAAACCAACACATCATCGATGAAGACCACCATGAACTTATCTAGGAAATCCTTGAACACCCGGTTCATCATATCCATGAACGCTGATGGAGCGTTGGTCAATCCAAACGACATCACTAAGAACTCAAAATGTCCGTGCCTTGATCTAAACGCAGTCCGTGGAATATCTGCATCACGGATCCTAAGCTGATGATAGCCTGAACGAAGGTCAATCTTGGAGAAGACCGTGCTACCGCACAACTGGTCAAATAAGTCATCGATCCTCGGCTGAGGGTACCTGTTCTTGATTGTGACCTTGTTCAGCTCCCTATAGTCGATGCAAAGCCGCATTGACCCATCTTTCTTCTTCACAAATAGAACAGGAGCACCCCAAGGCGACGAACTCTGCCTGATAAACCCTTTCGCCAACAACTCATCTAACTAAACTCGCAACTCCTCTAGCTCTCGAGGGGCCATCCGGTACGGCGCCTTAGCAATAGGGCGTGTACCCGGCTACAAATCGATCACAAACTCAACATCCCGCTCGGGAGGAAGACCAGGAAGGTCATCAGGAAAAACATCGGCGAAATCTCGCACAACTGGAATCTCCTCTAAGCGCGGTACACTAACAGCGGTCCCAACCACTGAGACCAAACAAGCAGAACAGTCCGAAAGAAAAAACTTCTGAGCACAAACCGCAGAGATGACAGGAGAATCCTGGCTCAGATCCGCATACACGCTTCCTGGCTGACCGTCGTACCTGATGAAGTCCAAGCGCTTCCCTTTGCACTGAATGACTGCATCATACCTGGACATCCAGTCCATGCCCAAAATAACATCGAAGTCCTCCAGATCAATCATTTTCAGGTCTGCCTTCGCAAGGAAGTCCCCCAACAAAATAGGGCAATCCAACATGCCCACATCTGACAACACAGATTCACCAGAGGGGAACTTAACACGAAAGGTATCCCGAACTCGATCTAAAGTCAACCGATGTCGCTCTACAAAGGCTCTAGCCACGAACGAGTGGGTAGCGCCGGAGTCAAACAGAACACGCGCCCAGCGGTTCTCCATCTTAAACTTCCCTATAGGAACATATATAACTAAGGAACTACCACAACAATACTACAAACATTCTAGCAAGACAAGAACAAAACATTCAGGCTGGAAAGACAACTAACCTGAGATGACCAGAGTCGAAGCTTCAGCCTCCTCGGAAGAGATCACGTTTAGTTTTCCCTTTCCCTTGTCCACACGCTGAGGTGGAGGTAATGCCTGAAGAGGCACTGCTTGAAGGGCAGGCTGGACCTGAGGACACCTAGACTTGATGTGTCCCTTCTGCCCATACTGGAAACAGACCTTATCCTTGGACCAGCACTGGGCAGCATCATGCCCGGGTCGCTTGCAAACAGAACAGGAGACATCTCTCCTCGGAGTACCCTGAATCGCATGAACCTACTCCTTCCTCTGAGCTGCTGCTCTCTTGAAACATCTCTCGACAGGGTGGCCTGACTAGCCACAGAAACTGCACACCACTTTGCTCTTCTTCCCAGGAACCGCATCCGGTACCCGGGGTTTCTTTTCCTCCACAGACTTCCTCTTATCCTTCCTACTTTGTTGTCCTCTGCTCTTCGCGGTCTCAATAGCCTCAACCTTCAAAGCAGCCTCCACTACTCCTGCGTAAGTTTCTGACCCATAAGCACTAGTCAACTGCTGCACCTCACTCCTCAAACCACCGAGAAATCGCTTAACTCTATCAGCCTCAACGCTGACCAATCCAGGGGCAAAACGGCTCAACTTGCTGAATTCTATCTCATACTCACCCACTGTGAGCTGCCTTTGCTTCAGATGGAGGAAGTCGTTCATGAGGCGGTCACGCTTGACCGAGGGTAAGAACTTCCTCAACAACATCTCCTTGAACACTTCCCAAGAGCATCCGGTTACCAAGCTCTCCTTCTCTCTCAGCCACCAACTCTTAGCCAAACCTTTAAGCTGATAGGCGGCTATCATCACCCTCTGATCGTCTGCAATCCCTGAATACGAGAACATCTCCTCCATGGAGATCAGCAGTCGTCTATCACCATGAAGTCTGCCTTCCCGTCATAAGTGGGAGGGCTCAGCCTCTGAAACTGCGAGATGAAGGCCATCTCCGCTGGCACCACTACTGGAGGTCTTAAGGGTGTAGGAGGAGGAGGAACAGCAATCCCCCCTGCAGGGCCTTGCACTCCCTGAGTCTGACCCGCCACAACTGCTACCAAAGACTGGATCTGGGCTCGCACCTCCACCATCTGCCTGCTCAAGGAATCGTTACTCTGCAGCAAGCTTTCGATTACCGCATCATTCTGAGCTCCAGAAGACTCACCCTCAGATAGGGAGTTGATCTAGTCAAAGGACGTCTCGCCATCCTAAAGTCATAGCGAGCCTTAAGGATTTTGTTAGAAATCCATTAGCGGCAAGATGATGTTTGTGATGTTGTATGTCCCCCTTATTCCGTACGAGTAAGCGAAATCAGAACCGAACAAGGTTATCTCTGTTTTGACGGTAGATGGTTTCCTTGGGCCACAGGAACGTTACAGTACAAACGGTGAATTAGGGCGGGATAGGCTTGGGATTGTGATGTGCTAAGGCATGGTTTTGTCTCCGTGGTCGGTTGGCTATCCTGTGACTTGCATGTTATGTGGGGAGAGTATCCCGACGAGACAAGTCCCCTTCTGTGGAACTAACGAGAATGCTAAGCAATGGACAAGCTCGGGCAATGAAAGACACGAGCGGGTGGGGTCCTGCGAGGGTTCTTAGTGTCGGTTTGTTTGTTTGAGACGGAATCTTGATGAGAGAAGTCAGATTTTGCAGGCATGCTCGGATTTTGAGACCCACGAGTGGGTGGGGCCTTGACAAGAATTCCCCATAGCGGCTTGTATGTCGTTTGGGGAAAATTGGAAGTATCCATAGGTTTGCGGCTCGAACGCCGAAGGGGAAATTGAAATTACTCGATCTATGATTGCGTGATGATGTGTTAGATTCATACGTTGTAGGGTGCCTTGGGTGAAACCCATGATTCTATACATGCTGCATTATAGACCCCCTTTTCTTTATGCTCAACTTAGAAACATGTTTGTTTAATGAGACATCCAAACCTATTTTATAGCTTTACATGTTATGTAAATTGCATACGATGTGCTGACTTGCAGGATGATTGTGTACCCCTGGGTCCGCTAGGGAAGGATGGGAGGATATGTGTTGATTATACAGTTGAGGTCATCCTTTGCTGACCCACGTTACAACAAATTTTTACAGGACAAGGACCGCAAGCAGTAGTAACCTCGCCGGCCATAAAGGCCTAAGCCTCATGAAGTGTTTCATGTTGTGTAATAACTCTGTTTTATGGAATGTGATGCTTTATGCACTATGTTTCCGGCTTGCGTGTCGAGGTAGCCTAGGAGTGCTTTTGCACATTGGCATTTTATGTTGTTTTTTGAGTCTTGGACTCTTAATTGTTGTAAGGTCTTTAGGCCGTATTGATACTCATATGTTAGTGGATAACATCTAGTCTTTTTTTCTGTTTCCGCTGTGTTAGTCAGAGTTTTGAGTTGGGTAGCTTATATAATCTTATAATGCTTAAGCTACTACGTCTGTATGTTGTAGGGCCCCGGCCGGATGTCACAACCCGCATTTTCCCCGAATTAAATAATTATTAGAGTATGAGAAAACGCGCGTCATGATGCCATGTCAAGCAGGGGATAACTGCTGACGCTCAGGCAAAACCAACTGCTACTCTTTATGAAAGAAAATCATGAGCTTAATGATTAGAAAATCAGTTATATTTTAGAGGCCGTATCCCTAGGCTCGGTGGATCACCTAGTCCACGGTTTAAAAACTATACTTATGCGCTGCGGAAAAATACTTTATTCAGGTTTAGCATCCTAAAGGGTGTATAAGAGTTCCAAGAGAACCACTCATACTATGCAAGTCTCTACATTTAATTGATATTATATATAGGAAAACGATCTTTATACGCTGCTTGGAAAAGAGTGATTTAGTTTTATAAAACATGCTGATCATGAGCTTACTTATAAGAATAATTATAGTTTAAAAGTAACTAGCAACCTAGCATAAATCCTTCTCATAGCAAGTAGACTATCTCCAGAAAATGGTAGCAGCATAAGTAACATATCCAGTACAAAGGTAAAAACTACCAGTGGGCGCCAACAATCTGACACGAACCCACTGGCACATATGTATGTCTGTAAGAAAGTACTGAAAACTACCTCACCAACAAGGCAAACGGATCTCCAAAGTCCAAGAGACCACCAACACCACCACTACAAACTAGCCACCCAACTGGCTACAGCTCAGAACCTGAGGCATTCCAAAAGAAAACAGAATACCTCAGCAAGCAAAACAAGGTAAAAACTGCATGAAGGAGTCAACCAAAGGGGAAAAGTAACTGAAAATCATGCAGTAGAAAAAGTCACAATTGTCCAAAACAGGACAACAAGAAATGCACTACGTGCAAGGAAACAGCAACAACCCAGCCTAGGAACTACATCCTGCAGGGCCTGCTAGGCTACCAAGAGCCCAAAGTGCTGCAACCTACCAAGGAAGAAACTTCTAACACCCTAAGCTGTGGGAGATGGTAGTAGCAAAACAACAACATGGATCCAGGTTGGAGGCAAACTCAGTCCCCCAACCACCAATTTCCATTCCAACAAGCTCAGGGGTCTACATGATATAGCACAAGGGACCTTCCACCCCCTTGCCCAGCCCGTACCTGGAGCAAGATAGAAGAATAAGGGTGGCCTTGGCTAGATTTCACAACACCTCCCCCATGAAGAGCTTCAAACCACCACAACTATCCACAACCCACGATTCAGCCTTTAGGAAAGAAAACATGGCCGACAAGGAAACTACAAATTTAATCAAGGAAACTCACTCGGGAACATAAATCGAGGAAAGAGAAACAGTGTTGAAGATACTCAACACGGCTCGGCGTTGGGTGGAATCCTCTCAGTGCCTAACCAGACCTTGGCGTTGAGTGAGTTAGCCTCAATCAGCGCCAGAATAGCCATGGTGTTGAGTGAGGTCCACTCCCTCAACGCCTTCAGCAAAACCACAAAACCTAACAGCGGCGTTGAGTGAGTCTACCTCCCTCAACGGCAAAATATCTTTGGCGTTGAGTGAGGTCAACTCACTCTTCGCCAAAGTTCACTTCCGCAGGAGAACCCTAAGCCAACGCCAACAAGAGAAGGTCGGCGGGAATGCCGACTGATTCTCGCCGAATCGGCGGGAATGCAGGACGATTCTCGACGACCGGCGGGAATCCAGAATGATTCTCGCCGAATCGGCGGGAATCAAGGATGATTCTCGCCGAATCGGCGGGAATTAAGGTTGATTCTCGCCGATCGGTGGGAATCACTGACGATACACGTCGAAATCGGCGAGAATCACTTGGTGATTCCCGTCGATTTTGACTTAGACGAAAATTTTCACTCAATCACCCCACCACTCAGTCGCAAAGAACAAACTGAACTATGGCTTTGAGTGTGTCCACCACACTCAACGCCAAGTCCGAGCGGCTTTTGGCTTCGAGTGTGTGCACCACACTCAACACCAAAACACGAGAGTCTACCAAGACTAGTTCTAACCAGAGCCCTACCACAACAACCTCCCTTACTCTCTCTCTCGGCTCCACCCGCAAAAGCACCCAACTAGAACTACAAATCTGGAGTCTAAATGGTGAACACAACTAGCACGAGGAGCAAACAGCCCAAGGAGGGGGCTCATAGGAGAATCTAAGCCCTAAAACTTAGCAAGATAATAAGAGAATAAGCATGGTTTCTACCCTAGGGCTAACCGGGAAACATTCCAAAATTCAAAAGAACAACAATGGCAAGGGCAAGAATACCACTTGCCTCGATTTTCGGTGAAGCTTGGTCGGCTTTCCCTCCTCTTCGTTATGCACTAGAAGGAGCAACACCTAAAAATATACTCCCGGACATTAATGGCGGAAAAAACCTCCAAACCGAAATCCCAATCTCACCAAAACTCCACGAAAATCAAATATCTTACCGTCGAAACGAAGATCTAAGAGAGAGCAAGACAACGCCGCTTTCGGAATCGAAATCCGTCCACGAACAAGCCCGGAATCACCATCCGAAGGGGAGCAGGAACGACGGTTTTTCTCCTCTGTTTTCCACGAACAGCACAGGCGACGGTTCGGTCTGGTCTCAGGAAGGAGGAAGGAGAAGTGGGTCCGCCACTTCTTAACTAGGCTTTTATAATAAAAGGACACGCCTATTCGGCCCTAACCGCTGCCTAAACTGCCGGTTCACTTAATCTAAAAGGGTTTCTAATTTGTTTTTACTAATAACACACCCAAAACGACTCGAAAACTGAACCACCTCGAAATTCGATGAAATTCGCACCGTAGCTAAATACCCACGCTACGAACACAATGGCGAAGTCGAATTAACTTTCAACGAACAGAGCTCGAGTTATACCCAAATAAAGCCAAACACAAACATTCCCCCGAGAGGCCACGCCGAGTCACCCAAAACGACTCGGCTTGCTAGGGAGATATTGCCAACAGGATACAGAATAGGGAACTCAGTTCTAAGGAGTTAAACCACACTCCATAAATGGCACAAGCCACGGAAACGCATCATCATAACGCCAAACGATAATTTAAATAATCGCAGAAAAATCGGGGGCGTTACACCGGACCCATATTATACAGTCATTAGGGGAGGTGTTACACCTAGTGCTCTCGAGGGCCCTTCACCGGGCATGCCCAGCGCATTCTAAGGATTAACCCTAAACAACTATGTATAACAATAATTAGACAAGAGTAGTCTAATAGTTTAAGGGAATGATGTGACAAACTCACTCGTATAGGGTTGGAGGGTTTCAGGACGGGTTTAGTCCTGCGAGCCGGAGGCTCGGATGTTTGGATTCAGGATGGGTTTAGTCTTGCGAGCTAGAGGCTCACATGTTTTGCTCGCAAGACGGGTTTAGTTTTGAGAGCTGGAGCCTCAGTTTGAAATGTCTTGCATGTGCATAGAACATATTAGTGTCAGGTCATGCGGTACTGGACAGTCATCACACAAACAGCAGTATGGTGACTCTTGTGAGGTGTGAGAGTTTGAGGGGCCAGTAAGTTGTTTTGTATTGCGGTCTGAAGGACAATCCATGAAAACGCACACTCGACCAAAAAAATGGTGGAAATGGCTAGCAAATTAGTACGCAGAGACTCTAGAGTGCACCTCGGACGTGTACCGAGGCGTACAAAGTGTCTATGCCTGGTATCTTGTATACCTGCCCGGTAAGTGGAGACGCCCGCTCCACTACTGCCGTAGCCATAACGGTGGTTCTAAAGAGTTCAGCTAACTCCAAAAAGTGGGAACTAAAGGTCTATGATCACAGGGCCGTGTGTGTGAGTTGCACTTATATGAATCATAACCCGCATAACACATCATAGCATACATACATTCTTAGGGCATACACATTGTAGATCCCTATCACATAAAGTAGTATGAGCTCTTTTATATAATAAGTTATATTTATAAAACCTTAACTTATAAGTTTGTATGGGCATTCATATAAGTTAAGGTACTCTAGTGATGTTAGTGTAGCGGTAGATAGTTTACTTTCTGCTAAGTTTCTTTACTTTACTTACAGCTCGTTCTTTCAGTTCTACTTTACCTATTTCACTTCTTTTCATTACTACTTTACTTACTTTACTTGTGCTATAAGAACTGTTGGAATAATGATATAATTGTTAGAAACATAACCATGATAGAATAGATCCACCGTCACCTGCTTCCATTTTGTACTCATTTGTTGTCCTCTGCTTTCGTCCTCCTGCTCGGGTCCTAGGATTCGCGGGGTTGAGGCGAGGACAAAATGGCTTAGTCTTTATGATTAACGTTCAGTTGTGACCATATCATTTTAGGATCTTGAGGAGCTGGACCGCCAGCATGACCAGCAAGACGAGGTGGCAGGACCTGAGGAGCAGTTACCACGCACTATTACTACTATAGCAGTTCAGCGTCAGGTGATGACGAATGTTATTTTAGTTATAAATTACGCTTAGTGTTTGTGTCCGAGAGAGACTTGATACTATTTGGCATGTACCAGGCATAAGCCCTTCTCTCATTTTTGTACTCATTGTGGATTGTTATACTTTTCATGTATATCTATTATGATGTTTCTACTGTGACTTGTGGACTTGCTAGAATTCCTTTACTGTTAGTTATTTAATAACTTCTCGATGTACTTCTATTCTTAATTGGCCTATAGGTAAATGATGGTACAAGCCAGTATTATCAGCATCTTTTGCTGTCGACTAGCCCGTGTGTGCTAGTGTCCCGAAAGGTGGCAGTTCTAGGCATAAGACTAGGTAACATCCTGAGTGTGCGGGGGTGGGGGGGGGGGGGGGGGGGGGGGGGGGGGGGGTGGGGGGGGGGCTTACAAACTTGTATCACTTAACAAACGATCATATGAGATAGAAGTTCACAACACTGGAATAGCCCGCTCGAGCATTAGTTTGAGGATTAACTATGTAGTGGAAGTAATGGTCTTCCCATGTGTATAAAGTCACAGAAAAAGGTACATTTAAAACAATGAGTTAGGCCAATCCTAATATAAACCTTACTTCTGTGTAGCCCTTTCAGGTCGTCGTACCACAGGATGTCGTTCCTCCACCTTCGCCTGCCACACATTTCCAGCAGATGGATATGGGGCAGAATCTGACGGTCATCCTCATTGCCTTCAGAGACAAGCAAGGCCTTGTCCAGCAGCCAAATTTGGGATCGAGTTGGCTAAATGCATTCAAGAGTTTTTCTCTGTCAATGTACCACAGGACAGAGAATGTAGTGAAGACAGAGGAGTGGCTAGAGAGCATTCAGGATATACTGGTAAGCATCAACTGCCCGGTCAGCAAGGAGATTTCCTTATCAAAATTCTCACTTGAATTTCATGCAAAGAGGTGGTGGAAGTCCCTGCTGGACTCCAAGTATATTGATCAGGAGTTATCAGACATCACTTAGGAGGAGTTCAGTTAGGTCTTCTTAGAGCACTTCGTGTCTGTTACGGACATAGATGAGTTAGATGAGAGGTTCTTGAACCTCAGGCAGGGGAGTAAACAAGTGACAGAGTACCAAAGGGAGTTCTCCCATCTGGCCAGGTTCGTGGTGATTCATGATTTGGACGACAGGAGGTACGCAATGAGATTCTACCGGGGACATAGAGACTCTACGAGGCAGTCTCTACTATTCATCTCGCAGGGCACTTCAACTAAGATCATCGAGATGGCAAAGAAGCTGGTGGCAGACTAGCTGATGGTGCAGAGCAGGGGAAAGAGACCACTGGATGGGTCATCCTTCGGGGAGAGAAGCTGGGGTTCACAGAGAGGCAGAGTGATGAGCCACAAGAGTGGTGGAGGATGTTATATCGTCCTAATTTTAGTCAGGAGCAGAGGCCTCCTGCAGTACTATCTCCTCCACCACTACAGATCCATGAATCGATAAGACAGGATGATCATGACCACCGACCAATGATTTGCTATAGGTGCCAAGAGCCGGGGCTCGTCAGGGATGACTGTCCTCAGTAGTTTAGTCCACCTCCTCCTACCCCACCTCCAGCAGCCCCCCCAGCACAGCAGGGTCGAGGCCGAGGATGAGTTCGAGACTGAGGTCAAGGACAATATGGTCGAGGTCGAGGGCATGAGTAGATGTATGATTTGGACCTCACCGAGCCGAGGAACCCCGAGGAAGTTATTACAAGTACTTAAAATTTATTTGAAGTAAAAAATTTTTAACACCTGTAACTTATGACCACAGGTACAACGACATACCTTAACTTAAACCCCAAATATTTGGTATAGTCTTTATTAATGGCAAGCTTGTCCATACCTTATTCAATACGGGTGCTTCGTACTTGTTCGTATATGAAGCTTTCTTGGAGGGACTAGCAGGCGTAGACCGATTCACCGGTGTGACCAGGAGGGTGCGTATACCAGATGGATCAGAGTTTCTTTCATCTCCCTAGTGCAACATGGAGGCAGGGATAAGAGGAAAGGTATTCGAAGCGCCGGCAATGATTTTGAGAATGTCGGACTTCAATTTGATCCTGAGAATGACTTGGTTGCATTGAAACCACGCCCGGATCGATTTCCTATCAAGGAGGATCACCTTGCAACATGGGGATACAAACATCATAATCGAAGGTATTATACCTATTTCCCATACTCTATTACCATCAGTGCAAGCTGTCAAAGCCCATGTGCAGGGAGATGAGGAGTTCATGATATGTTTCGAGATGTTGGATATGGATGCCTTTATTGCTGATATTCTAGTAGTTCGAGATTTCTCCGACGTATTTTAGGAGAAATTGCCAGGATTACCTCCGACTAGAGACATGGATTTTCGGATCCAGTTGGTACTATGAGGAAGGCCTGTGTCTTAGGCACCTTATCGGATGGCACCCAAGGAGCTAACAGAGTTCCAGACTCAATTATAGGAGCTGATGGAGTCTTGTTTTGTCCGGCTAAATCCATCGCCATGGGGAGCAATAGAGCTGTTTGTGAATAAGAAGGATGGGTCTTTAAGGATCTGCATCGACTACCGGGAGCTGAACCGGTTGAAGTTGCGGAATAATTATCCACTGCCAAGGATTGACGAGCTATTTGACGAGCTATAGGGTGCCTTCTGGTTATCCAAGCTTGACTTAAGGTCACGATACTACCAGCTGCGCATTCAGGCAGAGGATATACCGAAGACGGCCTTCAGTTCTCGGTATGGACTCTATGAGTTCACAGTAATGCCCTTCAGACTCACGAATACACCTTCCACATTCATGAGTATGATGAAACGTGTGTTTGAGCTATACCTAGATCTATTCGTCATAGTCTTCATTGACGATATATTGATCTATTCCCAGAGGAAGGAGGAGCACACCCAACACCTGGCTTTGGTGCTCGGCAAACTGAGAGAGCATCAGATGTATGCGAAGTTCTCCAAGTGCCAGTTCTGGCTATAGGAGGTAGCATTTCTGGGGCGTAGCATCAGTGGAGTTGGGTTGGCTATGGACCTAGCGAAGGTGCAGGAAGTTAGAGATTTACAGTGCCCTGAGTCAGCTTCAAACATCCGTAGTTTCTTAGGACTAGCGGGATACTATCGCAAGTTCGTGGAGGGATTCTCGGGGATAGCACTCCCCCTCACGTCTTTGACGAAGAAGGATACAACTTTTACTTGGACCGATAAGTGCGAGACAATGTTTCAGGAGTTAAAAGACTGTCTCACCTCCTCCCCCATCCTTGCACTTCCATTTAAGAAGGAAGGATTTTACATTTATACTGACGCTTCATATCAGTGGATGGGTGCAGTCCTAATGAAGCATGGACACATCATCGTATATGCTTCGAGACAACTGAAGAAGTATGAGCAAAACTTCCCTGTACATGATTTGGATCTCGGGGAAGTGGTATTCGCGTTGAAGAATTGGAGGCATTACTTGTATGGGGTTCAATGTGAGATCTTCTCAGATCACAAGAACCTTGAGTATATTGGTACGCAGAAGGATCTAAATCGGCGATATAGGAGATGGCTTGAGTTTTTGTGTGATTACGACTACACGATGCATTATCACCCAGGGAAGGCGAACACCGTGGCGGATGCCTTGAGCAGGAGAGCCAACACTACCAGACAGGAGCCCCGGGTGATGGCTATGGAGCTAGTACGGCTGATGGAGTATATGAACATTACCATGGTTTTCAGGGCTGAGCCGCATGTTTATCGGGAGTGCTTGGCCTCCCTGAACATTATTTGTGACATACGAGACCGTGTTAGGACACAGTAGAGATAGGATACAGCCTTAGAGCCCGTATTCAGAGCCCTGGAAGGGGGTAAGTCATAGGAGTATTCACTGCGTGATCACCTCGTTCAGTTCTGTGGCTGCATTTATTTTCCTGCAGGAGATGGTATCGGGGAGGACATACTTAGGGAGGCACATTGCATCGGTACTCAGTGCACCTCGAGATCACCAATATGACAGCGGACCTGTGGAGGGACATGTACTGGCCGAGGATAAAGAGGGGATCATAGAATATGTGACATATTGCGAGACTTGCAGGCGAGTGAAGGCGGAATGTAATATCCCAGGAGAGCTACTACAGCCGTTGTCGGTGCTAGAGTGGAAGTTCGAGGATATAGCTATGGATGTCGTACACAGATTGCCTCGCTCTCACTCTTGGCATGATTCTATATGGGTCATCGTCGATAGATTTACCAAGGTGAGACGATTTATATCGATGAGGAAGGACATCCCAGATGCAGTTTTTGTGAGGTTGTTTGTGGAACAGTTTGTCAGGTACCACGAAACTCCCAAGATGATTGTCTCAGACCGTGATAGTTGGTTCACTTCTAGGGAGTGGAGAGTGTTGTAGGCATTCTTGGGTTCTCAGCTTGCTTTCAGCACTACTTTCTATCCACAGACCGACGGTAAGACAGAGCGAACCAACAAGACTAAAGATGATCTGCTACGCTTATGCATTTTGGTTACGGGGAAGACCTGGGAGAGACTATTGCCACTAATAGAGTTCTCCTACAACAACAGTCACCAAGCGATCATTATGATGGCGCCATATAAGTCCATATACGGTAGGAAGTACCGAATACGGCTATCTTGGGTCCAGGATGAGGATCCGCGAGCTCTTTGATCGGATTATATCGAGGATACAGGCGCTCATATACGGCTGATCAGGGATCGGATGCGGGAGGCGCAGAGAATACAGGCCAAGTATTATGATGTGTGGCACTAGAAGAATGAGTTTCAAGTGGGAGATAGGGTATTCATGAAGATACGTCCAGTGCATGGTGTTTCCCGGGTGCGGACGCACAAGAAGTTCAACTCTCTATTTATGGGAGCATACTTGATCTTGGAGCGGATCGGTCCTTTAGCTTACCGCCTGGAGCTTCCGCTAGAGTTAGATAACCTACAAGACATCTTCCACGTCTCCTCGCTTTAGAGAGCACTACTTCGGCCAGATCAGCATATCACCACTACAGCAGGCCCAGTGGCACCTCTTAGATCACTTCGTTTGGAGCTGGTCCGGATCGATGACACCGCGATCAGAGTACTGCGAAAGTGGAAGGTTCCCTTGGTCAAGGTGTTTTGGTCCAACCACGGACAGTAGGAGCACACCTAGTGTATCAAACCTAGCCGATATAACATGATAATGTCACAGCTCTGCTCTAAGCGACGTTATTGGATTGCAGCCCGGTAACGTTGCCTAGAGCTGAGTCGTGACAGTGTCACGTTGAATTGGCTAGGGTCGTTACACCTAGGAGCCGATGGATCTGATGCAGGAACGATATCCGGGACACTTCACCTAAGGTACTCCATAAGTACTTTTGAAAAATTCTTAAATTGTTGTGCATAGGAACCCCGAAGACTCGAACTTGAATTTCAGGGATGGAATTATTATTTTTTTATTTATTGGGATTTGTAAAATCCCATTTCCTTCTAGAATCCTTAACCTTAGATAAGGGTATAACATGCGATGAGTGAAAAAGGATTAGGCTTGTTTTGACCCAAGGAGTTAGGATGGATTCACATATGGCCCACTAAAGGGGGTCAAGTCAAACTTAGAAAAATTGTTCATAATCCTTAGGAATCGAGTGAACTCGACGTCATTCGACGAAACATCGAGTGAACTAGATTCCATTCGACAAAGCATCGAGTGCGTTAAGTGGACTCGACTCCATGCTCTTTAACTTAGAAAAATCATTTTGGCTCACAAGGCGTCGAGTGCGTTGAGTGAACTCAATGCTATTGGACAAAGCGTCGAGTTCATCGAGTGGACTCAACGCCATACTCTTAAACTCTGAAAAATTGTTCTGGATTAATAGGGATCTTGTGAACTCAACGCCATTCGACGAAGCGTCGAGTGTATTGAGTGGACTCAACACCATGTTCTTAACTTAGAAAATTTGTACTAGAATCACAAGGCGTCGAGTGCGTTGAGTGAACTCGATTCCATTCGACAAAGCGACGAGTGCGTCGAGTGGACTCAACTCCATACTCTTAAACTCAAAAAAATTGTTCTGGATTAATAGGCGTCAAATGAACTCGATGCCATTTGATGAAGTGTTGAGTGCGTTGAATGGACTCGACGCTATTCGACGAAGCATCGAGTTCGTCAAGTGAACTCAACGCCATTCGAAGAAGCGTCAAGTGATCTCAACAGTTTTGGACTTAGAGTATTTTAGGTCTGGTTCACCTGTATGACTGAACCGGGTTTTCGGTATATGTGTTGATGGCACGTTTGAACCCGATCTCTACAACGACCTATTTAATACCTTGATATTCTCAAGAAGACTTATTTAAAGAAATTATTGGCGGTCCAATACTAAGGTGACACATGGTATAACAACTCAAACTAATTAGCGTTCCAACATTAGGCTGACACGTGGAAAGCAACTGAAGTCCTAATTCTTCTTATAAAAAGAAAGAGACAAGAAACCCTAACTGTCACTCCCCTACTTTGCCAAACCCGTTGTCACCTTCGTTGAGGCAAAGGAGTGGAAAACGAATCCTGGAGATAAAATTTAGCCAGAGAATCGAGCTTTGGAGCTAACTCACCAGAGCAAGGATCGGCCATGGCTCACCACTATCGCACCCGCCGCCAAGCACTATTAAGGGTCCATTTCTCCTCCCCTCCCTCTTTGCTAGTCTTCTAGATCCACTAGGAGGGATATTGGGCTTAATTGAGCCCGATGCCATGTGAGAAAGAGGGAAAAATTCCGAGCTTTTCTTCTTGCTCGGGTTCGCCCGAGGAGCCGCCTCTAGCGGCCATGTCGCCGGGAAACGTTAACTACCACCTCAACGGAGGTGGGGGCGATAATCGCCGGCGGTGGAAGCGGCCCAGGTGGCCAAAAACAAGGAATCAATATGCTACAGACGGGATAGATATTAGTCATTGTTATCACAGAAGATAACCCGATGCCGCTCATTTTTGATTTAATTAAACTATAGTGTTATTGTTATTAAAGGTGTATTTTTGTCGCATTCTTACAGAAATGTTGCATGATAATTTTAGGCCTTATATAAGCATATTTAGAGAAAGTGTTTTACATAGGAAATGTAGCCTTAGGCCTTTCCTTTAATTTGGCACCCTAAACATGTAATTTGGTGTACTATAGCTTCATGTCGGGTCATTCTCCTTGGACTGCTCCTAGACTAGGGCAGAACTTCAAATAGAGGCCTAGGATAAACTATAAGTCCACATGCTATGAAATTTTGGTCATGTATGTGTGTATGCAATACTTAGACTATGTCCAAAAATCAGAATTTTTGGAGTATAAGTTTTTATAGTTTTGTTAGAAATAATAATTATTTAATAAATGGAATTTTGGGATATTCCCAATTACAAATGCCCCCAAATTTGGATGGTATGGCTCTATGGTCTTCCTATGGCCTTGGTAAAAAATTTTGAGCCATTCGGATCTCTGTATGTTAAAGGATCAACATGTATGGTGAATGTAGAGTTGTAAATAGTGTGTAAATGTTAAATGGGAGTTTAGCCCATTTGGCCCAGTGTATGTCCTTGAAATTTTGGACAAAGACTTATGCTGATAAAATACTCCTTTCATGAGAAAATTGAGATTTTTGAATCAAAAATCCCACAAGTTGGAATTAATTAAAAATTAGCACCTTTAGGTGCTAAAATGAAAAATAGGGCTAATGAACTTAGAAAATTCCAAATTGTTGATCCAAGCCCTAATAGGTAATTTCACTTCTCTGGAAAAAATTATGAGAATTTATGAGAATTATTTCATGTGTAAACAGTGTAATTACATTTTTAACCTTATGGGACTTTGATCAAAAACATGAGTAGTGGTGCATTGAAAAATTATGAGAAAATTTCTAGGCTCTTATTTTTGCAAAATGAACCCCTATAAATTTTATTAAGATTTTTGGATGATTATTTATGATGAATACTATAATAGTGGAATTTTGTAATTATCTTAACATATGAATATCTTAGGTCAAATCACTGACTATGTGTACGAAAATCGGTTTTGACTACAATCTTATTAATATTAATAAGTAGAAATTTTCCCTGAATTTTTACATGATTATTCTTAGTACTTCATTTGAAAAAGAAAGATAATGGGATTTCAATCAAAAATTGAAAATAAGGGTCAAATCAAGCTGGAAAATTAAGATATTTGGTTAACAAATATCTTTAACCTAGATAAACATCAGATATTTTATTTAGACTTAATGAACAACTAGTTAGAGTAGTTCATGTTTAAAGTTACCTAGGGCACTTAATTAATTAATTTTAATTATTGTCCAAAATGATTAAGAAAATTATGGAATTATGTTACCTATAATGATTACATTTTAAACCCATGATAATAATTTGGAGGCCTTTGGTCCAGGGAATTGGAAGTCATCTCATATGAGTTAGAATTAAGTCATGGGTTGTGCTTAGTAATGACGAGTAATTATTGGACCCACAGGGAAATGATAGGTGGTTGGATTGAGAGATGTATTGGGAATTTGAAACCCTACTTGGTGACACAAGTATGTCAGTTCATAGTAACGAGTGTTAGAGTAAAATTCACAAGGAGAACAACGATAATGGGGTCCGGCGAAAGATCATCGCTCTCCCAATCAGTACCTTAAGTCCTTAGGTTTACTCAAGAGTAATAACAAGCTTGGGGTATTAGTAATGGGTAGACACTAATAAAAGTATGTGTCCTTGAGAAAGGGAGCTTTGGGCTTCTACCCATCGTAGTTCCTAGTAACATCGAGAGCCCTTCACCGGGCATAGCTTGGGCAGTCCAAGGATAAACCCTAAACTACTATGTATAACAAGAATTAGGCAAGAGTTGTCTAATAGGTTAAGGGAACGATGTGACAAACTCACCCGTATAGGGTTGGAGGGTTTCAGGACTGGTTTAGTCCTGCGAGCCGGAGGATCAGATGTTTGGTTTCAGGGCTGGTTTAGTCCTGCGAGCTGGAGTCTCAGATGTTTAGATTCAGGATGGGTTTAGTCTTGCGAGCTGGAGGCTCGGGTTTGAAATGACTTGCATGTGCATATAACATATTAGTGGCGGGTCATGCGGCACTGACCTGTCATCACACCGATGGCAATAAGGTAACTCTAGTGAGGTTTGAGAGTTTGAGGGACCAGTAGGTTATTTTATACCGTGGTTTGAAGGACAATCCCCAAAAACGCACACCCGACCAAAAAGAATTGTGGAAATGGCCATAAAATTAGTATGCAGAAACTCTAGAGTGCACCTCGAACGTGTACAAAGGCGTACAAAGGGTTTAAGCCTGGTAGTGTGTATACCTGCCAAGGAAATGGAGATGCCCGCTCCATTATTGTCGTAGCAACAACGGTAGTACCATAGAGTTCAGCTAACTCCATAAAGTGGGAACTAAAGGTCTGTGATCATAGAGTCGTGTGTTTAAGTTGGTTTTGGTATGAATCATAACCCGTATAACACATCGTAGCATACATACATACATAGGGCATACACATTGTGGATCTCTATCATATAAATCAGTATGGGCTCATTTATATGATAAGTTATATTTATAAAATCTTAACTTATAAGTTTGTATGAGAATTTATATAAGTTAAGGTGCTCTTGTGATGTTAGTGTAGCGGTAGATAGTTTAATTTCTGCCCAGTTTCTTTACTTATAGCTCGTTCTTTCAGTTCTACTTTACCTATTGCACTTCTTTTCATTACTACTTTTCTTACTTTTTTTGTATTATAAGAACTATTGGAATAATGATATAACTGTTAGAAACATAACCATGATAGAATAGATCCACTGTCACCTGCTTCCATTTTTTACTTCTTTATTGTCCTCCGCTTTGGTCCTCCCGCTTGGTGTCTTGGAGTCGTGGGGGTGAGGAGAGGACAAAATTGCTTATTCTTTATGACTAACGGTCGGTTATGACCGTATCATTTTAGGAGCTCGAGGTGCTGGAGCGCCAGCACGGCCAATAACATGAGGTGGCATGACTTGATGTGCAGTTACTATGAACTACTACAGCTGTTCAGCGTCAGGTGATGACGAGTGTTTTTTAGTTATAGCTTCTGCTTAGTGTTTGTGTGAGAGAGAGACTTGATACTATTTGGCATGTACCGTGCATTGGACCTTCTCTCATTTTTATACTCATAGTGGAATGTTGTACTTTTCATCTATATATAATATGATGTTTCTACTTTGACTTGTGGACTTGCTAGATTTCCTTTACTGTTAGTAATTTTATAACTGCTCGATTTACATCTATTCTTAATTGGACTACAGGTAAATGTTCGTACAAGCCGGTAGGATCGGCGTCTTGTAGTGTCGAATAGCCTATGTGTGCTAGTGTCACCGAAAGGGGTAGTTTTGGGCATAAGGCCGGGTAACCTCCTGAGTAGGGGGGTCATACAAACTAGTATCACTTAACAAATGATCATATGATATAAAAGTCCACAACACTGGAACACCCTGCTCGAGCATTAGTTTGCGGACAAACTATGCAATGGAAGCATTGGTGTGCCCATGTGTAAAAAGTAACAGAAAATAGTCCATTTAAAACAATGAGTTAGGCAAATCCTAATATAAACCATACTTCTGTGTAACACCCACAGGTTGTTGTACCATAGGTGTCGTTCCTCCTCCTCTGGCCGCCATACCTTTCTAGCAGATGGAGATGGGGCAGACTTTGACGGCCATCCTCGATGCCTTCAGGGACCAGTAAGACCCAGTCCTACAGCAAAATCCGGGATCGAGTTTGCTAAATACATTCAAGAGTTTGTCTTCGCCAATGTACCACGCGACAGAGAATGCAATGAAGACAGAGGAGTGGATAGAGACCATTCGGGAGATATTGGTTGGCATCAGCTGTTCGATCAGTAAGGCGATTTCTTTAGTAATATCTCCACTAGACGTTTATGCAAAGAGTTAGTGGAAGTCCCTGCTAGACTCCACGTATGCTGATAGGGAGGTGTCAAACATCACTTGGGAAGAGTTCAGTGAGTTCTTCTTAGAGCACTTCGTGTCTGTTATGGACAGAGATGAGTTAGAGGAGATGTTCTTGAACCTATGGCAGGGGAGCAAATCAGTGACAGAGTACCAGAGGGATTTCTCCCATCTAGACAGGTTCGCGGGGATTCATGATTTGGATGACAGGAGGTACGCAAAGAGATTCTACCGGGGACTTAGAGACTCTACGAGGCAGTCTCTATTATTCATCTCGCATGGCACTTCGGCTCAGATAATCAAGATGGCAAATAAGCGTGAGGCAAACCAGCTGATGGTACAGAGCAGGTGAAAGAGACCACTGGATGGGTCATCCTTCGGGGAGAGCAGTCGGGGTTCATAGAGAGGAAGAGTGATGAGCTACAAGAGGGGTTGAGGACGTTATCATCCTAATTTCAGGAAGGAACAGGGCCTCGAATAGTACTAGCTCCTGAAACACTACAGATCCATGACTTGATGAGTCCGGATGATCGTGGCCACCGACTAGTGATTTGTTATAGGTGCCAAAAGCTGGGGAACTTCAGGGCTGACTTCCCTCAGTAGTTACATCCTCCTCCTCCCCCACCTCTAGTAGCCCCCCAGCACAACAGGGTCGAGGATGAGGATGAGGTCGAGGCCGAGGTCGAGGACATTATGGTAGATGTTAAGTACAGGAGTAGATGTATGCTTTGGACCTCGCTGAGCCGAGGAACCCCGAGGAAGTTATTATAAGTACTTAAAATTTATTGCAAGTAAAAAAATTTTAACACCTGTACCTTACAACAACTATAACAACCAAATACCTTAACTAAAACCCCAAATATCAGGTATAGTCTTTATTAATGGCAAGCCTGCCCATACCTTAATCAATATGGTTGCTTCGCACTCGTTCGTATCTGAATCCTTCTTTGAGGGACTAACAGGCGTAGACCTATTCACCAACGTGACCAGGAGGGTGCGTCTACCAAATGGGTCGGATCTTCTATCATTTGCCCAATGCAACATGGAGGCATAGATCAGAGGAAAGTTATTCAAAATGCAGACGATGATTTTAGGAATGTCGGATTTCAATTTGATCCTGGGAATGACTTGGTTGCATTGGAACCCTGCTCGGATCGATTTCCCTCCATGGAGGATCACCTTGCAGCATGGGGATACCCACATCATCATCGAAGGTATTAGACCTATTTCCCGTACTCTATTATCATCGGTGCAGGCTGTCAAATCCCATGTGCAGGGAGATGAGGTGTACAAGATCTGTTTGGAGATGGTGGAGAGGGATGCCTCCGTTGTTGATATTCTAGTAGTTCGGGATTTCTCCGACGTATTCCTAGAGAAATTTCCCAGATTACCTCCGACTAGAGACATGGATTTCTGGATCCAGTTAGTGCCGGGAGCGAGGCCAGTGAAAGACTTTATTTCAAGATCCTAAACACCTAGAGAGGGAGGGGTGAATAGGTTCTTATCTTTTTGTGTTTTTTTAATTTTTAGGCAAATAGATATATAACTTCTTTTGGCACAGATCAATCTATCTATAGAAATTTAAACACAACACAGAATGCACCAGATCTATAGTGGTTCCCCAAGATATGGGTACATCCACTTTCCCCCTTCGCCTATCTAGCAGATAATTGGATTCAGCCTAACATCCTTCCACTAGCTCGGATCAGCAGATCTTACAATCTCAAAAACAAAGATGGTTCCTACCCCTCAGACTTAACACAAGTCCTACCTCAGATTCTTCTCCAGAATCCTACCTCAGGCCTCAGCCCTACCTCAGCCTTTATAATTAGGCCTACAACTCAGACTTTCCACAAGTCCTTCCTCAGGCACAAAGCCCTACCTCAGCCTTTATAATTTTATGCTTACAATCTCAGATCTAACAATAGATCCTACAAGAATTTGTGAGTAAAGAGTAACTGAAAACTTCACCAGCTAGATTTCTCTGTTGATGTTGTCTTCTTGATCAGTTTTTGTATAGACTAATCCTTCTGATCTAACCTAACTTAGCTTTTCAAAGCTTCTTGATTAGAATAAAATAAGATGGATCTTCTCATGATGTTGAAGTTGATCCTCAGTCAGCTTCTTCTGTAAATTCAGATTGAACTCTGAATCTTTCTTGCAGACAGACCTTGATCTGTCAGAATTCTTCTTATTGATCCCTCTCTGTTGTTTCCGATCTGTCTCTTATATAGAGCTTGCTCCATGGTTACCGGCTGATCCGGTTCATAACAAACTTCTGACAGTTCTGACAGTGGTGTCAGACCGGCTAGTTATGACAACTGTCAAGTCACTAGTCACATTACCAGGTTCTTCAATGTCTTTTCAACTCAACACACAACACTCAGAAGACTGCTTCACATGTGTCGACACATATAGACTAAGTGTCGACACAAGTCTTCATGGTGTCGACACAATTACTCAAAGTGTCGACACAGTCATACTTCTGCTTCTCGACACTACTTTTGTTGTATGCGTCGACACAAGTCCTGTGTGTCCACACAACAGCTTCTTGTCTCGACATTTCTATTGCAGACAGTTGGCGTTGAGTGTTTGTCAAATGGCGTTGAGTGTGTGTCGATACAAGTCTTGTGTGTCGACACAATTACTTCTGAACTCGACACAGCCTTTTGAGAGGTTGTGTGTCGACACAAGTCCTGTGTGTCAACACAATTGCTTCAGGTGTCGACATATATCCTGAGTGTCGACACAGTTTCAGTTTTAAGTGTCGACACAAGTCTTGCTTCAGATGTCGACACATTTCTGGATGTCGACACAACTGCTTATTTAGGTGTAAACATAGCTTCGAGTGTCGACACAAGTTCTTTATAAGTGTGTACACAAATTTTGGGTGTCGACATAAATTCTTCTAAGTGTCGACACATTTTGCCAGTGTGTCGGCAAAGCTTGCCTGAGTGTCGACACAGTCTTCCTGAGTGTCGACACAGTTTCTTCACAAGTGCCGACACTTGTACTTAGAAATTTTTTCTTCAAATTCTTAAACCTGCACAATGAAACTCAAACTTCTATCAAATACAAATTGATGCATACCATTGACTAAGTTGTGGCTTCTCCAAATCTGGTACACATTTTTCAATGTACCCAACAATCTCCCCCTATTTGGAGAAGTCATAACCCTTAGTCAAAGATATACATCTCTTAAGATACAATAAAATTGTAATAGATGTAAAAACATTTCAGAGCAGGTTATCATATAATCATTGTAAACAAAAAACAATTAATACTGGAATAGATTTCATTAATCAGTAAAATTTTGGTTTACATGAATTTCTTATAGAACAAAAGAAACAAATTAGTACATTGTTCTATTACATAAACCTAGGAATCCTATTACTTACAAGGCTCTTTAATAACTATTCCTTTGCCAGACTTAATTTTAGCCTGCACAGAAGGTTCAACATCCTCAGCTGGCTTTTTCCCTTTTAGAGCTTTCTTCTTTAATTCTTCAGCCTTGATCTTCTGTCTTTCAAAATAGTTGAAAGGTTTGGGGAAGTACTTGCTTGGCTCTTGAGCATTAGCAGGTAGCTTCCCAGCCTTAGCACTTCTTCTATGTTAATGGATTGCTTCTTGTACTGCTTGATATTTATTCCACTCTTGTTCAGAATACCACTTACCCCTGTCATGGGTTTTATCCTTTACAGTTTTCCAGGAAGTAAGTATGATGTTCCTAGAAGTTGGGCTCCACTGCTCAAAATCTGGCTTCAGCTCAGCCTACTCTCTGAATCTCTTCTTGGAAAGTGGAGCTTCCTTCTGAGCTTCTAACTCAGCTTCTGACATTTCAACCTTTTCAAGAACTATATTTTGTGCCTCTGGTGGAGGACTATACATTTTCAGCATTTCTTCTTGAACCATCTCAAAATCAGCTGGGGGTAGATCACCTGAGCAACTTCAGGCTGATCTCCTTCAAAATATGCAGGTTGTATCCCAAACTCTACTACATTATCATCATCACAAAGAGGAGGATATCCAAGAGTAGCTATGATGCTATTGGAAGTACATTTAGCATGGTCACAGCTGGCGATTACTAGTAATCTCTCCCCCTTTATGACTTCTCTTGTAGCATGATCTCTTAAATCTTCTTTCTGGAATCTGACTTGGTCAGCTATATATTCAGTTCCCTCTTGAAAATAAGCTCTGAATTTTGTCAAGAAAGTTTTAATTTTCTCCTGAGAATCTTGAAATATGGTTTTGACAGTAGCTATGTCTTCCTGGATTTACTTGGAGATGTCAGCTTTCTGAGCAGTAGTAGAATCAGTGAGCTTAGTAAATATTGCTTGATGTGAATCCTTGAGATTTTCATTCATCCTTAATTTATTCTCCAGTACATATCCCTGCTTCACTTCAATTTCATCCACTTTAGCTTAGATATCTTGCTATTGCTTGGCCAGGAACACCACAGCATTACCTCCTTTTTGAAGCAATCTGTCATCTCCTTCTTATTTTGATTCACTTCAAATCTAATGGATTTGATGTCCTGGGCCAATCTAAACTGTAACTCCTTATGAGTTTCATCCACATATTTCTCTATAGACTGCCTTTGATTATCCAGTTTTATTTGCATCTGGACCAGTAAATAACTGAAGTCCATACTTGATGTAGATGGTGCTGTTCCCATTTGTAAAGCCTTCTTGTATCCAGAACTCTTTTTCTTTAAAACAGTTAGCTTCCTTTTTTATCCAATGTGGCTTCTTCATCTTCAGAAGATTCAGTTGTACTTTTAATATTAACAGTATTCTTTCCAGCTGGGGCATGCTCGGATAACTCCCCCTCAGTCCTTGGAATTTCTTTTTCTTTTTCAGTATGCTCCCCCTCAGTCCAATTTATAGGAAGATCTGAAAACAATTCTTCCAAGGTGAATTCCTTCTATATCTGTACAGAAGGAATAAGATTAGTTTTTAAAGTACTACTTAAAAGACTAATACCACTTGAAATATTTTTTGTGTAAACAAAAGTGTCCCCTAGAACAATTTTTTAGGAGAATCCCATCATATATCACTAGACTGTGGAGAAGATACTTACTGGCTCATTTTGAGCATTTGTCTTATCAGTTTCTTTAGCTGTAGTGTTGATTTTAGATACTACATCCATGATTGTATCTACAGCTAAGTCACTATCAAGGACATCATCATCAATACCTCCACCTTGGGCAGGCAGCTCAGTTTCTTGTTCTAAGTTTTCTCCCCCTGGAGTCGAGTCAACTTGCTGCTCCTGGGGCTCACTGTCCTTTACTTGATCATGAGCATCATGTTGGTGTTAGTCTTAATCAGAACTAAAGACCACTTCCTCCTCATAATCACTGGAGGAGTCAGCCTGTACAACCACTTTCTTTTTCTTCTTGTCTTTATTAGTTTTCTCCTAAGGAGCAGGGACTTGGTCAGAACTCTGTCCCACCTTGACAGTATCCTCACACCCATTTTCCTCAAATGATTTATCTTAGAGCCATTTGCATATTTTAGAACATCTGGAATTACTGATGTTAAACATAGACTGAGAATCCGTCCCATGTTAGGTTTCTTTATTCCTTCTTGTATTTTATCAAACACTAATGCTACCCAGTCAGTGTTTATCTTGAATATGATCCTCACCATCAGATTGAACATGTGGGCAGAAATCCTATCATGTCAACCAGTCTTGCAGATAATCACTCGTTGCCAAGGGCTATCGTCAAGAAGAAGGAATCGACTTCGATCAAACGTATGCTCCAGTAGCAAGACTAGAGGCTATCAGGTTATTCCTTGCTTATGCTGCACTTAAGGGCTTTACCGTCTATTATATGGATGTAAAATCCGCCTTCCTAAATGATAACAAAAAGGAAGAAGTGTATGTTGAGCAACCGCCAGGTTTTGTTGACTCAACTTTTCCTAATCATGTTTATTTACTGCAGAAAGCACTATGCGGTCTTAAACAAGCTCCTTGAGCTTGGTATGAGACGCTGTCTAGCTTTCTTCTTGAGAACAAGATCACAAGAGGAAAGATAGACAAGACATTATTTCTTAGGGAAATAAATGGCAAGATTTTGCTAGTGCAAATCTATGTCGATTACATCATTTTTGGCTCTACGTATAACAACCTCTGCAAGAAGTTTTCTAAACTTATGCAAGGGAAGTTTGAAATGAGCAGTATGGGAGAGCTGAAGTATTTCTTAGGGCTTCAGGTGAAACAATCTGAGGATGGAATTTTCATCTCACGGACCAAGTTCACCAAAGAGCTACTTAAGAAATTCGGAATGGAGAATGCAACCTCTATAAGGACTCCAATGGCCTCAACTATGTCTCTGGATAAGGATGAGAAAGGAAAACCTTTTGATGAAACCAAGTACAGAAGCATAATTGGGTCCTTGCTCTACCTTACTGCAAGTAGACCAGATATAATGTTTTCAACATGTGTATGCGGTAGATTCCAGGTGAACTCTAAGGAATCTCACTATATTGCTGCGAAGCGAATTTTGAGATACCTTAAAGGTACACCAAATCTTGGCTTATGGTACCCAAGAACTAATGATAGTGAACTGATTGGATTTTCAGATGCAGATTTTGCAGGAAGCAAAGACGACAAGAAAAGCACTTCTGGGACTTGCCAATTCCTAGGAAGAAGGCTTATCTCTTGGAGCAGCAAAAAGAAAAACTGTGTCCCAATCTCAACGGCCGAGTCAGAATACATTTCTGTCGGTAGTTCTTGTGCACAGTTTTTTTGGCTAAAGAACCAGCTAGAGGATTACAATATGAAGGTCAAGGACATTCCATTGTTCGGTGACTCCTCCAGCGCAATTGCAATTGCAAATAACCCAGTCTCCCACAGCCGGACAAAGCACATCGAGCTGAGATAGCACTTTATCCGGGAGCATGTGGAGTAAGGGGATGTGGATCTGCAGTACGTGCCAACTGATCGACATGTTGTAGATATTTTCACAAAGCCGCCAGACGAGACCAAGTTCAATTTCTTCAAAACTGAACTTGGGCTACTGAACAAGGAAGATTAGGCCAAGGTGATCAGTTCAAAGGCTCAAGAATCGAGGATCTCCAAAAAGGTCAGAATTTCTCAAGTAGAAAGATAGCTCTCGAGAACTATACTTACTTCCCGAGAACTATCTGCCAGTTCTCGAGAACTAAATATATCCTCTCGAGAACTATCTGCTAGTTCTCAAGAACTAAGAAGCTTGTTTCTCGAGAACTATCTGCTAGTTCTCGAGAACTAAAGATTGCCTCTCGAGAACTATCTGCCAGTTCTCGAGAACCATCCTCGCTTCTCGAGAACTATCTGCCACTTCTCGAGAACTAAAGTTGCCTCTCGAGAATTGGCCCGTCATTTTGACAATTTCTGCTAACTCTTCTATTTCGAAAACCTCTTAATTTCTGTCTTAATCCAAGGTTAATTAGACTCATAATTGACATTACTAGGGTTATATATATAATATTTTAGAAATCTTAAATCAACCGCCATTTAAAAATCATTCTCTCAAACTATTCGTCTTCCGCCGTAATAAAACTTTGTCTCTGCCGCAGCCTCGCGCTCAGTCCGTCGCCACCGTCAACTTTCATGGTGCAGGATTCCAAGATTGGAGTCGACAGCGAACAGGTAGTCGCAGGAATTGTAGAGATTTCAGACGATTTCCGGAACATTCTCATTCTTCTCGAAACCGCTGGCCTCATGTTCATTTTGGCAGAACCCTGCAATATTCTCTTTCTTGATGTCGAGGAGTTCTTTAAGAATGCTAAGGTGAAAAGAAATGGTATTATTCTAAAGACTCAAGTCAGAGGGATCAAGATAAAGTTGAACAAGACAAGAGTTGCCCAGCTTCTGAGAATGCCCGTTGTAAATGAGGAAGATGACCTAACTTTGGAAGACTATGACAGGACCTACTCCCTCTGTGGATTCCTGAGGAATTTCACTCCTTCAGGAGAAACCTTTTCAATGATGTAGGGAAATTTCTTGTAGACATTATTGGAAAAACTCATATGGTGCAAGACAGGGTCAATTAGTTTCATTACTAATGATCTATTTGGAGTAATAACAGCCATTGTCTCAAGGAAGAAATTTTAGTTTGGCATGAGTGTGTTTGAGTTAATCAGGGACAGCATCCAAGCTCCTAAATTTGCAAGGATAATCTCATTGATTTTGCGAGAGATTGATCCTATTACCTTCAAAACCTCCAAAGGTACAACAATTCATCACCTTAAGAAGATTTCCTTAGCCTCCATCGAGAGATGGGAGTTAAAGTTGAAGAACCCAAGGCAGATAGCTAAAGAAGTTGGAGCCTCTATCTCAGAGGTGAGGACCCCATCTCCTCCTCAACATCATGTTGCTGAACCATCTGCTGCAAGAACTGAGGGGGAGCCTGCACACTCTGTCTCAGGTATCAGAATTCCCACTCCTCCAGCAAAATATCCTCTAAGAAACCCAGTGATATCTCAAGTCAGGAGCCCTGTGGCAGTCTCTCCAGTGCCAAACCTATCAGATGTTGCAGCCCATGAAATTCTAAAAGACACAGATGAAGCTATAGACAAGATGATAGAAGAGCTCACCTCAAAAGAACCTCCTTCCCCCCCTTTCCAAAGATCTCCCTGAAGACCCATCCAAAGAACCATCTCCCCTACCCTCACCCCAAGCTACTCCTTCTCCCTCTCCAATAAAAGAATCAACTCCAATAGAGACCATCATTCTATCTGAAGAGGATGTGCAAGCCCCTGAGGAGGTGGAAGCCCCTCTCAGGAATCTTGATTTCTCCCTTCCTAGATTTGTTGATGAGGAGGGAGATATAGTTTCTAATACTGTAAGAGCCCAGAGCTCTATAATACTGGAAGAAATCCCCCCATGGAAAGCTTCTCCACCACCTCAGATTGATTCTACCACCACTGCTCCTGCTACTGCTGCTATAATTGCAAATTCAGACATTCTGTCAAAGATTGAAGAAATGTTAGCTAACCAGAGGAAATATTTTGATGAATCTCTTCAGAATGTCAAAGATCAGGTAACTGCCCTTGAGAAAGAAATGAGCAGAGGATTTGCAGAGATTAAAGCCAACACTGATTCTCTCAAAGGATTGTTCAAAATTTGAGGAAAAGCCATAGATCACACCATTACAAGCATTAGTCAAGTCATGGACCAATGTATCACCCTGGCAAACAATAATATTCAGTTGGACAAGAGAGTTGAAGAGAATGTCATGAAGGTATGCAATGAAGTTGGTACTTTCAAAGAAGACTCCATAGACCAGCTATCTGTAGAAATCAGAAAGGGGGAGACCATAGTGAAAGAACAGGTAGAAAAGCTTACTGCAAATGCAAAAACTATCTGGGATGAGAAACTAACTGCAATCAGTAAGGATGTCTTAGAATAGATTCAATCAGTAAAACTCCATACATATGAAACAGCTGTCTGGATACACAACTAGATCTTCCCAGATTTTCAGGCTGACCCCAACATTATTCCTCATCACTTAAATGCTCTTGCTCAAGGTGAGTCCAGCCAATTGCCTCAAACTCAAATGCCTACATTCTTCCCTATACCAGAAGATCAGACAACTCCTCCAGCTTTCGATTCCCAAGTTTGGGATGACATTATTCCTCAATATCTACCAGAGTTTCACATCCCCAAGAAAAGGAAGTATGGGGAAAGTCCTTCTGCTAGCAAATCTGTTCCCCAGCCAGAGGCAGAAAGAAGGAAAGCAAAGGAATTTTCTGAAGTTTTGAGCCCAACTTCTAAAGCTCTAATTCTTGACACTCTTAAACTAGTCATGGACTTTAATGAGAATAGACATCTTCACTACAGCTCAGTTGAGTGGGAGTTATATGAAAAGTCCATGAACAAAAGGAGGATATATGATAGATAATATGGAAAGAATAATCCTAAAGCTCCTCCAAAGCCCCCAAGGTACTATCCCAAGCCTTTCAGTTATCAGAGGAGGCAGTAAGAAAAGCAAGACAGGCAACAGCAAAGCAAAGGATGTTTCATGATGTTTTGTTTTGAGAATTTTTTGAAGAATTGGATGTTGATTGATTCTAAAACATTACTTATATATACAATTCCTAGTTTTGCATATTGTGCCTTTAATTAATCTGTCTTTGCATTTATATTAAATTTCCTTTCTTCCAGTTCTTTTTTTATTATGATAATTCACCTTAGTATAGAGGGTTCTGACTTATACAAATAGGGGGAGATTGTTGGGTATTGCATCCATAATAACCCAAATTTGCATGAAGTCACCCTTGAACTAAGATGAATTAAGTTGTATTTGATATCCTTGTTCTAGTTGAATGTTTGCAGATTCTCAGTGCTAAGTGTAGACGAATATCAGTCTACAGTGGGTCAGGAACACAGGACCATATAGCGTAATCCCTCATTGTGTGATCCAAAATATTGACTCATATATAGCCTCTCAATTGGGATACACTTCATGTTCAAACATTGGAAGCATGGGATGAAGACAGGACCAGAAGATAACATTCTCTAAAAGTCTTGAAAATTATCTAAGTCAAGTTCTCGAGATGCAGCTTCAGAGTTCTCGAGCAGTGTAGTTTAGTTCTCGAGAAGCTCTCATAGTTCTTGAGAAGCTTAACTACATAGTTCATGAAAAGTCTGGACAGATTCAAGAGATTTTCTAAGTTATAGTTCTCGAGAAGTCCTCTTTATCTCGAGAAGTCTTGGTCAGCTTTTGAGAAGCCTAAGGTATAGTTCTCGAGAAGTCTTATTTGTTCTCGAGAAGCTTAGCTTCAGTTCTCGAGAACTGCCAGCTCAATTTCTTGAATAGTTAGGATTTGCCTCAGAAATTTTTCTAAGTTAAGTTCTCGAGAAGTCTTATTTAGTTCTCGAGAAGTCCTCCCTCAGTTCTCGAGAAGTCTTCCTCTTTGTTCTCGAGAAGTTCAGAAAAATTGTCTAAGTGATTGTTCTCGAGAAGTTCAGGAACTTTTCTAAGTTAAGTTCTCGAGAAGTCAATTAGTTCTCGAGAAATAAACCTTGTGTTCTCGAGAAGTCCAAATATTTTCTATAGAATTTAGTTCCCGAGAATTCTTGACAGTTCTCGAGAACTAAGATCCTTGTTCTCGAGAACTATAGCCACTTCTCGAGAGCTAAGTCGATTTTCCAGAAATTTTTGTTCTAAGTCCTGAACAACCGAAATTTCAAATACCTCGACGTGATTGGTCCACGTGTCGTAATTAATGTCTTTTCTAGCCATTAAGGGTAATCCTATATAAAGTCTTTTCCCTAATACATAACTCTAAGCAGAATAGAAATAGAAGAATTTCTTTAGAGCCGATTCCATACTTTCCTAATTTACTGGTTCGGCCGACTTTCTCTCAAGAACGACATCTAAAGCCGCCGCTCACGTCAAGATTGATCTCTCTGCATTCGATCTAGAATATCTGCTGATAAAGGAATCGGTTTTCTCTCCTTGATCGAGTAGATTCAAGTTCTCTCAGGTCAGATTTTCAAAGGATCTTCTTCAACAAATTCTGAAAGAGCCGCAACGATTCAAGAAGAAGACCTAGAGACATATTGTTTCAGATCTGAGAATATTTCTGTTTGTATTTTCAATCTCTATTTGTAAATCTTTTAGGAGATTATTCTCCAAGTGTAGGAGCGTTGTGCTCCGAGTGATAGGAAGTTTTTTATCTTCCGAGTGTAGATCCGTTTGGATCGAGTTTTGTAGGAACGTGGTTCCGAGGTGTAGGATTGGTTTGCAATCCGAGATGGTGGAGTAGCCGAGTCTAGTGATTTGCTAGATCGGTGAGGATAGTTGACGTACCCAAGATCGGGAAACCACTATAAATCTCTTGTCGTCTGTGTGATTGCTTGCTTACTTATTTATGCTAGTCGCTAAATTTGTTATTCCGCATTAGACGCACATCTCACCTATTCACCCCCTCGAGGTGATTTAGGCAGACAACTTACATCTTTCAAGGCTTTCCAAATGGTGAAGAGGCAGCTCTCCAAGGCTCTGCTACTTCAAAGGCTAAAGGAAGGGGAGGATCTAGACTTGTATTTTGGGGTGGGAGCAGAGGCAGTAAGCTCCGTTCTGGTTAGGGAAGAGGGGAAGAAATAATGTCCTATCTACTATATTAGCAGGATATTTAAAAAGGCAGAGCTCTGCTACCCCATTTTAGAATAGCAGGCATTTGCTTTAATCATTTCGGCCAGGAAGCTTCGGTCGTACTTCCAAGACCATTCAATCAAGGTGGTGAAGGACCACCCCCTCCGCAAGATTTTTGAGGGAGTGGAACACTCGGGACGATTGGCCAAGTGGTCTATCGAACTAAGTGAGTTTTATATCTTGTTTGTGCCAAGTCTCTCCATTAGGGAACAAGTATGTTGGAACACCCTATTACTAATTTGGGTAAGGATCACTATGTTTTTCTTAGGAAACCAGGTTGACCTAGATGTATAGTTGAAAAGGTCAACATTAGAATGTGTCTAGGGCTTAGAACTTAGGTTTGAAGCCCCCCCCCCCCCAGGACCATTCCAAGATTTCAGAGATAGAGCCAAGTCTAAGACCTTTTTCGTCGAGCTCAGTTCGACGAAACGTCGAACTCCATTCGACGCTCTCTGAGCTCAACTAAGTTAAGTCGTCGAGCTCTGTTCGACGATCTTCGAGCTCAGTTCGAAGTTTTCTGTCTGATGATCATTTCTAGTCTCTGAGCTCAATTGGACGATCGTAGAGCTCAGATCGATGCTTTTCCTCAGTTCGACGATCTTAAGGATTCATATTTAGTCAGACTTTGGAATGTATCTCAAATTATCTCAGCATTTATGTCAAGAGATCTGCCAGCCGTTTTCATTTATTCTGGAGCAAGTTTCAAGGAATTATTCAGAGAATGTTTTACTGGACTTTCCTCTAGAAGACAAAATCTGTTATGGAAGGCATTTAATGTCTGGTTAACGGCTATCTTGGACATAGAATCTTCAGAGAATTAAGATATTCTTCTTCACCTCTTTTTCAAAAAGAACAAGACACACAGATACACAGACTGATACAGATAAGAAAGAAAAGAAAGAAGTGATTCACAGATTTCTCTGATCAACACAAGAAAACTCAAGTGATCCATCCTGAAGAATTAGCTGAATAATTTTGTGTACTCAAAAAGTGATCCCAGCTTCATCCCAAGGACTCCAGACAACTCATCTTTTAGCCTCTGCTGAAACTATCTTATGCTGGAGATCTGAAGCTTCTGAAGACCTATCACCCTAAAGCAAAGCTTCCTCTCCTGAACCAGTCAACATCTCAGGGGGAGCTTTGACAATATAAATCCACTAGTGCTTCTCTCTTTGATTGAGACAGAGAAGACAACTTCACCATTTTTCTTTTCCTTTTCTTTTCACTATGTAAAAGGGTTTTCAAAACTCCCTTCAAAAGTCTTGATTCTGGTTCTGAGAACCTTGTCAAAACTCAGTGGTAGCAAGACACCTGATCAAAAAATCTAGCTTGGTTTTTGAGCACCTTATCAAAAGCTCATTGGTGCCCAGGACACCTGATCAACTCATCCTGCAGTGGATTCCTACCAAGGGTGGTAGAAGAGTGGATGTACCCAGGTTTTGGGAACCACTATAGCTCCTTGTGTTTTCTGGTTTGCTTGTGTGTTTTCTTTGCTGTGTGCTGTGCTCTTCCTTTTTACTGTCTTTTTTATTCTATAGCTAGGCACCCTACTCATATATACAAATCAAATCTTAAAAGCTTTGCTAAGTTTAAAATTGTGAATTTACTTTAATTAAACTCTATTCACCCCCCTCTAGAGTTGAGATAGATCTTACCCTCACTTTCAATTGGTATCAGAGGCAGGTTGGTTGTTCATATAGGCTAACACCTGAACCAAAAGATCCTTGATAAGATCAATCCTTTAAGAGGGTTATTTTCATTATATTTAATTTTATATAAAGACATGGCACAGAACAAAGATTATGCAAGCACCAGGCCTCCAGTGTGCAATCTATCCAAGTTTGCACTTTGGAAAGCAAGGATTAGACTTTAAATGAATTCTATTGATGAAGATATATTTAATTCAGTTTTGATAGTATGCCCAAGTCCACCAGCAAGCTCAAGTACAAATTCTGTTCCACCTCCTTCAGGAACAGATGCTGAAATAAAGAAGTGGAAGACTGCAGATGCCAAGGCCATGAACATCTTAGCTCAGACAATGTCTGATGAGATATTTCAGAAGGTAGCTGACTGCAACTCAGCCAAAGGAATTTGGAACAAGCTCTCTGAAATTATCTCAGGATCTGCTGATGAAAGGAAAGACAGGAGATCCCATCTGATAAGCCAATATGAGAACTTCAAAAAGGGAGAAGCTGAATCAGTGGCTGACATGTACAATAGACTAAGTCTGATTGTCAATGAGTTAAAGACTCTGGATAAAGAAATCTCATTGACTGAGCTGAATGACAAAATCTTAATGTGCTTCCCCAGCACTTGGGATTCAAGAATCTGGCCAATCAAAGATGCCAGAAGTCTAAATGAGATTACCACTGAAGCTCTCCTGGGCAAGCTCAAATCCTATGAGCTGCTCATTAAAAATAGAGAAGAAGAACAAAAGGCTACTTCTCCAGTCACAAGGAAAGAAAAGACCATAGCCTTCAAAGCTGTAGAAGAGGAGCCTGAAGATAAAGCTACAGGAAATGATGAGCTCAGAAAAGACTTCAGAAAGAGATCATACAAGGGTCATGATAAACCAAGGTATGATAAATCAAATAACAATAAAGAAATTATATGTTTTAGTTGCAGGAAACCAGGCCATATTGTGCCTGACTGTCCAGAAAATAAGAACAAGGACAAGAAAGATAGAAGAGAAAGAAGAAAGGAAAAAGACTTCAGAAAGAACAGCTCAGACAAACCCTCCTCCAGCAAGAACAAACATACAAGGAAGGGTTTTGTTGCTGAGACATGGAGTGAAACTGAAGAGGAGTCTGAAGCTTCATCCAGTTCCAGTGATGATGAGGATGATGCTGATGAAAAGGAATTCTTCATGATGGCTATTAATGTCTCACAATCAAATTCAGAAGCAGAAGAATCAGAGTCAGACTCAGAAGTTCAACCAGATGAAGATCAGGTAATCAATTCTTTTGATTTCAACTCCGAGGATTTTAAACATGAATTTAAAGTACTATGCCTAGATTTGTTAGAATCTGAGAAGGAAATCATTTCCCTCAGAAATCAACTGTCTGAGTATAGCACCTTAAAATCAGAGAACCTCAAACTCTCTGAAGAGTTAGAATGTTATAGGGAGCAGATAGCTTCACTAAAAAGTGAACTATCCAAGGCCAAGCAATTTGAAGAATCCCTTAATGGGAGAAGTATCAAATTAATGGACATCACAAGCACAGTGAACTCAAGATTAAATAGTACACTGGGCTTGGGTGCCTCATCTAGCCAACCCATAGTATTAACAACCCCAATCAAATTTATTTCTGATAAAGGAAAGGGTGTTGTAGAGGTAGCTAGGAAAAATTCAGATCTACCTAATAAAAAGAAAGCTAAACAGAAAACATCGAGCAGAGGTCGACGATCGTCGAACAGAGGTCGACGATCTCAGGCTGAAACGTCGAACTCAGCTCAACGTTTCCTGAACTCTGAACTCCCTCATAGTCGATCTTCGAACGGAGCTCGACGATTTTACCTAAGATCGTCGAACCCAGCTCGACGATCGTCGAACGAAGTTCAGAGCTTTGAACCTTCTTTCAGAGGCAAATCTCAATTCAATCCTAGAAGTGCTTCATCCCAATGCTTTAATCCCTATACTGAATGGATAGTACCTCCTAGGAGATACCATCCTGAAGGTTATAAGGATCAACCTGGGATGTCTTTTATTTCTGAATTTAAGGGTTATCAACCTAGGCCCAAGGTTAACTGGGTCAAAAACATATAATCTGTTTATGTGCAGGTGAAGACCTATCCAATATCAAACCAGCTATGGTATCTGGATAGTGGGTGCTCAAAGCACATGACAGGGAATAAGGACAACTTCACATCCTTTAAAGCCAAGCTTGGACCCAAAGTATTTTTTGGTGATTCAAACTTTGGAACTAAAAAGATATGGTGCAGTCCAAATTGGGACAGTCACCTTCAAGAAGGTAGCCTATGTTGAAGGACTCAAGCACAACCTGATAAGCATTAGTGAGCTATGTGATGAAGGATATCAAGTGACTTTCAACAAAGAAATATGCAAGGTCAAGTCAAAAGAAAACACAACTGTGTTGACAGGTAACAGGAAAGGTAATATTTACTTAGTAGACTTTCATTCATCTAAGGTAGATATTTGCCTGTTTAATTCCATATCTAGACCTAATATTCTATGGCATAAGAGACTAGGACATGTTAACCTTAGAACCATTGCTAGGCTATCCAAGGACAACCTTGTCAGAGGACTGCCTTCTGGCCCCTACAAGAAGAAAAGACTCTGCAAGGCTTGTCAATTAGGCAAGCAAACTAAAAATAGCTTTAAATCAATTAACAAGAGTGATTCACCTAGGATTTTGTATCTGTTACACATGGACCTTTTTGGACCCATTGCAGTACAAAGCTTAGGAGGGAAATCCTACACTTTAGTGGTTGTAGATGACTTCTCAAGATTCACATGGGTATTCTTTCTGAGGAAGAAGTCTGATAACTTTAAATGTTTGACAGATTTTCTCAAATGCATTCAGACTGAGTTCAACACTCATATTGCCCTGATCAGAAGTGATCATGGGACAGAGTTTGATTCTCTTCTCATGCAAGAGTTCTGTCAAAGTGAAGGGATCAGGCATACTTTCTCAGCTCCTAGAACTCCTCAACAAAATGGGGTAGCTGAAAGGAAAAATAGAACCCTTATTGAATCTGCAACTACATTATTGACAGATGCTCTCCTACATCTATCCTTTTGGGCTGAGGCAGTGAACACCTCCAATTATGTGTTGAATAGAAGTCAAATACATAAACTGAAGGGCAAGACTCCCTATGAATTACTCAAAGGGAAGAAACCTAAAGTAGACTATTTTAAGGAATTTGGTTGCACTTGTTACATTCATAATAATGACAAGAAATATCTAGCAAAATTCCAAGCAAAAGCTGATGAAGGAGTGTTTCTAGGATACTCCATGATCAGTAAAGCTTATAGGATTTATAATAAAACTACTCAAAAAATAGAAGAATCTGTCCACATTACCTTTGATGAAGCTAACATGTCTTTCAAGGAGAAGAATACTTCTACCATAGAATATTTGCAGGTGCACTCTCTAGCTGAAGACTTGGAAAGATTGCAAGTTACACAAAAGGATGACAGTAGTGAAGATGAAGAAGCTGCTCACCATCAGGAAGAAAATCTTCTTGAAGAACCAGTTGTTGTTCCACAAGAGGACACAACAACACAGGTTGGTGAACCATCAACACCCCCTATTGATCTAGTAACAACAAGAGATCATACAATTTCTCAAGTCATTGGAGACATCTCAGCTGGTGTGCAAACTAGAAATCAGGTCAACTAGAACCTGATGCACACTTGCTTCCTCTCTCAAATTGAACCTCAAACCATTCAAGATGCAGAACAAGATCCACACTGGATTATTGCAATGCAAGAGGAGTTGCATCAATTTGAAAGAAATAAAGTTTGGGAATTAGTGCCTAAGCCAAAAGATCATCCCATTGTTGGAACCAAATGGGTGTTCAGAAATAAGCTGGATGATCAAGGAATCATTGTAAGGAATAAGGCAAGGCTAGTTGCTCAAGGGTACTCTCAGGAAGAAGGGATAGACTATGACCAGACCTTTGCACCTGTTGCAAGATTAGAAGCCATAAGAATCTTTCTGGCTTATGCTGCTCACAAGGGATTCAAAGTCTATCAAATGGATGTCAAGTGTGCTTTTCTCAATGGGGAGATCAAAGAAGAAGTCTATGTCAGACAACCTCCAGGTTTTATCTCTCTAACCCATCCTGATTATGTTTTTAAACTACACAAAGCATTATATGGTCTCAAGCAAGCTCCTAGAGCATGGTATGAGACCCTAGCATGTTTTTTGCTGAAAAATGATTTTATTAGGGGGAGAGTAGACCAAACTCTTTTTATTAGAACCCATAAGTCCCATACCCTACTAGTACAAATCTATGTAGATGATATTATATTTGGTTCTACTGATTCAAACTTGTGCAAAAAGTTTTCCAAGCTTATGCACTCTAAATTTGAAATGAGTAGCATGGGTGAGCTATCCTTCTTCTTAGGATTGCAAGTTAAACAACATGCTGAAGGCATATTTATTTCTCAAACTAAGTATGCAAAAGAGCTGGTTAAGAAATTTGGTATGTCTGATGCATCATGTATGAAAACACCCATGCCTACCAATGCTGTATTGGATGCTGATGAACATGGGAAACTAGTTGATCAGACAACATATAGAGCAATGATTGGCTCTCTATTATACCTTACAGCCAGTAGGCCTAACATAATGTTTGCTACATGTATATGTGCTCGATTTCAAGTTAGCCCTATAGAGTCACACTTAACCTTAGTTAAGAGGATTCTTAGGTATGTTAAAAGCTGTCCAAATCTAGGACTCTGGTATCCAAAAGACTCAGCATTTGACTTAACTGGATTCTCAGATGCTGATTATGCTGGATGCAGAATAGACAGGAAAAGCACCAGTGGAACTTGTCAGTTCCTTGGTGATAGACTTGTCTCTTGGTATTGTAAGAAACAAACATCTGTGTCAACCTCAACTGCTGAAGCTGAATATATGGCTGCAGGCAGTTGTTGTTCACAAATATTGTGGATACAAAACCAACTCCTAGACTATGGTTACAACTTAGAGAAGTCAAAAATATTTTGTGACAACACCAGTGTTATTTCCATTGCACAAAATCCAGTCCTCCATAGTAGGACAAAACACATAGAAATTAGACATCATTTTCTAAGGGATAATGTTGAGAAAAATAAAATTGAACTTCAATATATCCCAACTGATTTACAAAGGGGAGATATTTTCACCAAGCCTTTGGATGAAAAGAAACACAACTTCTTCCTCAATCAGTTAGGCATGTTAGATGGAGGAAGCCTAAAATAAATTACAAGATTTTGAAAACCTAAAAACAGACCAAGACTAGGCTAAAAACTTATCTCTTTTTGTGTCTGTAGTATAGGTTTTATCTCTGAACCTGCGCTCGACGTTTCCCCAGAAATCGTCGAACGGAGATCGACGATTTTCCAGAAATCGTCGACCGAAGATCGACATTTCTTGAATCGTCGATCTGAGTTCAGCGCCGCCGTTAGCTCCAGGCTTCCATTCTGTCTGTTTAGAGGTCGTCGAGCGGAGATCGACGCTCGACAATATCGTCGAACGGAGTTCGACGCTATTGGCGTCTCTTCATATTCCTTTAGTAGTCCAAATCGTCGAGCTGAGTTCGAAGTTTCATCGAACTGAGCTCCACGATTTTCTGTTTCGCCGTCGAACCCTAATATAAAATCATTTCTTCGGCCTTCGTTCGCCTTTTACGCTTTCATACCCTCTGCAACTTTCTCTCTTTCCCTCCAAATCTCCTACACTTGGTCGTGTTTGTTTCATTGTTGCAGGTACAGATGGTTGGGTCAAGCGCTGCTATTTTAAAGATGAAATTCGATACAGGTTTTGATATTGATATGAATTCATTCGATGGAAGTGATCAGCGATTCAAGGACATTCTCAACCTCTTCCAAGAACAGCAGCTATCTCAGAACATGACCACCCGAATGAAGATTGCTTCAGAAGAGATAAAAGAATGGTGTTTTACCGCGACAGATGAGAATGAGAATTCTGTCATCGGCTCCATAAAAGGGACTCAGGTACCATTGTCCCCGTCCCTTCTGACTGAAGTTTTCCACCTTAGCTCTGGAGATGACTCCATTGATTTATCTGGAGAAGAGTATGCCTCTATGCTTGATAGAATGGGTCACACTGCTGTGAACCCTAACAAACTGTTTAAAAAGAATCTGTTTATCGAATACCAATTTCTGGCTGATGTGGTTGGCAAAGTGCTTCTGGCAAAGCACTCGGCCCATGACACTATATCAATATATCAATTCTGCTTAATGGGAGCACTGGTTGATAAGAAGCATTTAGACTGGGGATCAATCTTTTTCAGCTTAATCAAGAAGAAACTGAACAAAAACCATGTAAGCTTTGGGAGAATATTAGGGGTTTACCTGCACTCCAGGTGCCCTGAGCTGTTGGCCTCTAGTGGGATGTTCATCAATGCATCCAAGAGGCTTACCTGTGCCCTATTCAGCAAATAGGACAGGCAAATCATCAACCCAATCAGGGCTGTTGCAGCACCACTTGCTTCAGGCACCACGACTACACAAGTCACTCCTCCTCAGGTATCTGCCCCAGCAGAAGAATTGACTGCCTCTTCCTCTCCTCCTCCAGCTGTTTCTATCCCAGTCACCACCTCAACCTCTCCTCAAATCTTAGCTTCTTCCTCCATTACCAGTTCCTCACCAATGTCACCTCCTCCAGCCACTACCTCAGAAGAATTCCATCCTCTATTCTTATCTAACTATCACCTCTCCATCATTCTCTTTTATAGATGACTCCTTGATGGATGATTCTCCTCCCTCTCCTTCTGAGCTTCCCTCAACATCCTCCTATCAATAACTTCTTCACGAAATCCTCTCTCAACCATCCTTCACCCCATCATATGACTCTTCCATCTCATCCATCTCCACCTCAATAACTTCTATCTCCATTATTCCTCATTCAGATCCATCCATCCCTACAATTTCTACCACCACATCCTCCATCCCATTAGTCCCAGTCACCCTCATTCCAGTACCTTCACCTCCTACCTCTGTTCAAGCCCATCTTGAGCAAGTAGATATTTCAAACCTGGCAGACAAACTTTATGTGTTGCTAGCCCCCAGGCTAACCTCACTGCTGGAGACCTCCTTGGCTCCACTCCTGAAACATGTTCAGGAGTTGTCTACCAAGTTGTCTTCCTTCATCTCTTCCCAGGCAACACCTTCATCTGGGTGCCTTGATTCAATTGTCTCTGAACCAAGGCAGGGGGATATGCCTCATGAAGCAGTGGGTGTGCCTGAGACTGCTGAAGGTTCCAGTTCTGCTCCTATTTTTGCAGTGGACCTTCAGAGTCTGCTCTCTACTTTTGATACTGTATATTTCAGCTCTCTGCCAGTTCAACAATCTGAAGACCTCACTAAGGCCATTATGCCTATCAATTACTGTGATCCCAGGCTGATTGAAATATATGTAAATTCCTTCAAAGCTATGGATGCTGATATTTTAAGTGCTGCTGCTACTGTTACAACAAGTCTGCCTTCAGAAGATATTGAAATGGTCTCTGTGATTGAAGATACTGCTGCTGCTAAAGAACTTACTACCTACCTAGAAGAATCTGAATCTATTTCTGCTTCAATTGTTTCTACTCCTGCAGTCTCTGCTCCTGTTATTGATGCTGCTACTGCTCCAGCCCTTACCCCTGATCAAATCAAGCAACAAGAAAAGTATATAAAAAGCATTGATGACTTGTATGATAGACCACAAAGTTCAGAGAGTGATCAGTTTCAAACTGAATCTGATGATTCTTCTAATACTATTGCCAAGAAAAGGAAGGCCAGAAGCAAGGCTATGATGAAGGTTCCCCCAGCTCAAGCTAAAGATTCAAATGACATTCCATACTATATTTTGCATGATTGTCAAATTACTGAACATTGGATGCAATTTTCTAAAAATCAACTAAAGGCTTTGAGAAAGAAAAGAAATTTTGAAAAGTATGAGAAAGGTTCATCTCATTTTCAGCCTCCTCCTCCTCCTCCTCCTCCAGATTCAGGGACAGGTGGAGGCTCAGCTTCTCAAGCCCCAGCTTCCAAACAAAGTTCCTCCCAGTCTTATCAGAGATACCAGCCTAGGGGGAAATACCAAAGGGGTTATCAGTCAAGAAGAGGATAGTATAGAGGAAGCCAAAGAGAGCATAGATTTCAAGCTAGGGAAGGACAAAGGTTCACAGACTCTTCTCAAGGTCCTTTCCCTTACAATCTCAGAGAAAAAGTTGAGACCAGAACTCCTACTTCTTCAGAAACTATTAACAGATATGAGCCTGCAGTGCCATTTGAAGACCCAGAGAACAATCCATTATCATGGACTGCAAGGATGAAAGAATTGGCTGCACTAGATCAATTGAAGAAAGCAAGAGAGCAAGGAAAAGATACCTCCAATATTACCACTCTGTCAGAAAAAAGAAAAGTTGAACTGGAAAGGTATTCTTCAAGAAAATTCTTTGACCCAGTAGACTACCTGAAGCTTCATCCTGAGGCTGTGGTTCCAAGAGCTAGATCTCAACCCTCCTTAGGAGCAGAAGATGACAGAAGGTCAAAGAAGGAAGCCCTTAATCCTAACAGAGAAATTATATTCAAGAAAGGAAATGAGAAGAAGTAACATGTGTAAGCAGACAGTATAATCTTTCTGAACTTTTGCTGAAATTCCTCTTGATTGATGCTATGATTTCTTGCTCTGTTATTTTGTTTGTTGCTCTTCTATATGTTGTTGTAATTTTTATTTCTGGAGTATGTAAATAGTAATCCTAACCCAAATAGGGGGAGATTGTTGGAACACCCTATTACTAATTTGGGTAAGGATCACTATGTTTTTCTTAGGAAACCAGGTTGACCTAGATGTATAGTTGAAAAGGTCAACATTAGAATGTGTCTAGGGCTTAGAACTTAGGTTTGAAGCTGCCCCCAGGACCATTCCAAGATTTCAGAGATAGAGCCAAGTATAAGACCTTTTTTGTCGAGCTCAGTTCGACGAAACGTCGAACTCAGTTCGACGCTCTCTGAGCTCAACTAAGTTAAGTCGTCGAGCTCTGTTCGACGATCTTCGAGCTCAGTTCGATGTTTTCTGTCTGATGATCATTTCTAGTCTCTGAGCTCAGTTCGACGATCGTAGAGCTCAGATCGACGCTTTTCCTCAGTTCGACGATCTTAAGGATTCAAATTTAGTCAGACTTTGGAATGTATCTCAAATTATCTCAGCATTTATGTCAAGAGATCTGCCAGCCGTTTTCATTTATTCTGGAGCAAGTTTCAAGGAATTATTCAGAGAATGTTTTACTGGACTTTCCTCTAGAAGACAAAATCTGTTATGGAAGGCATTTAATGTCTGGTTAACGGCTATCTTGGACATAGAATTTTCAGAGAATTAAGATATTCTTCTTCACCTCTTTTTCAAAAAGAACAAGACACACAGATACACAGACTGATACAGATAAGAAAGAAAAGAAAGAAGTGATTCACAGATTTCTCTGATCAACACAAGAAAACTCAAGTGATCCATCCTGAAGAATTAGCTGAATAATTTTGTGTACTCAAAAAGTGATCACAGCTTCATCCCAAGGACTCCAGACAACTCATCTTTCAGCCTCTACTGAAACTATCTTATGCTGGAGATCTGAAGCTTCTGAAGTCCTATCACCCTAAAGCAAAGCTTCCTCTCTTGAACTAGTCAACAACTCAGGGGGAGCTTTGACAATACAAATCCACTAGTGCTTCTCTCTTTGATTGAGACAGAGAAGACAACTTCACCCTTTTTCTTTTCCTTTTCTTTTCACTCTGTAAAAGGTTTTTCAAAACTCCCTTCAAAAGTCTTGATTCTGGTTCTGAGAACCTTGTCAAAACTCAGTGGTGGCAAGACACCTGATCAAAAAATCTAGCTTGGTTTTTGAGCACCTTATCAAAAGCTCATTGGTGCCCAGGACACCTGATCATCTCATCCTGCAGTGGATTCCTACCAAGGGTGGTAGAAGAGTGGATGTACCTAGGTTTTTGGGGACCCACTATAGCTCCTTGTGTTTTCTGGTTTGCTTGTGTGTTTTCTTTGCTGTGTGTTGTGCTCTTCCTTTTTACTGTCTTTTTTATTCTATAGCTAGGCACCCTACTCATATATACAAATCAAATCTTAAAAGCTTTGCTAAGTTTAAAATTGTGAATTTACTTTAATTAAACTCTATTCACCCCCCCCCCCTCTAGAATTGAGATAGATCTTACCCTCACTTTCAAAGTAGTTGCGAACTTCTTAGCTCACTATATTGTTGAGGTTGGGGTCGAGGAGCTGTAGCAACAAGGGGCATGGAAGATGATGGTTGACGTGGCTTCGGGGAAACATTCCCTTGGGGGTGGAGTAGTGTTGATAAGCCCTCAGGGGGTAACTATAGAACAAGTTGTGGTCTTGCACTTCCGGGTCACTAATAACCAAGAAGAGTATGAGGCCATGATAGCCGGCCTACGTTTGGAAAAGGAGCTTGAGATCTAGGACATAGAGGCTTTTATGGACTCGTTTTTGGTGGCATCACAGATCCGAGGAAAGTTCGAAGCCCGGGAGCCCACCCTTGTGAAATACTTATCCAAGGTAAGGGTGATCATCGGAGGGTTCCAGACGTTCTCAATCCAAAACATTCCCAAGGAAGAGTGTGCAGCAGCCGATCGGTTGGCTAAGTTTGGACCTCGGGGAGGAGGAACCCTGACCGAGCTATTTCGACCGGCAATCGAGAAAGGAGAGTTGATGGAAGTGGATCGGTAACCCTTGTGGGTGGATCCATTTGTGACCTTTCTGACCATCGACGAGCTCCTGAAAGGGACCAAGGATCAGAAGAGCACAAAGCGGCTCACTACCTAATGCTTGAAGGGGGGTTGCATCAGAAGATGTTGTCAGGGCTCCTAGAAAGTTGCGTGATGGAAGAAGAGATCCCAAGGATCCTGGAGGAAGTACACTCTGACAAATGCGGCAGTCATTCGGGGGGTAGGACGTTGGAAGCAAGGGTGGTAAGGCATGGGTATTTCTAGCAGACCCTGAGGAAGGATGCGGCCAAGTTTGCGAGGAGATGTTGAAAGTGTCAACTGAACGCCCCCTCCAGCTCTTGCCCTCTCAAAGGCTCTGAAGCCTCATGACGCCTTGGCCTTTCGCCATCTAGGGGATGGATCTAGTTGGGGCTTTCCCTCTGGCTAGTGGGCAGAGAACGTTTCTTCTGGTGATGATTTACTACTTCTCAAAGTGGCTGGAGGTCAAGGCACTAGCACAAGGTCACCTCCCAAGTAATCAGGAACTTCGTTTGGGGGGAGATCGTATGCAGGAACGGGTTACCCCAGGCGATAGTGACAGACAATGGCCCCCAGTTCGCTAGTGAGGAGTTCATCAACTTCTGCACTCAACTGGGGATAGACCTTAGGTTTGCCTCCGTCCACCACCCCAGGAGTAATGGCCAGGTGGAGGCGACAAACAAGATCATCGTAAGCTTGATTAAGAAGAAGGTGGAGAACTTGAGGGGGAGTTGGGTTGAACAGCTCCCCTCAGTGTTGTGGTCCTTATGGACAACCCCGATCACGTCCACCGGCGAGACCCCCTTAAAACTTTCCCATGGGTGTGAGGTAGTTTTACCCGTGGAGTTTGAGTTTCGGTCCCCACGGGTTGCGGCCGCGGGAGAAGGAGACGAGGTTTGGAGGTCGGAGCATGAAGGGGAGTTGTGCCTCTCGTTGGATATGGTGGAAGAGCTGCAAGATGTCGCAGCTATCAGGTAATAGGAGATCAAACGTTGGATGACAAAATACTTTGATAAGCTTATCAGAATCAAACAGTTCGCGGAAGGAGATTTGGTGCTAAAGAAAGTTGATGCTGCCGGGAGATCAGCCCCCGTGGGCAAGCTCAACTCAAACTGGGAAGGGCCTTACATTATTGAAAGGGTCCTGAGAATGGGAGGTTACAACCTCTAGGAAGTGTAGGGGAGGTCCATGAGCCACACTTGGAGAGGTGACGATTTAAAACACTTCTACACATGGGGGAGGTGAAATTGAATATTCAAAGTCAAGTTTATTATATTATATTCACTAACTTGTTTTAGCTTTACCTATTATGAAATTCTGATGGTAAGGAGAATAGATGATTACACAACCCCGAGCTTGGCTCAGCCCCAAGTAGTCCCGCTGGGCAGGCTCTCACTAGCTGGCAGGTCTGAAGGCTCGCCTTTTGGTGTAAGGGATACCCCGAGTGCTGCTCGGCCCCGGGTAGACTCACTGCTCAGGCACTCATTAGCTGAGCAGGGCGGTAGGCACACCTTGGGGGAAAGGACTTGATCTTGGAAGTGTTCTTTGAGATGCTTCATCTTGGAAACATTAGCACTACCCCGAGCCTGGCTTTGCCCCAGGTAGACCCGCTGTGCAAGCTCTCACTAGCTGGCAGCTCTGAAGGCTCGCCTGTGGGGGTAAGGGATACCCAGAGTGATACTCGATCTCAGGTAGACTCGCTGCTCAGGCTCTCATTAGTTGTGCAGGGAAGTAGGCACACTTGAGGGGAAAGGACTTGAACTTGAAAATGTTCTTGGAGATACTTCATCTTGGAAACTTTTACACTACCCCGAGCCTTGCTCAGCCCCAGGTAGACCCGCTACGCAGGCTCTCACTAGCTGGCAGGTCCGAAGGCTCGCCTAGGGGTGTAAGGGATACCCCGAGTGCTGCTCGGCCCCGGGTAGACTTGCTGCTCAGGCTCTCATTAGCTAGGCAGGGTGGTAGGCACACCTCGGGAAAGTACTTGGTCGTGTAAATGTTCTTGGTGATGCTTCAGCTTGGAAACTTTTGCACTACCCTGAGCCTGGCTCGGCCCCAGGTAGACCCGCTGCACAGGCTCTCACTAGCTGGCAGGTCTGAAGGCTCGCCTATGGGGGTAAGGGATACCCCGAGTGCTGCTCGGCCCGGGGTAGACTCGCTGATCAGGCTCTCATTAGCTGGGAAGGGCGGTAGGCACACCTGGGGGAAAGGACTTGGTCTTGGAAATGTTCATGGAGGTACTTCAGCTTCGAAGCTTTTGCACCACCCCGAGCGAGGCTCGACTCTGGGTAGACTCACTGTCTTGGCTCTCGTTCAATCGGGTAGGACAGGAGGCACACTTGGGAGGCAGAAGAAAGAATTTGAGAACCTCTTTTGGCAGGAGGCTCTCAGCAAGAAGTTCTCAGGCAAAAGGAGTTCTCGACAGGGAACATTTGGCGGGAAGCTCTTGGCTAGAAAGCGGAGGTTCTCTACAAAAATCTGTTTGATCGCATACTACCAAGGGGCGGCGACTCTTTTAAGAATCTATGATCGATGATTTCAGCAAAAGGATCTCGGCAGAAAGAACTCGGCAAAAGGACACTGGGCCTTGAACTCTCGGAAGGGTTACACCTAATAATCTATCACTAAGGGATACGATTGTCCTAAGGAGGCCGAGGGCCTCGGCGAAAACTCACTTGAGAAGCATTAAACATAATATAAATTTCTTTTATAAGAAGACGAGAAGTATAACACCGATCATATATATAAATATACAAATTTGTTTACAAAAAATGATTACATGCGAGAACATCTCACACATTCAAAAAGAACAAAAAAGAGAGGGGCGACAAAAATCTTTAGGGGGTTTCTCTGGATTAACCGCTCGAGCTCTCGCCAGAGCTCTTTCAAGAGCTCTCATCGGATGTCTCGCCAGCTATAACGAGAGATTTTAGGACATCTGAGGGCAGGGAAATTGGGTGCTCTCGGGGGCTTGGGGACACACTCAAAAAGCCATGGGAGAAGCCTGCGGGAAACGATGGTCTTGCCGCCCTCATTCAAACACCCCACATCTCGCAGCGTCTTAATCGTCAGCCTGGCCGTTGCCTGGGAATTGACCTGCAGTAGCTGGTTAATGTCGTACTCAGAGTAGTGGAGGCTCCTCAGCCTCTCGTTCAGTGAGGGAGGGGGCGGGATCGCAGCCACAGCCGCTTCCACATGTAGAAGCTGGGCCTTCAGCAGGACATTCTAGCGTTTTAGATCGGCCAGCTTTGTGCAAAGAAGCATGCTCCAGGAGGAGTCCTGTGCACGAAAGAAAGCTCGTCAGCACATAAAGAGGGAAAGGGAAAGCGGATTATGAACTAAGGGGGAGTGAGAGGCCTTGGAGGATCTCGCTTACCTCATCAGCCGAGCGGAGAGATAGAGATCGTTAGGCATCCGCCAGTTCAACCTTCAGGGCGGTCTCATTGGCCATCTCCTCGTCTCTCGCCTTCTGCATGTAGATGAAGTTGTAATTTATGGTAATGCTTTAGCGCACACACATATGCGTGAGCTCGATCTCGTGCATCAAGGACCGAATGGAGTCAAAGGCCAAGAGCCGGGTGGGCGATGGATCAAAGTGGTCGGCGTCCTCGCGGTTGTAAAGGTAATAGGCCATTGCAAAAGCATCGCTAGTGACCTCGTCTTTATCCGTCTAGCTGGGAAGGAGGGTGGAGATCGAGGCCCGATTGGCTTCCGGATCCCACTAGATCAAGGTCTTCCCCTGTGCGTCCAAGAACTTGTCACCGTAGCCGAAGTTCTGATTACCTCTCAGCATAGGCTTGGGGGGACCTTAAGCAGAAGTCTCGGAGGCCACCCTCTCGTCTACATCTCCACCTGTGGCCGACGGGTTCTCGGAAGGAGCCTTGGCGGTAGCCTCAGCAGTATTAGTCGCCTCGATCTCGGATACAGCTCGAACGGGAGATGCCATCACGGACTTACCCTTGTCCGCAGCGATTGGCTTGGATCTTTTAAAAGGGGCGGAGGAGAAGGCACTGGGCTTTCGCTTCCCGACACCGGACTTGGAGGGAGGAGCCGGCTCTTCTCGCCAAGGGGTCGGTCGCTACCCATGTCACGTTGAACGTGTAAGACCCCCTCCCGGAACACAAAAAATGACACGAGAGGGGTCTTATGCCTAGAACAGCCGCCTCGCGGTAGCACTAGCACTCAAGCTAGCCTGTACCACAAGACGCCTATTCTACCGGCTATAACCAATATCATATATTGCCAACCCAACCAAAATATAACACAGAAGTCAAATCCACACCAAGAATATAGTCCATAATATAACAACAGTAGAGAAGCATCAACAAGCTTCTAATATCAGAGTACGTAAATAGTTCTCCCAAAAAGGGTACAACAAAAACCTCTCACATTCACATCAGTAACTGATGGTAGTGACGGTACCGTCCCCTCAGGCCCTGTCGTCCTGGCCTGGCTGTCCGGCTGCATAACCTGCTGCTCCATCTACGGGGTTTCCTCCTAAAAAGGAAGACGTAGCAACCGTTAGTCATAAAGACTAAGTGGCTTCACATCCGCTCCCCCGACGACTCCTCGGCACCGGGCGGGGAAATGGATAGGGTATAATATATATGAAACATAGGTACAAGAAGGTGGTATATCACTATGTATATAAAGCAGTGTAATAAATGAGCAACAACTTATTCTTGCAATTCTATCAACTACAGCAGCATGAGAGTATAATATTATAACAGAAGGTAACTGAACTTATATGAATGCCCATACAAACATATAAGTTGATGATCATTCAGCAGTAAGTAACTCATCGTATAGGCGTGCCCATACAAACTTATATGATGAGGATCATATGTATACAATGGAGTGTAATGAAATGTATGCAATGCAATGACTCACCCATGATCACGTGCATACAATCGCTATGTCGACACATACTTGTAGTTCCCACATTTCGAGAAGGTAGCAAACCTCTCAAGCATCACCCTTCGTGGCCAGACAGTGACAGTAGAGCGAACATCTCCACTACTAGGCTGGTCTCCACACTACCTGGCCTAGGCCTTTCTATGCCTCAACGCTAAGAACACAACAACGGAGCTCACATGCGTACTACGGCTCAGCGAGTGTCTCGGGTAGATGTGCACCGAGATCCTAGTCCCGAACTTGCCTAAGGTGTGAAACGGAAGGAGCCTCGGAAATTAGCACGAGGACCAAGCCCAACCGTTCACTTGTCATGGAAGGAGCCTCAGTACATGAACACCGAGGACCAAGCCCAACCGCCCAAGGTATATCTGTCAACTCCCATCGATGTGACGATTGGCGAGCCCGTAGACCTGTCACACTATCCTTAACCCGGAATTACAACACCGCGTGTCGACTCACACCGCATGCAATATAACCACTTCGAGGTATGGAAGGAGCCTCGGAAATGAGCATGAGGACCAAGCCCAACCGACCACTTGGCACGAAAGGAGCCTCGGGACATGAACACCGAGGACCAAGCCCAGCCGCCCATTTATGATTCTTCCCAATGTTACCAACTAGTGCGATCAGATATCCGCACTCACCCTTTTTACAATCTGATGCCCAAGGCACCTCAAGGGTTTACCACAAACACAGGTGGCGAACCACCACATACAATGGACCATTTTAGACTCCCTTATAAACAAGCCTCAAGACCATGATTTCGTCAATGTTATGGTCACATAACTTTAACATCACCAAAATCAACCATTTGTGTACACATGAGTTAACCATCTATTTAACACCTCACATGTTCATACAACCATCACAAAACAATTACCCAAGCTCCAGTAAATCTTGTTATTAAACGACTAATTATCCTTCGTTCATTAACCCCAACCAAGTCGTTTCGTTCAACCACATACCATTACACCATTTGTTTACGTGGGGTCTATCTCGTAATTTCATAATGCGTTGAATTATCACAATTAAGCATGTTATGATTCGCCTACAACTTAACGTCGGATTGTTACAAAACCTCTTCCGAGTCAAAACCCAACTTTACACTTACCCATGAATTTCATATGCAGAACACCTGCTGAACAGCAACTTCGACCGGAGATTACCGTGGCTATAGGAATCCGGTAAGTGCGTGTAACCCCTCGATTTAAAGGTATTTCCATGGGCTACAACTTTAATGTTTAGTCTGCAATGCAGATCAGACTGTATCATACATAAAATTAGCTCCAAAGCCTACTGCGTACAGGATACAATTTCTCCACGCTTGGTCTGACAGCCCTCTACTTCGATCAGACATTCTCGTGTCTACAAACTTTACCTGAAGGCGTGTAACCACTCGTTGGAAAGGTAATCCCAAGGGATATGACTTTCGTGTTTAGTCGGAAGCCCAGATCTGACCATATCTTGCCTGAAGATAGACAAGAAGGTCGCTGCGTGCAGAACACAGATTTCTGCACGCATCTTGAGGCAAAATGAACGACATCGGTTCATCTTCCTCCTCAAGCCGATTCTTCCATATCACCACTAGAAGATCCTCCACCCTTATACACCCTCTTAAGGCCATTCCTCTTCACGAAACCACCACCACCATCACTTTTAAGGAAGGGGAGGTTGAAGATGACTAACCATTAGAACACAAGTTCTAGTATGACCCTCCAAGAAACCTTCACCTCACACATCAAGAATCATTTGAGTCGATGTCTCACCTAAGAATAACTACAGATCTAGCACCAAGGGAGAGGGGGGAATTTCACCTCATTTCCAGCGGTTCCACCATTTCCGTCCATGGATCTTGTCATTCTTCTCGTCGGCATCCCTTTTCCTTGGCGGCGGTGACGATTCCTCTCGGAGTTTGGTATTCTCCAGCAGCTCTTCCCTCCTCAAGAAGTTTCTCTAGAAGATATGGCTTGGAAGAGAATGAAAATGGCTAGGGTTTCATTTTGCCCTTTTTATTTAGAGGTGGCACAGGTAGGGACACGCCCGTGTCCTTACCCGTGTCCTGCTCGGGAGAAACAACGTCAACGATTCGACTGCCGCTTCGTGCACATACACGGGTACTGATACACCCATGTCTGTACCCGTGTACAGGTGACATAGCCGTGGTTCTGCCCGTGTCTACACCCGTGTCCTTCTCTGTTCATATTTCGTCGAGCTTGACTTGACGTACACGGGTAGGGACACACCCGTGTCTCTACCTGTGTCCTTCTCGGTGCAATGACTGCTTAACTCTCAACGCCATGCCACTCAACGCCATGCCACTCAATGCCAAGACACACGGGTAGGGACACGCCTGTGTCTCTACCCGTGTCATACCCAAAATGTACACTCAATGCCATGCCACTCAACGCCACGACACACGGGTAGAGACACGCCCGTGTCTCTACCCGTGTCCTTCTCGGGACAAGCCACTCAACGCCATTTTCCTATCACTCAAAGCCATGGCACTCAAATCCATGGCAGTCAAAGCCACTACACACGGGTAGTGACACGCCCGTATCTCTACTTGTGTATTACACCGGCCCAACTTCATTTTTCCCCACGCATGTGCGCCTGATCGCCTGCACTCTCTGAGCCCAAATAAGCTCTCCTGACTGAAAAACGCACACCAGGGGCCTAGAGCGAATCGGGATGTTACAAATCCAATAAACAAAATAAAAGATTTCGTCCCCGAAATCAGGTTAAGGCTACGGGGAGAGAAAAGCATAAAATAGACATGTCATGACTTAAAATAAAATATGCTTTTAAAGGTTACCTTGATGGAATAGCTCCGGGGAGCGCTTTTGCATCAAGTCTACCGGCTCCCACGTACACTCCTCTTTCCCATGATTGGACCACAACACATTCACTAGAGGAACACTTTTGCGGCGCAAGGTCCCCGTTTCGCTGTCCACTATCCGCACAGGCTCTAGTCACACCAACCTATCAGTCGCAACTGTTCTGTCAGTGGTTGAGACATATTGTTCGGGCCGCAACAATGCATATCGGAGTGACGACACATGGAACACATCATGGAGATTCTCCAGCTCTAGCGGTAACTCCAACCGATATGCCAACGGGCCAATCCTTTCCAATATGACGTAGGGCCTAACGTACCTTGGGCTGAGCTTCTTTACCCCACCTACCCGTGATAGTCCATGCATTAGCCTGATCTTTAAAAATACCTTGTCGCCAACTTGAAATTCCACCATCTGGTGCTTTGCATCATAGTATTTTGCTTGGTGACTTTGAGCCTCGACCGTGCGGTAGCGTATTAGTCTCACAACCGCATCAGTATCATCTATGTATTCAACTCCCAAAGCCTTCAGATCTTCATCCCGCACCCAAGACAAGGGTGTTCTACACCTTCTTCCGTAAAGGGCTTCATGGGGCGCCATCCCGATGCAAGCTTTATGGCTGTTGTTGTATGAGAATTCTACCAAGGGTAGGATCCTTTCCCACGGCTCTCCACTATCCAACACACATAACCTCAATAAGTCTTCCAATGTCCGGATAGTCCTTTCAGATTGCCCGTCGGTCTGAGGGTGAAACGTTGTGCTCAAGGTAAGGCGCGAACCTAAATATGCCTGCACAACCTTCCATTCCCTAGAGGTAAACCGACCATCCCGGTCAGAAACGATTGTCTTTGGAACGCCATGATACTCTACGAATTGTTCCATAAAAAGGCATACCAAAACATCCACGTGTGCTTCTTTCTCCATAGGTATGAAACGGGCTACCTTCGTCAAGCGATCAACGATTACCCATATCGAATCATTCCCTGAGCAGGAGCGAGGCAAACTGTGGACGAAGTCCATGGAGACATCCTCGAACTTCCACTCGGGGATAGGCAATGACTGCAACATTCCACCGCAGCTCCTGTATTCTGCCTTCACCCTTTGACAAGCCTCGCAATGCGTAATAAAATAAATGACGTCTTTCTTCATTCCCGACCAACACATGGTCTCCCGCAAGTCAGCGTACATCTTAGAAATCCCAGGGTGCACAGAATACTGAGAGCAGTGTGCCTCTCTCAAGATATCTTCCCGAATTTTACCGCCCTTGGGAATGTAAAGCCGGCCATGGAAATGAACAAGGCCGTCCTTTAGAGAGTACTCGTTGGTTGTCACATCTTCAATTGACTTTATTGTCGGGGCAAGAGCCTCATCCCTTCATTGCTCCGCCTGGATCCGGTCTCGAACATCGCACACTATGCTCATCGTGGTCAAGTACTCTGTATACCCGTCCGGTTGATCCTTATACACCAAAGAGATCTCCATCTCCTTAAGCATCCGAGATAACCCTATATGCATCAACCGGGACTCAGGGCTTGTTTCCGGTACCTTCCTGCTCAAAGCATCGGCTACGGAATTTACTTTTCCGGTGTGATAGTTCAGGGTGTATTCATAATCGCACAAAAACTCCAACCACCATCGCTATCTTAGATTCAATTCCTTCTGGGTATGGACGTACTTTAAGTTCTTATGATCCGAGAAGATTTCGCAGTGTACGCCGTATAGGTAGTGCCTCCAAATCTTAAAGGCGAACACTACTGCTCCCAACTCCAAATCATGTACTGGATAATTGATTTCATGCTTCTTCAGTTGTCTTGGAGCATATGTGATCACATGACCGTGTTGCATCAATACCGCTCCCATTCCTTAATATGATGCGTCCGTGTAAACTTGAAATCCTTCCTTCCCGGATGGAAGGGCTGGGATGGGTGAGGATGAAAGTCTGACCTTTAGTTCTTGGAACGCATCTTCACATTGGGGTGTCCACTCATACGACACACCTTTCTTTGTTAGGTAAGTAAGAGGAAGAGCTATCTTTGAGAATCCCTTTAAAAACTTACGGTAGTACCCGGCAAGTCCAAGGAAGCTCTGCATGTAGGCAGCTGACTTCAAAGGTGACCACTCCTTCACGGCACGCAATTTGGTCGGATCCACAGCTATCCAAGCCCCACTGATCACATTACCCAAGAAAGCAACCTCCTTAAGCCAGAATTCGCACTTGCTGATCTTGGCGAACAGGGCGTGCTCTTTTAACTTCTTTAGTACTAAGGTCAGATGCCCGACACGTTCTTCCTCCATCTTGGAGTAGACCAAGATGTCGTCGATGAAAACAATGTTGAAGACATCTAAATAGGGCTCGAACACTTTGTTCATCAAGCTCATGAAAGCTGATGGGGCATTTGTGAGCCCAAACGACATCACTGTGAACTCATACAAGCTGTACCTTGAGCTGAAATCCATTTTCTGAATATCATTGTCTTGTATTCTCAATTGATAATACCCCGAGCGCAAATCTAGCTTGGAAAACAAATGCGCTCCCACCAGTTGATCAAATAACTAATCGATCCGAGGTAACAAATAGTTGTTCTGTACCGTCAGCCGGTTGAGCTCTCGATAGTCTATGCACAATCGCAGGGTTCCATCTTTCTTCTTAATGAATAGAATAGGGGCTCCCCAAGGTGATGAGCTGGGGCAAACAAACCCTGATTCTACTAACTCTTGCAGCTAAACTCTAAACTCGGCGAGTTTCTTCGGAGCCATTTGGTAAGGAGTCCTGGAGACATGATTGACACCCAGTACTAACTTGATTTGAAAATCTACTTCTCTGTGTGGGGGTAATCCTGGAAATTTATCCGGAAATACTTCGGGGAAATCGCGCACCACCGTCAAATCCTTGATATCCAACGCCAACTCCTTCAGCTCGAAATAGATCATGAAAACTTCATCCCCCTTCATGTAGGCTTTTAAAGTCTGGACTGAAGATAACATCATACGGGGCGCAAAGTTAATACCTTGAAAGATTGTCACAACCCGCAATTTATCACAAATAATATTGTATCAGAGCAAGTTAAAATACGTGTCATGATGCAACGTCGTGCAGGGGATAACTGCACACGTTCAGGCAAAACTCCAGACTCTACATCTTTAAAGAAAATCGTAAATTATTATGAGAGGAAATCAGTTAAATTTGACGGCTGTATCCCTCAGCACAGTGGATCAGCTAGTCCACAATTAAAATATATATTTACGCAACGAAAAATACTTTGGTTAGGTTATTTGACATTCTAAAAGAGCATAAGTGTCCCCGAGGGACGACTCATGGTATGCACGACTCTAGAGGTTAGTACAGTATATATAAAAATATAGTATTTATGTTAATAGGAAAAGTAGTGCCTTAGTTTTATAAATATGATGCGCATAAGATACATATAGTAATGCTTTAGGGTTTAAAATACCTAACATGTAACCTAGCATAAATCCTTCCCAAAAGACAAGTAAACGACCCTAAAAAGGTAAAGATAGCAGTTTTAGTTCATACCCAGCATTGCAAGTAAGCCACCATTGGGCGTCAACAACTTGACACGAACCTACTGGTGAGTATGCATGTCCATACGGAAAGGAAAACAACTACCACACAAGGATGAAGATTGGCAACCTCAGCTACCCAGGAGGCTATCAGTAAACCCTCCAGAAGAACTAGCCGCTCAACCGGTCACAACCTGGACCTTAGGCATTCAAGAAGGAACACCTCAGAAAATAATCAAAATAAATAGAGCATTAGGTTTATGAATAAGTAAAGAAGGGTTTACCAACCCGGCAACAATAAATGCTATCAGTAAGAGGAAAAAACATGACAGTAAGAAAGAACACTGTCAAAAGGGCACGAAAAGAAAACACACCAAGTGTGAGTACAATAGCAACCTGCTCTGCAAAAAGAACCTACAGCAGCTATAAGACATATAAATACATTAACCAAAGAAATAACCATAAGCCAGGAAAGGAGCTAACAGTCCTAATTTTGGTGAATTATTGGACGTGGTGAAAACCTTGGGTAAGAGTGGGCGGCACAACCCTCACCAACAACCAGAACCAAAAAAACACTCCAGGGTGAAAACTGAAAGACCTGATTCCAAGAGCCTAAACACCTAGAGGGGGGGGGGGGGGTGAATAGGTCCTAAACTTTTTATACAATTTTTATAGGCAAACAACTAAATTAAATTCTGCACAGATAATTCAATACACAGACCACAATTCACAGCACAACATACACCAGATTTATAGTGGTTCCCCAAGGTATGGGTACATCCACTTTCCCCCTTCTCCTATCCAGTAGATAACTGGATTAAGCCTAACTTCCTTCCACTGGCTCGGATCCGCAGATCTTACAACTCAGAAACAGAATGGTTCTTACAGCTCAGACTTAAACAAGTCCTACCTCAGATTCTTCCCAAGAATCCTACCCCATGCCTCATCCCTACCTCAACCTTTATCACTAGGCTTACAACTCAGACTTTTCACAAGTCCTACACCTCAGGCTCTCAGCCCTACCTCAGCCTTTATAATTTCAGGTTTACAACACAGATCTAACAATAGATCCTACATGAAATTGAATGATATAAAGGTACTAAAAATTCACCTGCTAGATTTCTCTATTGGTGTAGCCTTCTTGATCAGTTCTTGAATGAACTGAGTCATCTGATCCAACCTGATTTAGATTTTCAAAACTTCTTGATAGAACAAAATAAGGTGGATCTTCACTTGATGTAGAAGATGATCTTCGGTAAGCTTCTTCCTTAAATTAAGAATGAATTCTGAATCATTCTTGTATACAGCTCTGGATCTTCCTTCGTAAGGGTTTCCCTATTCTTGTTGAAGAATTCTCTAGTGTTGTTCTTCTTCTTCTTGTGTTGTATTGTATCTCCTGTAGTTGTCACAGATCTAACTCTTATATTGAGTTTCCCAATTGTTACCGGCTAATCCAGTTTGTAACAACCTTCTGACAGTTCTGACAGAGGTGTCAGACCGGTTGGTTATGACAACTATCGAGTCATCAGTCAAGTAAGTTAATTCACCAAAGACTTTCCAACTCAGCACATTTTACTCTGCGAACTGCTTCAAATGTGTCAACACATATAGGCTAAGTGTCGACACAAGTCTTCATGATGTCGACACAACATTCAATGTGTCGACTCAGTCAATCTTCTGCTACTCCACACTTCTTCTATTGTATATGTCGACACAAGTCCAGTGTGTCGACATAATTCTTCATGTTCTCGACATAACTGCTGCAGATAGATGGCGTTGAGTGTTTGTAAGAAGGCTTTGACTGTGTGTCGACACAAGTCTTGTGTGTCGACACAAGTCCTTCTGGTCTCGACATAACTGCTGCAGACAGATGGCGTTGAGTGTATGTCGGACGGCTTTGAGTGTGTGTCGACACAAGTCCTGTGTGTCGACACAAGTCCTTTTTGTCTCGACACAACACTTTGAGAGTTGATGTGTCGACACAAGTCTAGTCTGTCAACACAACTGCTTCCATTATCGACATAACTCCTTGGTGTCGACACAGCTCCTGTATTAGGTGTCGACACAAATTCTGCCTCAGGTGTTGACAAAATTCTGGGTGTCGACACAGCTGCTTCTTTAGGTGTCGACTCAATTTGAGTGTCGACAGAACTTCTTCATAAGTGTCAACTTAGCTTGGGTGTCGACACAACTTCTTCACAAGTGTCGACAATTGTACTTACAAAATTTTCTTCAAATTCTTGAACATGCACAATGTTACTCAAACATCTATCAAATACAAATTGATGCATATCATTGACTAAGATGAGGCTTCTCCAAATCTGGTATATATTTTTCAATGTACCTAACAATCTCCCCATATTTTGAGAAGTCATAATCCTTAGTCAAAGATATACATCTCTCATAATAAAACATAATAGAAAATAGATGTAAATCAATTTCACAATAGGTTAACATATAATCATTGTAAACAACAATAATTAATACTAAAACTAATTTCATTTACTTCATAAAAATGATATGTTTACAAGATTTTCTTTTAGAACAGAAAAACAAAATATTACATTGTTCTTTTACATAAGCCTAGCTATCCAATTACTGACTAGGCTCCTTAATGACAATGCCTTTTCCAGACTTGATCTTAGCCTACAATGGAGGTTTAGTAGCATCATCAGGATTCTTTCCTTTCAGATCTTTTTTATTTTGTTCTTCAGCCTTTTTCTCTGCCTTTCAAAATAGTGAAATGGCTTTGGGAAGTACTTGCTTGGCACCTGAGCATTAGCAGGTAGCTTCCCAGCCTTAACACTTCTTCTGTATTGAAGAATGGCTTCCTGCCCAGCCTGATACTTATTCCATTCCTGCTCTGATTACCATTTACCCGTATCATGGGTTTTATCCTTCACAGCTTTCCAGGCAGTCAGTATAATATTTCTGGAAGTAGGACTCCATTGCTCAAAGTCTGGCTTCAACTCAGCCTGTTCTCTGAACCTATTTTTGGATAGCTGAGCTTTCTTTTGAGCTTTTATGACAGCTTCTAACATTTCTACTTTCTCTAGAATAACATTGTGTGCCTCTAGTGGAGGACTATACATTTTCTGAACTTCTTCTTGAATCATTTCAAAATCTGCTAGGGGGTAAATCATCTTAGCAACTTCATACAGATCTCCTTCAGTATGAGCAGGTTGTATTCCAGACTCAGCTACATTGTCATCATCACATAGGGGAGGAAATCCAAGAGTTGCTCTGATGCTATTTGATATCAATTTAGCATGATCAGAGCAGTCTTTGACTACTGCTCTCTCCCCCTTTATGAATTTTCGATCAATATGATCCCTCAGATCATCTTTTTGAAATCTGACTTGATTAATAATATAGTCAGTTCCATCTTTATAATAATCTCTGAATTTTGTTAAGAAATCAGACATATTCTTCTGTGAGGCTTGAAATGTGGCTTGAACAACATCTATATCTTCCTTGATTTGCTTTGAGACTTCAGCTTTGACAGTAGTTGTTAGAGCATAAATTTTTGTCAAGAGAGCATGATGTGAATCTTTATGATTCTCATTCATTCTTATATGATTCTCTAGTACATAACCCTGCTTTACTCAAATATCTTCCACTTGTACTTTCAGATCTTGCTGTCGTTTGGCCAGGAATACCACAACATTACCTCCCTTATGGAAGCAATCTGTCATTTCCTTTATATTTTGATTAACTTAAAATCTAATAGACTTGATATCCTGAGCTAATTGGAATTGAAACTCCTTGTGAGTTACATCCACATATTTCTCCAGAGTTTGTCTTTACTAATCCAACTTAATTTGCATTTGGACTAGTAGAGAACTAAAGTCCAAGCTTTGAGCAGGTGGTGCTGTGCCTGTTTGCAAGGCCTTTTGTAGCCAGAACTATTTTTTTTAAGGCAACTATTTTTCTTTTCTTAGCCATTGAGGCTTATTCATCATCTGAAGTTTCAGATGTACTTTGTATATCAACTGTGTCCTTGGTAGATGGGACATGTAGCATCTCCTCCCCCTCAGTTCTTGGCAAATCCTTTTCCAGCTGGGATTGCTCCCCCTCAGTTCTTGCAGCTGGTAAATCAGAAAAGAGCTCTTCCATAGTGAACTCTTGTTGCACCTGTATTGGAGGAACAAGATTAGTTTGAACAACAAAAGGTTTTCCCTAGACATCCAGATTTTTGTCCAGGGCCCTCTTTTTAAAGGAGATACTTACTTGCTCATTTTGATCTTCTTTCTCAACATTGTCTTGAGCTGTATTATTGATTTCAGATACTATGTTCATGACCGTATCTGCAGTAAGTTCACTTTCAAGGGCAGCTTCAGCAATGCCTCCCCCTTGGGCAGGCAGCTCAGTTTGTTCAGTATTTTCTCCCCTGGAGTGGATTCTATCTGTTGTTCTTGGGGCTCACTGCCCACCATTTGATCTTGGGCTTCTTTTGGTTGTTGGTCTTCATCTGAGCTGAAGACTACTTCCTCTTCAGAATCACTAGAGGATTCTGCTTGTTGAACAACTTTCTTTTGTTTTTTATCTTTCTTAGTTTTTTTGAGGAGTAGTGACTTCCTTGGTCAGAACCCTATCCCGTCTTGATAGAATTCTCACATCCATTCTCCTCATGTGATTCATTTTGGATCCAGCCACTTGTTTCAATCCATCTGGTATTACTGAATACAAACATAAACTTAGGATTCTTCCAAGGTTTGGTTTCTTCACTCCTTCTTGGATCTTGTCAAACACAAATGCTGCCCAGTCAGTTTTCACTTTGAATATGATCCGTGACATCAGATTGAACATGTGGACTGAAATTCGATCATGTCCACCAGTCTTACATAGTATCACCTTCCAAACTATTTCAGACAAGAACTTCCCCTGGGAATTCATCCCTTTCCGATTTATGGATGATCTAACCTTGATATTAGGGCTCAACCCGCACCAACTTAATGCTCTTGTAGTCAGGGATGGAGTTATTTCATCTGTATCCTTAACCAAAGGAAGTTGAAGAGATTTCCTAATTGTCTTCAGTGTAAGTTTCATTTGGGAATCCTATACTATTTCGTTGATCTTCTTCCCTTCTGTATCCACACTTGTTGTTGAATAGAATTCAAAAACCTCCTTCTTCCAAATCTTTGTTGGTTCAGAGACCAATTACTCTAAACCATTCTCAGAAATTAGGGCAATTACACCCTGAATTTCTTCTGAAGCTGTCGTGAACCCTTCACGAACCAGCTCATATCCTTCATTGACTTTGTATTCTTGATGAGGCGCCATCGACGAGAGAGATGAGAGAGAAAATAAGAGAAGGTTTTTGTCGACAGAAGGTGCCGAGCCAAGAATTCTAAAAGCGTAGTCGACCATGAAAGTGAGTGTAAGATTTACCTTTACTCTAGAGGGGGGTGAATAGAGTATTTTAAAATAATTTACAATTTAAAACTGTAAAGCAGTTGAAGTCTTTATTTATGTATATGTTTAAGGTGCTTGCAAAAAGAAAAACTAAGTAAGCAAGAAATAAGAAATCATAGCACACAACAAAAACAAAACACAGCAAGCCAGATGACACAAGGAGCTATAGTGGTTCCCCAACAACCTGGGTACATCCACTCTTCTACCACCCTAGGTAGGAATCCACTGCAGGAATAGTTGATCAGGTGTCCTTGACACCAATGAGTTTTTGATAAGGTGCTCAAAAACAAAACCTAGATTTTTTGATAAGGTGTCTTGCCACCACTGAGTTTTGACAAGGTCTCAGAAACCAGCCACAAAACTTTTCAAGGGAGTTTTGAGAAACCCTTTTACAGAAGGAATAAAGAAAAACAAAAAGGTTGAGGTTTTCTTCTCTGTCAATAATCTGAGAGAAGACAAGTGGAAGATATTGTCAAAGCTCCCCCTGAGATCTGTAAGGGTTCAGGAAGATGAGCTTTGCTTAGGGTGATAGGCCTTTAGTTGCTTCAGATCTCCAGCAATAGATGATTTCAGCAGATGCTGAAATGTGTGATGTCTGGAGTCCTTGATGAAGAAGCTTTTGAACACTTGATGCTTGAAGGAGTAGAATAGCAGATGATCTCCTTCACAGTAATGTTCCTTGTGTTCTTAAAGAATTCTGACTCAGTAATTCTGTATACTTTTGTCTACTGAGTCTATTCCCAGAAGATGAATTCTTGATGAATAATTTTCTTGTTCTCTCTTCTGTATTCTTTTTCAAGTCTTGTCAGTTCTCATATTCAAAATGATTCTCTAGGGAGTATGTTAGATTCTGACTTCTTGATAGCCGTTAATCAGTTATAAATGACTACCTTAACTGATATCTGCATTTGGAGGAAAGTCCTTAAGAAATATTCCAATTAGTCTTCTTTGAAACTTGCTCCAGATTGATTGAAACGGCTACAAAATCCTTTTCCATAAATGCTTAAAATAAGTCTGAATGAATTCCATAACTGTCCTGAATTTGAATCCTGAAATCGTCGATCTCTAAGAAAAATCGTCGTTCTGAGCTCAACGATCGTCGAACTGAGCTCAGAGATTGGATTAAACTGGAAACAAGAATCGTCGAACTGAGCTCTACGATCGTTGAACTGAGCTTCGAGACTTGGAAAACAACTAGAGACAGAGCGTCGATCTTAGCTCGAACATCGTTGAACCGAGTTTGACGACTCGTTGAACTGAGCTCAGAGATCGTCGAATGGATTTCGACGATTCGTCGACCTGAGCTCGACGAAAATTGTCTTGGTCCTCAGCACTGAATCCTGATCTTTAGAAGGTCTTGATGGCAGGTTTCAAACCTAAGTACTAACCCTAAGACTCATTCTAATTTACTTATCAGACTATACAGCAAGGTCAAAACAAATTCCTAAGCACATAGTGATCCTTACCCAAATTAGAAATATGGTGTTCCAACAGACTAGATGTTAGCTTTACCTATTTATAGTATTAGTGTCAAGGGCAGGTCAAAAGACGGGCCTTAGTCGACAAATCAGCATATGTGTCGGCAGAAATGACCTAGGTCTCGACAATACTTAGTTTAAGTCGACACGACTATGTGTCGACATACTAATGTCTGAGTCGACAATACTTATATTAAGTCAACACATCTATGTGTCGATATACTTGTGTTAGTGTCAAGGGCAGGTCAAAAGATGGGCCCTATCGTCCTGGACTGGCTGTCCAGCTGCATAGACTACTGCTCCACCTGCGGGGTTTCCTCCTAAAAAAAAGAAGATGTAGCAACCGTTAGTCCTAAAGACTAAGTGGCTTCACATCCGCTCCCCTGGCGACTCCTCGGCATCGGGCGGAGAAAGGAACAGGTACAATATATAAATAACAGTAGTACAACTGGTGAAGTGAGTATACATATCATAAGCAGCAACAACAGTAATGTACAATAAACAAGCTCTTATTTTACAAATCTACTATCTACAGCAGCAAGAGAGTATATAGCTATAACAGTCAGTAACTCAACTTATATGGATGCCCATACAAGCATATAAGTTGAGGGTCGTTCAGAAATAAGTAACTCATCGTATAGGAGTGCTCATACAAACTTATACGATGAGGGTCTTATGTATTCAATGAAGTGTAATGCTATGAATGCAATGCAATGACACACCCATGATCAAGCACATGCAATCGCTATGTCGACACAGACTTATAGTTACCACTATTCGAGCAGGTAGCTAACCTCTCAGGCGTCAGCCATTGTGGCCAAACGGTGGCAGTAGAGCGGGCATCTCCACTACTAGGCTGGTCTCCACACTACCTTGCCTAGGCCTCCATACGCCTCATCGCTAAGGACACAACAGCGGAGCTCACATGCGTACTACGGCTCAGCGGGTTCTCTTGGGTAAGTGAGCACCAAGATCTTAGCCCCGAACAGGCCTATGCGTGACACGGAAGGAGCCTCGAAAATGAACACGAGGACCAAGCCTAACCATTCACTTGGCACGGAAGGAGCCTCGGGACATGAACACCTAGGACCAAGCCCAACCATCCAAGGTCTAGCTGTCGACTCCCATCGGTGTGACGATTGGCGAGCCCGTAGACCTGCCAAACTATCCTTAACCCGGGATTACGACACCATGTGTCGACTCACACCACATGCAAATTCACAATATCGTGTCATGGAAGGAGCCTCGGGACGTGAACACCGAGGACCAAGCCCAACCATCCATCAAATACAGAAGGAGCCTCGATACATGATCACCAAGGGCCAAGCCCAACCGTCCAACTTTATTCATCTCAATCTCATTCCAACTAGTGACAGTCAACACCGCACTTGTTATTTCCAAAATTCTACCCGTAGGGAGATGACACTCTAATCATTGGATTACTAATTCTCTTTTATCCATCCCACATATATCATGGTCATAGTTAAATCAATTATACATTTATCCAATTATATCTACCCAATTATATCAGGTTCTTTCCTTCAATGAAACTTGTCCACAACTCGTTATATGAATTTAGATTTATAACCTCAACTTATCACGTTACTATGATGATTATATCAAAAGAGTCCACCCAATCCTCGAGTTGGATCACAACATTAAATTCCACCACATCGCATTCCACGTTACACAGCCCAGAATTTAGGTGCAGCCTTAATCCGGGCAGCAACTTCGACCAAGGATTCCCGAGGCTACAGAAATCCGACGAGTGCGTGTAACCACTCTTTGGAAAGATACTTTCAAGGGATACAACTTTTGTTATTAGTCGAAAGCCCAGATTGTTAGTGTATATTTGGACAATTAATGGGTTCGGAGGCTTAACAGGTCGTGTCGGGTACACTGTTAACCCATACCCGTAGTAACTCCTAAGGGTTTGCCTATTTATACCCACCTAGGGGCAACGGGTAGGGGATTCCATCTAGATCACCATCTGGATGCTTCGAGCAACACAAACAAACTCGAAGTAACTGCCCCGGTTGCTCGCTCTCGTCGCTCAGTTTCTGCATCCGTAACTGCTCAGATCGAAAAAAAAGGGGAAGAACGATCCCACCGTCATCGTCGCTTGGAATCTCACCGTTCTCCATCGTCGCTGAAGGATTCCGGTGCACTGCCGCAAAAAATTCCTTCTGGCCGCCTGGGAGAAAGGACGCCACTGCTATTTCTCGCATGAAACCATTCCGCCGCCTGGTTTTCGTGCCAGATCGCAAAGAAAAAAGGAAGAAGCTTCTCCATTTCTGATCGGGAGAAAGGGGAAGAGACGCAGATCGGGAAGGAGATATCGCTTCGGTCCTCGCCAGGAGTGGTACCAAGAGGTTTCGCCGACTGGAGTAAAGCCCGTTTTTTTTGGAGATCTCTCAGGCCGCCGTTGGATAAGATCGAGAGGAAGAAGCCCGCATCGCGCTCCTGTCTTCCTCTTGTCACTGCGTGGTTCCCGATCGGTAGAAAACGACAGAAAGTCATTTTTTTCTGTGTTTTACGCGGTTGCCACTGCAGAGGAAAAGAATCCGGCCGCCTCCGCTTGATCGAAAAAAAAATTTAAAAAAAATGAAGAAACGGAGGTCGCCGGCCTTTTGATCAGGGGTTTCTCTGGCTGCTGTTAAAAAAAAGGAAATAAATTTCGTCGCTGCAGTTGGAATCAGGAAGAGAGAAAATCATCCTGCTTCTCGGGATTTTTATGAGTGCTGCTGCTTTGTTCGGACAGAAACAAAAGGAAAATTTGATCGTTCAAGCATTAACCTGAGGCCCTTCCCCTCCATTTGTGCTTTGCCTTAGGAAGAGATCTACAGTGATCCAATTTTTTACAACATAGTAGCCTCTCAATAATCAGTCCAAGATAAGCACATCTGATTTTCACAACTAAGCAGCCAATCAAAGTGAGTTTTTCTACTGCCCTCTATGATCTCTATCTTGCCGTATTTGAGCTAGTTAAAGGAAGGGATCTCAAAATGATGAAGGAGACCAATTTCTCGTCTCCGGTGCCGTTGATAAAGCTGGAAAAATTCACGACGACAGAGTTCAACGACTGGAAGCTGAATACCCAGTTCAGAATGAAGTACTTGAATGTGTTCTACACAGTTCAGTCTGATCGTGCTACCGTTATGGGGACTGAAGCGGAGACTCAGTGGATAGCTGATGAGGACTTCTGCTGCGACTACCTGCTGAACTGCCTGTCCTCCAGCCTGGCGAAGACGTACATCAAGATGAAGACCGCCAAGGAAATTTGGGAAGCACTGGAGGAGCACTTCAGGAAAGAGGAGGATCTGTCCAAGGCGCACTAGGTGGACAAATTTCATTCCTTCATGTTCGACGAGGAGAAGGCGATTCTCCCGCAGGTATCGGATTTTGAAGCATTAGTAGATTATTTACATAGTGAGAATATTACCCTGTCAGACAGTTTTGTTGCTGGCACGATTATTTTTAAACTACCCTCTACGTGGTACAATTTCAAAACTGAAATATACCGCAAGAAGATGCAGGTCGGTCTCAATGACCTCAAGCGATTTATTCGCATTGAGGATAAGAAAAGGACTCGACACGCTTTAGAAACTGTTAGCAAGCAGAAGGCTGCGGCTAATATGGTTCTCAGTTCTAAACGCGTACCGAACCCTAAGAGGACCAGACCCTCCCATGGTAGCTCCCAGGTTGCAGGCCCTAGCAAACACGCCAAAAAGTTCAAGGGCAAGTGTTTTAACTGCAACAAGTGGGGGCACAGCGCATCTGATTGCAGGCTCCCTTAACGGGAAATAACCAAAGCACCATAGGATGACAACCAAGCCAATATGGTTAGCCTAGCTGAGTCTTCCGATTTTGTTAGGATGGTCGGAAACGCTAAGGCCAGCACGGAGTGGTTCTTGGATTCGGGGGCGACGTGCCACGTTTGCAATAATGCTGATCTTATGACAGGGCTCACTACTGTGAAAGAGTATGTCACAGTCGCAAATGGAGACACAGCTGATGTCTTGAAGGTGGGGAATGCAACGCTGCTGCTATCCTCAGGTAAGACTCTAACTCTAAAAAATGTTAAGTTTATTCCTTCTCTAGCTGCTAACTTAGTATCTATAAGTTTATTATGTGATGCTGGTATGTCTTTTATTTTTTGTAGCGGTAGAGTAACACTGTCAGTTAACTCACACTATTTTGGATGTGCATACGTCCAAAATAGGATGTACCGACTAAGTTTAGCAAACGAGTTAGTTCAACAAGTTCAAACAAACTTAGTTAGCCCTAAGACTCTACATGAGAGACTAGGACACGTGAACTATAGGAAGATGTTCCAAATAGCTAGTAGCTAGAACTCACCAGATCACATTAGACACTAAATCACCGCCTGAGAAATGTCACGTGTGTGCTCATACTAAGATCACTAGGAAACCTTTTAGTGCGGTTACTAGGAGCACAACACCGCTAGAGCTTATACATTCCGATATATGTGACTTTAAAAGTTTTGTCACCAGAGGAGGAAGGAAGTATATGATCACATTTATAGATGATTGCTCTAGGTTTTGTCACATCTATCTTCTTAAAACTAAAGATGAAGCATTTGAAAAGTTTTATCTTTTCAAAACCAGGGTAGAGAACCAACTATACATGAGAGTTAAGAGGTTTAGAAGTGATAGAGGAGGAGAATATATGTCCAGTGAGTTCCGAGGTTTCCTTGCCTCTCAAGGGATCATAGCAGAAACCACTACTCCTTACTCACCCCAATCGAATGGTATAGCCGAGAGAAAGAATAGAACGTTAACAGAAATGTTAAACTCTATGCTCCTCACTGCTGGCATGCCTACTGCCGATTGGGGAGAAGCAGTTTTAACTGCAAACAACATTCTAAACAAAGTTCCTCATGCTAAGTTAGACGTCACACCCTACGAGCTTTGGTTTAAGAGACCCCCGTCTTTAACTAGACTTAAGACCTGGGGCTGGATAGCCTATGTTAGGGTCTCTGACCCTAGACAGTCTAAACTTGGACCTATGACCAACACGTGTGTCTACTTAGGTTGTGCTGAAGATAGTACTGCAGATAGATTCTTAGAACTGTCTAATAATATAATTATTGAATCAAGGGATGCAGTGTTCTTTGAGGATAAGTTCCTTAAAGATAAAAACCTGACAATCCCAGGTATGCAAGCAACTATTACTGAGGAAGACCCGAATCATCAGTACCGAGCACCTCCTATTCAGTCCCGGTAGACAGTAGTGCCCTAGAGTCTAGACGGACTTCGGTGAGAGAGCGAACTCCCAGAACCTTTGGTAGTGACTTTGTCACTTATCACGTTGAGGCCGATCCATCCACCTGTAAGGATGCAATGAGATCAAGGGATTCCCTACTCTGGAAAGAAGCCATTGATGAAGAGATGAACTCTTTGCTTCAGAACAACACCTGAACGTTGGTTGATAAGCCAAGAGGGGCTAAAACTATAGGGTGTAAGTGGGTTCTGAAAAAGAAGCTCAATCCTGATGGTAGCGTAGTGAAGTATAAAGCGCGTCTGGTGGCTAAAGGTTTCACACAAGTGAGTGGGGTGGATTACTTTGATGTATATTCACCAGTGTGTCACTTAGCAACCATTAGGATCCTACTTGCTATTGCGTCTATTGAGAACTTTATTGTTCATCAAATGGATGTTAAGACTGCGTTCTTGAACGGAGATCTGACCGAAGAGATATACATGAGCCAACTTGAAGGCTTCATAGTAGACGTCATGAAAATAAGGTCTGTAAGTTAATCAAGTCGCTATACGGACTAAAACAAGCACCAAAATTATGGCATGAGAAGTTTGACTATAGTGTAAGGAACATGGGATTCATGTCGAGTCTCTCGAACAAATGTCTTTACATACGTAATAGATCGAACAAAGTCGCTATAATATGCTTGTATGTGGATGATATGCTGATACTTGGTTTGATCAATCCGTATGGATGACGTTAAGTCAAAACTAATGAAGGAGTTTAGTATTAAAGACCTAGGGTAGCTGAGAGACTATACTAGGCATGCAGGTGAGCTTTGGGAAAAATGGCATCTCCCTAAGTCAAAGCCACTACATCAAGTCCATATTGGATACGTGGGGATACAGTGAACGTAGAGCAGTGGAGACACCTTACGATTACAATAATCGCTTGAAGCCCAATGATGGAGCTGCGATAAGACAGTTAGATTATGCTAAACTGATTGGTAGTCTCATATATGCTATGGTCTGTACAAGACCTGACATAGCCTTTACGGTCGGCATGTTAAGCAGATTCACTAGTAATCATAGCCAAGACCATTGGGATGCCCTTGATAGGCTGATGCGATACCTAAAGCACACCCCCAAGTATGCTTTATGTTATCATGGTCATCCTCCAGTTCTAGAAGGATATTCTGATGCATCATGGTGCTCAGAATTAAACGACAGCAAGTCTACTAGTGGATTTATATTCACATTAGGAGGAGCAGCTATAGCCTGGAAGTCCAAGAGGCAATCATGTATTGCACTATCTTCTATGGAATCCGAACTCTACGCTCTAGCTTCAGCGGGAGAAGAAGCAGAGTGGATAAGAGATTTGGTGATGGACATTCCATTGTCGAGCCTGAAGTTGAGTTCTGTTGCAGTTTACTGCGATAATCAGGCTACTAAAATGATTGCTATGAACACTTTGTTCAATAGCAAAAGAAGGCAACTACGGATGAAACAAGCCTGGTTGACCTCCCTTACGAGTCAAGGGATTGTGAACCTCATTGATGTGAGGTCAAAAGATAATGTTGCAGACGCTTTGACAAAGGGCTTAAATAGAGTTCTCACGATAAAAACATCGGGAGAGATGGGGTTAAAGTTCATAAAAATATGAAACTTCCTCCTATGTTTATGTTTTCATAGCGAGAACCTATAGTCGCAACATTCAAGCATCTAATAACAGACTGAAAACCACAAATAATTTCTTGATGAAAGCCCAAGATGGTTAGATGCTAGTCATTCCACACCTGATGACTTAACATCTTTCTCATTGTAAGTTGATTTGAGAATTATTCAACTGGGAATAGAATGTCGTTGTATGAGTTAATCAAACATTAGTGATCATAGCACATTATTCCACATTTGATAATGTTGCAAATAACGGTGTGTCAAGTCATATGATGAGGCATATAGTGGTCACTAATGAGTAAGATAACAACATTTGATTTATTAAAATCAAAACTTGACTGGTCCTAGCTAGACTGGATAGAGATGCTGAAAGTGTTACTTCACTACTGCTACAAGTACTAAGCTCATTTAGGTAGAGCTAGCTTACTTTGATACGTCACTGCATATGTTTATGAATTCATAGAGTCTGACTCATGAAATTCCTTGCAGGCACTGGTGAAGATGGAGGAGAGAAAGTGGATTTTGACATAGATGATGATGATCTACTCTCTGAGTAGAATTGTTACATGTTTATCTGTAGTCATTTTATTGTTTTTCCAGACTTATTTATTGTTGAGTAGCACATTTTTCGTTGCATGTATTATGTTATTGTTTTTAAAATTCATGTTTATATTTTTCTTTAAAAACTGTGCTAACTCTTATGGAAATGTGTTAAGTCGGAAATTTATTTTAATATTCTCCAGTTTCTGCACTCCGAAACGTATACGTTATTTGTCACAAATATAAGAAGAGATTGTTAGTGTATATTTGGACAATTAACGGGTTTGGAGGCTTAACGGGTCGTGTCGGGTACACGGTTAACCCATACCCATAGTAACTCCTAAGGGTTTGCCTATTTATACCCACCTAGGGGAAACGGGTAGGGGATTCCACCTAGATCCCCATCCGGATGATTCGAGCAACACAAACACAGATTTGATCGCATCACACCAGAAATTCACTTGAAGCCTGCTGCGTACAGGATACCGATTTTCTGGGTGGAATTTCCCCCAATTGCAGCAGATTCGAACAGACTTCCCTGTGGCTGCAGGTATCGCCTGGGAACGTGCAACATCTCGTTGGAAAGATAATTTCGAGGGCTACGACTTTCGTGTTTAGTTGAAAACCCATTTATGACCAAAACACCCCTGAAATTGGCCATGAAGATCACTGCGTGCAGAAAATAGATTTCTGTACACATCTTAAGGTGAGATGAACGACATCCATTCATCTTCCTCCTTACACCGATCTCCCAAAAACTTCTCCAGAAATTCGTCCACCCTTATTCACCCTCACAAAGCCACATTTCTCCACGAATCCTTCTCTCATCTTCACTTTGAAGGATGAAGAGGTTGGAGGGGACTAAAGCCTAGAAAACAAACCTAGGCATGGCTTTCCTAGGAAATCTCCTCCTCACCATCAAGACTCTATGGAGTCGATATCTCTCATAGAATATATCTACAGATCTAGCACTAAGGGAGAGGGGAGGAAGCTCACCTCGTTTCCAGCTGTACCACCATTCCCGGCCATGGATCTAGTCGTTCTTCTTTACGGCATCTCTCGCTTGGTGCGGTTGTTCTTCATGGCAAAAGAAGGAGAGGGAGTGGTGCGATTGTTCTTCACGGCAAAGGAAGGAGAGGGAGAGAGAGAAAGAAGGCCGCCTCCAAGAGCTCTGCCTGCTTCCCTCGGCTCCGTCGGTTTTGCGAGATCCACGATGACGGCAAGGGTCGATCGACGCAAAAGCTAGGGTTCGGCTTTAACTCCCTTTTATAAGCCGATGTATTAGGTTACAGCTTCTGCCACGTGTCAACGCCTCATTGGACCGCCCATAATGGGTCATATTGAAGTGACCTGGTCCAAGGAACCATCCAGCACGAATGCCGAAATCCGGTTCGGTCCGCCTGTACAAGCCGGCGAATCTGCCTGGCTGAAGAAAACACACAAGTCAAATTCGGCGGGAATCATCTGTCATTCTCGACGATCGGCAAGAATCGTCAGGCATTCTCGATGAATTCGTCGGGTATCAACAATGATACCCGGCGATTTTCCCTTAGCCTAACTTATCGGAAATCTGGCGTTGAGTGCGTTTAGTATTCTCAGCGATACTCGACGATCGGCGAGAATCACCAGGCATTCTTTACGATTTTCCCTTGGGCCATGCTTATCGGAAATCTGGCGTTGAGTGCGTTGAGTATTTCTCAGTACTCGACGATCGGCGAGAATCACCAGGTATTCTCGACGATTTTCCCTTAGGCCATGCTTATCGGAAATCTGGCGTTGAGTGCGTTGAGTATTCTCAGCGATACTCGTCGATCGGCGAGAATCACCAGGCATTCTCGACGATTTTCCCTTAGGCTATGCTTATCGGAAATCTGGCGTTGAGTGCGTTGAGTTTTCTCAGCGATACTCGACGATCGGCGGAATCACCAGGCATTCTCGACGATTTTCCCTTAGGCTATGCTTATCGGAAATCTGGCGTTGAGTGCGTTGAGTATTCTCATCGATACTCGACGATTGGCGAGAATCACCAGGCATTCTCGACGATTTTCCCTTAGGCCATTTCCTTTCGATCCGTTGGATATCACTCAACCCTACACTCCATCCAATGCACTTGACACCTTTTGCCAGTGCGTCCCGAGCCCGAGTCAAGTCTCTTGACTCAAAACTCGTGCGAGGGGCCTAGCTCGAATTGGGACGTTACAAATCCTATAAACAAAATAAAAGATTTCATCCCCGAAATCAGGCTAGGGCTATGGGGATGCAAGTACAAAATAATATGCGCTATAAAATGTTACCTTGGAAGAACAGCTCCAGGTAGCGCTTCTGCATCAAGTCCACCGGCTCCCAAGTAAATTCTTCCTTCCCATGATTAAACCAAAGCACTTTTACCAGAGGCACACTTTTTCGGCGCAGGGTTCTTATCTCATTATCAACGAGTCGTACCGGCTCCAGTCACACAGATCTGTCAGACGCCATAGCACCATCAGTCGTGGGGATGTATTGTTTGGGCTGCAACAGCGCCTTCCGAAGCAACGAGACATGGAACACAAGGTTTAGATTTTCTAACTCGGGCGGTAGCTCCAGCCGATAGGCAAAAGGGCAATCTTTTCCACTATGACATAGGGTCCAACATACTGTGGGCTGAGCTTCTTCACTCCTCGTACTCGTGATACTCCATGCATCTGTCGGATTTTCAGAAACACCTTGTCTCCCACTTGAAATTCCACCATCCGGTGTTTAGCGTTATAATACTTCGCCTGCCGACTTTGAGCCTCTAACATACGATCCCGTATCAACCTAACCACCTCATTCGTGTCATCTATATATTCAACACCCAAAGTCTTCGGGTCTTCATCTTGCACCCAAGACAAGGGGGTTCTACACCTCCTTCCATATAGGGCTTCATGGGGTGCCATACCAATGCTAGCTTGATTGTCTGGTATTGTATCCACAATGTACCTGATTTGAAGAAGCCCCTGGACCAGCTAAGGTGAATTGACATTGTATATTGATTATTTGTCTTCAAGTTGTGCTTGCAGTTATTCCACACACTAATGTCAGGGTGCAGTGGGTCAATATACACAGGTCTGCGCAACGTAATCCCTCGTTGAGCAGATCAGTGTGTTGGCCTACGTGTACTCTCTCTATTGGAGTGTACTTATTTACAAGTACAGGGCTGTGATAGATCAAGAGCAGTCAAGGAGTAAGGATGGGCCAAAGAGCAGCTCACGGCTGGAAAGACGAAATATCGTCTAAGTAAGAATCGACGAGAATAACTAAGTGATTCTCGTCGATTCGACGAGAACTAGTGATTCTCGCCGAATCGTCGAGAATCACTGGCTGATTCTCGCCGACTATCTCCGGCTGACTCAGTGCGTGCAAATCTCATGCCAAGTCAAAATTGTTGAGAGTCATCAAGTGTTTCTCGACGATTCGTCAAGAATGATTCTGCATTCTCGACGATCTGTCGAGAATGATTGATGACTCTCGCCGATCCACTATGGTTTGCCAAGTTGTTCAGCATGATTTCTGCTAAGTAGAAATCGGCGAGAATCATAGGTGATTCTCGCCGATTCGTCGATAATCACCTATGATTCTCGCCTAATTTGCCATAGGCAAAATTCTGGTGCTCGCTGGACCGGACCAAGTTTCAGGCGCTGTTTTTAACCGGAGCTAGGGTTTCTTTTGGTGGGGCCCACAATGGTCATATTGTATGACCTACTGTATAAATACTTCGGCATTTTGAACAGTAATCAGTATGAATATACAAGAAAGAAAACCGAGCCGCCGACGTGACCTAGATCGCGGATTTCTCTTCCGCCGCCACCATCGTCGCTCGGGAAGTTAGTAGCCGCCGTTGATCGTGGATACCTCCTGATCCCCCGGTGACAGAAGCTTTGCCAAGCAACGCGTCTCACGTGTCCTTCTTGAGATCCTTTGTCTCTTGGTTTGTAGATCGGGAATACCTTCCCTTTCCGAATCGATCGAGACGATTGATCCAAGGAAGACCGTTGGTAGACCTTGCCAGCATAGCTATGAAGGTTGGATCTCTAAAGCTCAGCTGCCGCACTTCTTACCACCGCCGATCCTGAACGCCAAGCCGCCGCTCTTCTTGTCGCCGCCGGTTTCGTGGAGATTCATTCTATGTGAGAGCTAAGGTCGTGGACTCTTTGTCTTCGTCAAGAACGCATCATCGAACAAAGAGGGACACCTAGCACTCCATAAGTAGTTTGTATATTTTATACATTCCATTTTATTTTTGTTGTAAAGGAACGTAGGTTCCTCGTTGTCAGGGTTGGGTGCAACCCGTGGTGGAGGAGTGGTGACTCCTTCGTTTGGAAGGGTTCCTTCCGTTAGTGTGAGGATTGGATTTCAATCCGGTGGTGAAAGTGACCGAGTCGTCCCTTGTTGGGAGATAGGTCGGGGGAAAGTGGACGTACCCAAATCGGGGAACCACTATAACTGCTTGTGTCTGTTTGTGCTGTGTTGTTTTGTTTACTTGTGCAGGTAGAATTTTAATTCCGCTAAAATCGTTGCAAGACACCTATTCCCTCCCCCCCATAGGTGAAGGTATTTGGCACTAGGTGGACTTTCAAGTGGTATCAGAGGGAGGTTACTCATCAAATGGGTTAACACCTCAAGTAAGTTCCTGCCACTAGTGTCAAGAAGAAGGCAGATATCTACTATGGACGGACTCAAGTACTCAGGCAAGATCCCAGTGTGCACCAGGCTAAACTTTCCTATCTTGAAGGAAAGGATTAGATTTTACATGGAAGCAGTTGACCCTCGACTCTTCATGGTCGTGGAGGAGGGACCTTATATTCCCACTAAGGCCTCCACCATTGATCCTACCAAAAAGGTGCCAAAGAAGCTTTCTGAAATGGACAAGGACGAGATGGTGCTGGTCGGACTTGACAAGAAGACACAGAACATACTAATCAGCGCAGTCGATTACTCCATGATGCAGAACTTCTGCAACTACAGGAAAGCCAAGGATATCTGGCACAGCTTGATTATCTTGATGGAGGGCACAGATGAAGTGAGGGATGATCGGAGATCCCTCCTGAACCAGAAATATGCGGCTTTCAGGCAGAGGCCCAAGGAAGAGATCGGAGTTACCTTCGAGAACTTCCTCAAGATCGTCAATGCTCTCAAGGGATATGGAAGAGTGTTCACTGATGGTGAACTTAATGATAAATTCCTTAGGTCCCTTACTAAGGAATGGGACACGAAGATCTGCGCCATCCGAGAGTTTGGCAGATTAGCTGAAACCGATCCTCAGATACTCTTTGGGAAGCTCATGTCCAATGAGCTCCAGTTGAACACGAGGAAAGCTGAAGAAGAAGCAGAGAAGGCCGCAGCCAAGGAAAAGACTGTGGCCCTAAAAGCCATTCACTCCAGGAAGGGCAAGGGTGCTGCTTCATCCCGTGCGGGGAAAAAGGATGAGGAGGTAGACTACGAGCCATGCTCCTCCGGCTCAGAGTTGTCTAAAGAAGACTTCTCCCTCATCACCCGAGAATTCAAGAAGTTCCTCAAGATGAGGAATCAAAGAAAGAGAGACGGCTCCTCCTTCAGAAATCAGAAAAAGAATTACTCTTCTGACAGGTATGAATCAAAACCAAACAAACATCATCATACTGACATCATTTGTTTTGGGTGCAATAAGCAAGGACACGTCATGGCCGACTGCCATCAAGGCAAGAGAGAGAAGGGGAAGGGAGAAGAGCACAGAACCTCTAGAGATAAAAATAAGGAGAGGAGCAACATTGCCAAAAAATCAAAGACATTAAGTGAGTCTGATTCCTCAGACTCCAGTGATGATGAGGAAGCCTACTTCGGGATGGTGGGTCGCTCTGACTCAGAAGGAGAATGCCCCCGATTCACTGGGAAGGTAAAAGCTCGTACCCCCCTCTTCGACTCTGACTATGAGTCTCCTGATGATGATCTCGAGGACAACCCATCTGCCCGAGAAGCTGAGCTCCTCGAAAAGTATGATCTTCTGCTCAACACCTTCGAGGAATGCCGCAAGAGATTGAGAGCTCAGAAAAAGGAAGTCAAATTCCTTAAGGTCGAGGGTGTCTCCCTAAGGGAAGAGATCACTAGCTTGATTTCTCTCCGACAGGAGCACCTGGACCTGATCTCTAAGCACTCAGAGTCTCTAAGTCTCCTTGACCTTAAACAGGAAGAAATCAATAAGTTGGAAGGACAACTTACGACAGAAAAGAAGATTGTCCAAAGCTTCTCTATGCCAAAGACTGTTCTTCCACTGGTTGATACCTTCTCTGCCCAGGCTAAGGGGGCTGGATTGGGGCATGTGGGTGTGCCTGGTAAATCATCCAAGAGAAACAAAAAGCAGAGGAGAAATAAGGCTGCTAAGAAGGCCTCTGCTGCAGAAAAGGGAAAGGCCCCACTCAACCCTATTGTATTCAGGAAGCCTTGCTTTCCCTGCAATGAACAGGACTTTGAGTCAACCTATGGCCACTTCTTCCGGCCCTCGGTTGAAAAGCCCAAGAGCCGGTATGAGGGGTTGGCCTTCCCCCGCAACTTTGGCGAGAGTGTCTTCAAGACACCTTATGAAGAAGTTCAAATGGAGGATTATGGCCACTTCTCTAGCAGCCATAATAGGAAGCAGGCACCCAAGGCCAAGCCTGTTACACTGAGAAACTAGGAGGTGAAGAAATCATGCGATTGTTGTCATCATGATGCCTCCACCTCCAGGTCCAAGGCCCCGGCTGAACCTTCCGTTCCAAGGGTGAAGCAGGTGCCTAGAAGAAAGTATAACAGATTTGACTGCTGGTGCTAGGGCAAAGTAGGTAACTTTGACGTGGATTGCTGGTTTAATCTGAGGAATAACGAGACTCCTCATGTTATCAATGCGAGGCAGGACACTCGTAGGGCTAACAATCCGAGGGGGAGTATGCTAACGAGGAATCTAGGACCCAAGTTCGATTGGGTTCCTAAGGGAAATTAACTCTGTTTTGCAAGAATGTCCAAAGGCCACCAAAACTCCCATATGGTACTTGGACAGTGGATGCTCCCGGCATATGACAGGGACAAGAAGCCTGCTGCGTGATTACTCTCCAGTAGAGAATGGACCCAAAGTCATCTTTGGGGGATCAGATCGAGGAGTCAGCAGGGGTTACGGTATGATTTCCAACAGTATAATTTCTATCACCGACGTGGCTTACGTTGAAGGGTTAAATCATAACCTGATCAGTGTAAGTTAGTTATGTGATAAAGGTTATGATGTTAAGTTCTGCAAGGATAAATGCCTGATAATATCGTGTGCCTCTTCAGAGACGGTATTAACAGGCATTAGGAGCAGAAATATCTTCTGCTTAGATTTTCTTAGTTTAGATTCATCTACCCCCGTATGCCTAGTAGCAACAGGCAGTGCATCTCTTTATGAACAATGGAAAAAGAGATTGACACATATTAATTTCAAGACAATTAGTATGCTGTTTTTTAAAAATTTAGTAAGGGATGCTCCCATCATTAAGTGCATCAAAGATAGCCCCTGTCCTGCATGCAAGAAGGGCAAACAGACTCGGGCAACCTTTAAAGGCATTGTTGACAAAGACTCCTCCAGATGTCTTTATCTTCTGCATATGGACTTGTTTGGTCCAATGCAAGTTTATAGCTTGGGAGGCAAGTCTTATACGCTAGTGATTGCTGATGATCACTCTCGGTTTACTTGGGTGTTCTTCTTAAAAAGCAAGTCTGATACGTTTGACATCTTCACCAGTTTTGTCAGGCAGATTCAGAACGAACTTAACTGCTCGGTGGTCAAAATCAGAAGTGACCATGGAACAGAGTTCGAGTCTGGTGCTATGAAAGAGTTCTGTGAAGAACTTGGTATCTTTCATGAGTTTTCCTCCCCGCGCACTCCTCAGCATAATGGAGTTGCGGAGAGGAGAAATAGAACGCTCATTGAAGCCTGCACGACAATGTTGAATGATGCTTATCTCCTAGAATATTTCTGGGCAGAGGCTGTTAATACGGCGTGTCATGTACAAAACCGGGCCTTGATCAACAAGAGTCATCATAAGACGCCTTATGATCTACTGAAAGGCAGGAAGCAAACCATGTCCTATTTTAGGATCTTTGGCTGCAGATGCTATGTACTAAATAACGGGAAGTACCCGCGTACTAAGTTTTGTGAAAAATGCTTCGAAGGCATATTTATGGGCTATAGTAGCTATAGCCGGGCATATAGGGTTTTCAATAAGAAAACCCTAGTGGTAGAGGAATCCATAAATATGGTATTTGATGAAGGAAGCTTGCTTATCAGCAATTCTTCCAGTGGTCTTCTTGAAGATACAGGTACAAGAATTGAACAGCTTAGTCTCAATGAGACCGCTAAAGATGCAACTCCCAAGTACGTCACAGTCACCACCACAACACCTATCAGAGATGATGATGGTCAGAATGAAGTTGTCCTCCTTGAAGAGGAAGGAGACCCAGAAAATGTTAGAGCTCCATATGCCAGACTGCTAGAGCTTCGTAACGTGAGGGATCTTCCCAGAAATCAAATCATCGGAGATCCCCGTGATGGTGTCAGAACTTGCCAAGGTACAATTAACGAGATTATGCATTTTATCTTTCTGTCACAGGTTGAGCCAAAGAAGTTCGACGAAGCGAATAAGGATGCTGCCTGGATATTGGCCATGCAAGATGAACTGCATCAATTTTAACGATGCAATGTCTGGATGCTGGTTTCCAGACCAAAGGGGCAGAATGTGATCGGCACCAAGTGGATCTTCAGAAACAAACTGGATGAACATAGTGTCATCATAAAGAATAAGGCCAGGCTGGTGGCTCAAGGTTACAGACAGGAGGAGGGGATTGACTTCGACCAGACGTTTGCGCTAGTTGCACGGCTCGAGGCAATCTGGACGTTCTTAGCCTACTCTCTCTCTAAGGATTCACAGTCTATCAGATGGACGTGAAATCGGCATTCTTGAATGGAGACTTGAAAGAGGAAGTATATGTCGCTCAACCCCCAGGTTTTTGTCAATCCTACTTATCCTAATCATGTATACTTCTTAATAAAGCTCTATTATGGCTTAAAACAAGCTCACGAGCTTGGGATGGACTCTGTCAAGTTTTCTTCTTGAGAACAAGTTCTCTAGAGGAAAAATAGATAAGACATTGTTCTTAGGAAAGTCAAAGGCAAGATCTTGCTAGTGCAAATCTATATTGATGTCATTATATTCAGCTCAACGGATAACAATCTTTGCAAAAAGTTTTCTAAACTTATGCAAGGAAAGTTTGAAATGAGCAGTATGGGAGAGCTAAAGTATTTCTTGGGACTTCAAGTGAAACAGTCTGAGGATGGAATTTTCATTTCTCAGACGAAGTTAACAAATGAACTCCTCAAGAAATTCGGAATGGAGAATGCAACCTCTATGAGGACTCCAATGGGATCCACTATGTCTCTGGATAAGGATGAGAAAGGGAAACTTTATGATGAAACCAAATACAGAAGCATTATTGGATCCATGCTCTACCTTACTGCAAGTAGACCGGATATTATGTTCTCCACATGCGTTTGTGCCAGATATCAGGTGAACACTAAGGAATCTCACTATGTCGCTACAAAGCGATTTCTTAGATATCTTAAGGGTACACCTAATCTTGGCTTGTAGTACCCGAGAAACAATGATGTCGAGCTAATAGGCTTTTCAGATGTTGATTTTGCAGGAAGCAGGGATGATCGGAAAAGCACTTCCGGGACGTATCAATTCCTGGGAAGAAGGCTTATATCATGGAATAGTAAGAAGCAGAATTGTGTCGCAACCTCCATAGCTGAATCTGAGTACATCTCAGCAGGCAGCTGTTGCGCAACACTTCTATGGATCAGAAATCAGCTAGCAGACTATGACCTTCAGTTCAAGGAAGTACCATTGTACTACGACTCCTCCAGTGCAATTGCCATTGCGAACAATCCGGTATCGCACAGCAGGATGAAGCATATTGAAGTGCGCTACCACTTCATTTGGGAGCACGTGGAAAACAAGGACATCTCTCTCTGCTATGTCCCCACGGATAAGAAGATTGCAGATATTTTCACAAAGCACCTAGACGAGGCCAAGTTCAGTCTCTTCAAAACTGAACTGGGGATGCTAAACTATGAGGAATGAAGACTACAGAAGCTCCAGGCTCGTGCATCTAGGGGGAGCATCTGCTAGGAACTCAAGTGTAAGCGCAGGTGCAAGAATTGAGGGGGAGCATTGTGGCAAGTGCTAAAGTCCTAGATTTGTAGAAGCCAAAAAGGGGGAGATTGCCCTCTCGGCTAAGGTGCTAAGGGCTAAGGTGCTCTCGCAAAGTATGCTCCAAATGCTCTAAAGATAATGGTATGGAAATTCTTTCTCAACTGATTATTCAGTTTATGTTTTTCTTCCATCCGTTATATTCACCTTAGCTTGTAGGGTTTAGGCTTCTTAAAATAGGGGGAGATTGTTGGGTATTGTATCCACAATGTACCTGATTTGAAGAAGCCCCTGGACCAGCTAAGGTGAATTGACATTGTATTTGATCATTTGTCTTAAAGTTGTGCTTGCAGTTATTCCATGCTAAGTACACACCAATGTCAGGGTGCAGTGGGTCAATATACACGGGTCTGCGCAACGTAATCCCTCGTTGAGCAGATCAGTGTGTTGGTCTACGTGTACTCTCTCTATTGGAGTGTACTTATTTACAAGTACAGGGCTTTGATAGATCAAGAGCAGTCAAGGAGCAAGGATGGGCCAAAGAGCAGCTCACGGGTGGAAAGAAGAAATATCGTCTAAGTAAGAATCGACGAGTGATTCTCGTCGAATCGGCGAGAATCACTGGTTGATTCTCGCCGACTATCTCCGGCTGACTCAGCGCGTGAAAATCTCACGCCAAGTCAAAATCGTCGAGAGTCATCAAGTGTTTCTCGACGATTCGTCGAGAATGATTCTGCATTCTCGACGATCTGTCGAGAATGATTGATGACTCTCACTGATCCACTCTGGTTTTCCAAGTTGTTCAGCATGATTTCAGCTAAGTAGAAATCGGCGAGAATCGTAGGTGATTCTCGCCGATTCGTCGAGAATCACCTATGATTCTCGCGGAATTTTTATTAGGCGAAATTCTTGTGCTCGCTGGACCGGACCAAGTTTCAGGCGCTGTTTTGAACCGGAGCGAGCGTTTCTTTTGGTGGGGCCCACAACGGTCATATTGTATGACCTACTGTATAAATACTTCGGCATTTTGAACAGTAATCAGTACGAATACACAAGAAAGAAAACCGAACCGCCGACGTGACCTAGATCGCGGATTTCTCTTCCGCCGCCGCCATCGTCGCTCGGGAAGTTAGTCGCCGCCGTTGATCGTGGATACCTCCTGATCCCCCGGCGACAGAAGCTTTGCCAAGCAACGCGTCTCACGTGTCCTTCTTGAGATCCTTTGTCTCTTGGTTTGTAGATCGGGAATACCTTCCCTTTCCGAATCGATCGAGACGATTGATCTAAGGAAGACCGTTTGTAGACCTTGCCAGCATAGCTACGAAGGTTGGATCTCTAAAGCTTAGCCTCCGCACTTCTTGCTGCCGCCGATCCCGAACGCCAAGCCACCGCAATTCTTGCCACCGCCGGTTTCGTGGAGATTCATTCTCAGTGAGAGCTAAGGTTGTGGACTCTTCGTCTTCGTCAAGAAAGCATCATCGAACGAAGAGGGACACCTAGCACTCCATAAGTAGTTTGTATATTTTATACATTCCATTTTATTTTTGTTGTAAAGGAACGTAGGTTCCTCGTTGTCAGGGTTGGGTGCAACCCGTGGTGGAGGAGTGGTGACTTCTTCGTTTGGAAGGGTTCCTTCCGTTAGTGTGAGGATTGGATTTATATCCGGTTGGTGAAGTGACCGAGTCGTCCCTTATTGGGAGATAGGTCGAAGGGGGAAAGTGGACGTACCCAAATCGGGGAACCACTATAACTGCTTGTGTCTGTTTGTGCTGTGTTGTTTTGTTTACTTGTGCAGGTAGAGTTTAAATTCCGCTAAAATCGCTGCAAGACACCTATTCCCCCCCCCCCATAGGTGAAGGTAGTTGGCACTAGGTGGACTTTCAAGGGCTGTTGTTGTAGGAGAATTCCACTAAGGGCAAAAGTCTTTCCCACGGCTCTCCCCTATCTATCACACACAACCTCAACAGATCCTCCAATGTTTGGATGGTCCGCTCAGACTGCCCGTCCGTCTGTGGATGAAATGCGGTGCTGAAGGTAAGGCGCGAGCCCAAATATGCCTGTACCGCCTTCCACTCCTTGGAGGTAAAATGACCATCACGGTCCGAAACGATCGTCTTAGGTACGCCGTGATACCATACAAACTGTTCCACAAAAAGACGTACTAAGACGTCCACATGTGCCTCCTTCTTCATAGGAATGAACCGGCCAACTTTCGTCAAGCAATCAATGATCACCCACACTGAATCATTTCTTGAGCGGGAGCGAGGTCGCCCATGTACGAAGTCCATGGAGATATCCTCGAACTTCCATTCGGGGATTGGCAACGACTGCAATAGGCCACCGGGGCTCCTACATTCCTCCTTCACTCTTTGGCAGGCTTTACAATGCGTGACAAAGTACCGGACATTCTTCTTCATTCCTGGCCAACACATCGTCTTCCGTAAGCCGGCATACATCTTTGAAATTCCTGGGTGCACGGAATATTGAGAGCAATGTGCTTCTCTCATAATATCCTCCCGGATTCTGCCACCTTTGGGAATGTAGAGCAGGCCGCGAAAGTAAACGAGGCCGTCCTTTAGTGTGTACTCGTCGGTAGTCCAGTCTTCGATTAACTTTATTGTCTGGGGCCAAAGCCGCATCCAATCCTTGCTCCACTCGGATCCGGTCCCGGATATCACAAACTATGCTCATGCTGGAAAGGTACTCCGTATATTCCGAAGAAGGCTTTAATATTAAGGTGATGTCCTTCTCCTCGATCATCCGTGCCAACTCCATGCTCATCAATCGAGATTCTAGGCTCGAGCTGGGTACTTTCCTACTCAACGCATCGGCTACCGAGTTTGCTTTTCTGGGGTGGTAGTTCAAGGTGAACTCATAGTCGCATAGAAACTCTAACCACCATCGTTGTCTTAAGTTCAATTCCTTCTGGGTATGGACGTACTTCTAATTTTTATGATCCGAGAAGATTTCGCAGTAGACACCGTATAGATAATGCCTCCATACCTTCAAGGCAAACACCACCGCTCCTAGCTCCAAATCATGCACCGGGTAATTGATTTCATGCTTCTTCAATTATCTTGAAGCATAAGCAATTACGTGCCCGTGCTGCATCAACACCGCTCCCAACCCCTGATAAGACGCGTCCGTGTAAACTTGGAATCCTTCCTTCCCAGACGGAAGGACAAGGATGGGGGCGGAGGTAAGTCTATCCTTCAATTCCTGGAATGCCGCTTCACACTGGGGTATCCACTCAAATGGCACTCCTTTCTTTGTCAAGGAAGTAAGCGGAAGGGAAATCTTGGAGAATCCTTTTACGAACTTGCGGTAGTATCCGGCAAGTCCAAGAAAACTCCTCACATCGGCCGCTGACTTCAAAGGAGACCACTCCTTCACGGCACGCACCTTGGCTGGATCCACAGCTAGTCCAGCCCCACTGATTACGTGACCCAAGAAAGCCACCTCTCTAAGCCAGAATTCACACTTGTTAAACTTGGCGAACAGGGCGTGCTCTTTTAGCTTCTCCAGAACCAAGGCCAAATGTCCGGCATGTTCTTCCTCCGTCTTCGAGTAGACTAAGATTTTGTCAATGAACACAATGACGAAGACATCTAAGTAGGGCTCAAACACTTTATTCATCAAGCTCATGAATGCTGATGGGTCATTGGTGAGCCCAAACGGCATCACTGTGAACTAATATAAGCCGTACCTTGAGCTGAAAGCCGTTTTCTGTATATCATCCTCCTGTATTCTTAATTGGTAGTACCCCGAGCGCAAATCTAGCTTGGAGAACCAATGCGCTCCCACCAGTTGGTCGAACAACTCATCGATCTGAGGTAACAGGTAGGTGTTCCGTACTTTCAGTCGGTTGAGTTCCCGATAGTCTATACATAAACGCAAGGTTCCATCTTTCTTCTTGACGAATAGAACAAGGGCTCCCCAAGGTGATGAGCTGGGGCGAACAAATCGTGATTCTACCAGCTCCTGCAGTTGAACTCTAAACTCCGCGAGTTCTTTTGGGGCTATCCGATAAGGGGTCCTGGAGACAGGTTTAGCTCCTGGTACAAGCTTAATCTGAAAATCCACTTCTCTATGCGGGAGTAACCCTGGCAATTTTTCAGGAAATACCTCAGGGAAATCCCGTGCTACCCGCACATCCTTCACATTTACCTTCATCTCTTTTAGTTCGAAACATATCATGTAGACTTCATCCCCTCTCATATGAGCTTTCAAGGTCTGGATTGAGGATAACAATATTCGTGGTGCGAAATTTATACCTTGGAAGACTACATCAGTATCCCCTTGTCTTAAATAGATGCGCTTCTCCGCACAGTCGATTCTTGCATGGTGCCAATCCAGCCACGCCATACCCAGGATGAGGTTGAATTCTGGTATTCTCAAAGTTGTGGCAGGGGTATCAAAGGTCTTTCCCCCAATGGTTATCTCTAACTCACACTTCGCGGTTGCCGTCATCTCAGATGCGTCTGGGAGGCGTACTCTTCGGGCAATACCAGTGAAATATTGCACTCCGGGTATATTCTTGATGAAGTCTTCGGACATGAAAGAATGTGAGGCGCCAGTGTCAAATAACGTATAAGCCGGTTTCCCGCCGACCATCACGGTGCCTAAGTGTCATTTAATAATACTCAAGCTAGACGTCTACTATATCTTAAGCCACTAGAGAATATTAATGGAAGAAAAATGACTAATTCAAATCATACCTGCAATCATCTCTTGAGGATTTCGCTCTTGAGTCATGTCCAAGGCATACATCTGATCTCGAGCGGGTCCGGGGTTTCTTCCTCGTGGTCCTCGTCCTCGACCACGCACATACCCTCTCCCCCGCGGGGCTGCTGGAGGGAGAGCGAAAGGCGCATCTCTAAATAGTTGCGGGCAGTAGCATCAAATTTGGCCCTGTTGGTTGCATTCAAAGCACACTCGTTCCTGCCTTCCACCGTATTGCTGAAATTGTAGAGGTGGAGGTAATGCTGGCGGTTACGGAACCGGGCGCTCCTCTCTAAAGTTTTGGGGGACAGTAGAGCGGGCATCTCTACTACTAGGCTTGTCTCCACACTACCTGGCCTAGGCCTCCATACGCCTCAACGCTAAGGACACAATAGCGGAGCTCACATGCGTACTACGGCTCAGCGGGTTCTCTTGGGTAAGTGAGCACCAAGATCCTAGCCCCGAACTGGCCTATGCGTGACACGGAAGGAGCCTCGGAAATGAACACGAGGACCAAGCCCAACCGTTCACTTGGCACGGAAGGATCCTCGGGACATGAACACCGAGGACCAAGCCCAACCGTTAAAGGTCTAGCTATCGACTCCCATCGGTGTGACGATTGACGAGCCCGTAGACCTGCCACACTATCCTTAACCCGGGATTACGACACCATGTGTCGACTCACACCACATGCAATTTCACAATATTGTGGCATGGAAGGAGCCTCGGGACGTGAACACTGAGGACCAAGCCCAACCATCCATCAAATGCGGAAGGAGCCTCGGGACATGAACACCGTGGGCCAAGCCCAACCGTCCAACTTTACTCATCTCAATCTCATTCAAACTAGTGATAGTCAACACCGCACTTGTTACTTCCACAATGCTACCCGTAGGGAGACGACACTATAAGCATTGGATTACTAATTCTCTTTTATCCATCCCACATATATCATGGCCATAGTTAAATCATTTATACATTTATCCAATTATATCTACCCAATTATATCAGGTTCTTTCCTTCAATTAAAATTGTCCACAACTCGTTATATGAATTTATATTTATAACCTCAACTTATCACGTCACTATGATGATTATGTCAAAAGAGTCCACCCAAGCCTCGAGTTGGATCGCAATATTAAATTCCACCACACCGCATTCCACGTTACACAGCCCAGAATTTAGGTGCAGCCTTAATCCGGGCAGCAACTTCGACCAAGGATTCCCGAAGCTACAGAAATCCGACGAGTGCATGTAACCACTCGTTGGAAAGATACTTTCAAGGGCTACAACTTTCGTGATTAGTCGAAAGCCCAGATTTGATCGAATCACACCAGAAATTCACTCGAAGCCTGTTGCGTATAGGATACAGATTTCCTGGGTGGAATTTCCCCCAATTACAGCAGATTCGAACAGACTTTCCCGTGGCTGCAGGTATCGCCTGGGAGCGTGCAACCACTCGTTGGAAAGATAATTTCAAGGGCTACGACTTTCGTGTTTATTTGAAAACACATTTATGACCAGAACACCCCCGAAATGGGCCATGAAGATCGCTGCGTGCAGAAAACAGATTTCTGCACACATCTTAAGGTGAGATGAACGGCATCCATTCATCTTCCTCCTTACACCGATCTCCCAAAAACTTCTCCAGAAATTTGTCCACCCTTATTCACCCTCACAAAGCCACATTTCTCCAAGAATCCTTCTCTCATCTTCACTTTGAAGGATGAAGAGGTTGGAGGGGACTAAAGCCTAGAAAACAAACCTAGGCATGGCTTTCCTATGAAATCTCCTCCTCACCATCAAGACTCTATGGAGTCGATATCTCTCATAGAATATATCTACAGATCTAGCACCAAGGGAGAGGGGAGGAAGCTCACCTCGTTTCCAGCGGTACCACCGTTCCCGGCCATGGATCTAATCGTTCTTCTTTGCGGCATCTCTCGCTTGGTGCGGTTGTTCTTCACGGCAAAGGAAGGAGAGGGAGTGGTGCGGTTGTTCTTCACGGTAAAGGAAGGAGAAGGAGAGAGAGAAAGAAGGCCGCCTCCAAGAGCTCCGCCAGCTTCCCTCGGCTCCGTCGGTTTCGCGAGATCCACGATGACGACAAGGGTCGATCGGTGCAAAAGCTAGGGTTTGGTTTTAACTCCCTTTTATAAGCCGATGTATTAGGTTACATCTTCTGCCACGTGTCAACGCCTCATTGGACCGCCCATAATGGGTCATATTGAAGTGACCCGGTCCAAGGAACCATCCAGCACGAATACCGAAATCCGATTCGGTCCGCCTGTACAAGCCGGCGAATCTGCCTGGGCAAAGAAAACGCACAAGTCAAATTCGGCGGGAATCATCTGTCATTCTCGACGATCGGAGAGAATCGTCAGGCATTCTTGACGAATTTGTCGGGTATCAACAATGATACCCGGCGATTTTCCCTTAGCCTAACTTATCGGAAATCTGGCGTTGAGTTCGTTGAGTATTCTCAGCGATACTCGACGATCGACGAGAATCACCAGGAATTCTCGACGATTTTCCCTTGGGCCATGCTTATCAGAAATCTTGCGTTGAGTGCGTTGAGTATTCTCAGTGATACTCGACGATCGGCGAGAATCACCAGGCATTCTCGACGATTTTCCCTTGGGCCATGCTTATCGGAAATTTTGCGTTGAGTGCGTTGAGTATTCTCAGCGATACTCGACGATCGGAGAGAATCACCAGGCATTCTCGACAATTTTCCCTTCGGCTATGCTTATCGGAAATTTGGCATTGAGTGTGTTGAGTATTCTCAGCGATACTCGACGATCGGCGAGAATCACCAGGCATTCTAGACGATTTTCCCTTAGGCTATGCTTATCGGAAATCTGGCATTGAGTGCATTGAGTATTCTCATCGATACTCGACGATCGGCGAGAATCACCAGGCATTCTCGACGATTTTCCCTTAGGCCATTTCCTTTCGATCCATTGTATATCACTCAACCCTACACTCCATCCAACGCACTTGACACCTTTTGCCAGTGCGCCCCGAGCCCGAGTCAAGTCTCTTGACTAAAAACTCGTGCGAGGGGCCTAGCGCGAATTGGGACGTTACAGACAGAGTTGTGTTGACACCAGTTCTGCTGTCTACATAGATACTGATTCTGTATCAGCACATCCTTTTTCTGTGTCGACACAACATACTGAGTGTGCGACACAACTTGCTTGTGTCGACACAAACTTTTTACTTAGACAAATTTCTAGAGAAATTTGGTGCTTACATATGCTAATTAAGGAAGCTTGTGCTAACCTATTCTAGGTTCAACATACCAAATTCAATTTTAAAATAATTGACTTTAGTTTCATCCTGAGGTTTTATAAAAATATCAGCTATTTGATTATCTGTTTTGACATACTCTAGGCTAATATTTTCCTTCTCTACATGTTTTCTTATGAAATAAAACTTAATTTCTATATGCTTGATCCTACTGTGTGATACAAGATTCTTAGCAATAGAAATAGCACTTGTAGAATCACAAAATAGTGGAATTCTACTTACCTGGATGTCATAGTCTTCAAGTTGATGTTTTATCCACATCAATTGTACACAACAGCTACTTGTAGCTATATATTCTGATTCAGCTGTTTATATAGCTACATTGGTTTGCTTCTTGCTGCTCCATGACACCAGCCTCCCACCAAGGAATTGACAAGTTCCAGTAGTACTCTTCCTGTCTTCTTTGCATCCAGCAAAGTCTGCATCTGAGAAAACAGTTAGAATGAAATCTCTATTCTTAGGGTACCAAAGGCCTAGATTAGGTGTGCCCTTAAGATATCTCAATATTCTCTTAACTGCAGTATAATGAGATTCCTTTGGGCAAGCTTGGTACGTAGCACAGACACATATTGCATACATGATATCAGGTCTACTAGTAGTCAAGTAAAGTATGGAGCTAATTATCCCTCTATACAAAGACTCATCAACAGGTTCCCCTGCCACATCTTTGCCTATAGACATACTTATTCCCATTGGAGTGTTCATGGTAGAAGCTGAGTCCATACCATACTTCTTATTAAACTCCTTGGTGAACTTAGACTGAGATATTGACAAACCACTATCAGTCTGTCTAACTTGAAGTCCCAAAAAAACTTCAGCTCACCCATACTGCTCATCTCAAACTTCCCTTGCATAAGTTTGGCAAACTTTCTACAAAATTTGTTTTCAGTAGAACCGAAGATAATGTCATCCACATATATCTGGACTAGTATTATCTTGCCTTTAGATATAGAATAGAGTTTTGTCTATTTTTCCTCTAGAGAATTTATTCTCAATAAGGAAAGCAGACAAGGTCTCATACCAAGCTCTTGGAGCTTGTTTCAAACCATATAGAGCTTTCCTAAGCCTATATACATAATAAGGAAAATGAGAATCTACAAAACCTGAGGGTTGTTCAACATAGGCTTCATCTTTTAAATCCCCATTCAGAAATGCTGATTTCACATCCATCTGGTATACCTTGAACCCTTGATAGGCAGTATAGGCTAAAAAAAGACTTATAGCCTCCAGCCTTTCCACTGGAGCAAAAGTTTGATCAAAGTCAATACCTTCCTCTTGCATGTATCCTTTAGCTACCAGTTTTGCCTTGTTCTTGACTATGGTGCCATTCTCATCAAGCTTGTTCCTATAGATCCACTTAGTTGCTATTATGTTGTGATCCTAAGGTTTAGGCACCAGTTCCCAGATTTTACATCTTTTGAACTGACTGGGCTCTTCTTGCATAGCATCAATCCAGTTAGAGTCTTGTATTGCTTCTTCAATCTTCCTGGGTTCTATTTGAGATAGAAAGCTAGAACATAAAACTGTGTTCATGCTCTTGCTCCTAATTAGAACCCCTTGACTTGCATCATCAATTATTTGGTGAGCTGGATGATCCTTTCGATGTCTTCTAGCTGGAGGAAATCTGTCAGCATCTTGGCTTTCTTCAGTTTCCTAACCTTGATGCCCCACATTATCTTCTTCATCCAGAGGGACTTGTTCTCCCCTTGGAAAGCTAGCATCTTTTTCTTCATCCAGCCTGGCAGGAACTTCATCATTGATGTTCAACTTGTCCAGCCTATCTATTAGACTTGTAGAACTAACTGAAGAACTAGACAATTCATTGTTGATCAATCTAGACTCATCAAAAACAACATGGAATGACTCTTCTACAACTTGAGTAGTCAAGTTGTAGACCCTATATGCCCTACGGTTATTGTTGTACCCAACAAATATCCCTTCTAGGGATTTGGCAGCAAACTTTGTTTGGTATTGTTTACCATTAACTAGGACATAACACTTGCTACCAAAGATTCTGAAATAAGAAATGTTTGGTTTTCAGCCCTTCAAAATCTGATAAGGAGTAGACTTAAGTTTCTTATTTATGGATGCTCTATTGAGAACATGACAAGCAGTGTTTACTGCCTCAGCCCAGAAATATTCAGGGAGAGTACTATCATTGAGTAGAGTTCTACTAGCCTCAATGAGAGTTCTATTCTTTCTTTCAGCAATTCAATTTTGCTGAGAAATTCTAGGTGAGGAGAACTCCTGATGTATTCCAAGTTCTTCACAGAATTTTATCATACATTCAGACTAAAATTCAGTTCCATGGTCACTTCTGATTTTGACCACTAAATTGTTAAATTCATTCTGAACTTGTCTAACAAAACTCTTGAAAACACTAGGGGTTTTAGATTCCTGTCTCAAGAATAACACCCAAGTGTATCTAGAATAGTCATCCATAACAACTAGTGTATATATTTTCCTACTAAGACTGTGAACTGGCATAGGACTAAACAAATCCATATGCAAGAGATATAATCATATCAATGAATCTTTGGTATCTAGTGCAAGAAAAGAGGACTTGGTCTGTTTGCCCTTTTGGCATGCTGAACACACTCCCTCTTTAATGCACTTGACTTGAGGACCATTCCTCACTAGACCCATACTAAACAGCAGTCCTATGGACTTATAGTTCAGATAAGCTAGCCTTTTGTGCCATTTGACACATAGTGAAGCTTTCTCATCCACAACTAGGAAAATAGGTGAGTTGTTCAACTAACAATCTAGGTTAAGAAAATAGACATTTCCTTTCCTTGTGCAGAAAATGATCTCTTGATCACTTGACCTCTTAATTTGGCACTCCCCTTTGTGAAGGGAGATGTCATAACCTAGATCACTAAGCTGACTTATTCTAATCAAGTTATTTTTCAGACCCTTCATATAAGCCACTTTAGTGATAGTAATTGAGTCACAAAAAATGTTAGCAAATCCTTTGATGACTCCTTTTTCTGATCCACCAAAGATGACTTTGGGACCATTCTCTATGGGTACATAGTCCCTCAACATTCTTCTTGTTCCAGTCATGTGTCTGGAACAACCACTATCTAAGTACCATATAGGGGTATGGTCACTTGGATTCACCTATATCAAATAAAGAATCACTTACCCTTAGAACCCAATTTGCTTTTGGGTCCTAGGTCCTTGTTTGTTTGTAATCCTGCAGCTGTTCTAACCGGAAAACTACTCTTGATTTTAACACTTGTGTTAAACCAGCAATCCATTGCAAAGTGGCCCACCTTACCACAACACCAACACTCAAATCTATTATACCTTCTCTTAGGTACAGACATTGCTACTTTGTTGCCAGCAGTCTTGTTAAGTGTTGGTGCTGGAGCAGCAAACTTCAAGAATTTCTCTTGTATATGATGGGCATGCCTATAGAGTGGCCTATTGGCATTTTCACCCTTACCCATGAGATTTCCATACTCACAGTGACCCTGAGTAGTGTCATGATCATACCTGTTTGAAGGATTCATCACCTTCCTAAAGAAGATAGGGGGTTTTGCAGCTAGAGGCTGAACTGGGGACTTACCTTTTCTATGTGAATTTTTGGCCCTAGTTCTTCCCTTAAAACCTAGACCAGTCTTCCCTTTTTATGAGACGAAATTGTTTATTAAGGGTAAGACAGATTTTGGCTTGGAGAATTTAGCCACTAGCTCTCTTTCTTGCTGAAGTTTTGCCTCGAGTTTCTTGATATGATTCTCCTTGAAAGAGATTGTGCCCATCTGAATAACAATAATGTTTTTAAGTTTGGCAACCTCATACCATTTTAGATCCAACAGATTTGCTGAATCTGCTGCAGCAAGCTTAAGAGACTCAATTTACTTGGACTGCTCTTTGACAAGAAACTTGCTCTTCTTCAGAGCATACAACAACCCACCATATTCATTAATGAGTTGATGTACATCCCCCTCAAAATCAGAACCATCACCTTCTCTTGAAGTTGATGCTACTGATTCTGATCCAGTAAAATAAACAGAATCTAAGGGAGAAATGTATACCTTACTAGGACCAGCCTGATCCTGGCATTGATCATTTTCTGATAGGGCCATCAGCCCCCTACAACAATATTCTTCTACTCCATTTATGGATTCCAGCATTTGTAGGAATTCTAACTTCTTAGAATCCTCTTCAGTTGAGAATAGCCAGACATATGCTTCAGCATCTTCTTCTTCTCCTTATTCAGATGATGAAGAATCTGTCCAGCTCTTTTGCTTCTGGGCAACAAGAGATTTTTCCTTCTTGCCTTTTACTTGCTGTTTCTTCTTGTCTTTTGACACCTTCCTTTTGTCAGGACAGTCAGCTATGACATGTCCTTGCCTGTTGCAACAATAGCACACAATCTTAGAATTAGATTGTTTACTAGATTTAGAAGCATAACTGTCCTCCTTGGGAGTCTTATTTTTTTGGAGTACTCATCCTTGGAAAAGGATGTAGAAGGTCTGGTTCTCCACTTCTTCTTCTTCATTAATCTTTGGAACTTCCCTGTGAAGGCTGCATAATCCTCATCAGAGGTATGGCTGTCTGATGAGGTGTTGTCAGGAATACCTTCTTCTGCCTCAGCACTCCTTCTTAGAGGAGAAGGAGATTTTCTCCTGCCCTTTCTTTTTTCCTTCAGCCTTGAAGGCAACTGACTTTTCCTTGTGTTCAGATCTGTTGCTCTTCTTTTTCTCCTTCCTAGTTATAAGTTGCATTTCACATGAAAGTAGCTTTCCAAACAGTGTGGGAGGAGGTGTATCTGGCAGCCTTGCACCTCTCTGATGGCACAAATCTTGGTGTCCCAATCCTTTGTCAGAGATCTCAGAAACTTATCATTCAGTTCATAAGTGCTGAAGACTCTTCCATAAGTCATCAACTCATTTACAATCCTGAAGAATTTCTTGTAGCATTCAGTTATGTTGTCATTCTTGGCTTGTCTAAAGCTCTCATACTCCTAATTCAGCATAGACTTCCTGTCCTCTCTGACTTCTTCTATGCCCTCCAAGTAGACAATTAATGTGTCCCACATTTCCTTGGAGGATTTACAGTGCACCAGATTCTGAAATGTGGCATCATCTATAGCACTTACATTAATGTTCTGTGCTATTTTGTCTAGTGTTGCCAAGATGATCTCATTCTTTGTCATTTCAGAATAACTTTTAGGAGTTTTAACATTTGCATCCAAGACTGATACCTTCATTGGAATGAAGGGGCCTTCCTGTACTGTGATATAGATTCTTGGATCAGATGCTTCCATAAACAACCTGACCCTTTCCTTCCATATGCCAAACGATTCTTCCCTGCAGATTGGCAGTTTCATAGATTCAAACTCCTTTTGATTCTCATTTGAACCCATTCTTGATATTTGTTATTTGCCTTGGAGATTCACTCAGACTGTTAGGTCAATCTTTGAGTAACCTCCCTCTGATACCACTTGAAAGACCTAATTCCAAGAGCCTAAACACCTAGAGGGGGGGGGGGTGAATAGGTTCTAAACTTTTTATACAATTTTTATAGGCAAACAACTAGATTAAATTCTGCACAGATAATTCAAAACACAGACCACAATTCACAGCACAGCATAAACCAGATTTATAGTGGTTCCCCAAGGTATGCGTACATCCACTTTCCCCCTTCGCCTATCCAGTAGATAACTAGATTCAGCCTAACTTCCTTCCACTGGCTCGGATCTGCAAATCTTATAACTCAGAACAAGAATGGTTCTTACAACTCATACTTAAACAAGTCCTACCTCATATTCTTCCCAAGAATCCTTCCTCAAGCCTCAGCCCTACCTCAGCCTTTATCACTGGGCTTACAACTCAGACTTTTTACAAGTCCTACACCTCAGGTTCCCAGCCCTACCTCAGCCTTTATAATTTAAGGCTTACAACTCAGATCTAATAATAGATCCTATAGGAAATTGAATTAAATAAAGGCACTTAAAATTCCCCAACTAGATTTCTCTATTGGTGTAGCCTTTTTGATCAGTTCTTAAATGAACTGACCCTTCTGATCCAACTTGACTTAGCTTTTCAAATATTCTTGATAGAACAAAATAAGGTGGATTTTCACTTGATGTAGAAGATGATATTCAGTCAGCTTCTTCCTTAAATTCAGAATGAATTCTAAATCTTTCTTGCAGACAGCTCTGGATCTGCCTTCGTAAGGGTTTCCCTATTCTTGTTGAAGAATTCTCTAGTATTGTTCTTCTTCTTCTTATGTTGTATTATCTCTCCTGTTGTTGTCGCAGATCTAACTCTTATATAGAGTTTCCCAATTGTTACCGACTGATCTGGTTTGTAACAACCTTCTGACAGTTCTGACAGAGGTGTCAGACCGGTTGGTTATGACAGCTATTGAGTCATCAATCAAGTCAGTTGATTCACCAAAGACTTTACAACTCAGCACATTTCACTCTGCAAACTGCTTCACATGTGTCGATACATATAGGATAAGTGTCGACACAAGTCTTCATGATTTCGACACAACATTCAATGTGTCGACTCAGTCAATCTTCTGCTACTCGACACTTCTTTTGTTGTAAGTGTCGACACAAGTCCAGTGTTTCGACACAAGTCTTCATGTTATCGACATAACTGCTGCAAGCAGATGACGGTGAGTGTATTTCAGACGGCTTTGAGTGTGTGTCGAAGCAAGTCCTGTGTGTTAACACAAGTCCTTCTGGTCTTGACATAATTGCTGCAGACAGATGGCGTTGAGTGTATGTTAGACGGCTTTGAGTGTGTGTCGACACAAGTCCTTTGTGTCGACATAAGTTCTTCTGGTCTCTACACAGCACTTTGAGAGTTGATGTGTCAACACAAGTCCAGTGTGTCGACACAATTGCTTCCATTGTCGACATAGCTCCTTGGTGTCGACACAACTCCTATATTAGGTGTCGACACAAATTTTGCCTCAGGTGTCGACAAAATTCTGGGTGTCGACACAACTGCTTCTTTAGGTGTCGACTCAGTTTCAGTGTCGACACAACTTCTTCATAAGTGTCGACTTAGCTTGGGTGTCGACACAACTTCTTCACAAGTGTCGACACTTGTACTTATAAAATTTTCTTCAAATTCTTTAACCTGCACAATGTAACTCAAACATCTATCAAATACAAATTGATGCATATCATTGACTAAGATGAGGCTTCTCCAAATTTGGTACATATTTTTCAATGTACCAAAAAAACAAATGGAGGCAGCTACAGAGTCAACACACCAAACCATACCAGCCCAACACGGCCTAGGTGGTGGTGGCCACAGCTCAGCACACACAATTCACCCCTTACAGAGCCCACAAACCCACACCACCTGCCCTAATCCATGAGTCGGCATGCAAAAACTAGCTGATCAACCAACTCCCCCCTAAGGAAAATGCCATACTAACAATACTAAGGAAACACACCAAACCCAAGGCAAAAGCGTCAAGTTCACTCGACGCGGCGCTAAGTGGGTTACCACACTCAACGCCAACAGCTTCGGTGTTGAGTGAGGTCCACCCACTCAACGCTAAACAACCTAACAGCAGCAACAGGCTTTGGCATTGAGTGAGCCTACCACACTCAACGCCAAAACAGCCTCAGCGTTGAGTGAGGTCGACTCACTCAACGCCAAAAGACTTAACCACAAAAGTAGGATTTGGCGTTGAGTGAGCCCACCACACTCAATGCCAAAACAGCCACAACGTTTAGTTAGGTCAACTCACTCAACGCCAAATGACTTAGCCGCAAAATAGGCTCTGGCGTTTAGTGATTCCACCCCACTCAACGCCAAATCAGCCACGACATTGAGTGAGGTCGACTAACTCAACGCCAAATGACTTAGCAGCTGGGAAAAGCTGCGGCGTTGAGTGAGTCCACAGCACTCAATGCCAAACAGCCACGACGTTGAGTGAGGTCGACTCACTCAATGCCAAAACACTTAGCCGTAAAAACAGCCATGACGTTTAGTAAGGGCACCACACTCAATGCCAAAAGCCTAACAGTCAAGGCGTTGAGTGAGGTACACTCACTCAACGCTTTTGACTTAGCCTAATAATCAGTTATCCCGACCCCAGCCCACTCAACGCCACTTATCCAGAGAGTTGGAAATTTATTCTAACTCTCTCTCCTACCCCTCCTACCCGACCAAAGCAACCCTAAACTTAAGCTAACAACTAAATAAAGCCTAACCCTGACACCAGCTATTAACTGTACACAGGCCGAGACAAATAAGAGAGAAAGCTTACTTTAAATCTAGGAAATAAAGAAGCAGTACATGGCTGGAATGAAGGGAAATGTCATCCTATTGCACAAACTTCTAGGGAGGAGTTAAAGAGAACAGAGCTATGAGAACAGAGCTATGAAAACAGAGCAAGAGTTTGAAATAATTTGGCAAGTGCAAGGGAGCCACTTGCCTCTACCTAAAGGAAAACAGAAGAAAACTCCAAAGCTTGGCACCGCCGGCAAGAGATCAGCCACCTGCAATTCCAGCTACCTATAGAGGAAAAACCTAGAGCTTTTAGCAAGGAAGAAGAAGGACTGAAGAAACCCTAGCTCCTATAGACGGCTCGAAATGCGAAATTACTTACCTAGGAAGGAAGAGCACGGCGAGAGAAGCTCAGATCCGCTGCTACCCGAGATAAACCAGCCCTAACTCAACAGCTAACCGACGGCCAAAGCAGCAGCTCCTCCGCCTCCCGCTCACTTCCTTCCGCTAGAAGCTAATAATGCTGGGGAAATGGGGAGAAATGGGGAGGAGGAGAATTGCTGGAGCTTTTAATAACTCCTCCACTCACTTACTCTAAAGCTTATTAAAGATAACCTAGCCTAAGCACTAGCTGACCACATAAATATACTTATAAATATCCATCGGCCACTAGCTGACACTTAAAAAAAACTTATATATAAAAATAGCCATACTTATATATATATATATATATATATCATGCACATATATATATACTTATAAAAAAATAAAGCTATCAGTACCCAAGCTTACACACAAACATATATATATACATATATATGTACAAGCAATCGTGCACGGGGGACCCCGTGCGGGATGACGACATTTGTCGGGGGTACGACATTGTTCGGGGCTGCGATATTGGTCAAGGGTGGCGACATTGGTCGGGGCGGCGACATTGATCATGGAAAACGACATTGGTCGGGGTCAGCGACATTGGTCGGCGGAGGCGACATTGGTCGGGGCGGCGACATTGGTCGGGGCGGCGACATTGGTCGGGGGGTGGCGACATTAATCATGGACGGGGACATTGGTTGGGGGCGGCGACATTGGTAAGGGGCGGCGACATTGGTTGGGGGCCGACATTTACCGGGGGCGCCGACATTGGTCATGGGCGGCGTCATTGGTCGTGGGCAGCGACATTGGTCGTGGGCGACTAATTTGGTCATGGGCGGCGACATTGGTTGTGTGCGGCAACATTTGATCGTGGTCGGCGAAATTCGGCGAAGGCTAATATTATTGTTAGATCATTTCAAAATTTGGCTTAGTTCAATTATGTCTTCTCAATTTTTTTCATCCTCGTATGAATTGTTGAATCGTTATTTTCTATTTGAGAGTTGATTAAGAAAGGCTCCGTTTGGGGGGACTTATTTTCACCGGTCAAGCGGTTACGACCGCATGAAAAGGACATTGCGGTCGTAACTGCTTTAACGGTGAAAATAAGTCTCCTCAAACAAAGCCAAAGATTCATCAGGGTGTGGGTAATTTGGTATTGACAACAAAATAAAAAACATGTAATAATAGTTACTTTTTTCTTAATATGGGAAATTGTTCGTAGAACTCCATTGATATTAATCCAAAACAAAATAAACTTATTTACAACTGGGCAAAGTTAAATGAAAATGATTAACAAAGCTACACTACTTATGAAATATACACTACTCTGTTGTTGTTAGAAAGTACAATACTTAGTTTACCTAAACAGAATAGGTATGAGTATCAAAAAAATCTACTATTTATAACAATATTTCTAAAGCATCCTACCTGAACGGAAAATGCAGTGCGGACTTCCAACTCTTGATTAGAACTACCATTATGAAGAGTGAAATTTAGAGAAATAGGTAATAATAGTTGCATTAAAAACAGTTTACCTAGATGAAAGAGAGGAGGCCCGCGCTTCTATGGAGTTCTTGTGCCGCAATAAAGCGGACCTCGCCCGCTTCCACGCAATCATTTTCATTCTTGGTATCCTACTTGAGGACCCCTGAAGTCTTGAGAGCATCAATAGTGATTCCTGGAGTTCTGTTGCTCCTCTAAAAAGATCATCTGCAATGCACCTCTGCACTTGAAAGTCAGCAGTCAATTGTTGGGAGCACGAATCAATCATTTTTATGAGTTCATGATGTCAATGATACAACTCCAAATGTAATCATCTCTTTTTTACCATTGATGTGATAGTTTTTGAACTCGGAGAACCCATTCTCTACAGCAATTCCTTCTGAATTGGGGCAAACGTATACTACACAACTTACAATCATGTTAAATGTTAAATATGTCATCAAATGAGACTCTAGTTTTGAGCAAAGAAACAATTTTCTTAAATAGAGTTGCAATGAAAGAAACTGATGATAGTTTTGATCATAAATCAAACCTTGTAAAGAAAGAGTGTGAGCACAGACAGATATGAGCTCTATTCATAATACTATCAGTAATATCTCTTGATAAATCAAACCTTCCAAACTATGCTATCACTAATATCGCTTGACAAATCAAACCTTCCAAACTATGCTATCACTAATATCTCTTAACAAATCAAACCTTCCAAACTATGCTATCACTAATAATTTTGGGGGTTTTTAATAATAGTAATAGTAATAATCATAATCATAATGATAATATTACACCTTCCTTGGTCTCCCCTTCCACCCAAATTAAACTCATACAGTCATTAGGATTGATGAGTTTATAGATACACATAATAAAAATATAAATAATAATCTGGTAAGAAGAAGAAACAGTGCCAAACATGAAATCTGGAGGGTGGTCAGCGCGAACCTTTGTACTCCGCCTAGTTTCTGAAGAGCAACACACAGAAGTTGTCGATATAATCCTGCGAGCTGATGATTTCTTATAAGCAGAAATCTTCACACTTGGCGGCATTGGGCCGCAACCCACTGATAAAGCCATAGTATAGTCGACATTCGAGTCCAAGATAAATTAGCTATGTTAGGATCTAGTGAAAAAAATAATAAAGCCCAAATGTAGTATATGATCAATAAAATAAAATCTGTTCAAAATTGTAGCATATGTCTAATAATTGCTGAGCACAATCATTCACTAATAAAATACCTAATTAAATATTGTAATCCAAAAATAAATTTGATACATGCAGCTACCAAGCAGTAATCCAAAACAACACATAAAAAGGGAGCTTGCCAGAAATTATAGAATTTGAAAAAAAAATCTAAACAACTAAATAGAGAGACATTGAAATCTGAAATCTATAATCTCAAACCCATCAATAATCATGGGAGGAGGAGCTATAAAATTGTAAGCTATAAACTCAAGGGAGGAGCAGCTAGCAACATGATTAGTACTGCTTACTGTAATAAGCAGAAATTATAGATGTTTGCTCACAAAATTTAGTTGTTTGCTCACAAAATTTTAGATGTTTGAGATAAACTGCTAATAATATATGGAAAAAATAACCCAGACAACATCAAGCATGGTGTATGAACAATCAACCCAGACAAAATAAAGCAATCAACTTTAAGAATCAACGGAAGCTTACACAAACATGAACAATCAAAATCAATAAACAAAGCTTGAGGTACATACAGTGATAACATGCTTTATGTGCTCATTTGCCCAATCTATGACGTGATTCCAACAAAACATGTGCTAGCATGTTACCGGGAATACAGTGATATACGAGCATATGTTAATTCCCAAAAACATGCGACCGGGCATACAATGATAACAAGTTTTATGTGCTCAAGTTAAGCAGTGCAAAATGGAAAGAGATACCCAAAAACCTGTAATAAATAAAACATGTGACCGGGCATACAATGATCGAAAAAAATATGAAATCAAGGAGGTTTTCCCTAATATAGTTTATAGCAATATCAAGGAGGCTCACCCTGATATAGTTTAGAGAAATATCAAGGAGGTTCTCAAGGGCTGCAATCTCCCTAAAAAATGGCAATCTGATTACCCAACTGATTTCATTAATCAAAACTAATTACCAAACTGCCTACCAATCAGTCTTAACTGTAAAATTCCTAAACATCATTTGCAATTAACACTATAAAGAACCTGCAGTTAACACTGTAAATGAACCGGCAGTGAACAGTGCTTCCTCTAACGATCAAACACCTTAATAATATGCAAAAATTATCGGTTGTGAGCACTGTAAAAATTAATTAACTGCTTTTAGTGAAATGTTTAGAAGAACACAGTTAAGTGGAACAAAAAAATGTTTAGAGGAACATATAAATTATTAGAGAATAGCTGTAGGATGTATGTGGAACATATAAATTATTAGAGAATAGCTGTAGGATGTATGTGTGCATTCTTCATGACAAAAAATGAAAAAGAACACAAAACTTTCTGAAATTAGATGGGAGTATAGAAAAAGGGAATTAGCGAGTAATAAACATCAATCTCTGCCGCCGGAATACTTACCAGCAATGTTGTGATGCCAGCTATGTTGTTTTAAAGGTGTGATTTTATATTGCTAGTAATGTGTAATGACCAAAAAATTCAAAAATTGGTATTAAATGTGCCCACAACATTACCTGAATGTTGCAAAGAAGATCTGGCAGTTAGGTAAAAGCAATACCTGAATCAAGCATGGGAAAGAAATAGTCAAGAGATGGTTGCACTCAGGTAAGAAATTCCAGAAATGTTGCAAAAAAGATTACCTGAATGTTTAGGTTTTTTTCCAAAACTCTTGAATCCGGCAGTTTTGCTAGAAGAAGCCTTGAGATGCCGGTGAAGGAGCAGTCTGCAATTCTTGAGCCGAATTTGCGTGCCGGAGTAGCCTTGAGATGCCGGTGGGGTTAAGTTGTTGGTGGATCTGGTAAGTCCGGTGCTGCTGTCGTTGGGGACAGAATATGTGCGATGAGATCGCGGGTAAGAGATGACGAAGAGCCGGCGCCAGAGGAAGGGAGTGCGTGCTGTTGAGAGTGCGATTAGGGTTGCGAAAGAGCCGGCGTTGAAGGTTTCTTGAGCAGGCGGAAATGGCGAGGGCTGGAAAGCTAAAAAGCTAAAATTGCCGATCTGTGGGCTCTCCCCTATACGATTCGTGGCCTTTCATTGTTATGCATCGTGTGGCCGGAAAATGCTGATCCGCGGACATAGTATAAAGATGATCCGAAACTTTGATTCTTTTTGATCAAGTGGTGGGCATTGTTGGCAGGAAGCAGCCAAAAGGGGAGGGTATTTTTGGGTTTATTAATGTTACACCATATGTAAGGGTAATTTGGGGATTATGAATGTTACACCAAACTAAAAACCTCCTTGCTTATAGTATAAAGATATATATATATATATGTATATATAAATAATTGGCTAAACAAACTTAGTCTAAAACAAGCACCAACCTTACCAAGCTCGATCACACAAGGCCTTGCACCGAAAACAGGTAGCCACTACCGGCTAACAAAACAAACGTCGAAACGACAGGAAAAACAAATGATCTCGGATTTTGACAATAATCGCACCGTAGCTAAACACCCAAGCTACGAAAACAACAGCGAAGTCGAAAACAACATCCGACGATCACAACTCGGGCTATCACTACCTGAAGCCCAGGCACAAGCATTCCCTGAGAGCCTCACCGAGTCACAAAACCAGACCCAGCTTGCTAGGGAATCTTGCCAGCGAGATACAAACAGGACACTCTAGGAACCTAGAGAGCTTAGACCACGCTCTAACAATGGAAGAAGGTCGTAAACGCGTCATCGTAACGCCAAATAATGATCAAACAAAACACAAAAAAACCAGGGACGTTACAGCCACCCCCCCTAAAGGAAAGTTTCGCCTCGAAACTTTACACATATCACTTTTATCAAGAAGGAAAAAGAAATAGCTAAGACAGAGCTATAAAAGAGAGCACAAAACATACCAGGCATAAGGTCAGGGAAACAGATGAGGGTAAGCCTTCCTCATCGCCGACTCTAGCTTCCAAGTCGCACTTTCCATATCCTGGTTCCTCCACAAAAGTTTAACCATAGGAATGGTTTTCCTCCGCAACACGCAATCCTGAGCATCCAAAATGCGGACATGCACCTCCACATAAGAAAGATTTGGCTCCAACTGAGGCACAGAATCCAAAACCTGCCTGCCACTCTTCACACATTTTCGCAGCTGACTGACGTGAAAGACATCATGCACGCCAGGAAAGTTTGCGGGCAACTCCAAACTGTAAGCTGATACACTTACCCGCTCAACAATCATAAACGACCCCACATACCTCATGTCCAACTTCCTATTCTTGCCAAACCTCTTGACTCCAATCATTGGGGAAACATTTAAGAACACCAAGTCCCCCACAACAAATTCCAAGCTAGATCTATGCCGGTTGGCGTTCTTCTCATATCTCTCTTGAGCTATCCGAAGCTTCTCCTGAATAAGTTTCACAGCAATTTCCATCTCTTTGAGCGCCTCTGGACCCAACAGCGGTCCCTCGCCAACCTCAGCCCAAAACAAGGGAGTCCTACAGCGCCTCCCATTCAATGCTTCAAAAGGAGCCATTTGAAAGCTTTCTTGGTAACTGTTATGAAAGTGAGGGTAAGACTTACCTTAACTCTAGAGGGGGGGGGGGGTGAATATAGTATTTTAAAATAATTTTGCAAATTAAAAATTAATTGGCAGTAGAAGACTTGATTTATTTATAAGTGTATTGTGCTTGCAGTAAATGAAACTAAGTAAGCAAGAAACAAAAACACAGCACACAGCAAATAAAACACAGCAACCAGAAGACACAAAGATCTATAGTGGTTCCCAAATCAGTCTGGGTACATCCACTCTTCTACCACCCTAGGTAGGAATCCACTGTAGGAATAGTTGATCAGGTGTCCTGGGCACCAATGAGCTTTTGATAAGGTTCTCAAAAACCAAACTAGATTTTTGATCAGGTGTCTTGCCACCAATGAGTTTTGACAAGGTCTCAGAAACCAAACACAAAAATTTTGAAGGGAGTTTTGAGTAACCCTTTTACACCAAAGAAAAATAAAAGAGGTGAAGTTGTTCTTCTCTGTTCAACAGTCAAAGAGAAGACTAGTGGATTGATATTGTCAAAGCTCTCCCTGAGATTTGCAATTATTCAGGAAGAGAAGCTTTGCACAGGGTGATAGGCCTTCAAAATAATTGAGATCTCCAGCAAAGAATGATTTCAGCAAAGTCTGAAATGTATTGTGTCTAGAGTCTTGATTGATGAAGCCTGATACACTTGAGTCTGAGATGAGAAACTGTAATCCTGTAGTAGTTATGTGTCTCACAGATCTCAAATGTTGTTCTCAGTTTTTCTCTTATTGTCTGTTATCCTGTATTGATCATCTCTGTCTCTCTTCTGAAATGATATATTGAAATCCAATCTTCTAAATAGTCGTTAGCCAGTCATACATGACTTCCTTAATTGATAATTGTCTCTAGAGGAAAGTCCTAAGTGACATTCTCCTTTAATCTCCTTGAAACTTGCTCCAGATTAATTAAAACGGCTACAAGATCCTTTGCATTAACTTCTGGATATGAATAAATTTGAATTCCATAACTGAATGAATTTGAAATCCTGAAATCGTCGATCTCTCAAGAAAATCGTCGATCTGAGTTCGACTACCGTCGACCTGAGCTCAAAGACTGGAATTGACTTGAAACAGAGATCGTAGATCTGAGCTCGACTATCGTCGATCTAAGCTCAGAGATCTGGATTTTGGCTAGAGACAGAAACGTCGATCTGAGCTCGGAGATCGTCGAACCGAGTTCGACGACTTGTTGAACTGAGCTCAGAGATAGTCGAACTGAGTTCGACGCCTCGTCGATCTGAGCTCGACGATAATTTCCTTAGTCTCACTGCACTTGAAATCTGAACTAGGAGGTCTTGGGGGCAGCTTTCAAACCTAAGTTCTAAGCCCTAGACCTATTCTAGTTTGACCTTTAAATCTATATAATAAGGTCAAGACATATTCCTAAGGACATAGTGATCCTTACCCAAATCAGTAATCGGGTGTTCCAACAATCTCCCCCTATTTGGGTTAGGATTACTATTTACATGACATATAGGAAATAACAAGCATACAAGCAAATACAACATTATAGAATAATGAAGTGCAACATTGCAGAAGCAAATGAATAATCACAGCAGATTGTCAGAGAGAGATATATATTATTCAGCTTACACAATCAGTCCTTTTCTTCTGTCTTTTTGAATAAGATTTCTCTGTTGGGATCTTGAGCTTCCTTCTTAGATCTTCTGTCATCAGCAGCACCGAGGGAGGTTTGAGATTTGGATATGGGAAAAACAGCCTCTCATGCTGCAACTTAAAGTTCCTCTTCTACTTCTTAAAAACAATTTCTTCAAGATATTCTTGCTCAGCCATCCTTCACCCCATCCATTTCCATTCCAGTGACATCCCTCACCATCATTCCCATTTCTCAACCATCCATCCCACTGCCATCCACATCATTTCTCAACATACCTGCAGCTCCACCAACTCCATCAACTTCTGTAACATTCTCTTCTACCTCTACTCAAGCATCCCTTGAGCAAGTAGATCTTCCAGCCCTTGCAGATAAGCTTTATGAGGTGTTAGCTCCCAGGCTAGCACTCTTGCTGGATACCTCCATGGCTCCACTTCTTAACTCAATCAATGAATTATCTGCCAGGCTTTATTCTTTCCATCCTCCTCAGGTAATCCCTTCCGTGGGGTTCCTTGATCCAGTTACAACTGAATCCAGGCAGGGGGAGATGCCACATGAAGAAGAGATGTTGCCTCCTCCAGATGAAGATGTGCAAGTTGCTCCAGCCCCAACTCCAGTTCTATCCTTCAGTTCAGTTGACTTTAGGTCACTGCTTTCAGAATTTGATGCTCTCCATAGCAGATATCTTCTAGCTCAAGAAGCTTATGGTCTTACTAAGGCCATTGTGCCTATTTCCAGTTGTTTAGGAAGAGAAGCTTTGCACAGGGTGATAGGCCTTCACAATAATTGAGATCTCCAGCAAAGAATGATTTCCGTAAAGACTTAAATGTGTTGTGTCTGGAGTCTTGATTGATGAAGCCTTGATACACTTGAGTCTGAGATGAGAAACTGTAATCCTGTAATTGTTATGTGTCTCACAGATCTCAGATTGTACAACCCCGTGTCCGCCGGAGGATCTTAGACCCCTCTACCCGCTCCTTTAGGCGGGCCAGCCTCGACCCGCTCCTTTAGGCGGGCCAACCTCGACCCGCTCCTTTAGGCGGGCCAGCCCCGACCCGCTCCTTTAGGCGGGCCAGCCTCGACCCGCTCCTTTAGGCGGGCCAGCCCTGACCCGCTCCTTTAGGCGGGCCAGCCCCGACCCGCGTTTCTCGGTTATCAGGTCGGGACGGACTGTGCATAGCTGGTCAGGACAGCGGGATTAGGCTGTTGGCAGACCATCCCCAGGGGTCTTTCAGTAATTTCAAGCCATCAGAGGTTAGTTATTGGCAGGCCATCTTCTAAAAACTATAAATAGGACTCAAGGGGTACCTCAGAGTGGACGGACTTGTCTCCCAGTCTTTCAGTGTTCTCTGAGATACCTTAGCCCGACCTTTTTGGCTAAGGAGGGGAAGCGCTCTGAGATCTTCCGGGTTTGTGGTGGGACCTCCGCGCCGGGCCCTTGGTCTAGTCCTCTGTTCTTTCCTTCTCTTCGGTTGCTTTTCTTGCAGGAACGAAGTAGGTGTGCGACCACCCCTTCCCCAAGGGTGAACTCCACAGAGACCGATCTTTCGGTTTCAACATTTTGGTGCGGTGAGCGTGGAAAGTGGACAACTCAGAAAACCTTCCGCAGGATCAATGACTGGAGGAGAAGGGCAGGGCTCGGACAGGACCGACTCGCCACCCCCACCCCCTCCCGCCATCGCGGGGATGTTTGAGGAATTTAGACAGGAAATGCTCGGCGTGGTCAGGCTCATACTCGGCATGCGGGCCGAAAGTACGACCCCGGTAATCCCGGTTCTCGCGGACCCGGCGCTCGGCGAGGCGGCTCCCGCCCGGCGAGCCGGGAAGGAAGTGGTCTATGAGGGCCGAGGTGCCGAGCTCCCAGGGCAAGTGCTCTTCCCAGGCTCGGGGAGCGGCGGTCGATTCGGCGAGCTAGGGGCGCGAGACCCTCCAACCCGCCCGGCGGGTGGAGGCAGTCCTTTCAGCGAATTGGTCTCTTCCGCGCCAGTCCCGGATGGGTTCAGGGAGCCCGAGGTGTCCTATTACACCAGAAGGGGAGATCCGGTCCAACACGTCCAGTGGTTCGAGGACGTGGTCTCCATCCGGCAAATGTCGGACGGGTTCAAGTGCTGACTCTTCGCTATCACTCTCAGAGAGAAGGCGAGGGAGTGGTTCCATCAGCTACCGTCCAACTCCATCCACTGCTTCGAGGACCTTCGCCGGGGGTTCGTGCTGATATTCACTACCTCTAAGAGGAGTAAGAGGGAGTCGGAATCTCTGTTCCGTATCAAACAAGAGGCGAACGAGACCCTGGGAAGCTATGTTGACCGCTTCTAGGAGGAGGTTACCCAGGTTCAGGAGACGCCGGGCCATACCCTGATGATGGCCTTCACACTGGGACTACAGCAGGGTTTCTTTCGCATGGAGTTGAAAAGGGTTCCCCCCCTCTCCTATGAAGAGTTAATGGAAAGGGCGGCGAGAGAAGTCGACGGAGAGGCGTCGAATCCAGAGTTTGCCCAGAAGCTAGCCAGATGGGCTACGGAAGAGGAGAGGCCAAAGGGAGGTAGAGGCCAGGAGGAGAGGAGAGCCGATCCCCGGCAGAGGGATGGGCAACATCAGCAGCAACAACAGCAGCCCAGGTGGGGGGCGCCAAGAGCCGAATCACCGGCTAGGATGGAGGCCAGAGTGGCAGGAGCAGTGGGCGAGGAGAGGGTTCTACGGAGGGGACCGTCGCCAGGGAGGCCAGGGTCAGTTCTACCCTCCCGGAGGAAGGCAAGGCCGAAGGCCACCTCTTCCCGACCAAGAAGAGGCTATGGCCATAGCCATGGGGGAGAGAAGAAGGCCGGCGAGAAGGAGGAGAAGAGAAGTCAGGGTGGAGATATTGTACTGTGATTTCCACCAGGAAGATGGGCACTCCACCGTCACGTGCCCGGAGTTCCTCGAGATGAGAGGAAACAGGGAGCAGCAGCGCCATCAAGATCACCAGGGAGTGCGGATCAAAGAAGTTCTGCCTCGGAGGGAGGAGGACAGATGCGAAGATCGGGCTGATGTGGGGTCCCGGGGTGGGATCGGAGCGATCCACGGGGGGGCGGGGGTCGAGGCCTCCCGCAAGGCAAGCCTCCACACTATGTACCGCAGGAGCGTTGGCTCCACATCCCAGACCCCGCCCCCAGAAGAGAGAATCACATTCTCCATCCAGGACATGCCAGGTCACGAAGATCCCTTTTGCGATGCGCTGGTCATTCAGACAGCCATCGAAGATTTCACCGTCTCCCGGATCCTCATCGACAACGGGATTTCGGTCAACGTCATCTTTAAGAGGGCGTTCGACGCGATGAAGGTGGAGGCCAGGAGGGTGTTGGCCTCGGATGGGCCCCTGTTCGGCTTCTCAGGGGAGAGGAAGGAAGTTGAAGGAGGAGTGGGACTCAATGTTTCCCTGGGGGGGGGGCAGTCTCGCAACTGCAAGTTCGTCATCGTGGACGCCCCCAGCAGCTACAGCGCCATCTTCGGGAGGGCCCTTATCAGCGCCTTCCGCTGCGTCCCCTCATCCTTCCACCAATGCCTCAAGTTTAACGTCGAGGGGGTCCAGGTCCAGGTCCGCGGAGATCCCAAAGTGGCGAGAGAATGTTACGTCACGGCAGTGAACTCTATCTCTTGGTTAGAAGGAGCCGAGGAGATGGGACGGAGGATGGAGGAGACGGAGCAGGAGGCTGGCAGAGAAGATATGGAAGTGGAGGAGAGCCGCGCCTAGGAAGAAGTGGTGGAGGAAGTCCAGGGGCCGGCCGAAGCAATGGCCGTGGAGGAAGTCGAGGAAGAAGTCTCCGCCCCCGGAGGAGTTACTGAAGAATGGGGGGAGCAGTCCCGTCTAGAGGCAGCAGAAGAGGTGGTGGAGGTGGAGGTCCTCACCTTCGGTGGCAGGGTCAAGAAGGTCCGCGTCAGCGGAGGTCAGACTCTGGAGGCTCAAGGCAGGATGCTGGAGTGCATCCAGAAGAACGTGGATATCTTCGCTTGGAGTGCTGCGGAGATTCCGGGGATCGACGCCGACGTGGCCTGCCACCGCCTTAACCTGAACCCAGAGGCTCGCCCCATCCAGCAGAAGAAGAGGGCCACAGCGGACAGGCTTGCCGAGCCGATTCGGGAGGAGGTGGCCAAGCTCCTCAAGGCCGGTTTCATTTTCGAAATCCAATACCCCGGCTGGGTCTCCAATGTTGTAATGGTTAAAAAAGGAGACGGCTGGTGGAGGATGTGTGTCGATTTTTCTTTACTTAATAAAGCATGCCCTAAGGATTGTTATCCCTTGCCTCGGATCGACGCGCTGGTAGATTCAGCCGTTGGTTTTTCTATAATGAGTTTCCTAGATGCTTTTTCAGGTTACCACCAGATTAGGATGCACCCTCCCGACGTCAAAGATGTCTCTTTCATCACGGGGGATGGGTGTTATTGCTACAAAATGATGCCCTTCGGGCTAAAAAATGCAGGTGCGACCTACCAGAAAATGATGGACAGGATCTTCCGAGAGCAGAAGGGCAGGAACCTGGAGGTGTACGTAGACGATCTCATGGTCAAGAGCCTCAGCATCGACTCTCACCTCCTGGACCTGGAGGAGACTTTCACTACCCTTCAGAAGCATAAAATGAGATTGAACCCCTCGAAGTGCATCTTCGGGGCAAGCAGGGGGAAATTTCTGGGGCATCTCCTCACCCCTGCTGGAGTAGAGCCCAATCCCGACAAGGTGACGGCAATTCTGGAGTTGGGGTCATCGCGGAATGCAAGAGAAGTACAGCGGTTGACGGGTAAGTTAGCAGGGCTGAGCAGGTTCCTTTCTCGGGCCGGAGAGAAGTGCTCTCCCTTCTTCAAAACCCTGAGAGGAGGTCGGAAGTTCGAATGGACCCCGGAGTGCGAGGAAGCATTCCAGGCCCTGAAGAGACAGTTGACTCGGGCTCCCCTGCTCCAGGGACCAAAGGAAGGGGAGGACTTATTCCTGTACTTGGGCGTTGGGACAGAGGCCCTGAGCTCTGTGTTAGTTCGGGAAGAGGGGAAGAAGCAACTCCCGATTTACTATGTCAGTAGGGTGTTGAGGAAGGCCGAGCTCCGCTACCCTATTCTGGAGAAGTTGGCATTTGCTCTGATCATCTCGGCCCGGAGGCTCCGACCTTACTTCCAGGCTCATTCAATCAGAGTAGTGACTGACCACCCCCTCCGTAACATCTTTGGGGGGGGGGGGGGGGGTGGAGCATTCGGGAAGATTGGCAAAGTGGTCGGAGGAATTGAGCGAGTTCGACGTCTCCTTCGTCCCCCGTCTCTCGATCAAAGCACAAGTTATGGCAGATTTTCTGGCTGAATACATGATCGAGGTGGCGGAGGAAGAACTCACTCGCCCGGTTCCTTGGAAGATTATGGTGGATGGCGCTTCGGGAAATAATTCCCTAGGAGTCGGGATCATCCTAGAAAGTCCTAATGGGACAAGAATAGAGCAGACAGTGGTAATACACTTCCCCATCACCAACAACCAGGCGGAGTATGAAGCAGTGATCGCAGGGCTGGATGTCACTCGGAGGAATTTACCCCGGACCCCGAGCAGATCCCGCTGTCAGGCTCCCATCAAGCTGGCAGGGCTGGATGTCACTCGAAGAAGTTTGCCTTGGACCCCAAGCAGATCCCGCTGTCAGGCTCCCATCAAGCTGGCAGGGCTGGATGTCACTCGTAGAAGTTTGCCCCGGACCCCGAGCAGATCCCGCTGTCAGGCTCCCATCAAGCTGGCAGGGCTGGATGTCACTCGGAGAAGTTTGCCCCGGACCCCGGACCCCGAGCAGATCTGGATGTCCGCTGTCAGGCTCCCATCAAGCTGGCAGGGCTGGATGTCACTCGGAGAAGTTTGCCCCGGACCCCGAGCAGATCCCGCTGTCAGGCTCCCATCAAGCTGGCAGGGCTGGATGTCACTCGGAGAAGTTTGCCCCGGACCCCGAGCAGATCCCGCTGTCAGGCTCCCATCAAGCTGGCAGGGCTGGATGTCACTCGGAGAAGTTTGCCCCGGACCCCGAGCAGATCCCGCTGTCAGGCTCCCATCAAGCTGGCAGGGCTGGATGTCACTCGGAGAAGTTTGCCCCGGACCCCGAGCAGATCCCGCTGTCAGGCTCCCATCAAGCTGGCAGGGCTGGATGTCACTCGGAGAAGTTTGCCCCGGACCCCGAGCAGATCCCGCTGTCAGGCTCCCATCAAGCTGGCAGGGCTGGATGTCACTCGGAGAAGTTTGCCCCGGACCCCGAGCAGATCCCGCTGTCAGGCTCCCATCAAGCTGGCAGGGCTGGATGTCACTCGGAGAAGTTTGCCCCGGACCCCGAGCAGATCCCGCTGTCAGGCTCCCATCAAGCTGGCAGGGCTGGATGTCACTCGGAGGAAGTTTGCCCCGGACCCCGAGCAGATCCCGCTGTCAGGCTCCCATCAAGCTGGCAGGGCTGGATGTCACTCGGAGAAGTTTGCCCCGGACCCCGAGCAGATCCTACTGTCAGGCTCCCATCAAGCTGGCAGGGCTGGATGTCACTCGGAGGAATTTACCCCGGAACCCGAGCAGATCCCGCTGTCAGGCTCCCATCAAGCTGGCAGGGCTGGATGTCACTCGGAGAAGTTTGCCCCGGACCCCGAGCAGATCCCGCTGTCAGGCTCCCATCAAGCTGGCAGGGCTTGATGTCACTCGGAGAAGTTTGCCCCGGACCCCGAGCAGATCCCGCTGTCAGGCTCCCATCAAGCTGGCAGGGCTGGATGTCACTCGGAGGAATTTACCCCGGACCCCGAGCAGATCCCGCTGTCAGGCTCCCATCAAGCTGGCAGGGCTGGATGTCACTCGGTGAAGTTTGCCCCGGACTCCGAGTAGATCCCGCTGTCAGGCTCCCATCAAGCTGGCAGGGCTGGATGTCACTCGGAGAAGTTTGCCCCGGACCCCGAGCAGATCCCGCTGTCAGGCTCCCATCAAGCTGGCAGGGCTGGATGTCACTCGGAGGAGTTTGCCCCGGACCCCGAGAAGATCCCGCTGTCAGGCTCCCATCAAGCTGGCAGGGCTGGATGTCACTCGGAGAAGTTTGCCCCGGACCCCGAGCAGATCCCGCTGTCAGGCTCTCATCAAGCTGGCAGGGCTGGATGTCACTCGGAGGAATTTATCCCGGACCCCGAGCAGATCCCGCTGTCAGGCTCCCATCAAGCTGGCAGGGCTGGATGTCACTCGGAGAAGTTTGCCCTGGAGCCCGAACAGATCCCGCTGTCAGGCTTTCATCAAGCTGGCAGGGCTGGATGTCACTCGGAGAAGTTTGCCCCGGACCCCGAGCAGATCCCGCTGTCAGGCTCCCATCAAGCTGGCAGGGCTGGATGTCACTCGGAGGAATTTACCCCGGACCCCGAGCAGATCCCGCTATCAGGCTCCCATCAAGCTGGCAGGGCTGGATGTCACTCAAAGAAGTTTGCCCCGGACCCCGAGCAGATCCCGCTGTCAGGCTCCCATCAAGCTGGCAGGGCTGGATGTCACTCGGAGAAGTTTGCCCCGGACCCCGAGCAGATCCCGCTGTCAGGCTCCCATCAAGCTGGCAGGGCTGGATATCACTCGGAGAAGTTTACCTCGTACCCCGAGCAGATCCCGCTGTCAGGCTCCCATCAAGCTGGCAGGGCTGGATGTCACTCGTAGGAATTTACCCCGGACCCCGAGCAGATCCCGCTGTCAGGCTCCCATCAAGCTGGCAGGGCTGGATGTCACTCGGAGAAGTTTGCCCCTGACCCCGAGCAGATCCTGCTGTCAGGCTCCCATCAAGCTGGCAGGGCTGGATGTCACTCGGAGGAGTTTGCCAAAAAGAAAATAAAAAGTTCTTTTTTGAAATGCTGAGGTTTACATGTTTTCGTATGAGTCGGAGGAATTTACCCCGGACCCCGAGCGGATCTCGCTGTCAGCCCCCCATCAGGCTGACGGAGCCGAATGTCACTCGGGGGAGCCAGTTTAGGCCCAGCCAGTACGAGCCCGCGGGCGGTGTTCGACTATCGTCGATCTCTACCTCGGCCGAGGCGTCGTTCGACTATCGTCGATCTCCCTCTCGGCCAAGACGTCGTTCGACTATCGTCGATCTCCCTCTCGGCCAAGGCGTCGTTCGACTATCGTCGATCTCTGCTTTCGTCGAAGCGTCGTTCAACTATCGTTGAGCTCCGAATAGAGATAGTCGAGCTTCAGTTTGTCTTAATTCCGCTGTCCGCTCGACGCTTTTTCCGGTGAAAGAACGCCGAGCTCGCATTTGTTTGAAGTCGTTCGACGCTCTGGCGCCTTTCCAGGAGGAGATCATTAGGCCGACCCGCGCGAGCTTTAGCGCAATAGCCCGGCCTACTCGCTCTCTTTGCGGCAAAGAGTATGACAGCGAACCCGGACAGGCGATGCGAGTCGCCCATCCGCGTCGCGACTGCCCGGCGTTCCTCGCACTCCCAAGTCAAAAATCTCACTCAAGAGCGACTCTACAACTTTACTCGCGCGCGATGGCAAAGACGTAAAGTGAGCTACTCAAGGCAAAATACAAGAGGCAAACGCGAGAAGCGAATAATGAAGAATGAGCAAAGAAAGCATTCACATTACAGCGAAAGAATGAAAGATTTATCATTACACTTAGGTTTGTCAAAAAGAAAATATTACAAAAACCCCAGACATGGGCCCTCGACGCTGCGACAAAAAGAAAAGGAAAATCAAGTGTGCAAGCCCTCGGCGAGGCGAACCCTAAGTTGCGAGCCCCCTCATATGGGGTGAAAGTGAGACCCACCCGGCTTCGGTATCGGGAGGAACAGCTCCGGTACCACCTCGTCAGCCGAAAGCTTGGCACAACTACTCCTAAGGAGATTGGCCCGCTGCAACGGCTGGAAGGTGTATTTCGCCGCGCTGGCCGCTTTCTTCTGCATCATCACTTCTATATCGTAGTCGCTGTAATGAGTAAGTTGACAGCCGCTTGTGGATGACGGTGGCGCAGCCGCAGCAGCCTCCAGTGCATCCACCCGTGCCCGTAATGCCTGCTTCTCCTGCTGAAGGGTGACGATTCCAGTGCCCATCCGGCTAGCCGTCGCCGCGTCCTGCGAAAAGGAAGATTATTGAGTCAGATCGCTCTGGGCGAGGAAAGGCCGACGCGAGTTAGCTCGCTTACCACTCCCCCCAAGTATTGCGCGAGGGCGACATCAGATGCCTCGGCCCGCTTCTATAGCTCGTCCGCCTCCTCTTGAGCAAGCTTGCGAGCCGCCTCCTTCTCGTCAATAATTTTTTCGAGGGACGGGATGTTCTTCTCCATCCGAAGGCATCGCCGGCTGACCATGTGGGCCAGCTCAAGGCTGCGAAGCTGGGCCCACGCGCTTTTGTAGACCAGCACCCACGTCCCCTCCTCGCCATAGATGGCGGCGTCCTCCCGGCCCGTAGAGGCCGAAGGAGAGGTTATACGCATCTCCGCGGCTGGTTTCCTGCTCCACCCAACTCGGCAGCGCCGAGGATATGGAGACTCGGTTGATCTCTTTATCCCACTGAAGTAGCGGGACCCCGAGCTCGTCCAAGGGCCCCTCCCCGAATCCGAAGTTGTAGTGTCCCCGGGGGGACCAACTTCTTTGCGGGCTGACCCCCTTCTAGCGATTGCGATATGCCCGCCCCCGCACCGGCTGAGCCGATGGCCGGTGCGGCCGAGGGACAAGGCGGAGGAGGATCAACAGACTGTTGACCGACAGGAGCCTTGCCCTTGTCGGGAGTCGGGAGAGGTGCGCCACTCTGTTGGTACCCTAGATGTGATTTGGCTTATGTAATCCCTTTCCAGCCCCTCTTGATCCATATAAAGATATATGATCATGTTTAGACTTTGCTTAGTCTCCCTAGGGCAGTATATAACTGACCTAGAGCTTAGGTTAGAAGTTCTAGATGTTTTTTTAGTTAAGGCTTTTCCGTTCGACCATCGTCGAACGAGGCCTCGCGATCGTCGATCATTGGTCGACGATAGCAGGGCTATTGAATCGTTGAAGACAAGACAATTATCGTCGACCGTTGGTCGACGATCTCAGAGCAAGCTTACTACGCCTGAAGGTTGGTCGACGATCTGTCATCAACAGATCGACGATCGTGTTCTTGCTTCACGATTTCTGTCTCGACAGATATTTGCTTTTGCTGGTCGACTATCTGTTTGCTGGTCGACTATCTGTTAGCCGGTCGACGATCTATTAGCTGGTCGACGATTTCTGGTCGACGATTTCTGTTCCGACAGATTCCTGCTATTAGTCGACGATCTGTTTGCAGGTCGACGATCTTCGAACCCCTGTTCGACGATTTCTGTCTGCCTTTATCTTTTTGTATTTATTCTATTCCTTGGTTTATTTCCAAGTGTTTTAGTTGGTGGTTAGATTGATTCTCTGATATTATTGTTGCTAAATTTATGGTTTAAATTCAAATAAATTGATTACAAATTCTGTCAAGCATAAATCACGGGATTCAGTATTCTTGATAAAGCATTTTGTCCTATTATACAAATTGCGTTGACTTTATCTTTCCAGCCTGTTTTCTAGCCGTTGGTACTATGTACTATTTCCAAGAATGGTACGTCTTTATGCTGAGATATTTTTCCCGCTTATTTTATTCCTTATTAGGACTGACAGAAAGTTAATAGGCCATTCTATTCCTATTGCTATATTCTATTTTGAGATAATCTGTTGCAGGGCTCGAGAATTCAAATCAATAGAGCCGTTCCAAAAGAAAAACGTGAAGACATATTTAAAAGAGATTTTTCTCTCAGAAAAGAAGAAGTTACAGACACAGAGAAAGATTGTTCATCCGCTCAAGCATCATCAGAGCAGCTCTTCACAATCTCACAACAAGAAGAAGAAAAGTTTTCCTGAAGCAAAAGCCCAGAGCAATCATCTTTCATTCTCAAGTCTCCTGAGCATTTGCTTAGAGTTTTCAAGACTTCAGAAAGAGCTCCAGTTCTGCTTCAAGTGCTCCAGAATCTTAAGACCTGATAAAAATCAGTCTTCAGATCTCTGAGGATTTAGTTTCAGTTTATCTGAAACTCCTTCATCCTGAAGCAAAGGCTTTCCCTGGACTTCCACTGAGCCAGGGGGAGACTTTGATTCTTTAGAGAATCCACAAATCTTCTCTAATCTGTATTTAAAACAGAGAAGATAATCTAACCCTCTCAACCCCATTGTAAAAAGAGTTTGTTCACACCTCTTCAAAAGTGAACGTTGGTGACAGGGCACCTTATCAACAACCTGTGGTTGAGCATCCTTATCAAAAGCTCAAAGGGTCTGTTTGATCTACCTGAATCAGATCATTGGTGGCAGGGCACCTTAGCAAAAACCTGTAGTGGATTCCTACCAGGGTGGTAGAAGAGTGGATGTACCTATTTAAAGGGAACCACTATATATCCTGTGTCTCTCTGGTTCTTGCTGATTTGTTTATTCTGTGGCTGTGATAGAACTACCTAGGATTGCTAGTTGCTGTGATAGGCTTGTAGTTAACTGAAATTTCAGTCAACTTCTCCACTTGTGCACTTCACTGTGTTAGGCTCTTAGGGTTCAAGTATCAGATTTTTTATTCCGCAAATAAACTCCAAGGGAGCTGACTAAGTGTTCATAAAATTTTGAATACTCTATTCACCCCCCCTCTAGAGTAGTTTACAACTTATCCCCTCACTTTCAATTGGTATCAGAGGGAGGTTAGCTGTTCATACAGGCTAACACCTGAGTTAAAAGATCCTGTGATAAGTTGTTTCCTGATACCATTCACAAACACTTTCACACATGGCCCAGTCTAAGGATTATTCAAGCACCAGACCTCCTGTATGCAACTTGTCCAAGTTTGGCATATGGAAGGCCAGGATAAGACTATACATGAATTCTATTGATGAAGATATTTTTTCTTCTATTTTGACAGGACCACCTGCTAGGCCTGCTGCTGCTTCCACTTCTGCTGATCTCAGTGCTGTGCCACCACCTGACTACAATGAAACTTACAAGAAGGCAAAAGCAGCTGATGCTAAAGCAATGAATATCCTAGCTCAGACAATGTCTGATGAGATATTCCAGAAGCTGGCTGAATGTACCTCAGCCAAAGCTATGTGGGATTCCCTCAACCACATAGTTGCTGGCTCAGCTGATGAGAGGAAGGACAGGAGATCCAATCTCACCTCTCAGTATGAAAATTTCAAGAAGGATGATGCTGAAGACATTGACACAATGTACACAAGACTCAGTTCAATAATAAGTGAACTGAGGTCTTTGGACAAGGAGATAACTTTGTCAGAAGTAAATGACAAGATCCTATGTGCCTTCCCATTTCTTGGGACTCAAGGATATGGCCCATCAAGGATGGAAGAAACACTGTGGAACTCTCCACAGAAGCTCTGTTGGGAAAGCTCAGGTCATATGAGCAAACCTTAAAGAGTAGAGCTGCTGTAACTGAAGTGAAGACTCCTACTCCTACAAAGAAAGAGCACTCTCTAGCTCTTAAGGCTGCTGAGACTTCTGAAGGAAGTCAATCAAATGAGGAGTTACTGGCACTCATTGCCAAGAGGTTCTTCAACATGGGAAGAAGAGACCTCAGAAAGAAGTTCTCCAAGCATGAGGACAAGCCAAGGTATGACAAGACTCCATCTAAAGAAACCATTTGTTATGTTTGCAGCAAGCCTGGACACATTGCCCCAGATTGTCCAGAGAAGAAGTACAAGGAGAAGAAACATGAGAAAGAATACAGGAAGCACCACTCCAAGTCCTCATCACACAAATACAAGAAGAAGGACAAGGGATTTGTGGCTGCTACCTGGAGTGAAACAGAAGAGGATACCTGCTCCTCTAGCTCCAGTGATTCAGAAGAAGAAGAAGAGAAGAAAGCCAAAGAGGTCTGCCTCATGGCTATTGATGCCTGCAGCTCTCTGTCAGCTGCAGAGAATTCTGAAGAAGAAGGAGACAATGAAGAAGATTCCTTTATGGAGGACCAGGTAATCGACTCATTTGATTTCTCATCTCCTGAGTTCAAACTAAAATTTAAAACTCTATGTTTAGATTTACTATTATCTGAAAAAGAAATTAAGTCACTTAGATTAAAAATAATGGAACTAGACATGGAAGGTATTGAAATAATCAGATTAGAAAAGGAATTAGAGAGCTCAAAAGAAGAAGTAATATTCCTAAAATTAGAACTAGCTAAATCTAAGAGGTTAGAAGAACAATTAAATGGCAGAAGCCTCAAATTATCTGAAATAACCTGTATAGCAAACACTAGGGTTGGTAATGATAAACTAGGCTTAGGTGCTACACCTAGTGAACCCATCCTCCTCACAAAGGAGAGATTTAGCACTCCAGTAAAATTTGTTTCTGAATCAGGAATAAAGAATACTGAGGAAATTGAAAAATGCAAGAAAATTCAGAATAAGATTAAGAAAGAGAATAGGAAGAAAAAATTTCTAGCTTTACAAAAATCGTCGAACATTAATCGACGATCGTCAAACCAATCGTCGAACGACTATCGACGATCGCTGAACACCTACACTGAGTATAATAGCTTTGGTGCAGGAGGTCGACGATCTCATCTTGAGTCGTCGACCAGTGATCGACGATATGGCTTGCGATCGTCGACCATTGATCGACGATCTGGACTTAAGCTGGAAAATAAAAACCAAACTTCCAGAACTTCAAATCCTAATCACCACCCCAGGTTGTTTAATCCGTCAACTGAATGGATTATCCCACCTAGGAGATCACACCCTTTAGGATATAAATCTAAGCCTGCAAAATCTTTTATATCTAGTTTTTCTTTTGTGAAGAATACTGGACCCAAGGTAACCTGGGTCCACAATGTATAACTGTTCTTTCTGCAGGTGAAGACCTATCCAGTCATACATGACAAATGGTATCTGGATAGTGGATGCTCAAAGCATATGACAGGAAAGAAGAAGAACCTGTCAGGTTTCAAAGCCAAGCTGGGACCAAAAGTTGTATTTGGGGATTCCAGCTGTGGACAGACTGAAGGGTATGACAGCTTCACCATAGGAGCTGTAACCTTCAAGAAAGTAGCTTATGTCTCAGGACTAAAGCACAACCTAATCTCTGTAAGTCAAATGTGTGATGCTGGGTACAAGGTATGGTTTACTGACACTGCTTGCAATATTTCTTTAAATAATACTGTGGTGTTAGTAGGTATTAGAATTGGAAATGTATATGTTGTAGATTTTAATTCCTCCAAATCTAAAATATGCTTATTTAATGAAGTAACCAGTAATAATACCCTTTGGCATAAGAGACTTAGTCATGTAAACTTGAAAAACATTTCTAGGTTGGCTAAATACAATCTTGTAAGAGGATTACCTTCTTGCCCCTACAAGAAGGAAGGCCTTTGCAAAGCTTGTCAATTAGGAAAGCAAACAAGAAATAGCTTTAAATCAGTTAATAAAAGTGATTCTCCCAGGATTCTGTACTTGCTACATTTGGATTTATTTGGTCCTATTGCTGTACAGAGTCTTGGAGGAAAGTCTTACACTTTAGTAATTGTAGATGACTTCTCTAGGTTCACTTGGGTATTCTTCTTGAGAACTAAGGCTGATAACTTCAAGGTTCTTACAGATTTTCTAAAGTGTATACAGAGTGAGTATTCTACTCAGATTGCCTTGATCAGAAGTGATCATGGTACTGAGTTTGAGTCTCTTCTTATGCAAGAATTCTGTGAGAAGGAAGGTATCAAACATAGCTTCTCTGCTCCTAGAACTCCTCAACAAAATGGGGTAGTTGAAAGGAAAAACAGAACCCTAATTGAAGCTACAAGCACATTGTTGGCAGATGCTAACATGCCTCTGTCCTTTTGGGCTGAAGCAGTTAGCACAGCTAACTATGTATTGAACAGAAGTCTGATACATAAACTTAAGGGTAAGACTCCCTATGAATTACTTAAGCAAGTGAAACCTAAAATAGACTATTTTAGAGTATTTGGCTGTGTTGCTTTTGTTCATAACAATAACAAAGAATACCTTAGAAAATTTGAGGCAAAAGCTTCAATGGGAGTTTTTCTAGGATACTCTCAAGTAAGCAAAGCCTATAGGGTCCTTAATAAATCCTCTCTTAAGATAGAAGAGTCTGCACATGTCTCTTTTGATGAGACAGTCATGTATTATAAGGAGAAGGACTCTTCCTCTAATAGTACAGTGCAAGTCCTAGGAGTAAGTAAGGATTTGGAAGGTTTGAGACTCACACAGGAGAATCATCCCCAACAAACTCCTCAGGCTGCTTCTTTAGATTCTGAATCTGATGTAGAACTGCTTGAAGTTAAAGCACCTGCTCAAACAGTTGATCAAATTCCACATGAGGAATTAAATCTTGAAACTGTTGAAGATCAGATCATTGTTGAACCTACTGATCTTGTCACACTTAGAGATCACCCTGTATCTCAAGTGATTGGAGACATTTCAGCAGGAGTCCAGACAAGACATCAACTCAACAAAAATGTGATGTTTGCTTGTTTCCTTTCTCAGGTTGAGCCCCTAACCATTAAAGATGCTGAGCTTGATCCCCACTGGATTATAGCAATGCAAGAGGAGCTTAACCAGTTTGAAAGATGTAAAGTTTGGACCTTGGTTCCAAGACCAAGAGGCCAACGGATCATAGGCACCAAGTGGGTGTTTAGAAACAAGCTTGATGCCCAAGGCATAGTAGTTAGAAATAAGGCTAGGCTAGTAGCTCAAGGCTATAGACAGGAGGAAGGCATAGATTATGATCAGACTTTTGCCCCTGTAGCCAGACTAGAAGCCATTAGGATTTTCCTAGCCTATGCTGCCTATAAAAGATTTAAGGTCTTCCAAATAGATGTGAAGAGTGCCTTCCTCAATGGAGATTTAAAGGAAGAAGTGTTTGTTGAACAACCACCAGGGTTTGTTTCATCAACCTTACCCACTCATGTGTTCAAACTCCAAAAGGCTCTATATGGACTTAAGCAAGCTCCTAGAGCTTGGTATGAGACCTTAGCAAATTTTCTTCTAGAACACAAGTTTGTGAGAGGTGTAGTAGATAGAACCCTGTTCATTAGACATCATAAGGACTCACAACTGTTAGTTCAAATCTATGTAGATGACATTATATTTGGCTCTACTGATCCCAAACTATGCAAGAGGTTCTCTGAACTAATGCACTCCAAGTTTGAGATGAGCAGCATGGGTGAGTTATCCTATTTCCTTGGTCTCCAAGTGAAACAGAGTGTTGATGGCATTTTCATTTCTCAATCAAAATATGCCAGAGAGCTGGTTAAAAGATTTGGAATGTCTGATGCTTCATCAATGAGCACACCCATGGCCTCAAATGCAGTTATTGATTCTGATGTTAATGGCAAGTCTGTTGATCAAAAGAACTTTAGAGCCATTGTTGGTTCCCTGCTGTATTTGACTGCAAGTAGGCCTGACATAATGTTTGCTACATGCCTATGTGCTAGGTTTCAGGTCAACCCAAAGGAATCTCACTTAACTCTTCTCAAGAGGATTTTGAGATACCTTAAGGGATGCCCTAACTTAGGACTGTGGTACCCAGCTGAGTCAGGATTTGAATTAATTGGATATTCAGATGCTGATTATGCTGGTTGTAGAGTTGACAGGAAAAGCACCTCAGGGACTTGTCAGTTCCTGGGAGAGAGACTTGTCTCTTGGTTTTGCAAGAAACAGGCATCTGTGTCTACTTCAACTGCTGAGGCTGAATATATTGCAGCAGCTAGTTGTTGTTCACAGATCCTGTGGATTCAAAATCAGCTAGTGGATTATGGGTACACACACTCAAACACAAAAATTCTGTGTGACAGTACCAGTGCAATATCAATTGCTCAAAATCCTGTGCACCATTCCAGAACCAAGCACATTGAGATTAGACATCATTTTCTGAGAGATAATGTGGAAAAGAACAAGATAGTAATGGAATTTATATCCACAGACCTGCAGAGAGGAGATATTTTCACTAAGCCCCTTGATGAACAAAAGCATTTGTTCTTCCTGAACCAGCTTGGCATGATTAATGGTTCAGAGTAGTGAAAATTTGGTTAGTTTTGTTTTCTGTCTAAAATCGTCGAACGACTGCTCGACGATCTTCGACCAGGTCAGAACTATCGTCGACCAACCGTCGACGACAGCTCGTTCTGTAGTATGGCAGAAATCGTCGACCAACTGGTCAACGATTTCTCCTTAGGTATCTATCGTCGACCAATGGTCGACGACAGATTTTCTGTGCTGTGTGGAGAATCGTCGACCATCATATATTGATCGACGATCGTGGTAATTGCGTGTAGTCGGTCGATGTTTACCGATTAGTCAAACATTGACTGTCGTCGGTCTGTGTTCGACGACCGATTTTATTCCGGGTTCGACGATCGCAGATTTGTTTCTAATAGTCGATTTAGGTCTGAAGATCGTCGTCCTTCCGCTTCGTCTTTTCATATTCCTTCTCCTGGCTTAGAATTCGCTCTCGAACTCTAATCCCGCGCGATTCTCTTCTCCCCTGTGTTGCTTCTCGATTCGCCATCTTCTCTCAAATCCTATGGCGATTCCTTCTGCTGTTCTCTTCGGAATGAAGTTTGACACTGGCTTCTGTGTCGACTTCGATTCTTTCAGCCGATGCGATCAACCAATCCAAGATATCCTGCAGCTGTGTGAAGACCAAGGCCTCAAGAAATTTATGTCGTTCTCTCCTAAGATTCATATACCAGAAATTCGAGAATGGGTATACACCTCGTCCTCCAGCGACGAAGCGATGACAGGAAAGATAAATGGCGAGGAGGTCACTCTGACTCCTGAAGTATTGACTGAGCTGTTTGGACTGCCAACAGGAACTGAGGAATATGAGCAAAGCACAGAGGAATATGGCCGCATGCTATCTGTGATGGGCCATGCCGAAGGGATTCCTGCTAAGCTGCTGAAGATAAACTTGTCTCCAGAATACAAGTTTCTGGCCGACCTGGTGGGCAAGGTCGTTTTGGGAAAGCATTCTGCTCATGACAACATCAACCGGCAACAGTTTGCCCTGATGTCAGCTTTGGTGAATAAGGCACAGATTGCCTGGGGAAAAGTTCTGTTTGAACTAATAAGGAGAAAGAACAATAAGAAGGAAGTAAATCTTGCCAGGGTACTGGGTGTGTTTCTATATGTGAAAGCACCCCTGCTGCTTGTTTCTGCACCGTCCGCAGTCAACGCTAGCAAGAGGTTGGACCCCTCTCTATTCAAGAAATCCCAGAGGATTATCAAGAAGTCAGCCAGGGTTGATCCTAACCCTCCTTCAGACACGAGGGCTGATTCGGCCGCTCTCCCGCTTACTGGGGAAGGCTCAGCAATCCCTTCATCCTCCCTCTTTACCCCTGCATCCTCTTCTCCTGCATTACTTTCTACAACACCTGCAGTGCCACCACAACATGCATCCTTCATTCCACCTGCATCTCCACACCAGTCACCAACACCACAACACCTGGCAGCTTCAGCCAGTGTTGACATGGTGACTGCTACCATCCTCACGCATCTTTCTCAACATGAATCACACACTCATGTTGATGTTCACCCATCTCCACATGACTCATTTGATCATGTGGCAGATCATCCTCCCTCCATTCCATCCACCTCTACATCATCAGCATTTCAGATAACTCCTGAATTGCTTGCACATGTTGTAGAGCTCATCACTCCCTCCATCCAAAGCATGATTGAGGCTGCCAATGCCCCTCTCATTGCCTCCATCAATTCTCTCACTGATGCCATCAAATCCATCTCATCTTCTGCTGAGCCCCCTTCTGTAAGATGCATGACTCCAGTCCCCACTGAAGTCATGCAGGGGGAGATGTCTGTTGAAGTGGTCTCAGGTGATGCCCTGACCCTTCAGGATAATTCTTCTCTTCCCCTTCAAGGAACTGTAGAAGAACCTCAAGAGAGTCCAGAGAAAGAACCAGAAGGTAAACCTTAAAACTCTTCCTCCAAAGGATATAATCAGGACTTCAATTTGATATTTGTATCTAACAAAGACATTCACTCCCTAGTGAATCTAGCTTCTGAGGAAGAAGTTCCTGAAAAAGAAAATGAGGAAGTCCCCATGGACGTTTGTGAGAATGATGCTGCTCAACCTGAAGGTATAGCTTTATTTAAGATTCTAATTAATTCAAACTCCAACTTTGAGTTAATTTCTTATTCTTTCCTTTCCATCACAGCTGCTGATGATCTCACATCGGTATTACAAGTTGATGCTGCTAAATCCATTGATTCTGATAAAGATTTAGAATCCTATCTTAACCTAGACTGTGAGTCCTCACTCACATCTACTCCTTTTGTTCCTCCTTCTCAAGAGATAGTGGTCCCTCATAGACCTGAGTACCTTGATGACCCCTTGGTCAAGGATACTCTTTTCTTTTCCTGTATGGCACTCCTCTTGTGCCTTGTAGAGGTATCTATCCCTGATGTCACTGAACATCTAGAAGGAATTATAACCTCCTTCCTAGATGCAAAGTGGTATCCTGTGTAGATCTTCAGGTAATCCTATCTATTACCTGTTGTTTGTTCACCTTGGGGGAATATTTTATTCCCACTTGGTTGTTAACCTATCTCTCTTTGCATGCAGGCACAACCATAAATGCTGCTGCTGAAGAAATTGAAGATGTGCAAGATAGGGCAGACAATGCTCCCAAGATGACTGAAATGGCCTCAAGCTCAGGTACTCTAAACCTAGAACAATTTATAGCCTTTGTGGCTGAGAACATTGCCTCTGAGTACATTGAAGGGATGGCTAATTATCATCTGGATTCCCGAGCCATCTCTCTAGAGAAAGCATCTGCCCCTGCAGATATCGTCATCTTTTCTCCTCCTATCCTTACCTATCCTCTATCCATTCCTTCTATTGCAGAACTGGTCCCCAAGACAGTTCCTGAGTTGTATCCAGAATCAGAACTCTGGAAGAGGTCTCCAAATGTGGATCTTGATGCCCTCCTTAGGCAAGATGCCATTGAGGAAGCTAAAGAGAAAGAAGAAAGAGAAAAGAAAGACAAAGCTGAACCTACTGCCAAGGATCCTTCTGAACTTGACTTTGATGAATATGCTGGGAAAGACTCATCTCATTCTGATGATGATGATGATGATTCTGATGATTCTGACTCCTCTAAGAAAAGGAAAAGAGTTGCTTCCAAGAAAAGAAAAGCTCCTGCTCCTCCTACTGCCAATCCTAACAAGGATGTTCCCTATTACATTCTGAAGGGAATAGATCCTAAGAGCAAGGAATTCCAACCATGGATGAGACTGTCAAAGAATCAGACTAAAGAGAATAAGAGAAGAAAAAGATATGACACTCCTGTTCAGAAATTCCCCCCCAGAGGTCCTCCTCCACCTCCTGGTGCTGGAGCCTCTGGGAATCTCTCTTCTGCCCTCTCTGCAAGGTCAGCCAGTTCTAACACTTCTCAGACCTACCAAAGAAGGGTAATCAAAGCCAGGGAGGCCAAGATGTTTCAGGACAGGGAAGAAAAAGAAATGACAATGCTCTCGTGGAAAAAATAAAGGAGATGACTTTTCAGCATCCTACATTCTCTCCTCCTCCTTCTCCTCACAGGAAAGGTCCATCCTATTCTTCAAGAAAACCTGCTGCTACTGAGACAACTGAATCAAAAGGAAAAAGAGTGGTCTTTTCAGAAAAATCCCATAAAAGGTTCACTGAGCTTGCACCTCCAAAATCTCTATATGCTCAAACTGATCCTAAGAAGGCTGTGCAGATTCCTCTTGATTCAAGCAAACTTGCCACAGCTCTTCAAAGGAACATAGAGATTGCAGCTCATACAGATACTGATAGACCTCCCTCTCCATCAGATAAAACTGAAGCTGAAAGGATTGCCTCTATGGCAAGATTCAAAGAGTCTATTGCACTAAGCATGATGGAGAGAGCCAAATCTCAAGGACTAGATCCTACAGCCTACTCAACAATGTCAGAATTCAGAGAAAAGGAACTCAGCAGAATTCAAGTCAATCCAGAAGCCTTTGACACTGAAGAATACATGAGACTTCATCCTGCTGCAGTTCTACCAAGTTATGCTGAAAAGAAAATCATAGGTGAACATGATCTAATGCTATCCAAGAGACAAGCAGCAAACCCTAACAGAGAAATTATTTTCAAACCAGCTGCAATACCCAAAAACTCATCTGATGCTAAACTTGCTGATAAATCTGCTTGATACATTCCATTTCTGCCGATTTATGCTTGTTATATTTTCTGTGTATTGCCTGTGTTTTATCATTCTGGTTAATCTTTAGATTTGTTGTTGTCTGCTTTAGCCTTTAAACTGGATTGGATAACATAACCCAAATAGGGGGAGATTGTTGGTACCCTAGATGTGATTTGGCTTATGTAATCCCTTTCCAGCCCCTCTTGATCCATATAAAGATATATGATCATGTTTAGACTTTGCTTAGTCTCCCTAGGGCAGTATATAACTGACCTAGAGCTTAGGTTAGAAGTTCTAGATATTTTTTTAGTTAAGGCTTTTCCGTTCGACCATCGTCGAACGAGGCCTCGCGATCGTCGATCATTGGTCGACGATAGCAGGGCTATTGAATCGTTGAAGACAAGACAATTATCGTCGACCGTTGGTCGACGATCTCAGAGCAAGCTTACTACGCCCTGAAGGTTGGTCGACGATCTGTCATCAACAGATCGACGATCGTGTTCTTGCTTCACGATTTCTGTCTCGACAGATATTTGCTTTTGCTGGTCGACTATCTGTTTGCTGGTCGACTATCTGTTAGCCGGTCGACGATCTATTAGCTGGTCGACGATTTCTGGTCGACGATTTCTGTTCCGACAGATTCCTGCTATTAGTCGACGATCTGTTTGCAGGTCGACGATCTTCGAACCCCTGTTCGACGATTTCTGTCTGCCTTTATCTTTTTGTATTTATTCTATTCCTTGGTTTATTTCCAAGTGTTTTAGTTGGTGGTTAGATTGATTCTCTGATATTATTGTTACTAAATTTATGGTTTAAATTCAAATAAATTGATTACAAATTCTGTCAAGCATAAATCACGGGATTCAGTATTCTTGATAAAGCATTTTGTCCTATTATACAAATTGCGTTGACTTTATCTTTCCAGCCTGTTTTCTAGCCGTTGGTACTATGTACTATTTCCAAGAATGATACGTCTTTATGCTGAGATATTTTTCCCGCTTATTTTATTCCTTATTGGGACTGACAGAAAGTTAATAGGCCATTCTATTCCTATTGCTATATTCTATTTTGAGATAATCTGTTGCAGGGCTCGAGAATTCAAATCAATAGAGCCGTTCCAAAAGAAAAACGTGAAGACATATTTAAAAGAGATTTTTCTCTCAGAAAAGAAGAAGTTACAGACACAGAGAAAGATTGTTCATCCGCTCAAGCATCATCAGAGCAGCTCTTCACAATCTCACAACAAGAAGAAGAAAAGTTTTCCTGAAGCAAAAGCCCAGAGCAATCATCTTTCATTCTCAAGTCTCCTGAGCATTTGCTTAGAGTTTTCAAGACTTCAGAAAGAGCTCCAGTTCTGCTTCAAGTGCTCCAGAATCTTAAGACCTGATAAAAATCAGTCTTCAGATCTCTGAGGATTTAGTTTCAGTTTATCTGAAACTCCTTCATCCTGAAGCAAAGGCTTTCCCTGGACTTCCACTGAGCCAGGGGGAGACTTTGATTCTTTAGAGAATCCACAAATCTTCTCTAATCTGTATTTACAACAGAGAAGATAATCTAACCCTCTCAACCCCATTGTAAAAAGAGTTTGTTCACACCTCTTCAAAAGTGAACGTTGGTGACAGGGCACCTTATCAACAACCTGTGGTTGAGCATCCTTATCAAAAGCTCAAAGGGTCTGTTTGATCTACCTGAATCAGATCATTGGTGGCAGGGCACCTTAGCAAAAACCTGTAGTGGATTCCTACCAGGGTGGTAGAAGAGTGGATGTACCTATTTAAAGGGAACCACTATATATCCTGTGTCTCTCTGGTTCTTGCTGATTTGTTTATTCTGTGGCTGTGATAGAACTACCTAGGATTGCTAGTTGCTGTGATAGGCTTGTAGTTAACTGAAATTTCAGTCAACTTCTCCACTTGTGCACTTCACTGTGTTAGGCTCTTAGGGTTCAAGTATCAGATTTTTTATTCCGCAAATAAACTCCAAGGGAGCTGACTAAGTGTTCATAAAATTTTGAATACTCTATTCACCCCCCCTCTAGAGTAGTTTACAACTTATCCCCTCACTTTCACACTCGCCTTTTTGGACTTCTTGGGCGGCGGCAGATCCTGGGTCCGCTCTTGACTGGGTCGCTTTGAGGTAGCGGGGGCTGATAACTCGCGGTGTGCAGCGGTCGCCGCCTCAGCCCGGGCGAGCTCACCGGACACGAGTCGCGCACTCTCGTAGGGAGGACGGAGGGGAATATCGCGCTCGCCTGTAAAAGTGAGGAACTTAAGGTTACTCGAAGAATGGTTTTGGAAAACGGAAGTAGTCGAGTCGCTTACCTTCACCAGGCGGGACGGGGGCGAGATCGTCCAGGTTCCTGCGGAGGTATGCCACCTCAAAGTTCTTCCTGGCGAAGAACCCGTACAGTGCCGCCTCGTGACCCCCCAAAGACGGGGGGCGATAGCTCGCCTCGCTGAGCTGAATCGGCGAGAAGGGGACATTTCCAAAGTCCCCCTTGACGAAGACAAACTTCTTTAGCCAATTGTGGCTCTTGTTCACCGTTTCTCGCACCTTCGCCTGGCTGCTGGAGAAGCAGGCGGTCCCGTCCTTATTCGTGCGGAAGGAAAACAGCTTGCGGAAGACCGCGAGGCTGAACTCAATCCTCTCCTCCCGAAGGTAGCAAGCAAACCCAACCGCCACCGCGACGGAGTTAGGGGTCATCTGCCCGGGGACAACCCCGAAGTAATTGAAGATTTGACGGATTTCCGGCCACAGGGGAAGCCGGAGACCCGCCTCGAAGTGGGCAGTAGGAAGCGCGAGCTCATCCCCTGACAGATCATTTATGCACTCGCTCGCCTCAGGCCGCCTCGCCTCAAAGCCCGGAGGGACGAATCGACCAAGGGCCTCAAGGAATTCCGCCGCGGTAATGACGGCGGGAGGGATATCGTGCTCAGAAAAGGACCAAGCACACTTCCCCCTCCCATCCGCATCGCCGCTGCCGCCGTCGCCAACCATCTTGCGAAAAGGTTCACTGGGCGAAACGAGGAAAGGTTCTCGCGAGAAGAAGGAAGAATCAGCTTTTAATATGGTAGGTGAAAAGTGGATCGGCTGAGTCTACTTATAGAGTTGAGAAAGGCGGGAAAAAACCTTGGTGGCGGGAAAAGTGCGGATAGCAAGATTAACCCCGACGCTTCGACTTCTGAACCCGATCGGGATCCTCGTCAGCTCGCAAGACGCCCACGAGAGGTTCTCGACCGCAAACCTCCCTCGCCCGCTCTCACGTGGGAGAATGAATGGCGACGCGGGCCCCTCCAAGAACGACGCGCGAGCCTATAAGAGGGGGGCCCGCGGGAAATTGGCCCGCTTTCGGCAGCATAAATGCGGTTAAGGTCTAGGTAGGTCAGCTCCTCGGCATCACGCGAGTAAGAAGACGAGCTGGCGGGGGCAGCTCACTTCGCCCGCATCTCCTGAATAGGGTCATGGACTATTGTTACCTTGAAAGGGTTGGCCAGAACAGTCAGCCACGGGTCGACGAATATCGTCGACCATGGATCGACTATCGTCAACCGCGGATCGACTATCGTCGACCACGGATCGACTATCGTCGGCCGCGGATCGACTATCGTCGATCGCAGATCAGCGTGAATCGACTACTGACGACCGCGAAGAGAGCCAGAATATAAAACAGAAGAACACAGTAAGCCCATGCCCATGCTCGGGCAGGACAGATCCTGAATTATTACAGAAACCATTGTTCTCAAAACAAATGTCTTGCAGGCCGAATAGCTTCGACCGGCATCCGAGGCGACCCGGACCCAGCAAGCGGTGGCAAGCACCGACGAGAGTGAGGCAGGCGGCTCAATATTGAATCCATTTCCACCTACCCCGCCCTCGCTTGCCGGATTGGGGCGGAATGCGAGGATAGTGATACTCGCGAACCTCCGTCAGCTCTCGCTGGGTCAGGTCGACCTGCTCTAAAATCTGCCTAAGTCGCTCCTCGGCTCGCGTAATATGCGCGTCCGGCGATGTTGCCCCATCCTCGCCAGCAGTTCGCCCAGCTCCCTCTAGAGCTGTGAGTCGCTCCTCCGTCTCAGCTTTATCTTTCTCTACTCTGTCGAAGATTTCATTCAGCAGCAGCGTGTGTTTCTGAAATAATCGCGTCACTTGCGTCTTCATCTTCGCGGCATCAAGCGGGTCGCCCAGGTAGCCTGCGATGTCGTCCAGCTCGGGGGGGGGGGGGCCAGTACCCCTCACTCATTTCCACATCAGAAGAGACCGTATTGTAACCTACAAGGTTAAAGTTAGAGGGAGCCGGCGATTTATAAATGGCCTAGAAGCAAAAGAGTTACCAGGCGTCGGCACGACACCCGCATCATTAGCGGGTCGAGAAGAGCCCGGCCGACCCTGGAATGCAGGTCCTCCCGGGGCGACGAACGGTTTCCCCAGACCCGAGGGCCATGGCGACGAGGAAGATGTAGGAAGAAGATGCGCCGGAAGGGAAGGACTGACGGCCCGACTCGTCGCCTTTAGGGGAGATTTCCCTGACCCCCCTTCATCCACTCCGACGTCTTGAAGCATCTCCTGCCAAAAAGAGAAAGTCAGGAGGAACGGCGGATCGGTCAAAGTGATCTCCTATCGAAGGAATAACCTCGGCATCGCCGGCCGAGCCAGAGGCAGGATCAACATCCAGTCGGGGGCGCCGAACGATCTTTCCTTTCACCGGCTTGAAAAGAGGACCGGACGCTCCCTGCGCAAGCCACGGGGCGGCTTCTAGGGCAGCCTCCCGGGCGCCCTCCCTCGCAGCCGCCAATCAGGCCCGCATCTCCTCAGACGTAGGCATCTCTTAGCTATGAGCAACGGGAAAATGCCAGGAAAAATAGGTGGTCTTCCAAAAGCCCGACAGCTTATTTATAGAGCCAGGGTGGGACCCTTCATCAAAGATTCCCTCCAGCTCAGCAGTACTTCTGCCGGACACGTAGGGTTGGATGTTTCTTTCCGAGCTTCTGCGAAGCCCGTAAAGAGCGGGGATTGTGTACAACCCCGTGTCCTCCAGAGGATCTTAGACCCCTCTACCCGCTCCTTTAGGCGGGCCAGCCTCGACCCGCTCCTTTAGGCGGGCCAGCCTCGACCCGCTCCTTTAGGCGGGTTAGCCCCGACCCGCTCCTTTAGGCGGGCCAGCCTCGACCCGCTCCTTTAGGCGGGCCAGCCCCGACCAGCTCCTTTAGGCGGGCCAGCCCCGACCCGCGTTTCTCGGTTATCAGGTCGGGACGGACTGCGCATAGCTGGTCAGGACAGCGGGATTAGGCTGTTGGCAGACCATCCCCAGGGGTCTTTCAGTAATTTCAAGCCATCAGAGGTTAGTTATTGGCAGGCCATCTTCTAAAAACTATAAATAGGACTCAAGGGGTACCTCAGAGTGGACGGACTTGTCTCCCAGTCTTTCAGTGTTCTCTGAGATACCTTAGCCCGGCCTTTTTGGCTAAGGAGGGGAAGCGCTCTGAGATCTTCCGGGTTTGTGGTGGGACCTCCGCGCCGGGCCCTTGGTCTAGTCCTTTGTTCTTTCCTTCTCTTCGGTTGATTTTCTTGCAGGAACGAAGTAGGCGTGCGACCACCCCTTCCCCAAGGGTGAACTCCACAGAGACCGATCTTTCGGTTTCAACACAGATGTTGTTCTCAATTTTTCTCTTGTTGTCTGTTATCCTGTATTGATCATCTCTGTCTCTCTTCTGAAATGATATATTGAAATCCAATCTTCTAGATAGCCGTTAGCCAGTCATAAATGACTTCCTTAATTGATAATTGTCTCTAGAGGAAAGTCCTAAGTGACATTCTCCTTTAATCTCCTTGAAACTTGCTCCAGATTAATTAAAATGGCTACAAGATCCTTTGCATTAACATCTGGATATAAATAAATTTGAATTCCATAACTGACTGAATTTGAAATCTTGAAATCATCGATCTCTCAAGAAAATCGTCGATCTGAGCTCGACTACCGTCGACCTGAGCTCAGAGACTGGAATTTAACTTGAAAAAGAGATCGTCGATCTGAGCTCGACTATCGTCGATCTAAGCTCAGAGATCTTGATTTTGGCTAGAGACAGAAATGTCGATCTGAGCTTGGAGATCGTCGAACCGAGTTCGACGACTCGTTGAACTGAGCTCAGAGATAGTCGAACTGAGTTCGACGCCTCGTCGATCTGAGCTCGACGATAATTCCCTTAGTCTCACTGTACTTGAAATCTGAACTTGGAGGTCTTGGGGGCAGCTTTCAAACATAAGTTCTAAGCCCTAGACCTATTCTAGTTTGACCTTTAAATCTATACAATGAGGTCAAGACATATTCCTAAGGACATAGTGATCCTTACCCAAATCAGTAATAGGGTGTTCCAACATGTTGTTATACGCAAACTCCATAAGCCGCAAATGCTCATCCCATGCTCCTCTGTGGTCTAGAATATAGCATTGGATCATGTCCTTAACTATTCGATTGACTCGCTCTGTCTGGCCATTAGTCTGCGGGTGGTAAGCAGTATAATATCTGAAATCCGTACCCAAACCCTCTTGCAGGCTCTTCTAAAAGTTAAATGTAAACCACGAGTCTCGGTCTGAAATAATGCTGACAGGCACACCGTGCAACCGGATGACCTCATTCAAATACAGCTCAGCTATCTTCCTTATCGCATAGTCGATCTTAAACGGTACGAAGTGAGCACACTTCGTCAATCTGTCCACGATCACCGAAACTAAATCATGCCCCCTAGGATATCTCGGTAAGCCTGTAATGAAATCCATCGAGATGCTCTCCCATTTCCAAGTCGGAATCTCCAAGGGAGTCAGCTTGCCACCAGGCCTTCCATGATCGGCTTTCACAATCTTGCAAGTGTGGCACTCAGAAAAAAATCTGGCTATGTCTCCCTTCATCCCACACCACCAGGCAATCTGCTTTAAATCATGATACATCTTAGTAGATCCTTGATGGTAGGCAACACTAGATCCATGGGCTTCCCTGCACACCATTAACCAGATATCTCCAACGGCGGGGATGCCAAACTTGTCGCGGTACCGTAAGGTACCCGCATCATCAATAGAAAAATCTGGCAATTCACCTTTCTCAGCTCGAAGACACAAATGCAGAAGATCAGGATCATCCTTCTGATGCAGTCTCGTAAGGGCAATCCATGAAGGTTCTTCCACTGCCAAACTACTCTGCAAATCGCAGCTCCCTACAGAAATTCCCATCAAAAAGAAAATCCTCTACTAAAAGCTCAACGGAGATACCAAAAATCTTCCCTGACTTCCGACTCAGGGCGTCGAACAACACATTGGCCTTGCCCGGATGATACTGGATCTCAACGTCATAGTCGACCACATACTCCAACCATCGCCGCTGGCACAGATTCAATTCCTTCTTGGTGAAGATGTACTTTAAGCTCTTTTGATCAGTAAAAATCTTGCACTGCGCGCCATAAAGCAGATGTCTCCACAACTTCATCGCATAGATCACGACTACAAACTCCAGGTCTTGCGTAGGTTAGTTCCTCTCATGAGTCTTCAGCTGTCTCAACCCGTACGTAATAACTTTCCCGTCTTGCATCAACACGCAACCAAGACCAACATGCGATGTGTCCACATAAACATCATAATCCACACCCTCAGTAGGCAGGGTCAAAACAGGGGCACTGCACAATCTATCCTTGAGCTCTAGGAAGGCTTCCTCGCACTTCTCGCTCGAGACAAAAGTTCTGTTCTTCTGGGTCAATCTAGTCAAAGGTGCAGCCATGGTGGAAAAATCCTCCATGAATCTCCTGTAATAGCCGGCTAATCCCAGAAAGCTCCTAATCTCCTTGGGTGTGCCCGAACTACTCCAATCCATCACAGCAGCAATCTTTTCTGGGTCAACTGAAATCCCACTCTTATTCACCACGTGGCCCAAAAATGCAACCTGAGGCAACCAAAACTCGCACTTGCTCAGCTTGGCAAAAAGCTTGTGGTCCCTCAAGGCAGATAAAACCAAACGCAGATGCTGTTCGTGCTCCAATGCATTGCGGGAATAAATCAGAACATCGTCGATAAACACGACCACGAACTTATCTAGGAAATCCTTGAACACTTGGTTCATCAAATCCATAAAAGTTGAGGGCGCATTTTTCAAACCAAATGACATAACCAAAAACTCAAAATGCCCATGCCTAGATCTAAAAGCAATCTGTGGAATGTTTGACTCACGGATCCTTAGCTGATGGTAGCAAGATCGAAGATCAATCTTGGAGAATACTGTGCTACCGCGCAACTGATCAAACAAATCGTCAATCCATGGCAGAGGGTACCTGTTCTTGATATTAACCTTGTTCATCTCTCTATAGTCGATGCAAAGCCTCATCGACCTATCTTTCTTCTTTACAAACAGAACAGGTGCACGCCAAGGCGACGAACTTGACCTAATAGAACCCTTTGACAACATCTCATCCAGCTGGATACGCAACTCCTCCAGCTCTCGCGGGGCCATCCGGTATGGCGCCTTCGCAATAGGACGCGTACCTGGCTCCAAATCTATAACAAATTCGGCATCTCTATCGGGTGGAAGACCGGGAAGATCGTCAGGAAACACATCGGAGAAGTCACATACCACAGGAATCTCCTCCAAACGCGGCACACTAACAACTGTCCCTACTAAAGAGACCAAACAGGAAAAGCAGCCAGAATCAAGCAAATTCTGAACACATACCAAAGAAATGACTGGAGAATCCTTGCGTGGATCAACATAAACACTCCCAGGCAAACCGTCATCCTTAATGAAGTCCAAGCGCTTACCCTTGCACTGGATAACTGCATCATAACTGGAAAACCAGTCCATGCCTAAGATAACATCGAAGTCTTCCAGGTTGATCACCTTCAAATCTGCCTTTGCTAGAAAATCCCCCCCAAAAAATCGGACAATCCTGAATGCCCTGATCCGAAACCATAGAATCACCGGAAGGAAACTTGACGCAAAAGACATCACTAACTTGCTCTAGACCCAAATGATAGCGGTCCACAAAGGCTCTAGCCACAAAGGAGTGGGTAGCGCCAGAGTCAAAGAGAACACGCGCCCAGCGATTCCTCACCTTAAATCTTCCTATAAGATGGCAGACGTAACTAAGAAAAACAAATGCTAAAGCTATACTAGAAACAAAACATTTAGGCTAGGGAGAAGTCTAACCTGAAATGACCTGAGTCGAAGTCAGCGCTTCCTCTGAAGAAATTACATTCAGCTTTCCCTTGCCTTTGTCCACCCGCTGAGGCAGTGGCAACGCATAGAGTGGAACTGGCTGTAACACCGACATGAGATGGGGGCACTGAGCCTTGATGTGCCCTTCTTGATTGCAAAGAAAACAACCTCTTACATTGCTCCTATCCTTACCCCAGCAATGGGCAACATCAGGCCCTGGCCGCTTACACACAGAACAGAATAAATTTTTCCTGGGAGCGCCTTGAATCGCATGCACCTGCTCTTTCTTCTGAGCTGCCAACCTCTTGAAACATTTCTCCACGGGATGGCCTGGCCGGCCACAGAAGCTACAAACCTCCTTGCTCTTCTTTCTTGCAGAAGCACCGGGTACCTAGGGGCTCTTTCCTTCAACAACATTCCTTTTATATTTTCTCGCCTGCTGCCCTCTTTTCTTAGCATTATCAATGACCTCCACCTTCAAAACAACTTCTACTTCACCAGCATAACTCACTACTCCATGGGCAACGGCTAACTGCTGAACATCACTTCTCAGGCCACCAAGAAATCGCTTAACTCTATCTGCTTCGGAACTCACCAAGCTGGGGGCAAACCGGCTCAGTTTGCTAAATTCTATATCGTGCTCCGCAACTGTGAGCTGCCTCTGCTTCAAATGTAGGAAATCATTCATCAGGAGGTCGCGCTCGATCGAAGGCAGAAACTTCCTTAGCAACAGTTCCTTGAAGGTATCCCAAGAGCATCCCTCTTTCAAGCTCTCCTTCTCTCTCAGACACCAACTCTTCGCCAATCCCTTAAGATGATAGGCAGCGATCATCACCGTCTGATCGGGTATAACTCAAGAATAGGAGAACATCTCCTCGATGGCTATAAGCCAATCATCCAAAACCATAAAGTCTGCCTTCCCATCATAAGTAGGTGGTCCAAGTCGCTGGAAGTGTGATATGAATGTCATCTCCGGGGGCAGCACAACAGGAGGTACCAAGTGAGCAGGAGGAACAGGAACAGCTACGGCTACAGCAGGGTCCGACACTCTCAGAGGTTGTCCTGCCACAACTGCAAATAGAGACTGGATCTGAGTCTGCATACCCATCACTTGCCTAGATAAGGCTTCATTACTCTACCACAGACTTTCAATCAACGCCTCGCTTTGCGCTCCGAAAGACTCACCCTCAGATTGGGGAGTCGAACTCGTCGAAGGACGCCTCGCCATCCTATAATCGTATCAGCATGACTTAGAACCTACCCCAACTGCTAGAACAAAACTACCCAGTATAGACAAACATAATTTAATATGAACTTCAACTACTAAACTTGCTCTAGGACTTGTTTTTATAATGATGATGATATGCTTAACCTAAGATAGGTTACCACCATCATACTAAATCATGTGCCTAGACCACGAATGCATGTATTTGTATTCTTTTTGACTCAAAACCATGTGTGTACATATGTCATCATGCAAATCTTTAGCTTGGTACGTTGTGCTTATGCAATGTTGTGCTATGCATTCTAAAGAAAGGCCTTAATGCATGCCATGGGCGGTGTACACATGAAAATGTTTTGCATCCCATACTACATAACATTTCCATGCAACGAAAAAAAGAAAACATGCAAGACGCATTCATGTGGTGAGGTTATGCATCCCATACTACATAACCCTCACATGTTGCCTCCTAAGGTGGATCCATTTACAAACACATATTATGCATCCCATACTATATAATATGCCCCGTATACTTCTATTCATGCTTATGGATGTAGTGTTCGTACTTTAGCCAAGATGTGTTGTTGACATATCGGTATGTGTATGATATGATGCTAAACTATCAATGCAAATAAGGGAAAGGTTGCCCGAGCAATAGTCAAGCAACCTCCCTCTGATACCAACTGTCACAACCCGCATTTTCTCACAAATAAAATTGTATCAGAGCAAGATAAACATACGTGTCATGATGCCACGTCGTGCAGGGGATAACTGCACACGTTCAGGCAAAACTCCATACTATATATCTTTAAAGAAAATCGTAAATTATTATGAGAGGAAATCAGTTAAATTTGACGGTCGTATCCCTCAGCACAGTGGATCAGCTAGTCCACAATTAAAATATATATTTACGCAGCGGAAAATACTTTGGTTAAGTTGATTTGACATCCTAAAAGAGCATAAGTGTCCTCGAGGGCGACTCATGGTATGCATGACTCTAGAGGTTAGTACAGTATATATAAAAATATAGTCTTTATGCTAATAGGAAAAGTAGTGCCTTAGTTTTATAAATATGATGCACATGAGATATATATAGTAATGTTTTAGGGTTTAAAATACCTAACACGCAACCTTGCATAAATTCTTCCCAGAAGACAAGTAAACGACCCTAAAAAGGTAAAGATAGCAGTTTTAGTTCATACCCAGCATTGCAAGTAAGCCACTAGTGGGCGTCAACAACATGACACGAACCCACTAGTGAGTATGCATGTCCATATAGAAAGGAAAACAACTACCTCACAAGGATGAAGATTTGCAACCTCAGCTACCCAGGAGGTTATCAGCAAACCCTCCAGAAGAATTAGTCGCTCAACCGGTCACAACCTGGACCTGAGGCATTCAAGAAGGAACACCTCAGAAAATAATCAAAATAAATAGAGCATTAGGCTTATGAATAAGTAAAGAAGGGTTTACCTACCCGACAACAATAAATGCTATCAGTAAGAGGAAAAAACATGACAATAAGAAAGAACACTGTCAAAAGGGCAGGAAAAGAAAACACACTAAGTGTGAGTACAATAGCAACCTGCTCTGTAAAAAGAACCTGCAGCAGCTACAAGGCATATAAATACATGAACCAAAGAAATAACCATAAGCCAGGAAAGGAGCTAACAGTCCTAATTTTTGTTAATTATTGGTCGTGGTGAAAACCTTGGGTCAGAGTGGGCCGCACAGCCCTCACAAACAACCAGACCCCAAAAAAAAACACTCCAGGGTGAAAACAAACGGTGGCAGCTACAGAGTCCACACACCAAACCGTACCAGCCCAACACGGCCTTAGTGGTGGTGGCCACAGCTCAGCACACACAATTCACCCCTTACAGAGCCCACAAACCCACACCACCTGCCATAATCCATGAGTCGGCGTGCAAAAACTAGTCGATCACCCAACTCCCCCCTAAGGAAAATGACATACTAACAATCCTAAGGAAACACACCAAACCCAAGGAAAAAGCGTCGAGTTCACTCGACGCGACGCTGAGTGGGTTACCATACTCAACGCCAAACAGCTTCGGTGTTGAGTGAGGTCCACCCACTCAACGCCAAGCAACCTAACCGCAACAACAGTCTTTGGCATTGAGAGAGCCTACCACACACAACGCTAAAACATCTACGGCGTTGAGTGAGGTCGACTCACTCAATGCCAAAAGACTTAACCGCAAAAGCAGGCTTTGGCGTTGAGTGAGTCCACCACACTCAATGCCAAAACAGCCACGGCGTTGAGTGAGGTCGACTCACTCAATTCCAAATTACTTAGCCGTAAAAACAGGCACTGGCATTGAGTGAGTCCATCAAACTCAACGCCAAATGAGCCACGGTGTTGTGTGAGGTCGACTCACTCAACGCCAAATGACTTAGCTGCTGGGAAAAGATGCGGCGTTGAGTGAGTCCACCACACTCAATGCCAAACAGCCACGTAGTTGAGTTAGGTCGACTCACTCAACGCCAAAACACTTGGCCGTAAAAACAGCCTTGGCGTTGAGTGAGGGAACCACACTCAATGTCAGAAGCCTAACAGTCTAGGCATTGAGTGAGGTACACTCACTCAATAATTTTGACTTAGCCTAATAATCAGCTATCCCGACCCCAGCCCACTCAACGCCACTTATCCAGAGAGTTGGAAATTTATTCCAACTCTCTCTCCTACCCCTCCTACCCGACCACAATTGCCCTAAAATTAAGCTTAAAACTAAATTAAGCCTAACCCTGACACCAGCTATTAACTGGACACAGGCCGAGACAAATAAGAGAGAAAACTTAATTTAAATCTTGGAAATAAAGAAGCATCACATGGATGGAATGAATGGAAATGTCATCCTGCTGCTCTAAATTCTAGGGAGGAAATAAAGAGAACAGAGTTATGAAAACAGAACAAGAGTTAGAAATAATTTTGTAAGGGACAGGGAGCCACTTGCCTCTACCTCCAGGAAAATAGCAAAAAACTCCAAAGCTTGGCACCGATGGCAAGAGATCGGCCACCTGCACTTCCATCTACCTATAGAGGAAAAACCTGGAGCTTTTAGCTAGGAAGGAGAAGGACTGAAGAAACCCTGGGCTCAAAATGCAAAATTACTTACCTAGGAAGGAAGAGCACGGCGAGAGCAGCTCAGATCCGCTGCTACCCGATAGAAACCAGCCCTAACTCAACAGCTAACCGGCGGCCAAATCAATAGATCCTCCGCCTCCCGCTCGCTTCCTTCCACTGGAAGCTAACAATGCTCGGGAAATGGGGAGAAATGGGGAGGAGGAAAACATCTGGAGCTTTTAATAACTCCTCCACTCACTTACTCTAAAGCTAATTAAAGATAACCTAGCCTAAGTACTAGCTGACCACATAAATAAACTTATAAATAGCCATTGATCACTGGCTGACACTTAAATAAAAACTTATATATAAAAACAACCATACTTATATATATATATATATATATATATATATCATGCACATATATATATACTTATAAAAAAAATAAAGCTATCAGCACCCAAGCTTACACACAAACATATATATATATATAGATACATATATATATATAAATAATTGGCTAAACAAACATAGCCTAAAACAAGCACCATCCTTACCAAGCTCGATCACACAAGGCCATGCACCTCAAATAGGTAGCCACTACCGGCTAAGAAAACAAACGTCGAAATGACGGGAAAAACAAATGATCTCGGATTTCGACAAAACTCGCACCGTAGCTAAACACCCAAGCTACGAAAATAACGGCGAAGTCGAAAACAACATCCGACGATCACAACTCGTCATATCACTACCCGAAGCCAAGGCCCAAGCATTCCCCGAGAGCCTCACCGAGTCACAAAACTAGACCCGGCTTGCTAGGGAATCTTGCCAGCAGGCTACAAACAGGCCACTATAGGAACTTAGAGAGCTAAGACCATGCTCTAACAAAGGCAAAAGGATGGAAACGCGTCATCGTAACGCCAAACAATGATCAAACAAAAAACAGAAAAACCGGGGGCGTTACAAAGATGACCTCCGAATCTCCATGTCTCAATGAGATCCTCTTATGCGCGCAATCAATCTTCGCATTGTGCTGATCCAGACATACCATGCCCAAAATGAGGTCGAACTCTGGCATTCCCAAAACTGTGGCAGGGGTGTCGAAGAGCTTTCCTTTAAGGAGAACCTCAAACTCGCACTTCGCGGTTGCCGTCATCTCCGATCCGTCTGGAAGGCGCACCATTCGAGCAATACCAGTGAAGTATTGCACTCCATCTATATCTTTGATTAAGTCTTCAGGCACAAATGAGTGTGAGGCACCAGTGTCGAATAACGTATAGGCCGGTTTCCCGCCCTATATTACGATATCTAAGTGTAAATAATAATTCTCAAGCTAGGCGTCTAGTATATCTTATGCAACTTGAGGGTATTAATGAAAATAAAATGACTAACTGTAATCATACCTGCAATCACCTCCATAGGGTTCCGCTCTTGAGTCATGTCCAACGCATACATCTGATCCCAAGCGGGCCCGGGGTTTCCTCTTCTTGGTCCTCATCTTCGACCACCCATGTTCCCCCGCCCTCGAGGAACTGCTGGAGGGAAAGCGAGAGGCGCATTTCCAAATAGTTGCGGGCAGTAGCGTCGAATGTGGCCCGGTTGGTTGCATTCGAAGCAAACTCGCTCTTGCCTCCCACCGGGTTGTTGAAATTGTTGAGGTGGAGGCAATACTGGCGGTTGCGGAACCGAGTGCTCAATTCTTAAATTTTAGGGGAAACGTCTGCCACCTCTTTGATATCCTCTTCCTCCTCTATTATCAAATCTCCTTTTATTGTTGGGGCCGGCTTCCATCACGCCTTTAGCTGGCCTTTTACCACTTTCCAAGTGGTCCGCTTCCAACCTCTTCGCCATGTCAATAATCTCGGCAAGACTAGAGTCCTCTATAAACAAAAGGTCTTGCCTCAGGGGGTCTTGCAAGCCTTTGTAGAATCGTTTTGCGTATCCTCTATCATCCAACTCATAAGAGTCTACAAATCTATCCAAGTGCTAAAACTCCCGTTGGTATTCTGTCACCGACTTGGAACCTTGCTTCAGTTGCAAAAATCTCTCTTCAATATTATCCCGAGTGGCCGAGGGGATGAAATGCTCTAAAAAGGCTTTAGAGAATTTGCTCCAACTGATATTCGTGTACACCCATCCTTGAAAAGTGGAGTCCATGAGGGACTTCCAACACCTTTTGGCGTGCAGCTCTAAGAGTGTCACTACAAGGGTCACCGCCATATTGTTTGGGCACCTATTCCTGCCAATGGTTCTTGTACAGTGTCGAGGCATTCTTCCATATGCACTGCCGACTCTGTCCCAAGGTAAGTAGGAGGGGAGAGAGCTCAGAAAGTTCTTAACCAAGTGGATCCCGGACCCTACTATTGTACAGGGGCTTGCTGGGATTGGGACCTGAAGGCGTCCAGGATAGCTGTGAGTGTCTGACCCAACTCTGATTGTTGGCATTGTGTAGGTACAAACGGGGCGGGGGTGCCCCTCACCGGCTCAACATGTACTGGGATCTACAAGTAAGGTACAAACTTAAGGTTAGGTCGGCTAATCTAAGGTCAAAGATGGACAAACTTAGTGTGAATTGCATATGGGAACACCACTGCTTCTGCTATGTCAGTGTGTCCATAAACTGACTAATCGAACAGGGGTGGCACCATTTTTAAATGACTTATTCAGTTAAGGATTGTAGCAAGATGATACCATTTGTAAGACCCCCCTCCCGAAACACAAAACACGGCACGAGAGGGGTCTTATGCCCAGAACAGCCGCCTCGCGGTAGAACAAGCACTCGGGCTAGCCTATACCACAAGACGCCTATTCTGCCGGTTATAACCAATATCATACATTGCCAACCCAACCAAAATATAACACAGAAGTCAAATCCACAACAAGCATATAGTCCATAATATAACAACAATAGAGAAGCCTCAACAAGCTTCTAATATCAGAGTACGTAAATAGTTTTCCCAAAAAGGGTACAACAAAAACCTCTCACACTCACATCAGTAACTGACGGTAGCGACGATACCGTCCCCTCAGGCACTGTCGTCCTGGCCTGGCTGTACGGCTGCATAACCTGCTGCTCCACCTGCGGGGTTTCCTCCTAAAAAGGAAGACGTAGCAACCGTTAGTCATAAAGACTAAGTTGCTTCACATCCTCTCCCCCGATGACTCCTCAGCACCGGGCGGAGAAAGGGATAGGGTATAATATATATGAAACATAGGTACGAGAAGGTGGTATATCACTATGTATATAAAGCAGTGTAATAAATGAGCAACAACTTATTCTAGCAATTCTATCAACTACAGCAGCATGAGAGTATAATATTATAACAGAAGGTAACTGAACTTATATGAATGCACATACAAATATATAAGTTGAGGATCATTCAGCAATAAGAAACTCATCGTATAAGAGTGCCCATACAAACTTATATGATGAGGATCTTGTGTATGCAATGGAGTGTAATGACATGTATGCAATGCAATGACTCACCCATGATCACGTGCATAAAATCGCTATGTCGACACATACTTGCAGTTCCCACTTTTCGAGAAGGTAGCTAACCTCTCAGGCATCACCCATCGTGGCCAGACAGTAACAGTAGAGCGAACATCTCCACTACTAGGCTGGTCTCCACACTACCTAGCCTAGTCCTTTGTATGACTCAACGCTAAGAAAACAACAACGGAGCTCACATGCGTACTACGGCTCAGCGAGTGTCTCGGGTAGATGTGCATCGAGATCCTAGCCCCGAACTGGCCTAAGGTGTGAAACAGAAGGAGCCTCAGAAATGAGCACGAGGAACAAGCCCAACCGTTCACTTGGCATGGAAGGAGCCTCAGTACATGAACACCGAGGACCAAGCCCAACTGCCCAAGGTCTAGCTGTCAACTCCCATCGGTGTGATGATTTGCGAGCCCGTAGACCTGTCACACTATCCTTAACCCGGAATTACAACACCGCGTGTCGACTCACACCGCATGTAATACAACCACTTTGAGGTATGGAAGGAGCCTCGGAAATGAGCATGAGGACCAAGCCCAACCGACCACTTGGCACGGAAGGAGCCTCGGGACATGAACACCGAGGACCAAGCTCAGCCGTCCATTTATGATTCTTCCCAATGTTACCAACTAGTGCGATCAGATATCCGCACTCACCCTTTTTACAATCTGGTGCCCAAGGCACCTCAGGGGTTTACCACAAACACAGGTGGCGAACCACCACATACAATGGACCATTTTAGACTCCCTTATAGACAAGCCTCAAGACCATGATTTCGTCAATGTTATGGTAACATAACTTTAACATCACCAAAATCAACCATTTGTGTACACATGAGTTAACCATCTATTTAACACCTCACATGTTCATACAACCATCACCAAACAATTACCCAAGCTTTAGTAAATCTTGTTATTAAACGACTAATTATCCTTCGTTCATTAACCCCAACCAAGTCGTTTCGTTCAACCACATACCATTACAGCATTTGTTTACGTGGGGTCTATCTCGTAATTTCATCACGCGTTTATTTATCACAATTAAGCATGTTATGATTCGCCTACAACTTAACGTCGGATTGTTACAAAACCTCTTCCGAGTCCAAACCCAACTTTACACTTACCAAGGAATTTCATGTGCAGAACACCTGCTGAATAGCAACTTCGACCGGAGATTACCGTGGATACAGGAATCCGGTAAGTGCGTGTAACCCCTCGATTTAAAGGTCTTTCCATGGGATACAACTTTAATGTTTGGTCTGCAACGCAGATCAGACTGTATCATACATGATATTAGCTCCAAAGCCTACTGCGTACAGGATACAATTTCTGCACGGATGGTCTGACAGCCCTCTACTTCGATCAGACATTCTCGTTTCTACAGACTTCACCTGAAGGTGTGTAACCACTCGTTGGAAAGGTAATCCAAATGGCTATGACTTTCGTGTTTAGTCGGAAGCCCAGGTCTGACCATATCTTGCCTGAAGATAGACAAGAAGGTCGCTGCGTGCAGAACACAGATTTCTGCACGCATCTTGAGGCGAAATGAACGGCATCAGTTCATATTCCTCCTCAAGCCGATTCTTCCATATCACCACCAGAAGATCCTCCACCCTTATTCACCCTCTTAAGGCCATTCCTCTTCACGAAACCACCACCACCATCACTTTTAAGGAAGGGGAGGTTGAAGATGACTAACCATTAGAACAAAAGTTCTAGCATGACCCTCCTAGAAACCTTCACCTCACACATCTAGAATCATTTGAGTCGATGTCTCGCCTAAGAATAACTACAGATCTAGCACCAAGGGAGAGGGGGGAATCTCACCTCATTTCCAGCGGTTCCACCATTTCCGTCCATGGATCTTGTCATTCTTCTCGTCGGCATCCCTTTTCCTTGGCGGCGGTGGCGATTCCTCTCGGAGTTTGGTTGTCTCCAGCAGTTCTTACCTCCTTGAGAAGTTTCTCTAGAAGATATGGCTTGGAAGAGAATTAAAACGGCTAGGGTTTCATTTTGCCCTTTTCATTTAGAGGTGGCACGGGTAGGGACACGCCCGTGTCCTTACACGTGTCCTGCTCGGGCGAAACAACGTCAACGGTTCGACTGCCGCTTCGTGCTCATACACGGGTACAGACACACCCGTGTCTGTACCCGTGTCAAGGTGACATAGCCGTGGTTCTGCCCGTGTCTACACCCGTGTCCTTCTCTGGTCATATTTCATCGAGCTTGACTTGATGTACATAGGTAGGGACACGCCCGTGTCTCTACCCGTGTCCTTCTCGGTGTAATGACTGCTTAACTCTCAACATCATGCCACTAAACGCCATGCCACTCAACGCCATGACACACGGGTAGGGACACGCCCGTGTCTCTACCCGTTTCATACCCAAAATGGACACTCAATGCCATGCCACTCAACGCCACAACACACGGGTAGATACACGCCCGTGTCTCTACCCGTGTCCTTCTCAGGACAAGCCACTCAATGCCATTTTATTATCACTCAAAGCCATGGCACTCAAAGCCATGGCAGTCAAATCCACGACATACGGGTAGGGACACGCCCGTGTCTCTACCCGTGTCCTACACAGGCCCAACTTCATTTTTCCCCACGCGTGCGCGCCTGATCGCCTGCACTCTCTGAGCCCAAATCAGCTCTCCTGACTCAAAAGCGCGCACCAGGGGCATAGCGCGAATTGGGACGTTACAAATCCTATAAATAAAATAAAAGATTTCGTCCCCGAAATCAGGTTAAGGCTACGGGGAGATAAAAGCAAAAAATAGACATGTCATGACTTAAAATAAAATATGCTTTTAAAAGTTATCTTGATGGAATAGCTCCGGGTAGCGCTTTTGCATCAAGTCTACCGGCTCCCACGTACACTCCTCTTTACCATGATTGGACCACAACACTTTCACTAGAGGAACACTTTTGCGGCGCAAGGTCCTCGTTTCGCTGTTCAATATCCGCACAGGCTCTAGTCACACCAACCTATCAGTCGAAACTGTTCTGTCAGTGGTTGAGACATATTGTTCGGGCCGCAACAACACCTTTCGGAGTGACGACACATGGAACACGTTATGGAGATTCTCCAGCTCTGGCGGTAACTCCAACCGATATGCCAACGGGACAATCCTTTCGATATGACGTAGGGCCTAACGTACCTTGGGCTGAGCTTCTTTGCACCACATACCCGAGATAGTCCATGCATCAGCCTGATCTTTAAAAATACCATGTCGCCAACTTGAAATTCCACCATCCGGTGCTTTGCATCAAAGTATTTTGCTTGGCAACTTTGAGCCTCGACCATGCGATACCGTATTAGTCTCACAGCCGCATCAGTATCATCTATATATTCAGCTCCCAAAGCCTTCGGATCTTCATCCCGCACCCAAGACAAGGGTGTTCTACACCTTCTTCCGTAAAGGAATTCATGGGGCGCCATCCTGATGCAAGCTTGATGGCTGTTGTTGTATGAGAATTCTACCAAGGGTAGGAGCCTTTCCCACGGCTCTCCTCTATCCAACACACATAACCTCAATAAGTCTTCCAATGTCCGGATAGTCCTTTCAGATTGCCCGTCGGTCTGAGTGTGAAACGTTGTGATGAAGGTAAGGCGCGAACCCAAATATGCCTGCACAACCTTCCATTCCCTAGAGGTAAACCGACGTTCCGATGACCTCTCAGCATCGGCTTGGGGGGACCTTGAGCAGAAGTCTCGGAGGCCACCCTCTCATCTACAGCTCCACCTGCGGCTGACGGGTTATCGGCAGGAGCCCTGGCAGTAGCCTCAGCAGTATTAGTCGTCCCGATCTCGGATACAACTCGAACGGGAGATGCCATCACGGACTTACCCTTGTCCGCAGTGGTTGTCTTGGATCTTTTAAAATGGGCGGAGGAGAAGGCACTAGGCTTTCGCTTCCCGACACCGGACTTGGAGGGAGGAGCTGGCTCTTCTCGCCAAGTGGTCGGTCGCTACCCATGTCACGTTGAACGAGTAATACCCACCTCCCGGAACACAAAAAATGACACGAGAGGGGTCTTATGCCTAGAACAGCCACCTCGTGGTAGCACTAACACTCAGGCTAGCCTGTACCACAAGACGCCTATTCTACCGGCTATAACCAATATCATATATTGCCAACCCAATCAAAATATAACATAGAAGTGAAATCCACACCAAGCATATAGTCCATAATATAACAACAGTAGAGAAGCATCAACAAGCTTCTAATATCAAAGTACATAAATAGTTCTCCCAAAAAGGGTACAACAAAAACCTCTCACACTCACATCAGTAACTGACGGTAGCGACAGTACCGTCCCCTCAGGCCCTGTCGTCCTGGCCTTGCTGTCCGGCTGCATAACCTGCTGCTCCACCTGCGGGGTTTCCTCCTAAAAAGGAAGACGTAGCAACCATTAGTCATAAATACTAAGTGGCTTCACATCCGCTCCCCCGACGACTCCTCGGCACCGAGCGGAGAAAGGGACAAGGTACAATATATATGAAACATAGGTACAAGTAGGTGGTATAACACTATGTATATAAAGCAGTGTAATAAATGAGCAACAACTTATTTTAGTAATTCTTCCAACTACAGCAGCACGAGAGTATAATATTATAACAAAAGGTAACTCAACTTATATGAATGCCCATACAAACATATAAGTTGAGGATCATTCAGCAGTAAGTAACTCATCGTATAAGAGTGCCCATATAAACTTATACGATGAGGATCTTGTGTATGAAATGGAGTGTAATTACATGTATGCAATGCAATGACTCACCCATGATCACGTACATGCAATCTCTATGTCGACACATACTTGTAGTTCCCACTTTTCGAACAGGTAGCTAACCTCTCAGGCGTCACCCGTTATGGCCAGACGGTGATAGTAGAGCGGGCATTTCCACTACTAGGCTGGTCTCCACACTACTTGGTCTAGGCCTTTGTACGCCTCAACGCTAAGAACACAACAGCAGAGCTCACATGCGTACTACGGCTCTATGGGTCTCTCGGGTAGATGTGCACCGAGATCCTAGCCCCGAACTGGCCTAAGGTGTGATACGGAAGGAGCCTCGGAAATGAGCACGAGTACCAAGCCCAACCGTTCTTTTGGCATGGAAGGAGCCTCGGGACGTGAACACCGAGGACCAAGCCCACTGTAACATCCCATTTCTGACTAGACTCCTGGGAGTGGTTTTGTCTTAACAGAACCCTGGTAAGCCCAGGAATTGAAGTTTATCGACCAATATTTCGAGTCAAGGGGTGGTCACGCCCGTGACCGACCCGTCACGCCCGTGACCTAGGGCATGACCCCTTTGACGATCGTCTACCTCAGGAAGACGATCGTCGAGCTCAGAAATTTCAACATGGGCCTAACACGCCCGTGACCAATCCGTCACGCCCGTGACCTTGGAATGGCGTTGAGTGAGCTAAGCTCACTTAACGCCGTGGTTTGGATGGCGTTGAGTGAGCTTAGCTCACTCAAAGCCATAAGTTGAATGGCGTTGAGTGCACTGACTACACTCAATGCCGTCTAGTGTCATCAGGTTGGCGTTTAGTGCATTGAGCTCACTCAACGCCGTAGACTGGATGGCGTTGAGTGAGCTTAGCTCACTCAACGCCGTAAACTATCAGGCGGGATGGCATTGAGTGCGTTGAGTGAACTCAACGCCATAAGTTTAACGGCGTTGAGTGGACTGACCGCACTCAACGCCATTTGGTGTTTTCTGGATGGCGTTGAGTGAGCAGAGCTCACTCAACGCCATAATCTGGACGACGTTGAGTGAGCTAAGCTCACTCAACGCCATCTTTTAAAAAAGGACATATTCAGGGCGGCGTTGAGTGAGCAGAGCTCACTCAACGCCATAATCCGGATGGCGTTGAGTGAGCTGAGCTCACTCAACACCATAGTCTTGGATGGCGTTGAGTGAGCAAAGCTCACTCAATGCCGTAGCTTGGATGGCATTGATTGAGCTGAGCTCACTCAACGCCATTATACTTAGATTTTTTGCTGGCATTTTTCTTGCAGATTGGTTAGGGCTGGGTGCTGGTTCAGCTGAACCGGGCCGGTCTAAGAGTGGGCCGTTCTCTTTTAATAAGACCCAATTAAGTCTTATTATAAAGAGTGTTGACTGGTCATGCCACGTGGCAGCCGACTCCTCTCCTTCCAGCCATGGCCGAGTTACGGTTTGCATGGCCATTAATGGCTTTTAGGCTCGGCTCCATCATCTTTCCCTTGAAACGGCTGGATTCAACTCCTCTCAAGGAGAGGAGGAGTTTCCAGCCCTCCTCCAGCAGTTACAGAGCCGTTTCAGCCCCCCACCATCATGGCCGAAAAGCTATAATGGGCCATTAATGGCCACCAGCGTTAGACCTTTCCCCTCCCTCCTTTTACTGGTTTAAAAAGGCTCCGTAGACTCAGAGATGGAGTTTCCACACTTATCCGACGGATTTGGAGATTGTACGGTGCTGTAGAATAATTCTGACGACGCCACCACCGCACCAATGGCATCCCGACGGTCTACACGCCTCCAGCCCGCGAATAAGGTCCTCCCCTCCTCTCTCTCTTCGGGTAGATCTTAGCTTCCTTAGGATTAAGATTCGGGCTCAAATGAGCCCGATTGGAAGAGCTTCTCTTTCCGATTTTCCCGCAAAAAAATGAAGTTACGGGCTCGCCAGAAAAAGCCTCTCCGGCGGCTGTGCCGCCGCCCGGCGATGGCCACCACCTCAACGGATGTGGTGGTGGCGGTGGCCGGCCAGGGAGGAGGCTGGGCGGCTGGCTGTGGGAGGGAGAAGTGCTCCAAGGTTTGTGCTATCTAGACCGTCGGCTGGAGGTTGAAGACAACCTCCCAGCCGACGGATCAGCCTTTAAGATCTGTGCAAACATATTGATTAAAGTAATTTCTATATATTTTTTGTAGTTTCTGCCTGTAACTTGCATGAATTTCTAAAAATACTTAGAGGCTCCTACAGGAGAAGTTGTAAACACCAATATTTTAGCTCTATTAGTCTAGGAAATTTTAAAATTTGTTTCAAGTTATTTGAATCACTTGATAGACCTCAGCACTCATTTTGGTGAGGTCTATCCATTGGGCTGTCCTGACCTTAGAAATATTTCCCACTCTAATCCAGTCATCAAAACGACTTGAAATTTTGGGTGTGGCCTAATTTTACCTATATCTAGGTGCTGTCAAAAAATTAGGATTTTTGGGAAACATTTTTTTAAAGTTTTTAGAAAAATTTAATAAATCATGTGTATTTTAATCAAGTGTCCTAAACACCTCAAAATCCCCCCAAATTTGGGTGTGTGGCCTTAGAGGACATAATATGACACTGGAAAAATTTTCACCTCATTTGGAGGTGTTTTGACTAGGGTTTTACTCAACCCTAGTTGGCCCCAAAAGGGGCTATTTAGGGTAAATCACCCCCTTGGTAATTTGAGTGGTCGTATCACCTCAACAGAGGCTGATATTTTGGTCACTGACTTTTTAGGGCATGACACACCCTCCAAGGGAGTTTGGAGTGGTTTGGTGTAGGGTATCCCTAGAACCCTAGGGTAGGTCCCTTAATGGGGATTTGTAGGGTTGTGAAGGTCATTGGGTCAAATGACCTTGGACTGACTTGAAATTTGGTGGAGAGGACCATATGGCTATTATAGTTCTCTGGACAAAATCTTAGGGGATTTGGAGACAGTTAGGCCATCTGAAATCCTAACCCTAGTTTAGGGCACCAATCTTAATTTGAACTATTATGCTGCCAAATGAACTAAAAATCAAATAAAATTTTGGGAAAGGTGATTTTCTAGTCTAAAAGGCCAAAATATAATTTTTTGAGATTTTTGGGTTAATTTATATAGTACTTCATTTACAACTCTAGTTGTGCCCTAGATATTTATTTTGATGATTCTGGAATTTCTGTTCATCGAAAAGTTATGAAATCTTGGATTAGAGCATATTATAGCATGTTATACCTTCTGTATTTTTCTTTGGAGTTTTATCTGATTATTTTGGGTACTTACTTCTTTGACTTACCATTTGAGATATGTAGTCAAAAATACAAATAGTGCCCAATTATTAATTGGAAAATTATGAAATTTGGTCAGTAAGTGTTTCAAACCATGATAGTAATCCTGTAATTTTCTTTGGATTTTTAGATAATTAAAAAATAGTACCTCCTTCACTAAGCCAGGAAAATTAGTATTTTACATTAAAATAAATTCAGAGCCCAAAATATTATAGAAAAATTATGGGACATGGTTTATGATAGTTTTAGGTCACCATAAAGCTTCTGTAATTTTCTTGTGATTTTTAGATATATATTTACAGTACTTGCTTCATAATATTGTAGAAGTTGCCTAAATTATTAAATTAGGAAATCTAAGCCTAAACACCTCTGAAATTTTTTAAAATTTGGAATTACTGCTTAAATGCCTCATAGGATTTTTACTGATTTTATGATGATTTATTGTGGGCTCATTAGTGCACTTCATGTTCATACTAGGGCATTGAGAGGTTTAGAATAAATAAATTAAATCCCCGATAAAAAGGAAAAATTTGGAAATCTTGGAATTAGTTATATTATGACATGATAGACCTCCAGTAAATATTATAGGAGATTCAGAAGACAATTTGGAGTACCTCCCCTTATATACCTCATGTGTCTAGGATGGTCTACATATAGTAAAACCACGGAAACTGAACTAGCATGGGTAAAGAACTTGGGGAGATGGAATTTTTGGTAGTTGCTGGTTTGGATAGAGTAAGTTATGTTTAAGTTCATTATTGGAAGTCAGGATAAGTAGAGTGTAAGAGTGGCTAGTGTTAAGTGGCGTTCGGGAACGACGAAAGATCGTCCACCCCGGGTAGGAGAGGAAGAGTCTTAATACTCTAAGGCTAGATCTAAAGTAACTTAAAAAGGGATCGGGTAATGGATATCAACCAATAACAATAAGTGCCTTGCGAAAGGGAACGGTGGGCTTCTGCTACCATCATAGTTCCTAGTGCTCTTTGAGAGCCCTTCACTGGAATATCGGGGGCAGTCCTGGGCAAACATAAACCGTAGGAATAATAAATTAAAAGAGCAACTAGTATAACTAGGGTTGCACATACACACACCCCGATAGCTAGGAAGGTAGAATAAGTTGGGTTGGTTTCCATTCAGATGGTAGCTCTGAAGGTAGATGCACGGACGGGACAGTCCGGGGAGCCGAGGGCTCGAGGGTTTGAGTACAGAATAAAGTTGGTGGGTCTGCGGTATTTAATTATCGTTCAAACTGACATCGGTACGTTGACTCGGCTGTGTAGGATACTGAGCCAAAGAAAGTCTGGTGGATATAGCCAGCGCTAGTACGCGGATACTCTAGGTTGTGTTCTTCTAGGGGCGTATGGGAGGGCTAGGCCCGGTAGTGTGGATACCCACCTAGGAGTGGGGAGCCCGACCAACTGTCTCTGTTTGCCACTACGGAGGATCGTGGGAGTGAAGCTAGCTTCCCAAATAGGGGGAGCTAAAGGTCTGTGCGCATAGAGTCGTGTGCGTGAGTTGCACTTGCATGAGTCATGACATAGCATATCACTACACTCATATTTGCATACAACCGACACCCCAACGTATAAATCGGTATGAGACTTTTTATACGATGGGAGCCTTGCAGAAGACCCCTTAACTTATAAGTTTGTATGGGCATTCATATAAGTTAAGGTTACTTACTTATTTACTTATTGTTCTCTATTTGTCTTCTTATATATTTGCCACATACTACATGTCTACTTTATTACTTACTACTGTAGAATTGCTAGATGTACTTTATTCTAGATAGTTGTTTATACACCATGATAGTTGTTAGATTAGCTCCATTGTCATCTGCTTGATTACTCTCCACCTTTGTAGCTTCCCTTTCCTCCTCTCCGCTTGGTGCTTAGGAGCCGTGGGGGGAAGGGTAGGGGATGAATGGGCTTAGTCTTTATGACTAATGGTTTTCGAACCACAATATTTCAGGAGCTCCGAATGGGAGACAGGGACCAGCAGTCCAGGGACCAGCACCAGCGGAGTACGGTGCGCATGGAGTTGGGTCAGTCTAGAACCGGTGCACCTGCGACCAGCTCCGTGAGTGATTAGTGTTTTTATAGCTTTCGCGATGAGTGATTTGTAGTGAGGACTCTGATGTACCGGGCTCGAGCCCGTTTATCTATATTTCATCTGAACTGTATCTTTGCAGTACTTCTATTTCCTGTTATTATCTACTGATGGACTGGATGTGATTTCATTTTATACATGTTTATGTGGAATTGTTTACATTTTACGTATACTTACTTCTCTTTCTTTGTGATCGAAAAGGGCCGGCAGAATTGGCGTTTTGTAGTGGCGACCTTCCCGTGAGTCGGTGCCGCCGCAAAGCGGCAATTCTGTGCTAAGACCCCGGTGTTCAAAAAGAAAAAAAAAAGGGGGTCTTACACCCACCGCCCAAGGTCTAGCTATCAACTCCCATCGGTGTGATGATTGGCGAGCCCGTAGACCTGCCACACTATCCTTAACCTGGAATTACGACACCGCGTGTCGACTCACACCGCATGCAATAAAACCACTTCGAAGTACGGAAGGAGCCTCGGAAATGAGCACGAGGACCAAGCCTAACCGACCACTTGGTTCGGAAGGAGCCTCAGGACATGAACACCGAGGACAAGCCCAGCCATCCATTTATAATTCTTCCCACCGCTACCAACTAGTGAGATCAGATATCCTCACTCACCCTTTTTACAATTCGGTGCCCAAGGTACCTCAGGGGTTTACCACAAACACAGGTGGAGAACCACCACATACAATGGACCATTTTAGACTCCATTATATGACAAGCCTCAAGACATTGATTTCGTCAAAGCTATGGTCACATAACTTTAACATCACCAAGATCAACCATTTGTGTACACATGAGTTAACCATCTATTTAACACCTCACATGTTCATACAACCATCAACGAACAATTACCCAAGCTCTAGTAAATCTTGCTATTAAACGACTAATTACCCTTCGTTCATTAACCCCCACCAAGTCGTTTCATTCAACCACATACCATTACACCATTTGTTTACGTGGGGTCTTTCCCGTAATTTCATCATGTGTTGAATTATCACAATTAGTCATATTATTATTCACCTATAACTTAACGTCGGATTGTTACAAAACCTCTTCCGAGTCCAAACACAACTTTACACTTACCCAGGAATTTCAAGTGCAGAACACCTGCTGAACAGCAACTTCGACCGGACATTCCCGTGGCTAAAGGAATCCGGTAAGTGTGTGTAACCCCTCGATGGAAAGGTCTTTCCATGGGCTACAACTTTCATGTTCAGTCTGCAACCCAGATCATATTGTATCATACTTGAAATTGGCTCCAAAGCCTGCTGCGTACATGATACAATTTATGCACGCTTGGTCTGACAGCCCTCTACTTCGATCTGACATTCCTGTGGCTACAGACTTCACCTGAAGGCATGTAACAACTCGTTTGAAAGGTAATCCCAAGGTCTACAACTTTCGTGTTTAGTCAGAAGCCCAGATCTTACCATATCTTGCCTGAGGATAGCCAAGAAGGTTGGTGCGTGCAGAACACAGATTTCTGCATGCATCTTGAGGTGAAATGAATCGCATTAGTTCATCTTCCTCCTCAAGACGATTATTCCATATCACCACCAGAAGATCCTCCACCATTATTTACCCTCTTAATGCATTTCCTCTTCACGAAACCACCCCCACCATCACTTTGAAGGAAGGGGAGGTTGAAGATGACTAACCATTAGAACACAAGTTCTAGCATGGCCCTCCTAGAAACCTTCACCTCACACATCAAGACTCATTTGAGTCGATGTCTCGCCTAAGAATAAATACAGATCTAGCACCAAGGGAGAGGGTGGAAGCTCACCTCATTTCCAGCGATTCCACCATTTCCGACCATGAATCTTGTCATTCTTCTCGTCAGCATCCCTTTTCCTTGGCGGCGGTGGCTATTCCTCTTATAGTTTGGTTATCTCCAGCAGTTCTTCCCTCCTCCAGAATTTTCTCCAGAAGATTGATACAGGGAATCTTCGCGGCGGAGAGAGTTAAAGATGAGAAGAGAAGGTGGATGCGGTGGTTGAGAATATTCTCTGATTCTATATCCGATAAAGGCAAGCGTACCTTATCGATTTTAGTATATGATACTAAAGATTAGTATCAAGGTCGTATTTCCCTGGGGCATAATGACTACTTCTACTCAAAGGAGATTGCTATTATTTTATCAACTGAAATTTCTATTAATTACTAAACTAAAAACTGAAATTAAACTAAAAAAAAAGAAAACTAATTACTTGCAGAAATAAAAAGAGTTACACCTAGAGATAAAGGGGAGCACTCGATCAAGAATCACCTCAGCAAGAGTCGATTAAAAAGGCGATAAATAAACCTAAGCTTAATATGGTAAAGGTCCTTGACTGTGGAGGTTCCTAAAGCTTGAACAAGCTTCTCTCAAAGTCATGCCCAACTGAGTTTAGGATGGTCCGACTGACTCTCATCTAAATGGGAGGCCTAAAGCTCGCTTTACGCGGTGAACCCCTCTATTTGATTTTACTCCAATCCGGGAGATTTGGACGTCTGCCTCTCTCGAGGGGTACGTATGACTCCCTTTACTCTTGAATACTAACTTCATTCTATCGGCCTCTCGGCTAGCCCAGAATGAAAGCAAAGGTGGAGAGTATATATTGATAATATACCTCCAGCCCATGAAAAATCAAGAGTAATTCAAGGCCTAAAACCTAAAAAGAAAAGGTAAATTAAAACATCATAACTTAATCGCTCGAACCTCGAATCATCAAGATCGAGTACAAGGAGGATTAGTTAATCATGGTAAAAAGGAAAGAGAGGGGTAAAGGTGCACGAAAATTAAATAGAGAGAATATAGAGAAAGGAAATGCTAACTACAATTCATTAAAAAGAAGAGCGAATACAACTAGGAATGGAGATTACAAGTGCATGAAAATAAACTAACTACTGCTACGATACTAATAAAAAGCTATTACAAGAAATTGAAGTGCATTACATGAAAATAAAACTAGAAATAGAGGGAGAGAGAGAGCAAAACATGAAAATAAAAACACTAAAATCCTAAGAGAAGAACTAGCAGCACCTCCCCTATCCCGAAATGTTTTGCTGAAATAGAAGGGAATGGCCTGGTATTTATTGAGTTTTCTCACGGGTTGGTCACCCCCTAAGTCACGCCCGGGGAGGGCGTGACAGGGGCGTGACAGGTACGGAGTTGACCTCGGGAGCTGAATTCTGGCGGGAATGATGATTGCTTCGGTACAATGGTGGTCACGCCCTAGGTAACTCCCGTGACAGGGGGCGTGACAGGCGCGTCATGTCAAAATCAGCGGTCGTAAGTCCATCAGATGTCTGAAAAAGGCGGATCACGCTCTATGACACGCCCATGGAGGGCGTGTAATGGGGGCGTGATAGTATTCTTTGCTTGCAGTAGCGTAGGAAGCATTGAATGCGGAGGCAGGCTTCGAGATGAGGGTGACACGTCCCGTGTCACGCCCAAGGACATGCCCGGGGAGGGCATGTCAAGGGGAGTGACATGAGATTTTTGGCGGGAAAATCCTTTTGGCGGATTTCAACATCAGGATTAGGCTACACACCCTATGGCACGCCCAGGGAGGGCGTGTCAGGGGGAGTGTAGGAGGACTTGTGGCTGAAAACTTGTGGGAACCTGCAAAAATAGAAAATAAACATTAGTTATAGTATTTACATAAAAAGAAACATAAAATTACATAAAGTAAGTGATTTAAAATGAAAATAATGTATTTTTACCCTAATAAATTAAGCTAAAATATGCATCATCAACGATATGGCTTGAAAGAGAATGAAAACGGCTAGGGTTTCATTTTGCCCTTTTTATTCAGAGATGACACGGGTAGGGACACGCCCGTGTCCTTACCCATGTCCTTATCGGGCGAAACGGCGTCAACTGTTCGCTGCCGCTTCGTGCACATACACGGGTACTGACACGCCCGTGTATGTACCCGTGTCAAGGTGACACGGCCGTGGTTCTGCCCGTGTCTACACCCGTGTCCTGCTCTGGTCATATTTTGTCGAGATTGACTTGACGCACATGGGTAGGTACACGCCCGTGTCTCTACCCGTGTCCTTCTCGGGGCAATGACTGCTTAACTCTCAACGCAATGCCACTCAACGCCATGCCACTCAAAGCAATGGCACATGAGTAGGGACACACCCATGTCTCTACCCGTGTCATACCCAAAATGGACACTCAACGCCATGCCACTCAATGCCACGGCACACGGGTAGGTACACGCCCGTGGCTCTACTTGTGTCCTTCTCGGGACAAGCCACTCAACGCCATTTTTTATCACTCAAAGCCATTACACTCAAAGCCACGACACATGGGTAGGAACACGCCCGAGTCTCTACCCGTGTCCTACACAGGCCTAACTTCATTTTTCCACATGCATGCGCGCCTGATCGCCTGCACTCTCTGAGCCAAAATAAGCTCTCCTGACTCAAAAGCGCGCACCGGTGGCCTAGCGCAAATCGGGACGTTACAGAATGGATGGTGCAGAGGGATTTTTCGCTCACCTGCGATATCAACAACAATTAACTCTACATCTTAAAGCATAGAATCGCATGGTAAAGGTGAGATCATACATTTGCCTGGAGGTACGGGCTGAAGGGAGCCGATGTCCCGCCTGAGGAACTGGATGTCGAAGTCCTTTGTCTCAAAGAACTCTAGAATGGCGCTCTCATGCAACCCAAGAGTGGGCGGCTTACAGGCGACATCGTCATACTGGATGGGCGCGAGAGGAACGTTGTCGAAGTCAGCTGAGACGTAGACAAACTTCTTGCTCGGGTGATGGTTCTTATTGGCGAGGCCGCGGGTCTTGAGCAACTTCCTGAGAAGAAGACCACCCCGATTCTCTTGGCCTGGAAGATGAAGAGCTTCCAGAAAATGGGTAGGCTGAACTCTATCCGCTCGGCTCGTATGTGGCAGAGGAACTACCCCGTAGTATCGGAGGGCTTGGCGCATCTCAGGCCAGTGGGGGAGGCGAAAGCCCACCTCAAAGTGCTCTAGGGGGATGGCGAGCTCCCCCTCTCGTTCAAGATTTAACCTATCATCATTGCCCGGGTTTCTCGCGGTGAATCCGTTGGGGATGAAGTTGGTGGTTATCAGTTGGTATTCGTCTAGGGTCAGGCTACAGTGAGGAAACTTGTGCTTTAAGAAGGCTTGCGTATAGTCACGGCCTTCGGTCTCGCCCGACATCGTTATTAAGTGGTTCGAGGCGAGAAATATTTGGAAGAGGGCGAGAGCGAGAGAAAGTGGCGAAAGCAAGCGAAGTCGCGGAGATGCGTGAGAGCGGCAAGAAAGGAGGCAAGGGTTTCGGATCAAGGAAATAAATGCGATAGATGGACCAGCCTATTTATAGAAAATCTTGGTAATGATGTTTTTTCCAAAAAGACAGTGTGGGTACGTTCGTCAAGTCTCGAGGAGTCAGCGACTTGCTTTCCGCTCTGACACGCTCTGGCTGCATAAGCCAATGGTGGGGGGGGACTCCTAGGCGAGATCCCGGCCCAGAGATAAGACAGTGACTAATAAATAGGAAGCTAGTGTTCGGGCAAGTACCAAAAAATAAAGCATGAAACAAAAAAGAAGAGAGCAAAGCAGAAATGAAAGAAGGGCTCTCGCCGGGCGAGAGCCGCATAATAAAAAATAATAATAATAGTTCAGCTTTAGTTATTGTCCAAAATCAAGAAGGGGTACATCAGGGGAAGGGTAGGCTGAGAGATGGGGGAGGCGAGTCGTCATTATTTAGTATTGCTCCCAGCGCCATCATCCCCGGTCCCGCCTTCCCATCCTCGAAGGAACCCGTGGGTTGAAATAAGACGTCAGGTCGGTGCACCCAAGGTTAATCAGGAGCGCTTGGTCCCGAATCCGCGCAACATACCGCCCTAGGGACGTCTCGGCAATAAGTGTATCCAACCGCTCTGTCTCGCTAAGGACGATTGTGTAGTCCCGCTCGATAACTGCCATTCGCCGCTCCACCATCTTGTGGAGGCTCTTCACTGCAGAGGAGTTGGCCCGCTCCCATCGCACGAGCTTCGAGAAGTGTGCTACCACCCTTTTTCGTCATTTCCTGCCGTTCCCGGCAGTGTCTAGAAACTCTTCAATCTCGTCAAAAGAAGGGAAGGGCGAGCACTCTGCATCTTCCCTTTCCTATTCATCTCCGTCTTCATCTTCATCCTCTTCGGCTCACGCACGGGGCTCCGTACCCCCTTGTAATAGAGAGAGTTCCAGTCATGATAAGGGAAAAATTAAAGGGAGTGGTGATTTCTCGCATACCTTCAACATGGCGAGAGCCATTGACCGATGACGGCCGAGAAGTTCTGGCCTCCCCCTCGGGTTCCTTTCCAAAGAGAAGGTGGAGCGGCTTTCCTCGCCCAGGGCAGAATGTCTTGCGCGTGACAATACCGGGATGACCAGGAGCAGGGGCCGAGATGTCCTCCATCGCATGAAGGCGAGCCTCCTGTGAAGGCGCAAAGGGTTCGATGGCCTCTCCTCCCACCGGTAGAGCGAGATCAGCGGCCAGGGTGACCTGGTTGGGGAGCACGATTTTGTTTCCCCGGTTGGCGAGACCTCGACTGGCGGGTGCTGGTGCTGCGAGATGTCAATTTAGCAGTTGTGGAAAACATTGATTGGAATGAAAAATTGGACAAAATGTGTGTAAAAGGTTACTTGGGGTTCTCGGAGGGTCAGCTGGAGTAGTGGCCTCCGGGACCCATGGTGGATCCTTGGGGAGGAGAGGCGCCGATTCTGGGGGCACCAGCGGGGACCCGGCGCCGACATCTTGAATCGCCTCCTGCGAGAAGTATGACATATCAATCATCGATCTTTCTTTTTCTACACCAGTTCACAGTTCTCGATAGTCAGTGAATCAGAGAGACATACCTTCTACGGAGGAGAAGGATTATCCGCGCGGCTTGTGGTCGGGGTATGCATGCACCGGTTCTCATTCAAAATGTCTCGCCTGACAGACTTTACTTTCTTCTTCTTCTTCTTCTTAAGCAGGGGGGGCTCAGTGGCCGGCGCCTTTCTCTCCAGCCAAGGGGCCACCAGGGAACTATTGGCACGGGCTTGTTCCTACACCACATCGATGCGGTCTTGCAGGCCTTGTGAGAACGGCTTCTTGGCGCATTCAGGGCGCATGGTGAGTTCGCACGAGGACTCAATAGGGGGTGACAGCGGTAGGAATGGAATTTTGACTATAAGCAGATTTATATATATATAGCCGTGGGATGGCCCACCAAAAGATTCTTTTTCAGGACAACACGTGCTCAGCGAATATAAAGGGTTGGACGTGTGTTGGTACCCTAGTTTGATTTGAGTTTAGTCTTGTCTCCTTAGTTTCTTGACCCATGAATTATCTATGGTCAAGGTTAGTTGTCTAGCTGTAGAGTTCCCTGCTTATCCAGATAAAAATTTGGTTAAGTAGTTTGTTCGTTCAACTATGGTCGAACGCCGAGTCGACTAACTGTTCGACGATCGTCTATCAGTTGCTCGACGTTCTGTCTACGTGGATAGTTCGACTATCTGTTGATAGTTCGACTATTTGTTTGTTTGATAGTTCGACTATCTGCTTGGATAGTTCAACTATCTGATAGCTCGACTATCTGTTTGATAGGTCGACTATCTTTGTTGCTTGATAGCTCGACTATCTGTTGATAGGTCGACTATCTGTTGTCTTCTGATAGCTCGACTATCTATTGATAGGTCGACTATCTGTTTTCCCTTGGTAGTTCGACTATCTGCTTTGATAGTTCAACTATCTGATAGCTCGACTATCTGTTGATAGTTCGACTATCTGTCGTTCTTTGATAGTTCGACTATCTATTGATAGTTCGACTATCTGTTCTGCGTTGATAGTTCGACTATCTGTTGATAGGTCGACTATCGGTTTTGCTTTGATAGTTCGACTATCTGTTAATAGGTCGACTATCTGATAGCTCGACTATCTTCTGATAGTTCGACTATCTGTTGTGATAGTTCGATTATCTCCTTTGATAGTTCGACTATCTGGATCGTTCGACTATCTGTCCGATAGTTCGACGATCTCCGTTCTTCGGTCGACGATCTCCGAGGGTCGTTCGACGTTTTCTGTTTGCCTTTTTATTTTGTATTTATTTATTCTATTTAATAAATTAATATATTATCTGGCATTTTATTTCAGTTGTTTTATGATAATATTTCCAGGCAATATCTGCTCCATCTCTTTTGCCTGAGTCAAATCTTTTCAGATAAAGTTGTTTGTCTTATTAGTTGACAGTGTATTTTACTTTATCTGCTGTCAGTCCTTTATAGCCGTTAGACTGAAAAGTCTTCCTTCTGCTATAAAGAGTTTGTCTTTGATGTGATTTTATTTAGTACCTTTATTATCAGATTGTTTCCTGCAGCTTCCTTGAAAAAGGTTTATCCCTTTTATAGAATATTTTGCTGCAAAGTTTGTTTGTCTTTGTGATATTTGCAGCCCAGGTTTCAAGTTTCAGAAGAAGATAAACAGTTCAAATTGAAAAGAGCCGTTGCTTGTTGCTGCTATAAAAGGAATCCTTTGGAGAAGGATTTCAGCTAGCTAACCAGTTATTCTAAGAGTTTTTCAATTAGCATTCAAGCTTTCATCAAGATCAAGTTTAACTGCTTTCAGCAATCTTCATTCAACTGAGAAGTGTTAAGCTCTTCTGCTCTTCTTCAACCTGAGTTCTCCTGCTTCCAGGAAGTTCAGACTCAGAGTTCTTTTGAAGAAGAAGAAGAAGATAGCTGCTAGAAGATTTCTATTTTATATTTTATATCTTCTTGTAGTTTTTCCTTCAGAACCTTCTGAAGAGTTTTCTGCACTGAAGCAAGACTTCACCTGGACATTCTTTGAGCCAGGGGGAGCCTTGATTCTTTTGAGCTTTCTAGCTCAGTGCAAGTCTTTGTGCTTCTCTAATCTATTGTAAAATAGAGAAGACTTTTTAACCTTCTTTCCCCCCTCCTGTACAAGGTTATTACTCCTTTCAAAAGTATCCCTTGGTGGCAGGGCACCTGATCAAAAACCTGTGTTGGTTTTTAGACACCTGATCAAAAGTCTAAAGGGTTTCTAGATCTACCTGAAGCAGATCTTGTGGTGGCAGGGCACCTGATCAAAAACCTGTAGTGGATTCCTACCTTGTTGGTAGAAGAGTGGACGTACCCAAGTTGTTTGGGGAACCACTATAAATTCCTTGTGTCGTCTGGCTTGCTTAATTTAATTACCTGCATTGTGGCTGTGATTAGATATAACTAGGTTTGCTAGTTGCTGATTAGGATTTCCAAGCCTTAACTGTAATTACAGTTAGCTTGAGTCTGTACACATCACTTGTGTTAGGCTTTAGGGTTATCTCCATATCTATAATCTTTTCATTCCGCATTTCACTCCAAGAGAGTTGGGAAGACTATTAAGTTTTGTCTAGTGCAAAATTTGATAACTCTATTCACCCCCCTCTAGAGTAGTATCTATCCCTTCACTTTCAATTGGTATCAGAGGGAGGTTGACTGACTGAATAGGCTAACACCTAAGTCACAAGATCCTGATAGATACCAAAGTTTATAGATATTCACTGTCACTACCATGGCCCAGTCCAAGGATTATTCTAGCACCAGACCTCTAGCATGCAACTTAGCTAAGTTTGGCATCTGGAAGGCAAGGATTAAATTATATATGAATTCTATTGATGAAAGTATCTTTGCTTCTATTTTGTCAGGACCCCCAAGAGCACCTGCTGCTGCTTCTGCCTCATCATCTGATATGAGTGCAGTGCCTCCTCCAGACTACAATGATGAGTACAAGAAGGCAAAGATAGCAGATGCCAAGGCGATGAACATTCTGGCTCAGACAATGTTTGATGAGGTATTCCAGAAGGTTACTGACTACTCCTCAGCAAAAGCAATGTGGGATACACTGAACCAGATTGTAGCTGGTTCAGCTGATGAAAGGAAGGACAGAAGGTCCAACCTTATCTCACAATATGAGAACTTCAAGAAAACTGATGCTGAATCAGTTGAAGCCATGTACACAAGGCTCAGCTCAATCATCAATGAGCTGAGGACCCTTGACAAGGACATATCATTGACAGAGGTCAATGATAAGATTCTTATGTGCTTCCCTAGCACATGGGATCTGAGGATCTGGCCTATCAAGGAGGCCAGAAGCACAAATGAGATTTCAACTGAAGCTCTTCTCGGCAAGCTCAAGTCTTTTGAGCAAGTGCTGAAGACAAGGGAAGTAGAAGCTGAAGCAAAGACCCCTACTCCAACAAGAAAAGAGCAATCTCTAGCTCTTAAGGCTGCTGATGCTTCTAAAGGCAGCCAATCCAATGAGGAGCTAATAGCATTATTTGCCAAGAGGTTTCTCAAGATGGGGAGAAAGGAATTCAGAAAGAAGTCTTCACGCTATGAAGACAAACCAAGGTATGACCGTTCACCTGCTAAAGAAATCATCTGTTATGGTTGCAGGAAACCTGGACATATCTTACCAGATTGTCCAGAGGAGAAGAACAAAGATAAGAGGAAAGAAAAGGAACAGCACAGGAAGCACTCCAAGACATCCTCCTACAAGAACAAGAAGAAGGAGAGAGGTTTCATTGCTGAAACCTGGAGTGATTCTGATGAAGAATCTTCCTCCTCTAGCTCCAGTGAGGATGAGGAAGAGAAGAAGGCAAAGGAAATTTGCCTGATGGCAATAGATGCCTGCAGCAATCATTCAGCTGCAGAGATTTCAGACTCAGAGGAAGAAATGCCAACAGAAGATGAGGTACTATCTTCTTATGATTTTACTTCAGCAGAATTCAAATTAGATTTTAAATCTTTATGCTTAGATTTAATTAGTTCTGAAAAGGAGATTAAAGAACTTAGACATAGGCTAGCTGAATCAGAAATCATATCTACTGAAAATATTAAGTTAAAGGAAGATCTCACTAATTATAGTGAAGAAATTAAGTTTCTTAAAATTGAGTTAGCTAAGTCTAAAAGGTTAGAAGAATCACTAAATGGTAGAAGCCTTAAGCTGTTAGAGATAACCAGCATGACTAACACTAGGTCAGGCAATAACAAACTAGGCTTAGGAGCTTCTCCCAGTGAACCCCCAGTTATTCTTAAAAATTTTCTTTCAACTCCAGTGAACTTCATTTCAGCTAGTGGAATGAAGAACACTGAGCAAGTAAACCAAGTTAATAAAACTTTAAATAAAGCTAAGAGAGAGAAAAGAAAACAATTTTTTAAGGAAATACAAAGAGCATCGAACGCTGCTCGACGATCAAAAGCTCAATGGTCGAACGAAGCTCGACGATCTGAGCGCCCATCGTTGAACGTCGATCGACGTTTTCAATATGATTTTCAAAATCATCATCAAACCCGTAGAAACTTTAATGAAAATAGAAACCCTAGGTTTGTTGACCCATCATCTGCATGGAGAATCCCACCTAGGAGATCTCACCCATTAGGTTATCACCCTCAGCCTGCATTTTCATTTATTTCTAGCTTTTCTTATGTGAAAAACAAGGTTACCTGGGTCCACAATGTCTAAATGAATTTCTTACAGGTGAAGGCCTATCCTATCACTCAAAATAAGTGGTATTTGGATAGTGGATGTTCCAAGCATATGACAGGAGATAAAAATCATCTGTCAAAGTTCAAAGCTAAGCTCGGCCCAAAGGTTATCTTTGGAGATTCAAGCTGTGGTCAGTCAGAAGGCTATGGCAGGATCACAATTGGAGCTGTTACTTTCAAGAGAGTTGCATATGTGACTGGACTGAAGCACAATTTGATCTCAGTCAGCCAGCTATGTGATGCTGGCTACCAGGTTTCATTTTCTAACTCTTCTTGTAATATTACTTTAAATAATAATGTTGTTTTAGTAGGCATTAGATTAGGTAATATTTATTTAGTAGATTTCAATTCAACTCATTCTGAAATCTGTTTATTTAATAAAGTAACAATTAATAATAATTCTTTGTGGCATAAGAGGCTTAGTCATGTTAACCTTAAAAATATATCTAGGTTATCTAAACACAACCTTGTTAGAGGTTTACCTTCTTGCCCCTACAAGAAGGAGAGCTTATGCAAGGCTTGTCAGCTAGGCAAGCAAACCAAAAACTCTTTTAAATCTGTAAATAAAAGTGATTCTCCTAGAATCCTGTATTTATTACATCTGGACCTTTTTGGCCCAATAAATGTACAGAGTTTAGGAGGGAAGTATTACACCTTAGTCATTGTAGATGACTTCTCTAGGTTCAGTTGGGTTTTCTTTTTGAGAACTAAGGCTGATAACTTCAAAGCCCTTACAGACTTTCTATTATGTGTGCAGACTGAGTACTCTACTCATGTGGCCTTGATCAGAAGTGATCATGGTACTGAGTTTGACTCTCTTCTCATGCAAGAATTCTGTGAGAGAGAAGGTATCAAACATAGCTTCTCAGCTCCTAGAACTCCCCAACAAAATGGGGTAGTTGAAAGGAAAAATCGAACACTCATTGAAGCTGCTAGCACATTGTTGGCAGATGCTAATATGCCTCTCTCCTATTGGGCAGAAGCTGTTAGTACAGCCAATTATGTCTTGAATAGAAGTCTGATACACAAGCTTAAGTGTAAAACTCCTTATGAGTTGCTTAAAGGAAAGAAACCTAAAATTAATTATTTTAGAGTATTTGGTTGTGTAGTGTACATTCATAATAACAATAAAGAATACATTAGAAAATTTGAAGCAAAAGCTTCAATGGGAATTATGCTTGGATATTCCCAAGTAAGCAAAGCTTATAGGGTTTATAACAAATCAACCTGTAAAATTGAAGAATCTGTGCATGTATCTTTTGATGAGTCTCAGATGTTTTACAAGGAGAAGGAAAATTCTCCTTCCTCCAGTTCATTGCAGGTACCTAATGCTACTCAAGAGATTCTTCAACTATCAACTCTTCAGATCACTGAATCAGATAGTGATGAAGACATTGCAGAAGCTGTTGTTGTTCCACCAATAGTAGATCAAATTCCTCCTGAGGAATTAATCCCAACTGTTGCTGAAGATCACATCCCACCTGCTGATATTGTCACACTTAGAGATCACCCCACATCTCAAGTGATAGGAGACATATCAGCTGGTGTTCAAACAAGACATCAGTTAAGACAGGATGTGATACACGCTTGTTTCCTCTCACAGGTTGAGCCCCTCACCTTTAAAGATGCTGAGCTAGATCCCCACTGGATCATTGCTATGCAAGAGGAACTCAATCAGTTTGAGAGATGTAAAGTTTGGACTTTGGTTCCAAGACCTAAAGGCCAACTGATCATAGGCACCAAGTGGGTGTATAGAAACAAGTTGGATGCAAATGGAATTATTGTAAGGAATAAAGCTAGGCTTGTAGCTCAGGGCTACAGACAGGAGGAAGGTATAGATTATGACCAAACCATTGCTCCTGTTGCAAGGCTAGAAGCTATAAGGATCTTCTTGGCCTATGCAGCCTACATGAAGTTTAAAGTCTTTCAGATGGATGTCAAAAGTGCATTCCTAAATGGTGAGCTTAAGGAAGAGGTGTTTGTTGAACAACCACCAGGGTTTGTTTCTTCAACTCAGCCCTCACATGTGTTCAAGTTGCAGAAAGATCTTTATGGACTAAAACAAGCACCTAGAGCCTGGTATGAGACTCTAGCTAGTTTCCTCTTAGAGCACAACTTTATTAGGGGAGTAGTTGATAGAACCCTTTTCGTCAAGCACCACAAGGACACAATCCTGTTAGTTCAAGTGTATGTGGATGATATTATATTTGGTTCCACTGATCCCAAACTTTGCAAAAGGTTCTCTGACCTGATGCACTCTAAGTTTGAGATGAGTAGTATGGGTGTGCTGTCTTACTTTCTTGGTCTCCAAGTTAAGCAAGATGCTGATGGTATCTTCATCTCCCAATCCAAATATGCCAAGGAATTGGTAAAGAAATTTGGGATGGCTGATGCTTCAGCAATGCCTACACCTATGGCTACTAATGTAGTTATTGATTCTGATGATCACGGTAAGCCAGTTGATCAAAAGAATTATAGGGCCATTGTTGGTTCCCTATTATATTTAACTGCAAGTAGGCCTGATATAATGTTTGCTATATGCCTTTGTGCTAGATTCCAGGTCAACCCCAAGGAATCTCATCTGATTCTTCTCAAGAGAATCCTGAGATACCTGAAGGGATGTCCAAATATAGGACTTTGGTACCTAGCTGAGTCAGAATTTGAATTGATTGGATATTCTGATTCTGATTATGCTGGTTGTAGAGTTGACAGGAAGAGCACCTCAGGAACTTGTCAGTTCCTGGGAGAGAGATTGGTCTCTTGGTTCTGTAAGAAGCAAGCTTCTGTCTCAACTTCAACTACAGAGGCTGAATATATAGCAGCTGCCAGTTGTTGTTCACAGATCCTATGGATTCAAAACCAGCTTGTGGATTATGGTTACTCACACAAGAACACCAAAATCATGTGTGATAGTACCAGTGCTATCTCAATTGCACAAAATCCAGTGCACCACTCTAGAACGAAGCACATTGAGATTCGACACCATTTCCTAAGAGATTGTGTGGAAAAGAACAAGATTTGTCTTGAGTTCATATCCACTGAGTTTCAGAGAGGTGATATTTTCACCAAGCCATTAGATGAACAGAAGCATCTGTTCTTTTTGGTTCAACTAGGCATAATCAATGGAAGAGACTAAGTGTGACTATATCTGCCAATGTTGAAACTTGTTTGAAGATAGTCGAACGATGTTCGAAGATAGTCGATCGGGTCAAGCCCATCGTCGACCTATGGTTGATGAAAGCTTGCCTGTTTGAAGATCGTCGACCGGCGTTCTACCATCGTCGAACAAGTCGAGCTCATCGTCGATCTCTGGATGACGACAGCTTGCTGTTTGAGAAGCCAGAAATAGTCGAACGATTGCTCGACTACTCTGCTTCTGGACCGATCGTCGAACGACCGTTCGACCATCGTGTCCAGTATCTTTTAAATAGATCGACTATCTTCGTTCTAATATAAAGCCGATAGTCGACCTAGGTTAAAAGATCTTTGCTTATATCGTCGATGGAGAGCGTCCTTTCGCATTCCGTCTTCCCGCTTGCTCCGTGTCTTGCGATTTTCTGCCGATTCGTCTTCTCCGTTTCTCTCGCGCCTTCTCCAGCAAATCGATGGCGATTCCTCCAGCGCTCCTCGCAGTAGTCAAGTTTGACGCAGGTTTCAGCGTGGATTTTGATGCATTCAGCTGCTGTGAATCAGATATCGTGGAAATTCTCCAGCTATGCAAAGATCAAGGATTGGAAAGGCTAATGTCTACAAGGATCAAGTTAAATATCCCAAAGATAAAGGAATGGGCATTTACGTCGTCTTCTACTGAAGATTCAATGACAGGATCTATTGGCGGAGTAGAGGTAATTTTGACTCCTGCCGTTTTGACTAATGTTTTTGGATTGACTAATGGCGAAGAAGAATATGAGCAAGATGCTCCAGAATTTGGAAGAATGTTGATTGAGCTGGGACATGCAGAAGGCATTCCCTCAAAGCTGCTCAAGGTAAATTTTTCTTTTTAGATTAAATTTCTTGCTGAGATTGTCGGAAAAGTGTTGCTAGGCAAACAGTCTGCCCACGATAACATTACAAGACAACAATTTGCACTAATGTGTGCAATTGTCAACAAGAAAAGGATCAATTGTGTAGGTGTTCTGTTTGACTTGATAAGGAAGAAGAATAGCAAGAAAGAGGTTACCCTAGGCAGGGTTATTGGGATTTTTCTGAAGGAAAGATATCCCCATCTGCTAGTTTCAGCTGCTACCACCATTAATGCCAGCAAGAAGATGGATCCCAACTTGTTCTCAAAGTGGAAGAGGACATTTCTGAAGCCCGCTCCTGCAGGGGCTGCTCCAGCTGCATCTGAGAGCACAAGGACTGACTCTGTCGCTCCCCACCCTCAAGAAGTTGGCTCAGCTCCTTCATCTATTCCTTCATCTTCTTCTGCTTTGCCGTCTACTGCAGTTGAAGTTCCTTCAACTTCAACTGTAGTACGACATTCTGGCTCTCCTCCTGCATCTTCTTTCCCAACTGATCTTGCTGGGACTTCTCAAACTAGCTTTGATCTGTTGGCGTCTGATATTGCTTCTCCAGTTCATTCTCCCATTCCAACTCCACCTCACTCACCTTCTCCACATCATTCTCCAGTTAACTCTCCAGTTAACTCTCCAGTTCGATCTCCAGTCCTCACCACAGTTCATCCTGCCATATCAACCATTTCTGCTGCTCCTCCATCCAATGTAGTTCCACCACCTTTTGAAATAACTCCAGATTTTATTTCCAGCATTGTGGAGTTAATTACCCCCTCAATCAAAATCATGATTGAAGAGGAAATTGCTCCACTTGCTTCCTCCATTGCTTCTTTGACTGATGCCATCAAAATTCTCTCTAACTCTGCTGAGCCCTCTTCATCCAGGGGCCTGGTTTCAGTTCCCACTGAAATCAGGCAGGGGGAGATGTTTAATGAAGATGTCTCTGAGCAGCTCCCAGCCTCCCCTCCAGCAGCTCAACTTGCAGTATCAGAAAAAGTAGCAGAAGTTTCAGCTCCTCCTCCATCTGAAAAAGAAAAAGAAATATCTGATGCAATAATGTTGACTGAATTTGTTGTAAAAGTTTACCTGGAAGAATCCTCAACTCCCCTGATTGCTCAGTACCTAGAGGGAATAATCACTTCCTTTCTAGATGATTTATGGGAGTTAGGTCACCCTAAAGAAAATCCTGAAGGTATGACTCTTTCCCAATTTGTAGATTACTTAATTGATAAGTTAGCATGGGAATATCTGGAAGGGATGACTAGATATCATTTAGCAAGATTTTACTCCTAATCCTACAGATTTAATGGAAGAAGTAGATGTTGTTAAATAGCCTGAATCTGTATCAGCTCCTGATGTCCAAGTGGCTGTAGAGCAAGCAGTGCTATCTGAGGCTGTAGAGCCTGTTCTAGTTTCTGAGGCTGCTAAACCTGCTCAGCAAGCAGTGCTATCTGAACTGGTCCCCTCGACAGTTCCTGAGTTTCAACAAATGGATCCTGAAAGCCAAGTTGGAGGTTCTGATGACACCCCAAAACTGAGTTTGGAAGAAGAGAAAGCAAAAGCTGCTTGGCAACAAAGAGTAAAGGCTGATTTGGAAGAGAAAGAAAAAGCTTGGCAAGCTGAAAAATCTACAGTATGGGATGATTCCCCTGGCTTAGACTTGGATATTCTTCTGGCACAGGATGCTATGGAAGAAGAGAAAGAGAAAGGTGCCCTGAAAGAAAAGGAAAAGGCTGTATCAGAAGCCTATGATCCATATGATCATCCTCCCTCATCTCATTCTGAGGATGAAGATGATTCAGATCTGTCTGAGGATTCTAAGAAAAAGAAAGCTGCAAAGAGGAAAAGAAAAGCTGTAGCTCCTCCTCCTCCCAATCCCGATAATGACACTCCTTACTACATTCTGAAAGGGATTGATCCTAAATCCAAAGAGTTCCAGCACTGGATGTGGTTCTCTAAGAACCAGCAAAAGGAGAGGAAGAAATCAAAGAGGTATGATAGTCTTGCTCCTAGATGGACTCCCAGAGGTCCTCCTCCTCCACCTCCCGGTGCAGGAGCCTCTAGCAATATTTCAGCAAATCCATCTGCCCCTTCTGACAAATCTGCACCCTCTCAGCCTCCTTCAAGGAGAAGTTCTCAAAGCCATCAAGGTAAATCATATTCTGGATATCAAAGATATGATGCTGAGGTAAAAGAGCAAGTAAAGGAGGTGGTTTATCAAAAGCCAACCTTTTCACCTCCTCCTTCACCCAAGAGAAAAGTTTCACCTGCTGCTAAAGACACTTCAAAGAGTAAAAGAACTATTTTCTCAGAAAAATCCAGTAAGAAGTTTGCTGAGATTGCTCCTCCTACATCTCTTGTTATTCAAGAAGTTAAAGATCCAGCTGAAAGTTTATTAGATCTGTCTACCAAGTTTAAAGCTGTGAAGCCAATAGATACTGCATCTGAAAATAAGTATGAAAGTCAAGAGTTAGATCCTGATTTCAGGATGGCTCGTTTTCTAGAGCTTGTTGGCTCAGCCTAGATAGATAAAGAAAGCTAAGGCTGAAGGAAAAGATTCTGCAGGATTTACAACAATGTCAAAATTCAGAATGAAGGAACTTGATAAAATCCAGGTTAGTCCTGAAGTTTTTGACCCTTCTAAATATATGGAAAAGCATCCAGAAGCAGTCGTCCCAAGGGCATCAGAACAAAAGATTATTGGTGTACAAGATCTGAAGATGTCTAAGAAAGAAGCCATAGATCCCTTGAGGAAAGTATCTTTTGTTCCTAGCTCTTCTGATCCCAAACCTGATTCTGTAGATCCTTAATTTTGATTGACTGTTATATATCTGACTGATTGTTAATTGTTAGTTAGTTGTTTAACTATTTCCTGTATTGATTTTATTGTTCTATAGCTAGCTCTGTGTTTTAGTTTTGGTGAGACTTAACTCAAATAGGGGGAGATTGTTGGTAACCTAGTTTGATTTGAGTTTAGTCTTGTCTCCTTAGTTTCTTGACCTATGAATTATCTATGGTCAAGGTTAGTTGTCTAGCTGTAGAGTTCCCTGCTTATCCAGATAAGAATTTGGTTAAGTAGTTTGTTCGTTCGACTATGGTCGAACGCCGCTCGACTATCGTCGACTAACTGTTCGACAATCGTCTATCAGTTGCTCGACGTTCTGTCTGCGTGGATAGTTCGACTATCTGTTAATAGTTCGACTATTTGTTTGTTTGATAGTTCGACTATCTGCTTGGATAGTTCAACTATCTGATAGCTCGACTATCTGTTTGATAGGTTGACTATCTGTGTTGCTTGATAGCTCGACTATCTGTTGATAGGTCGACTATCTGCTGTCTTCTGATAGCTCGACTATCTGTTGGTAGGTCGACTATCTGTTTTCCCTTGGTAGTTCGACTATCTGCTTTGATAGTTCAACTATCTGATAGCTCGACTATCTGTTGATAGTTCGACTATCTGTCGTTCTTTGATAGTTCGACTATCTGTTGATAGTTCGACTATCTGTTCTGCGTTGATAGTTCGACTATCTGTTGATAGGTCGACTATCGGTTTTGCTTTGATAGTTCGACTATCTGTTGATAGGTCGACTATCTGATAGCTCGACTATCTTCTGATAGTTCGACTATCTGTTGTGATAGTTCGACTATCTCCTTTGATAGTTCGACTATCTGGATCGTTCGACTACCTGTCTGGTAGTTCGACGATCTCCGTTCTTCGGTCGACGATCTCCGAGGGTCGTTCGACGTTTTCTGTTTGCCTTTTTATTTTGTATTTATTTATTCTATTTAATAAATTAATATATTATCTGGCATTTTATTTCAGTTGTTTTATGATAATATTTCCAGGCAATATCTGCTCCATCTCTTTTGCCTGAGTCAAATCTTTTCAGATAAAGTTGTTTGTCTTATTAGTTGACAGTGTATTTTACTTTATCTGCTGTCAGTCCTTTATAGCCGTTAGACTGAAAAGTCTTCCTTCTGCTATAAAGAGTTTGTCTCTGATGTGATTTTATTTAGTACCTTTATTATCAGATTGCTTCCTGCAGCTTCCTTGAAAAAGGTTTATCCCTTTTATAGAATATTTTGCTGCAGAGTTTGTTTGTCTTTGTGATATTTGCAGCCCAGGTTTCAAGTTTCAGAAGAAGACAAACAGTTCAAATTGAAAAGAGCCGTTGCTTGTTGCTGCTATAAAAGGAATCCTTTGGAGAAGGATTTCAGCTAGCTAACCAGTTATTCTAAGAGTTTTTCAATTAGCATTCAAGCTTTCATCAAGATCAAGTTTAACTGCTCTCAGCAATCTTCATTCAACTGAGAAGTGTTAAGCTCTTCTGCTCTTCTTCAACCTGAGTTCTCCTGCTTCCAGGAAGTTCAGACTCAGAGTTCTTTTGAAGAAGAAGAAGAAGAAGAAGATAGCTGCTAGAAGATTTCTATTTTATATTTTATATCTTCTTGTAGTTTTTCCTTCAGAACCTTCTAAAGAGTTTTCTGCACTGAAGCAAGACTTCACCTGGACATTCTTTGAGCCAGGGGGAGCCTTGATTCTTTTGAGCTTTCTAGCTCAGTGCAAGTCTTTGTGCTTCTCTAATCTATTGTAAAATAGAGAAGACTTTTTAACCTTCTTTCCCCCTCCTGTACAGGGTTATTACTCCCTTCAAAAGTATCCCTTGGTGGCAGGGCACCTGATCAAAAACCTGTGTTGGTTTTTAGACACCTGATCAAAAGTCTAAAGGGTTTCTAGATCTACCTGAAGCAGATCTTGTGGTGGCAGGGCACCTGATGAAAAACCTGTAGTGGATTCCTACCTTGTTGGTAGAAGAGTGGACGTACCCAAGTTGTTTGGGGAACCACTATAAATTCCTTGTGTCGTCTGGCTTGCTTAATTTAATTACCTGCATTGTGGCTGTGATTAGATATAACTAGGTTTGCTAGTTGCTGATTAGGATTTCCAAGCCTTAACTGTAATTACAGTTAGCTTGAGTCTGTACACATCACTTGTGTTAGGCTTTAGGGTTATCTCCATATCTATAATCTTTTCATTCCGCATTTCACTCCAAGGGAGTTGGGAAGACTATTAAGTTTTGTCTAGTGCAAAATTTGATAACTCTATTCACCCCCCCCCCCCTCTAGAGTAGTATCTATCCCTTCACTTTCAACGTGTCTTTTAAAGTTCAAGGCTAGCTCGAAAAGGACGGGGATTGTGTACAACCCCATATTCGCTGAGTGGGACCCAGAAACATCCAAGGCCAAGTTTGGGCTAGCTTTGGGCTACCCTTGAGTGAAGAAAGACTACTCTTGGCCAGGTCAGGGTTTAGCTCGACTCAACCCCTCGTCTTTCGTGGAGCTCAACTTGGGTCTCGTGGAGCTAGGCTTGACGTTCGTTGAGCAGGTTCAGAGCAAGAGAGCTCTCGCACAAGAGAAAGAGAGCTCTTGCACATGAGCAGGCGAGAGCGTTCGTGCCCTAGTAAGCAGTTCGTCGAGCATAGCTCGACGCCTACCAAGAAAGATCAGGCTTCGACCGAGGCATACTCCCACCCAGAGGCAGGCGAGAAGGCTCGGGCCTCGCGGGAGTAGGCACAGCCTGAAGCATTCTTCAATATCCTTTTAGCTCCCACCAGGTAAGGGCGGGAGAGTTCTCGGCGAGGCATAAGCGGCTTCAATTCTTGGCAGGAAGGCTCCCGCCGGGTAGGGCCCAGGGATAAATTACCCGGATGCCCTCAAGTAAAATTACCTGCCTACCCCCAGGGTATGCATTTAGCTCCTCAGAACAGTGGAGTTTGGCTATTGCAGACCAGCCAGGGATAATTTAGTAATTTCCGATCAGCAAAGGCTATAAATAGACCCATAGGGGCTCTCAGAAGGAAAGCTTTCATATTTTCCTAAGCTCTTCGAGTGCTTACTAAGGATCTCTTAGCCCAGCATTTGGCTTTGGAGGGGAAACGCTCAGAGATCTTCCGGGTTAGAGGTGAGTCCTCCGAGCTTAGGCTTTGGCTCAGTTTCTTGTCCTTTACTGACAGTCAGAGGTCAGAGCTTGGGAGAAGTAGGTGTTGGCTACACCCCTGATTACGAACATTAATTCAGGTCAAATTTTGGCTACAACAAGAAGACTAAATTATTCCATGACCGTCACCTTCGAAAACCTAAGACATTCCAAAAAGGTGACCAAGTCCTCCTTTACAATTCCCGTCTTCATTTATTCCCAGGGAAGTTAAGGTCTAAGTGGTCTGGACCTTTCCAAGTCAAAGAGGTTTTACCCTATGGCACCATTGAACTAACCCACCCAGATAAGGGAGATTTTAAAGTCAACGGGCACCGATTAAAACTTTATTATGGAGAGTTTCCTCAAGATTTCACTCGCCAAGAATCATGCATCCGACTAGACATAGATTAAGTGTACTTTAATAAATTTTCTAAGTTTTTATTATCTTAGGTAAAATTTTAGTTAAATTTTAGTACAAAAACATTAAAAAATCACTTAGACAGTAATTCACTTTCAGAGAAGCACACGGGTTTGCACTCGTCTGTGTGCCAAGCTGCGTTCATGAAATTTTTTTTGTAACCCAGCCGTGTTCAATTTAAAGCTTGAGTAGGAAGTATTTTTCCTGAGTACCACACGGGTAGCTACCTAGCCGTGTTCTTTGTCGTGTCACATTAGATCACTTTCTCTCGTATTTATCCCGAGCACCACACGGGTTGACACACGCCTGTGTGTAAAGCCATGTCAAATCACCCCGAGCAACACACGGCTAGCTACCCATCCGTGTGCGAACCCGTGTGTGTTGTAATAAGTTAGACGATTCAATGTTCCCGAGCAGTACACAGGTCTACACACACCCGTGTTGCAACCCGTTTGTATAGTAATCAGTTCGACGATGCAATGATCCCGAGAAGGACACGGGTCCACACACATGCATGTTGTTGATCGTGTTCGCTTCACTGATTTCCTATCAGTTTGACCACACGAGTATACACATGTACGTGTTATTGACTGTGTTCGCCTGGCGCACTACTTTCCCATCAGTTTTACTACATGTCATCTCGAGACCCGTGTAGTGTGCGGTTATTGATTAGTGAACAAAAGTCCACACACGGTCGTGTCGTAACCCGTGTGTGAAATATTACATAGGTCCATGTGTAATGTCGGTAGTCATCTTCATCCTCTCCATTCCTAGGTTAAAAACCTATCTTTCAGCACCACTTAACGCCACGAACTCAGTTTGGAATTTTGCCTTCAAACTTCGCGGATCCGTCTCCCCTTATCTTGATCTATATTCCTAGGTAAAATTTCGATCATTTCCTTATTTTTTAATTCCTATTTCCTTCTTCTTCATTCTCTCAATCTTCTTCATTCTCTTCTCCTTCTTCTCTTTCTCATTTTTTTATTTTATTTCACTCTCTCATTCTTCAAAAATCAAACTATTTTTAATCGTTCAACTTATCTGCAGATCATGTCGATGGGACGATCGCAAGGGGGACGTCATCGTCGTCCAAATCTCACAGCATTATCTACGGAAAGGGACGACAATGCTAAGCTGCTAGAGTTTACGAATCAGGCGCACGTTAATCTTTTTAATTGCCTCCAATCCAAGAAATTTCAGGATATTCGTACTATTTATTGGAGCATTTTAGAGAAGATCCAATTGGCTAACGAACTGTTAGAGTTAGTTTCTATACAGCGGTGGGAACAATTTTTTAATATCGATGAGTTGGGGTTTAAGGAACTTACGTTAGAGTTTATGTCATCTTTCTACCTCAATCTCAGGCCAAACTTCACTGGTCGACCAACACGCAAGAAGGGATTATTTCGTTTCGAGTTGCAGGCACCACTTACACTCTTTCTCTTGTCCAGTTCACCCAGTATTTAGGGGTGTATGAGGACTCTATCCTCTATAGTGCTGAATATTCCAACCTTCACCTTTATCTCCCCTCTCGTGACCACGCCGCCAATATCTGGTCTCCACTTTTTTTTCAATTTGTCCCCATATGAGGCCAAGAGGTCTAATGCCTCTAAGTTGAGTTCTCCTGCTCTTTATTACATCCACCATCTACTGAGTCATACTTTGAGTTGCGGCCGGGGTGAAATCTCTAGTGTAGTGAGTAGATAGGATATTCTTTACCTCTATAGCATGTCTTCGCGATACTGCATTCACTTGGGATACATGTTAGCACATTTCATTCTTCATCAGGCCGACAATCCCAGTATTGGGTCTATATATGTAGCACCTTACATCACACACTTGGCGAAGAACATAAATATCTTTGATTCCCTTTCCCTACTGACAGTAGTAGCGCATATAGTTCCTATCACTATGGCTAGTCTTCAATCACACCGCCTCATAACTGAACGTCAGGGTTAAGGTGGACTTGTTTATTCTATTGCAAGGGGCGGACCTCAGCTTGCTTCTGATTCTGATGATGATGACCATGACCTCGACGAGCCTCTGATTCCTCCATCCCTGTCTACTAATCATCATGGAGATTCTTTTGCCGCTCCTCCTCGATCGCACTCTCTGTATTCACGTGATTTCCATCACCTTTATGAGACTGAGATCTCACCGTGATTACAGCGTATAGAGGAATCACAATAGCGGACTGAGGACGCCATAGTTCAGATTATGGACCACTTACAGATCTCCCATCCACGACCGGCAGCTCCCTGCCCACCTCACCTCCCTAACAATCCTTCAGATCTTGCCGACCAAGCATTTTCTTTTTGATTTCTCTGTAGTATCTTCTATTTGGATATGTATCATTAGATAATATATGCTATCACTTTTGCTCCTGTTGTACTTTATGCTCTTCTATTTTATGGATGCTCAGTTCTCTACATATTATTTTATTTTCTTTATCAGTTCTTTACGTTGCATTGAGGACACTGCAAATTTTAAGTCTCGGGGTGGATATTCTTAAATTCTAATATTTAACTATTGGACATGATTACAATTTGTTAAGAAACAGGCCAAAATAAAAAATTCTAATATTTTTGTTACTCAATATCTATAAACGCTCATAATAAAAAAATTGCTTCTTTTTAAGCTTTCATTAATTCACTCACTTGGGATTACAACTAGTTAATTTGCTTTTGCAAGCTGATTAAAATGAATTAAAGTAGACTCATTTAGTATACAAATTTGTTGTTAATAATTATGTATAGAAATTCAATAGCTTAATTTTCTCTATATAACTTATTTTTAAAATTAGTCATCTATATTATTAACTAACAATCACTTTATTTTAAAAAATTTAATTATCTATAATAAAGCGAGCCGAAGAGTGTAATATTATAATAATTTTGTATTATGGAATCAAAATGAAGAATGCTCTTTATTGGTGTCTAGAACTTGCCCCTAGCAATACTCAAAACATTCGCATAAGTTGATTAGTTAGGGCGGAAATGATTTAAGCCTCCCATTGGATAGCTTGAGCCTTGCAATCCCAAAACCCTAAACATTATACCCTTGCATAACTAATTTGGACCAAATCCCTATTTCTTTCGATAAACCACTACTAAAATTCACCAAGACCAAAAATCCTGACCTATTAGCACATCTATCATTGAGTTTACACCTTTTTCTATTTGAATTACAAAATTTAAATAGATGGTGTAAAGCACTTTGATAAGCTATTTATTGGTGAAGAGAAAAAAATAGAGAAAAAATATGAGTATGTATCAAAAGAAAGAAGAAGAAAAACAAAGGATTGAAGAAAAAAAATAATACAAAAAGGGGAAGTATAATAATTGTGAAGTCTTGGGGTGCTTTTATAATATTTATGTATGTTAGGGTAATTACATAGCAAGAGGCTCAATCATGATCTAGGTGTGATAAGAACTATCGAGTTTTGAAACACTAATGCCCACCTTATTAAGATTGTTATTTTCACCTCACATTTTTTATGGATGATTGTAATTTTATTTCTAGGAAAGAGTGAAAGATAGTTAAGAGATATATGAGAGGAATTTTAAGATAAAATTATGTTTAGAAAAGTCTGCTATACTATTTTCTATGCAATTACAACATCAAATTTCTCTTTGAATTCATAATAACTAGCCTGCGGAAGAAAAATAATAATTATTGGTAACCCAAATGCTTGAATTAGTTTTATTAGGGATAAGCAAACACTCAAGTCTGGGGGTATTTGATGAGTACAATTATATATGTCATTTTCACTATCATATTTATAATCATGTCCACTATTATCTACCTCTATTACTTATAATTGCACGAAAATAGTTAAGAATTTGAATTATCATGTATAGAAGAGCACAACAAAGATTTTCCATTACTTCCTTTATAAAGGTATTTTTTATTCATTAATATTATTAATGCAGGTATTGCAAGTCCTTGGAAATAAAAGTCTTTGAGCAAATAGAGGTGTTCACGGATCCAACATGACTGATGGCAAAGCTTGGAAAAAAAGGTGTAAAAATTTACTATGGCATCACATGGGTAGGCACACGCCCGTGTCACTACCCGCGTCCTTATCAAAAAGAATCAGAAGTCAAATGCCAAACCAACCAGTGTGCGGAGCCGTGAAGATCACACGACCGTGTTATTAGCTGTATCACATGACACGGCTCACGACCAGATGCACCTTTTCATTTCAAACCAGCCAGACGCACTCTTTCATAACCAACACGACATGTGACATGGCCGTGTTGGAAGCCGTGCTCAACTTCTATTTGCAAGAAGACTATAAAAACTTGCAGACACAAAATAGAAGGGAACTTTCGGATTGAGGAACTTAGAGAATTTTTGGAGGACGAAAGTAGAGCACTCAAACGAAGGGGAAGTCAAAGGAGATAATCCATATGGTCTTAATTTTATTATATCTCTTTTAATTTTCCCCTTCTCTTAGTGGATCTAAACTTTATTTTACATTTTGCATAAGACTTATTTTTTTGAACCGATTCAGTAATCATGTATGTTGACTTTCATTTCGGATTTAAGGTATTTTATTCGTTTGTGTGGTTTTAAATAAAGAGATTGATCATAGATTTGAAATTAGTACTTGTTTTATTTGAATCCCAAACTTCTAGATTGAGAAATTGGATGGTTGTGATGATGTTTTATAATTTCATTCTCTGGTTTTCTTTCTCTTTGTATTTCAAATTTCATGATCGAGAGATATGTTGTTCGGATCAATTTAGCAATACGGATATTAAGATTAATGGTATCTTAGAGATAGGATTTCATGAATTTATATATTAGACATGGTTACTTTATATTAATGCAAATTTTAGTGTTGTGAATTGTTCGAGAAAAAATTTGCTCAACTTAAGTTTAGGTTTTGAATTGCTCGAGAGAGAATTCGATAAAGATTGAATCCTTACAATAGAATGAATTTGATAATATTGTTAATATATGGTTACATAGAATTGAATTAATGAGTGAATATTCTCATGTGATTACTCTTAGATTATCTGCTTTTTATTATCCATAATTCTCCAATGTCACTTTATCCAATTAGTCCTAGTAATGTTAATTTAGAGTAACAACAATTTTAAATATAGGTATGATTATAGAGTGAGAGTGAGTACGAGTACTTGAAAAGACCCTGAGGAACATGACACAAGATGTAGATTTCTCCTATACTAGGATTGATAGGTGCACTTTCCTGAGATTAAAATCAATTTAGCTTATACACAGGAAATAAAAAAATTGTGTAAAGGATTATGTTTTAGAGCAAGTGCACCTTAGGTCAAACATACCTCAAAATTGAATTTATATTTGGGTGAGCGCTCTCAACCAAATTTGGATTTGCTTGAACATGTATGATATTTTTAAACTAAACATTTTCATATGTGATCTAAAAGTTTAAAATGAAAAAAACAACTCAAGAGTTTCACTAAAAAGGTAATGATTTTTAGTTCACTTAAAGTTATTCTTTAGTTTTTTTTCTTCATTATTATCATATAAATAAATAAGATCATCTTGCTTAGTTTATCCTTAAGATACACCACATCTCCACTAATATTGTAGGAATTACACATTGTCAGGAATTAAGGTACATTTTGAATTAAGTCCTTTTCTCCATGCTTAGGAAGAGTACTAGAATATTGAACAAAAAAATGCAAAAAAAAAACTATGTTGTTTAGTCCTTGTAGGATGAACTCAAGGATGTTAAGGTTTTTCTTGGATTGAGGAGTTGTTAATTAAATAAATGAATCCAAATAATTTTCATGTTGATTATGAATATAGAAACATAAACTTGAGCTAATTAAAACTCTTTTTGTTCCTTGTATTCAAAATCCCAACATCCAAACACAACCAAAAAAATTTCATACAAAACTTAAGCTAACAACACAACTAAACATAAGAGGAACTGAACTCACTTTAACACAAAACAAATAAAAATAATAAGCACTCTTGTTAATTATTTTTCTTCAAGTTGTGCACATACATGCCACTCTTATACAACTTCGACTCTCTGGTTCCTTTAACCTTAACAATTTTACACATCAATCATTGCCACTCATACCATACATACATGCTGCCGTAATTCTTAAAAATCCTGACAAAGATTGGATATTCAACATTGCAGGCAAGGTTAATTTATAAGGGTGAATTATTGTTATGCACTCATTTGAGCGGACCCCCTAATAGGAACCATGAAAGTGCATATGGAAATTGCCTTGAATGTTCATATACGATGATGAAATAAGACATAAAAGTTATAATTCTTCCTTAATTATTTCAATTATCCCATGAAAACTTCCAAATATGAAGAAGCATCAACCGCTACCACATCTAGCACAATCCGCAAAAAATTCACAATATTCCATGAATTTTCTCCTGTGCATGGATCCTATGAGCCTGAAATCGGTCAACATCCTGAAAAACTAATTCAACTAAAATGGTTCTAATAGCCTAAAGACCAATTCAACTAAAATGGTTCCAATAGCCTCATAGGATTGCATGTAAAATCTCATGTATAAAGTCTCTTAGTCCGAGTCCATGAATCATAACTTGAGTGAAAAGTATGAAAAATGGACATCAATGATAGATCAATTAATTGTCTCCTAGTCTTTTTTTCAATATTATATTTATGGGTTTGATCATGTCATTTTATGACATTTAGTTATTTTAGACTTTTTTTAGTATATGTAGCTTTAGATTCAGGATTTTGATTTGGTGATTTTTTTAAATCCCTTTGAAAACTACGATAAAGTACCAAGCAGAAAGGTTTAATGGAAGCATTAAGATTCAGGATTGTTGTACACCATAATGATATAATTGCAACCATTGATGACAAAGGATGACAATAGGCGCCCCCTCATATTGGCATGTGGTCGTAAATCAGTAAGGTATTGCATTCCCATATTTCTCTATTTTTAGGAGAAAACTAAAGCTTTAAACACTATAACAAAATGAGAATATAGCTGCATTATTCTTGGTGCATTCTAGAAAGTGCAGTAATAACTTTTTTGTTTTGGCTGCGCTTTTATTAGAAAATGCTGCCAATATATTATAAAAGTATTGACGATGCTTTTATTAAAAATGTCTCATAAACAAAAACTATTTGCCGTATTTTAATCAAAAAATATCGCGGCAAGTTTCCCCCATAAAAATCCAGGGAATTGTTTTCGCTTTCAAATATTTATTTTTTAATATATTTTTTTAATATCTCTTTCTGCTCTTTTCTATTCCATGATCGCTCTCTTAGTCTGTTTATTATTTTGTTACTTTGTCCCCAAAATCTCAACTTTGAATGGTCATTTTCTTTGTAGGTAAACCCATATATGATCATCATGTTTACCGCCAGCATCATGTGATGGAGCTTGTAGTAAGCTTCAAAAGTTTTTGAAACCTTCGATATATCCACTGATGATTCAAGCTCTTTGAAAGCCCCATAGAATTATGAAGAAGCAAGTAGCATTGCCATTGATAGCATTTCAAACCTACTCATTGATGATGTGGCTTCAGACACTTCATAAGTAGAGAACATATCGTCCATTGGAGAAGATGATATGTCTTCTATCGCAACAACCATAGGTTAACAAAAGTTCAAAAAGGAAATAGCTTAAAAAGTATTATATCCTCCATCTCCCCTAAATTTTTTTTCATAGAAGGCATTCATTGAAAGCATGAATACCTGTAATTATTTATTTTCTTTCACAAGGAGGAAAAACGTAAGGAATATATGTTAGGTTTTTTATTGAAAATGATTCTAGTTAGTGATTTTTGTAAAATGGAATGATAAATTGACATACAGTATTTTAAATTGCAATATTCTATTGCCTCCTCTCAAAGAAAATTTTTATATTGATACAAATCTAGAGCTATATTTAGTAATTAAGAAAAAAAATTAATTTTGCTCATGACCAGCTTAGATTATTCTTTTTTTATACAAATCTCAAAAACTTTTGATGGAAAATATGATGAAATCTCAGAGTTAATTATATGAATTGAGATTATAGTTTAGTTCGGATTTGCAATCAGGATTATTTCCTTCCCTCCATTTTAATACTATTGACTTATATTGTATAGTGCAAACAAAGAAAATAAGTACTGAAAAAGTTATACCTTCAATATTTTTTAAAAAATGTCGCAGCAAGTTGAACCTTCAGAAGTTTTTGCAAAAATCTTATAGTTGCATGTTTATTGATTTCATTGAAGTTGTACTATTAATAAATTGTTTATAATTATATTGCATATTGCAATTTGGAAGAGGATAAATCTTATCTTTCAAGTTTCTTCCTCTGAATGGTTATATTACAACTCTATCCCTTGCAACAGTTCTTAGAACACTAACTAAAGAAGAGAGGAGAAGACATGTGTTGGCTATCACAAATGCATCAAAGAATGCATATTTATAAATTTTTCTTTATTATAAATATGTGTTCATGTATTTAAGTTTAATTAGAGACGAAAATACTATTACTCTGTATTGAGGGGTTGGGGCTATCCCCCACTCTCGTTTCTCTATTAAAAAAATAATCTAAGTTGAACAATCTTCTATTTGCAATTTAGTATTTATTTATTGTGTTTTAATTTCCAGATATGAATTTTAGTGAATAGTAAATGAAATAATTTTATGATATTTTGTGAGAAATTGAACACATTTGTGTGGCAAATTATCATTATTGTGTCATTTTTTTAGTAGTCAAATAATATGTCACTAAAAATATATATAGTGATAGAATTAATTTGTTCACTAAAATTATTTTCATATAGTGACTGAATTAATTTGCTCACAAAAATTTCTTTTAGTAACCAAATTAATTTAATAACTAAAACCACTTTTAGTGATCGAATTAATGCAGTCACTAAATATGTATATTTAGTGATAAATTGATTTGTCACTGAAGATATTTAGTGACGAGGCATTCTTTGTCACTAAAAGTTCTTTTAGTGACTGTTGTATTTTAGTCAATAGAAATTCTTTTAGTAACCAAAATGATTTGGTCACTAAATACACACATTTAGTGACGAATATCTTTTTGATCACTAAAGACATTGCGTGGCGGAGCTTTTGTGACCACTTTTTTACGTACTAAATTTGATCACTAAATGTCTTTAGTGACCACAATTCAACATTTAGTAACCAAATATTTTTTAAAACCCTTGCTCGTTCCAAGGAATAAAACACCGGGTCCGACCGAGACCCCACACCATATTAAATGAACAAACGAAAGAGTTACTCAATGAATATCAATCCATAACACTAAGTAAAAATGCATAACATAATTATATGCTAATGGAAGCATTTATAGAATCTTGAACCGGAATGTCCGCATCTCTAAAGGAATGATTAAATAATAATTACAGTGTCTTGTTTGTTCTTAAGGCCTTGCACACAAGCAAATGTTTAATTACTACATGGTTTCCAAACATCGGTACATAGGCAAACAAAGCGTGAATAGCTAAAACTAAACTTGGGCCTTCGAGGGCCTGCATAGCTTGGGCTCCCACCTGCTATTTCCCTCTTGGCTCTCCAGTCCCTGTACCTGTATGACCCACACATATATGGTAACAAAAGAAGATAGTGAGTTAGCTTTGGCTGACCACTATCCATGAACACGCGATATAACGACCACACCCCATTCCCGAGGTGGTGGTATTCCTTCCCTGTATATAAGTCAACATCAGTAGCATATATATTTAAGCAAGAAAGTGTAATGATAAGCATTCCAAGAATTAACACTATACACACAATCATCACAAATGTTGGAACGCACATCCACATGCGTCGTGCACTCATGGCACACTTTTGGTGTACTCCTTGAGTCCCACCACCATCCTTTGTCCTAGACATGAACGATCATATATTGAGCATTCTTCTTGTCTGACCTAAAGTCAAGGACTCTCTTATACCAATGACTAAAGCCAAGTACGTTAGGAACTCTAGTCATATGAAATAGTACGGGTATAGTTCAGCTCTTTAACTTTGCTCAACTCGCCATGACAATCAATGAAAATGATGTGGGTTAGCCTCCCCTTTCCCGTAAATCACATAACTCAAATTATGTCCCATGGTTAGCACTCATAGCCACACCAAGTTCGGCATAGCAGGATCCACAACTTTACATATTAGCTAACTTGTCCCATGGATATTGCCCTCACATAACTCCCAGGGAGCTACCGCCAACGGTAACTCTATCGCTTTGTGGTACCTAACTAAACTCTGATTCTGCTCGTTTTCACAGATATTTTCTAGACTTAGCCTCGAAGATTCCTTGTCGCACTCTACAACACTCAAAACTCGAAAATGACATACAAAACCGAGTCTTCTCTTGCGTGCAAATATCAATTTAAACATCACTAAGACAGACTAACTTGTCTGAATGGGCTTCACACAAAATGATGGTATCTGAAGTCGAAATAAACACTTACATGCAATATATGCTGAGGAAGGATTCAATCGACCAGAGAAAGTCTAGCCATTCGCTAATTAGCGAATAAGGCATTTTCATTTGCGAATATAGAAACAAAAGAGGATACACACGTCCTAAAGAGAGGAGGAAGATCATTACTCTTGAAGTTCTCTTTTGCGCCATGAATCTAAAGTCCAATTTGATAGAAAGAACCACACTAGGCTGCTCTTCGTGGATTTGGACTCGGCTCGCGATTCGGATGTCTGAATCTCCGACAATGGCGAAAATACTTCTCCTTCTTCCTTTGCTCTCCCCTCTCTCTAACTCTTAGAAAGAGAAAACCTTATAAGCATTGAGGTAAAATCCCCCATCTCCCGACCTTATACTAGTAGGGTTAAGTCCTTACCGTTGGATCCTACTTAAAATCGACGAGTGGCCATGATTTAAATTAAATTTCCTATTCTAAGCGCAACCGCCATGCAATATCAAGCTACCGTCGAGCGATAACATAGTTGATGGCTTATTTATCCATCCTACTACTTAAACACCTCCATAGAATCGCCGACATGTAGCTTCCAATACCTAGAACACTACCGCCGCACGGAATCATAATACCATCGGGCAATAGCCCTTGATTCGGTTTGGTAACTAGTACTAGTCAAATAGTCAACTCAACATACTACCACCGGTGATAGGACTTTGTTCGGGAATTAACTCACAGAGAGCTACGACAATTAAATCCGCAACGCTACAGCTAATGCTAGCACTACCACCGGGAAGTAGCATTTAGTTAGCTATTTCAGTGTAAACTATGGGGCGTTACAACTCTCCACCCCTTAAAGAAAGTTCATCCCAAACTTCAAGAATAAAAGAAAATAGCAGAATACAAGCAAAACTTGAATGGTATTGAAAGTGAGGGATAGATATTATGTTTACTCTAGATGGGGGTGGGGGTGAATAGAGTATTAAAAATTTATTCACTTGTTTTTATAGCAGATTAAAAGTATGGTGATATATATATAAGAAGAAAATAAAATCACACAAATAGAAAAGATAAAAGCAATCCAGACGACACAAGGAGTTTGTAGTGGTTCCCCATTAAACCTGGGTACATCAACTCTTCTACCACCCTGGTAGGAATCTACTACTGGTTTTTGATCAGGTGCCCTGCCACCATAAGATCTATTTTCTAAGGGAGAACTCGCAACCCTTTGAGATTTTGATCAGGTGCCCAAAAACCAAACTAAGTCTTTTGATACGGAGACTTAAAAAACAATAGTATAACTTTTGAAGGGAGTTAAGAAAACCATATACACATTTGGATGAAATAAACAAAGAGATGTTCTTCTCTATCAATAATCTGAGATAAGACTAGTGGATCTGATGAATCAGAAAGTTCCCTCTGATATGAATAGAGTTGATGATCAGGTGAGGGAGTCCTTTTCTCTTTAGGGTGTAGGCCTTCTATTGAAAACTACTCCTTCTAGTAGATGTATCTGAGAGATTGTGAAGATGATCTCAGAATGAAGATTATTTGCTGGAAGAAAACTGATGCTGATAGTCTTAATGATAGTTTGTTCATTTGTAAGTCTGTAACTATTTGAGTGTATATCTCTGTAACCTTGAGATAGAAAAGCTTCTGAGAATATATAGAATGCTAATAAGATTTCAAATATTTGAAATCATTAATTCTTATACAGTTGGAGCATTCCTTGAGAAAGGAAACTGCCCTTGGGAATTAATCAGCAATAAACTCTGTGATAATATCCACATTTAATGCTGCCTCTAAACGACTATATTCATTAGAATATATTGCATTAAATGTCAGTATCATAACTGCCTGAAATTAATTAAATTAGAATATTATGCCTTCAGAATGATTATCCTGAAATTAAGCCTGAGAATATTCTGCTTCTGCCAATAAAATTGCCTAAGATAACTGTAGAGAAATTGTCGAACTCAGCAAATAAATCGTCGACCTGAGCCTAGAATTCATCGAGCTGATTATTCATATTCGTTAACCTGAGCTCCAAGTTTTTCAGGCTGAGTAGGGCTATTGTCAAGCAAAGATTGCAGAGTTGAGGACAAATTTCGTCGACCAGAGCTCAACTTTCTTCGAGCTTAACTCAGAGTTGGAACTCTGAGTTTGTCGAGCTGAGCTTGACTTTCGTCGAGCTGAGTTCAACTTTCGTCGAGCTGAATTCCTGAACTTTGAAATCTTCTAAGGTAAAACCCTGGAAAATCCTATGACCCTAGACTATACAAGTTTGGTCAGTCTAAGCATCCTAATAGTCATCCTAGCCCAAATCACAAGTAGGGCTCCAACAATCTCCCCTTATTTGGATGAGGTCACTATACAAAACAAAAAAAAGAAAATCACAAAGAAAGGAAATAATATCTGATAGAATCATAACACTTCAGCAGATATAAACAATTTTGCCTTGTGAAAAATATATACAGCAAAAATAAAGTTCAGAAAGAATAATTAGAAAATTAAGAGTCTTTCTTTGAAGGATCAGTAGAAGGGTCTGAAGTAGGTTTTGTGAAAACCATTTTTCTTTTTGGATCAGCTACTTGCAATTTAGTCATCTTCATATCTTGAGCACCAAGAATTTTCACAGATGCAGCTCAGGGCACTACAACTTCTGGATGCAAATTTATTTATGTATCAACATTGAAAAGATTTTGTACCTGATATTTGTCCAGTTCTTTCTTCATGTAAGATGACATGGTAGATAAATGAGAGGAATACTTTCCTTCTTCCTTGGCCTTCCTTATCTGAGATAGAGCTATCAGCTCATTGAACCTGGCCATTCTATAGTTTGGATCCAATTTTGGATCATAAGCTATAGAGGGAGGTCTCTCTAGACTAGATTCTTCTTCTTGACTACCTTGTTCTGTCAGTTGATTTCCTTGACTATTATGTTTCTACTGCTGCTTTCTCTGTTGGATGCTGGGTTGAGTGTCTAACCTTGAAGGTCTTTCTTTGCTGATATGTGTAGGTCTTGATTGATGAAAGTAAGAAACAGACCTTTGAGCTTGAGAAACATTGCCTGCGGATCCTGCTGCAAGAGAGGAGGAGGAGGTCCTCTCTAAGTCCTTTGAGGAGAATGATATCTTTTCATCTTCTTTCTTCACTTTTGTTCATTCTTAGAGAGTCTCATCAAGTAGGGACTATCTGGAGTGAGAGTAATGTTGTGCAGAATGTAATAGGGGGTGTCTGTTGTGGGATTTTGTTTTGGAGCAGCCTTTATTGGAGCCTTCTTCTTGGTTATTCTCTTCTTAGAACCAATATCCTCTGAATCATCAGATTCATCATAATCATCAGATTCACTTGCAAGAATATCATACAGATCATCAATATGGTTTAGCATTTGAGCAGAAAATGCTTGAGGAGCCTTTTCTTGAAAATCTGTATCTATTATATCAGTCTGAGGCTGTGGAACTATATGTTCTGCACTAATATGTACATCAGTATCAGTAGTGTCTATATCTTCAAACATAATCTCATTCATTTCTGGCATGGGAGAATCAGCCCAAGTATTGGTTGGTGGAGAGAAAGCCTTTTGCTCTATAACAGAAATACTGGAAGAAGTATTACAGACACTATTTCTAATTTCTTCTAAGACTGAATAATCAACTGGAGCAGAATAGCAGACTATTGCTTTAGAGTAATCAGAAACAGTATCAACTATATCAAAAACTGCAAAAGTACAGCTATAAACTATATCAAAGGAATGAAGTAAAGAGGGAAGGTTAACTGCGGGATTGATGACAAAAAACCAACAGTAATGATTTCAGTGTCAACTGACTCTTCTTCAAAACAAATCATTTCAGTATCTTCAAAAATCTCAAAAGCTGCTACTGTAAGTAGAATTTCTACTATTGTTGTTATTGCTACTGCTGGAGTTGCTGTGGCTGGAGCTAGAGCTGCTGCTGCTGGAGCTGGAGCTAGAGCTTCTTCACAGGACATCTCCCCCTGCCTGGTTTTAAAGAGACCTAAACCCAGGCCCCCATAAGAAGGGATAGGGGAGGAGGAAGCAAGCTGAGTAGAAAGAAGGGAATTAGAAGAAGCAAGTGGGGCAACAGCCTCATCTATGAGCTTCTTAAGAGTAGGTGAAAGAAATTTGAGTAGATCATTAGCAATGTCAGAGAAGTCTAGATATAGTGGATCAGAAGTATAGGGGGTATAGGTGGATTTATGACCACAGTTGGAATAGATTGAGACTGCTTGAGCTATGTCTGATTGTAGGAAGGTTGGAAAAGTTGGTGGAAGATTTGGTGGTGGGATGACATCATGTAGTTCATCTAGAATGATTTCCTGAACTTGTGAAAGAGGTGGAGAGTGTTGTGGTGTAAGACCCCCTCTTTTTTTTTAAACACCGGGGTCTTAGCCCAGAACTGACGCTTTGCGGTGGCACCGACTCACGGGAAGGCCGCCACTACAAAACGACAATTCTGTCGGCCCTTTTCGATCGCAGAATAGTAGCATAAAGAAGTAAAAGCAAGTCCACATAACCACATGTATATAAAGAAATCTCCACGAAGGGAGTGTCCACAATAATAATATATCAGAGTACAGAAGGAGGGCTTGTGCCCAGTACATCATATCCTCACTACAAGTCACTCGCGGAAGCAAAACTGAAACTAAGCGACACTGTAACCGTCACTGAACTGAGAGCACCCAAGCTAGACTGGCCCATCTCCACCGACTCCGTGCTCTGCTGGTGCTGCATCTCTGGGTGCTTCTTCCTTTTTGGCCTGCCATCTCCGCCTCGCAATCCACGTCTGCGTCTATGTCTTCGGCCTCCTGGTTGCTGAGCTGGTGGGATCCTACCCATCAAGGGGCATTTGACCCGTGTATGTCCCGACTGGTGACAATGGTAATACGGTCGCGGGGTCAACTCTGATAGAAACTGCAACACCTGATCTGGCTCTTTTGAGCCCGATATCTCTCCTAACGATTTCTAAGATCTATCCGCAGAAGAAGAGGGAGGGGAGGACCTTATTCGCGGTTCGGAGTCGAGCCGATCGTCAAAATGCTATATGTGCGGCGGTGGCATCGTCGGAACTCTTCTACAGCACAGTAGGAGGCTCGAAACTTCAGGTAAGGGCTGGGAAACTTCATCCTTGAGCTTAATGGGCCTTTTTAAAGCAGTAAAAAGGAGGGAGGGGAAAGGTCTAACGCTGGTGGCCATTAATATTTCTGTTAATAACGTTTCAGTTATGATGCAGGGAAGAGGAAAAGGTGGAAGATGAATTGGCTGATCCAGGTGGCGATTTCCTATTGGACCACACTCTCTCATTCTATTAACTAATTAGGGACTGAAACGGCCCATAAATATTCCTGCTGTTCATTCCATAATCAGAATTGATTAAGACGTCGGTTACCGAGGTTTAAAGTCTGGCTGACGTTTCGGCCTTGGTCACGGGCGTGACACATAGGTCACGGGCGTGACAGGCCCGGGTGGCCAGTTCTGGGTTTGACGATCGTCGAACTGAGATCGACGATCGTCGAAGGGTGGTCACGCCCTAGGTCACGGGCGTGACACATGGGTCACGGGCGTGACACATGGGTCACGGGCGTGACAGGCCCGGGTGACCAAATTCTGGGTTCGGCGACCGTCGAACTGAGGTCGACGATCATCGATGGGTGGTCACGCCCTAGGTCACGGGCGTGACACATGGGTCACGGGCGTGACAGGGTCATGATACAAATTCCGCGCTCGGCGATCGTCGCGCTGATATCGACGATCGCCGAAGGGGTCACGCCCTTGGTCACGGGCGTGATAGGGCCGGGTTGAAAATTTTGCGCCCGACGATCGTCTCCCTGAGATCGACGATCGTCGAAGGAGTCATGCCCTAGGTCACGGGCGTGACGGGTCGGTCACGGGCATTACCAACCCGTGACCCGAAATCTTGGTCGATTTATTTCAATTTTTGGGCTTCCTAGGGTTCTGTCACAACCAACTGACTCCTAGGGGTCTAGCCGGAAATGGGATGTTACAAATCCCAATAAACAAAACAGAGATTTCATCCCCGAAATCAAGGTTAGTCCTACGGGACTCTAATCGGAAAAAGATGCTTGTAACATCCCATGAGAATTGAAAGATTACATCTCTACGTTAGGTTTGATGTGTGCAGTTTTGATTCTAAGACCAATTCGTCCAACCGGCAAGGGATATACCCCAATAAACAAAGGATTAGCCCATATTCTTGAAATTTCAGTCTTATTGGTTTAAAATAGGAATGTAAATTGATTGTCCAGAGGGGTTGTGAGGTATACCTGACCGAAAAGTGGAGTGCTCTGGTGGCAATCTCCAGCCTGTAAACTAGGGCCCCGATTCGCTCCAGGATCCTCTAAGGGCCCATATACCTAGGACTGAGCTTCTTGCTCCGACCACACACTCGTGAAACTCCATGCATGGGCCAGATCTTCAAACAAAAACACTCGGTCCCCCTCCTGAAACTCCACCTGACGATGCCGGGCATCATAATACTTAGCCTGTCTACTCTGCGCTTCTAACATCCTGTCTCTGATTGGTCTCATCTGAGCCTCGACGTCTTCGACAAAATTCAATCCCAATGCCTTTGGATCCTCGTCCTGAATCCAAGAAAGCGGGGTCCTTCATCTCCTTCCATACGAGGCTTTGTAAGGCACCATCCTGATCCGACACGATTGTCTTGGGCACCCCGTGGTATCGAACAAAACTGCTCCACAAATCTCCGCACTAGTGCCCCCCCCATAGAGTCATCCTTCTTGATCGGAATGAATCTGACCACCTTCGTCAACCGATCGACGATGACCCAAGTCGAGTCGTTTCCCGTCCGTGATGAGGGAAGTCCATGAATAAAATCTATCGCGATGTCCTCGAATTTCCACTTCGGGGGTACATGTTCTGAGATACATCATCCTTCTGAGGATACGACCTAGCGATTAAATCTTTACCTTCTCAGATATCCCGAATCTTGTTACTCGTCACCTAATTTTGCGTGATAACAGTTAATTCTCGTAATTATTCCGTCTTATTACCATGTCATTGTCTTGGTAACGCTACGGGTAATTATTCCAACCATGTTTGTTATGCCACTTTCCCTAAACTAGGTCCAAGGGAACCCAAGCCAATACTAGTTTGCCCAATAAACAAAAGTTTAGCCCCCAATAAACAAAAGATCAGCCCCTACCTATCTTGGGCTAAGTATCTTTGATATTACCCTATTATATCTGTCCTAGCTGGGTGCACAATCCCTAGGGCATCAATCTTCGACTTGGGGTTCCACCCTGAAACTCGTTAATATACTCCATACTTTAAACTCTCTGAGTCACATTTACGACAACCTTATCCGGGTCAAAATGTTCCCAATCCCAAATGGGTATATTCCGAACTCGAATTCCTATCCGACCCTCAGTGTTTGTCTCGGTGGTTGCCTCCAGGTAATTTTATTACCGGTATTGAGGGTTAAGACTACTTGTCTTTTACCATTCTGCTAATGTATTATTGGTCTCAATTCTCCTTAAAGTAGTCTATCGCTTTGAATAATCCTTGATTGGGATAGTAGGGACACCTGAGTTTACGTCTTAGGTAGTCCTCCTCGTGCTAAACTCCTCCTTTATTCTCATTGGATATCTCCGTACCTTAACCAAATTCATACCCAAGGTCTATTTTGAACTAGGGCATACTATAAATTGTCATGGTTAGTCACGAGTCCTAGTTGGTTGAGTCTAAATCGTGGACTAGAGAATTATGTGAAATGTTCTTTGCAGCCGGAGGTGTTCCCTGCTGGGGGCAGGGTAGGTCACAGGCTACAAAGAAGGATCCCAATTAATGATGAAGTGGACTTTTACATGTGATTTCCCTTATGGGCACACCACTGCTTCCGCTGCTTAGTTTGTCCCCAAACTAAACTCGAGCGGGGGTGACCCAGGGTTAGTGGACTACTACTTTTCTGATCGAGGTTTGCTCTGATACCACTTGTAAGACCCCCTCTTTTTTTTTTAAACACCGGGGTCTTAGCCCAGAACTGCCGCTTTGCGGTGGCACCGACTCACGAGAAGGCCGCCACTACAAAACGCCAATTCTGCCGGCCCTTTTCGATCGCAGATAAGTAGCATAAAGAAGTAAAAGCAAGTCCACATAACCACATGTATATAAATAAATCTCCACGAAGGGAGTGTCCACAATAATAATATATCAGAGTACAGAAGGAGGGCTTGTGCCCAGTACATCATATCCTCATTACAAGTCACTCGCGGAAGCAAAACTGAAACTAAGCGACACGGTAACCGTCACTGAACCGAGAACACCCAAGCTAGACTGGCCCATCTCCACCGACTCCGTGCTCTGCTGGTGTTGCATCTCTGGGTGCTTCTTCCTTTTTGGCCTACCGTCGCCGCCTCGCAATCCACGTCTGCGTCTATGTCTTCGGCCTCCTGGCTGCTGAGCTGGTGGCATCCTACCCATCAAGGGGCATTTGACCCGTGTATGTCCCGACTAGTGACAATGGTAACACGGTCGCGGGGTCAACTCTGACAGAAACCACAACACCTGATCTGGCTCTTTTGAGCCCGATATCTCTCCTAACGATTTCTAAGATCTATCCGCAGAAGAAGAGGGAGGGGAGGACCTTATTCGCGGTTCAGAGTCGAGCCGATCATCGGGATGTTATATGCGCGGCGGTGGCGTCGTCAGAACTCTTCTACAGCACAGTAGGAGGATCGAAACTTCAGGTAAGGGTTGGGGAACTTCATCCTTGAGCTTAAGGGGCCTTTTTAAAGCAGTAAAAAGGAGGGAGGGGAAAGGTCTAACGCTGGTGGCCATTAATATTTCTGTTAATAACGTTTCGGTTATGATGCAGGGAAGAGGAAAAGGTGGAAGATGAATTGGCTGATCCAGGTGGCGATTTCCTATTGGACCACACTCTCTCATTCTATTAACTAATTAGGGACTGAAACGGCCCATAAATATTCCTGCTGTTCATTCCATAATCAGAATTGATTAAGACGTCGGTTACCGAGGATTAAAGTCTGGCTGACGTTTCGGCCTTGGTCACGGGCGTGACACATAGGTCACGGGCGTCACAGGCCCGGGTGGCCAGTTCTGGGTTCGACGATCGTCGAACTGAGATCGACAATCGTCGAAGGGTGGTCACGCCCTAGGTCACGGGCATGACACTTAGGTCATGGGCGTGACAGGACCGGGTGACCAAATTCTGGGTTTGGCGACCGTCGAACTGAGGTCGACGATCGTCGAAGGGTGGTCACGCCCTAGGTCACGGGCGTAACACATGGGTCACGGGCGTGACAGGGTCATGATACAAATTCCGCGCTCGGCAACCGTCGCGCTGAGATCGACGATCGCCGAAGGGGTCACGCCCTTGGTCACGGGCGTGACACCTGGGTCACGGGCGTGATAGGGCTGGGTTGAAAATTCTGCGCCCGACGATCGTCTCCCTGAGATCGACGATCGTCGAAGGAGTCACGCCCTAGGTCACAGGCGTGATGGGTCGGTCACTGGCGTGAACAACCCGTGACCCGAAATCTTGGTCGATTTATTTCAATTTTTGGGCTTCCTATGGTTCTGTCACAACCAACCGACTCCTAGGGGTCTAGCCTAAAATGGGATGTTACATGTGGAGATGGAGATGAGAGTAGATTGAAAGTTGGAGATGATAGAAGTGGATCTGGATGAGTATAAGTGGATGGAATGCCATCAAGATGTGATGGAAGAGGTGATTGAGGAAGTGATGGTGTATCCTCCGGAATGTGGATTGGTGATTGTGGTTGAGATGGTGATTGAGATGGTGAGGCAGGAGAGATGGAAGTAGATGGTGTGTCTGTAATGATTGTGGATGGTTGTCGAAGAGGAGGAGATGGTATATGAGTTGGAGAGGGAGGAGGATTAGGAACTTCTTCAGGGGTTTGAAGAGTGGTTGTTACAACCCTTGTGTCCTCTGAAGCTATCCTGGAAGAGGAAGCCCTGGAGGGCTTTGGGATAACCCTCTCCCATCTGCCAAAGAGGGCAGAGGTAAGCCTCTTAGAGGCAATGATAAAAATGGTCTGGGAGACCAACAGTTCTGGAACCTTTGCCTAGAGGAAGATTCCCAAAACTCGACCAAAGCTCACATCCTTCTTACTTATTTTCTTCTTAATCAAATCAAATATAATACTACCCCAGTTCACTGATTTCTGATTAATCAGGGCAGAGTGCTTGCCCAAGATGACTTTGCCAACCATATCAGCCAAGAACTTGTATTCAATAGTCAAGATCTTTTTCAGCATCTTATTAGGGTTTCCCTGGGAGTGACCCATGATAACTAGCATATCCTCAAACTCATTGCTAGATAATTCAAAATCATCTTCCACATTTATAAAACAAAAAACTTCTGTTAGAATATAAGGGGTAAGAGAAACTTGATGACTAGAGATTGATCTAGAGATAGAGGTTTGTTCTGGAAAGGTTGCTGTGAATACCCATACTTTAATTTTCTGCACTGGAAGCTTGATCCTTAAGGTCATAAACTTTCTCAACTGAGGAGCCTCAAATGATTGAAGGATATCTTTGAAGATTTGATCAGAATGGTTGAAAGAGTTGATGTCAATGTCAAATCCTGCATTAAACTTCATTCTAGAGATGTTCGCCGCTGAAATTGCCATGCCTGCAAAAATAAGAGATCCAGTGCAAAAGAACTGGAAAGCACGGGATGGGTTTCGTTTAAAACCTAGTTATAAGGTTTCAGAAGTCGAAACGACGAACTCTGCCCTGCTAAAAGCAAATCATCGAACTCTTTTCGATGAAAAATTTAAAATGAAATACATTTCGTCTATCTCAGTTCAACGAAAGTTTTGTGAAAAGAATATATTTCGTTGATCTCGGTTCGACTAAAATAATTTGAAACAAGTTCTTCGATCTATATTCGACAAAAGTTTCTAAAGGAGTGTTCGTCGATCTAAGTTCGACAAAAATTCCTTGAAAAGTTCACAAATCGTCAATCTCTGTTCGACAAAAGGTGACCAGTTCATCGAGAACGGAACAAAAATTAAATTAAAGAGTCTCCAATGATCATACCCAACTAATTTATAAAGAAAAGATGTTTCTTTTCATCTAAGGGTTTAGTGAAAATGTCTGCCCTTTGTAAATCAGTAGAAATAAAGACAAGTTTAATTTTATTTTTGTCTACATTATCTCTAAAAAAATGATGTCTAATCTCTATATGCTTAGTTCTACTATGAATTACTGGATTTTATGCAATTGAAATGACACTGGTATTATCACAAAAGATAGTTGAATTATTTAAGTTGAAACCATAATCTAAGAGCAGATTTTGAATCCACAAAATCAGTGAGCAACAACTACCAACTACAATGTATTCAGCTTCAACAGTTGATGTGGACATAGAAGTTTATTTTTTTGCTAAACCAGGACACAAGCCTATCACCAAGGAACTGACAAGTTTCTGATGTACTTTTCCTGTCAACTCTACATCTAGCAAAGTTAACATCTGAGAATCCAGTTAAGTCAAATTTTTACTCTGTTAGATACAACAGTCCTATATTTGGACAACCCTTTATATATCTCAAAATTCTTTTTACTAAAATTAGGTGAGATTATTTGTGATTTATTTGAAACCTAGCACAAATACATGTAGCAAACATGATATCAAGCCTTCTTGTGGTTAAATATAAAAGAGACCCAATGATGGCTCTATATATTTTTTGATCAACAGGCTTACCCTGTTCATCATTATTAACAGTAGCATTGGAGGGCATTGGTGATTTCATTGCTGAGGCATCAGACATCCCAAATCTTTTAATAAGAAATTTAGCATATTTGGATTGGGATATAAAGATACCATCAGGGGATTGCTTCACTGGGATACCAAGGAAGTAGGATTGTTCACCCATACTACTCATTTCAAACTTTGAATGCATCAGGTCAGAAAACCTTTTACAAAGTTTGGAATAAGTAGAACCAAATATCATGTCATCTACATGTATTTGAACTAGCAAACTTTTATCCTTATGATGTCTGATAAATAAAGTCCTATCTACTAAGCCTCTAAAAAAACTTATTTTCTAACAAGAAACTAGCAAGAGTCTCATACCAAGCTATTAGAGCTTGTTTGAGACCATAATGAGATTTGTTTAGTCTAAATACATAAGAAGAGTGAGTGGGAGAGATAAAATCATGGTGGTTGTGTTACAACACTTCTTCTTTGAGCTCTCCATTCAAAAAGGCACTCTTCACATCCATTTGATATACTTTGAACTTCTTGAATGCTGCATATGCAAGAAAAATCCTGATAGCTTCCAATCTTGCAACAGGGGCAAAGGTCAGGTCATAATCAATGCCTTCCTCCTGAGAATAACCTTAAGCTACCAATATTGCTTTGTTCCTCACAATGATTCCTTGAGCATCAAACTTCTTCCTAAAGACCCATTTAGTTCCAATGACTGGGTGGTCTTTGGATCTTGGAACTAGACCCAAACTCTATATCTCTTAAATTGATTGAGCTCCTCTAGCATTGTAATGATCTAGTGGGGATCTTGTTCTGCATTTGTGATGGATTGAGGTTCAATCTGAGAGATAAAACAAACATGAATCTGATCTTGATTTAATTTATGCCTTATTTGAACACCAACTGACATGTCTCCAATCACTTGAGATATAGGATGATCTCAAAGTGTGACAAGATCAGTGGGTAGAGTTGGTTCTTTAAAAGCCATTTTTTGTATTAATTCCTCTGGTGGAATTTCATTAGCCACAATGTCTTCAGCATGAATTTCTTGAATTTCTTCATCACTGTCATTATCATCAATCTGTTGAGAGGGATGTGATATATCCTCTTGAGTATGGATTAAGTCATCCAATCTCTCACACAGATTGGGTACCTTCAAATTTTCTATGGTAGAGATGTCTCTCTCCTTATAAAACATGTTAGTTTCATCAAAAGTTACATGCATAGATTCTTTCATTTTAAGAGTTAATTTATTATAAACCCTATAAGCCTTTCTAATTTTGGAATATCCAAGAAAAATTCCCTCTGCAGCTTTGGCTTAAAACTTCCAAAGATATTTCTTGTCATTATTGTGAATATAACATATACAACCAAATACTTTAAAATAATCTACTTTAGGTTGCTTACCTTTAAGTAATTCATAGGGAGTCTTACCCTTTAGCTTATGAATTAGACTTCTATTCAGAACATAATTTGTTGTGCTTACTGCCTCTGCCCAAAAGGATAGGGGCAAGTGAGCATCTGCAAGTAATGTCCCTACAGATTAAATCAGGGCTCTATTTTTCCTTTCAGCTACCCCATTTTGTTTAGGTGTTCTAGAAGCAGAAAAATAATGTCTGATACCTTCCTTCTCACAGAATTCTTGCATGATAAGAGATTCAAACTCATTGCCATGATCACTTTTAATCAATGCAACTTGAGTAGAGTACTCAATCTGGATGCTCTTAAGAAAGTCTATAAGAACTTTAAAGTAATCTAACTTGTTTTTCAGAAAGAAAACCCAAGTGAATCTAGAGAAATCATAAACAATCACTAAGGTATATGACTTCCTTCCCAAACTATATACTGCAGTAGGTCCAAAACGGTCCATATGTAGCAAGTACAAGATTCTGGCTAAATCACTTTTATTAATGGATTTGAAACTATTTTTAGTTTGCTTGCCTAATTGACAGGCCCTGTAGAGTCCTTCCTTCTTGTAGGAATCAGAAGGTAGTCCTCTGACAAGGTTGTCCTTAGATAATTTAGTTATGGTCCTAAGATTTACATGACATAATCTCTTATGCCATAATTCACCAGCTTTACTAATCTGATTAAATAATCAAATTTAAGATTTTGCTGAATAGAAGTTAACTAGATAAATATTACCTTGTCTAATACCAGTTAAAACAATTTTATTTAGAATAGAAGAAATAATGCATAAGGACTTGTTAAAGGTTACCTGATAACCCTCATCACATAACTAACTGATAGAGATGAGGTTATGCTTCAGACCACTTACATAAGCAACTTTCTTGAATGTCACTGCTCTAACCTTGACCTTTCCATAGCCTTCTATTTGTCCACAGTTGGAGTCTCTAAAGATAACTTTGGGTCCAAGCTTTGCCTAGAAATCACTGAGATTGGCCTTTGAACCTGTCATGTGTTTTTATTAACCACTATCATAGTACCACTGTTCCTCTGTGGTAGGATTGTTCTTTACCTGCAAGAAAGCAAGTTAGATGTTTTTGACCCAGGTTACCTTGGGTCCTTCATTTCTTTCATAAGAATAACTTGAAATATAAGAACAATCTAGTTGATCCTTATAACCAAATGGGTGATATCTCATAGGAGGAATTATCCATTGAGTAAAAGGATTAACAAATTTTTGTCTTTGATTATTATTTTGATATGAGCTAAAGCTTCTGTTTTGAAAAATGAGTTCGACGATTTTAATTGAGTTCGTCGATCTGAGTTCGACGAAAGGTATTGATTTTGTCGATCTCGATTCACAGAATGATAGAGTTCATTTTCTGCTTTCCACTATCGTCGATCTCAGTTCGACGAATCACAATGATTTCGTCGAGCACCCACATATGAGTAATTATATCCAAATTATATGATCAGAGAGCGTCGATCGTCATTCAACAAATAATACTGTTTTCATCGATCTGAGTTCGACGAATTTTGTTGAACATGATTTTTCAGTGCATTTTTATTTTGTTTTGATTTAGTCTTTGGTAACTTTAGTATCTTTTTATGTGAGTTGTAAAATTTCTTTTTCTTTTCCTTTAGTAGAGATGAATTTTATGGGGGTTCATAAAATATTTTTCTGAAGAATAGGAGGCTGACTTGATGAAGCTCCCAAGCTTAGTTTGTCATTAAGTATGACATTGACTGTGCTTGTGATGTCCATCAATTTAATGCTTCTCCCATTAAGGGAATCTTCAAATAGCTTAGCCTCATTTAGTTTATTTTCTAAAGAAAATATTTGTTCATTTGCAGCTTTTAAATCTTCTTTAAGTCTTGTATTTTCTGAAGATAGGTTATCTGAATCATTTAATTTTTCTCTAAGAAGTTTTATTTCCTTCTCAGATTGAATTAGATCTTTGCAAAGTAATTTAATGTCTATTTTTAATTGATCTGAGGTAAAATCAAAAGTAAATATTACCTGATCTTCTTCAGATTCTGACTTTGACTCTTCCTTAGAATTACTGCATGAGGCATTGATTGTCATCAAATAGATCTCTTTTGCTTTTTCTTCTTCTTCATCTTCATTGGAACTTGATGAAGAATCTGAATCTGAGTCACTCCATGTCTCAGCAACAAAACCTCTCTCCTTCTTCTTATATTTTTTGGAAGAGAATTTGTTGGAGTGCTTCCCGGAGTCCTTCTTTAGCTTGTCTTTCTTCTTCTTTTCAGGACATTCTGGAAGGATATGTCCTGGTTTCCTGCATCCATAACAGACTATCTCTTTAGTAGGGGTTTTATCATACCTTGGTTTATCTTTATTTTTGGAAGACCTTCTCCTGAAGTCCTTCTTGGCCATTTTGTAGAATCTCTTGGCCAGAAGACTCATGAGGTCTTTATTTCCTGGAATAGATTCTGCTTCATATGTAGGTTGGAAAGAAATGCTCTTTTCTTTCCTGGGTCAGGGTGAAGCCTTTTGCTCAGCTTCCCTTGACTTGATGAGCTGCTCATAATATTTGAGCTTGACCAACAGGTTTTCAGTTGAAATCACATTTAAGCTTCTAGATTCTTTGATTGGCCAGATCCTTAAGTCACATGTGCTAGGGAAGCACCTAAGGATCTTATCATTGACTTCTGTCAATGTGATGTCCTTTTCAAGGGTATTCAATTCATTGATGATGAGACTGAGTATGGTGTACATATCAGCAACCGATTCTGATTCACCCTTCTTGAAATTCTCATATTGAGAAATCAAGTGGGGCCTTCTATCCTTTCTTTCATCTGCTAAACCAACAACCATTCCATTTAAGGAATCCAAGATGTCCTTGGCTGATATGCATTCTGCAACTTTCTGGAATATGCCATCAGACATAGTTTGAGCCAAAATGTTCATGACTTTGGCATCTACAACTTTCAGATTCTTCTGAGCCTCTGTCCACTCAAATGGTGGTACAGCTGAGGTGTTTTGTTGATGCAGATGGAGTAAGGGAGGCTTGAAAAAATGGAATCATAAATGTCTTCATCAATAGAATTCATATAGAGCCTAATCTTTGCCTTCCAAAGTTCAAACTTATTCAGATTGCACACTGGAGGTTTGGTGCTTGAGAACTCTTTATTTTGTGTCATGATATAAAAGATAAACTAGAGTAAATAGGATCTATCAAAGATCTTTTCATTAAGGTGTTAGCTTGTGAAACCAAACAACCTTACCCTCTGATACCAATTGAAAGTGAGAGATAGATCTTATGTTTACTCTTGAGGGGGAGGGGTGAATAGAGTATTAAAAATTTATTCACTTGTTTTTATAGCGGATTAAAACTATGGTGATATATATATAAGAAGAAAATCACATCACACAAATAGAAAAGATAATGACAATCTAGACGACACAAGGAGTTTATAGTGGGTCCCCAATAAACTTAGGTACATCCACTCTTCTACCACCCTGGTAGGAATCCACTACAAGTTTTTGATTAGGTGTCCGGCCACCACAAGATCTATTTTCAAAGGGAGACCTCGTAACCCTTTGAGCTTTTGATCAGGTGCCCAAAAACAAAACAAAGTCTTTTGATCAGGAGACTTAAAAACCAACAGTATAACTTTTGAAGGGAGTTAAGAAAACCCTGTAAACAGTTGGGTGAAATAAATAAAAAGTTGAAGATGTTCTTCTCTATCAATAATCTGAGAGAAGACTAGTGGATCTGATGAAGCAAAAAAGCTCCCCCCTATATGAATAGAGTTGATGATCAGGTGAGGGAGTCTTTTTCTTTTTAGGGTGTAGGCGTTTTATTTAAAGCTGCTCCTTCCAGTAAATATATTAGAGAGATTATGAAGATGATCTCAGAATGAAGATTGTTTGCTGGAAGGAAACTGATGTTGAAAGTCTGAATGACAATTTGTTGATTTGTAAGTATATAACTGTGTGAGTGTATATCTCTATAACCTTGAGATAGAAAAGCTTCTGAGAATATATAGAATGCTAATCAGATTTCAAATATTTGAAATCATTAATTCTGATATAGGTAGAGCATTCCTTGAGAAAGGAAACTGCCCTTAGGAATTAATAAGCGATAAACTCTGTGATAATATCCACATTTAATTCCTCCTTTAAACGGTTATATTCATTAGAATATATGGCATTAGATGTCAGAGTCATAACTTCCTGAAATTAATCCCATTAGAATATTCTGCTTTTAGAATGATTAGCCTGAAATTAAGCCTGAGAATATTCTGCTTCTGTCAATAAAATTTCCTAAGATAACTGCAGAGAAAAAGTCAAACTCAGTAAATAAATCATCGACCTGAGCCTAGAATTCATCGAGCAAATTCTTCATATTCGTCGACCTGAGCTCCATGTTCATCGAGCTTAGCTGGGCTATCATCGAGCTGAGATTACAGAGTTGAGGACAAATTTCATTGACTAGAGCTCAGCTTTCATCGAGCTCAACTCAGAGTTGGTACTCTGAGTTCATCGAGCTGAGCTTGACTTTCATCAAGTTGAGTTCAACTTTCGTCAAGCTGAATTCCTTAAATTTTAAATCTTCTAAGGCAAAACCCTAGAAAATCCTATGACCCTAGACTATACATGTTTGGTCAATCTAAACATCCTAATAGTGATCCTAGCCCAAATCACAAGTAGGGTTCCAATAAGTAACTTGGTTGAAAAGCTCGAGAAACTCCTCAAGCATTGACTGCTCCCGTTACCAAGAACGCTCTTCATGTCTACAATTGTCCAAATGGAATTTGACCATTCTGATCATTTTGTTCTACAGCTATTTAATTTCAGTGTCCTCGATGAAAATAGGCTTGACCTTAGTCTTCAGCCTCCATCGATCGACATTTGATCAATAACAACCACTTGAGTAGGATCATTCAATTACTTCCTCAACACTGATATGTGGAACACATCATACAAGTCGCTCAACTCTATTAAAAGAACGAGCCGTTAGGCAGCATCACCAACATGCTTCATAACTTTAAACAGTACAAGGTATTGTGAACTTAGCTTTTTCAAGCATTGAATCCATGACACGCCCTTGAATGGTTTGATCTTCATATAAACCCAGTCACCTACGATGAACTCGATGTTCTGGTGCTCAATGCATCCGTAAAAACATTTCCCTTGTTGGGAATATAGTGAATCTTGAAGGTGTTGGAACAACCCCGGTTGTGGATTTGGGCAAGGATACACTTCATCAAAGAGAGCATGGATCTGACTAAAGATTACAAAAGAATCAGGCAATGATCAAACTGCGTTCAACGATAGTTGAACTGAGTTCGACGAACGTCGAACTCAGATCGACGATCTGCAGGCCAACTCAGCTCGACGTTCAAATATATCTAAACAAAGTCAGCTCAACGATTCTACAATAAAGTGAGCTCGACGACTCAAGCCTTGAACTCAGCTCGACGATCACCAAAGAATTGAAGAACAGCCAAATCAGGTCGACGATCTCTGAACCCAGCTCGACGCATCGTCGAACCCAGTTCGACGATCGTCCATCTCAGGTCGACGATTTGCCAAGGAATTGATAAAAGCTAAAGTACTCTTCAACGGTCAGATTCCCTGACATTTATGTCAGCATTCAACCAAAGAGCCGTTGCCAGCTATCAATGCAAAGTCACTATGGGAAAGGAAAAGGATTAAAGGCTGAATAGTTGTCATGAGTTCCGAGAATGGAATAAAATAATGCTCACAAGATTTGAGAATTTAAATCAATTCATTATATATATGCATTCCGGCTTCCAGTCAAAAGACACACGAGACACACACAGGACAACAACATATTTTCATATATATAAGAACAACACAACAGCTCTCATCAATCCTCATCAGAGAGCCTTTTGTTCACAGCAAGAAGAAGAAGGAGTCTCCTCCTTCAGTCTCATACAGGCTTCAAGAGCAACAAACAATCTGAATCTTCAGATTTATCTGCTACCAGAAGACCTACCACACCCCAAGAACAAAGTTTCTTCATCCTGAACCAACTCCAAACTTCAGGGGGAGCTTTGACAATCAAGAATCCACTAGTCTTCTCTCAGAGCTTGAGAGAGAGAAGAACACTTTTCACCTTTTTGTTTTACTCTTTTTCCCACCTTGTACAGGGTTATAACTCCCTTCAAAAGTTAAGTGTTGGTGTTAGGGCACCTTATCAAAAACCCTTTGGTGTGAGGGCACCTGATCAAAAACCTTATGGTGTGGGGCACCTTATCAAAAACCCATTGGTGCCCAGGACACCTGATCAACTATTCCTGCTAGTGGATTCCTACCAGGGGTGGTAGAAGAGTGGATGTACCCAGTTGAGGGGAACCACTATATTTTCTGTGTCTTCTGTGCTTTTATTTCCTTTACTTTTGCTGCTTTATTTTCTGCATATTGTGCTGTGTATGAAAAATATCTAGAATAAGGTTTAGGTCTCACTTTCAATTGGTATCAGAGCCAGGTTGGTTAAAACCACAGGCTAACACCTGAACCAAAAAGATCCAACAGATCTTACCTCATTCTAGAATTTTTTTCACTCATGGCAGAACTTCCTATGTGCAACCTCAATACATTTGCACTATGGCAGTCAAAGATAAAATGTTATATGAAGTTATTTGATGAAAGCATTTTTGATGTTATAATGACAGGTCCTATAGCACCCACAGCATCAAACAAAGATGCACAAAAGTTACTTAAGGATGCTGATGCTAGAGCAATGAACATCTTGGCACAATCCATGCCAGATGACATCTTTGAAGATCTGATGCACTGCACCACAGCCAAGGAGCTATGGCAATCCCTCATCAAGATGGCTGTAGAATCAAGTAAAGAAGAATCAGCATCTGAATCTTCACCAAAATCAAACACAGATGAACCACAATATGATTCATCTTATTTAAGTGATGAAGAAGATGTTGCTGATGAAGTAGCCTTCTGCTTAAAGGCCATAAATGCATCAAACAACAAGGAAAAGCCTGAATCAGAACTTAGAAAATATCAGGTGATATCCCATACTAACTACATTTCAAAATATCCTAAATCACTTTCTAACTTGGATGCAACTAAACCTAAAGAAAATATGAATTTCCTTAAAAGTCTACTCCCATTCGTCATCAATCCACATGCAGACCACACTCATTTTAAGGAAACAATAAGAAAACCTTCAAGAGAAATATTAAGAAAATTCAACAACATTGATTTTGTTTTTCAAAAGTTTTCTCAAATTTTTCAAACATACATGAAATATTTTTTGAAAAATTTATTCAATAAACCAATAAAACCTCATTACATTTATGGTCTGAAAATTTTCCTTTTTGATGAATCTTAGATCTCAAAGAGGCATAGTAAGATAATTCTACATCCTTACAGATTTTTCACAAAATTATCTACACTAAAACTCAACACAGACTTGATCCAGTGGATCATCACACCGTGTTGAAGTTTTTATTTGTGATAAAGTGATTCTATAGGAAGGGAATTATCAGACAGTGCCTTTCTGATTTTAAAGATTTTCTTCAAAATCCTTTTCAGATAATCCTAATGAGTGCTGTGCTCATTAAATTGCATTCCCCTGCCGTCCTCTCTGCCCTCACTCTTTTCTTCTTCAAGATTTGCTTCATTCATTTGTTCATGCACAAAAGCAAAAACTGCATCCCTTCTTGTTCCCTTTGCACTTGATCTGTTTTCTGTTTTGCAGGATCACAGACTCAAAATTTCCAACATGAAGAGATGATCAAGAACAGGGCCAAACTTTACAAAACATTCATAAAAGTATGAAGTGTACCCTAACCCAAATAGGGGGAGATTGTTGGAACAACCCCGGTTGTGGATTTGGGCAAGGATACACTTCATCAAAGAGAGCATGGATCTGACTAAAGATTACAAAAGAATCAGGCAATGATCAAACTGCGTTCAACGATAGTTGAACTGAGTTCGACGAACGTCGAACTCAGATCGACGATCTGCAGGCCAACTCAGCTCGACGTTCAAATATATCTAAACAAAGTCAGCTCAACGATTCTACAATAAAGTGAGCTCGACGACTCAAGCCTTGAACTCAGCTCGACGATCACCAAAGAATTGAAGAACAGCCAAATCAGGTCGACGATCTCTGAACCCAGCTCGACGCATCGTCGAACCCAGTTCGACGATCGTCCATCTCAGGTCGACGATTTGCCAAGGAATTGATAAAAGCTAAAGTACTCTTCAACGGTCAGATTCCCTGACATTTATGTCAGCATTCAACCAAAGAGCCGTTGCCAGCTATCAATGCAAAGTCACTATGGGAAAGGAAAAGGATTAAAGGCTGAATAGTTGTCATGAGTTCCGAGAATGGAATAAAATAATGCTCACAAGATTTGAGAATTTAAATCAATTCATTATATATATGCATTCCGGCTTCCAGTCAAAAGACACACGAGACACACACAGGACAACAACATATTTTCATATATACAAGAACAACACAACAGCTCTCATCAATCCTCATCAGAGAGCCTTTTGTTCACAGCAAGAAGAAGAAGGAGTCTCCTCCTTCAGTCTCATACAGGCTTCAAGAGCAACAAACAATCTGAATCTTCAGATTTATCTGCTACCAGAAGACCTACCACACCCCAAGAACAAAGTTTCTTCATCCTGAACCAACTCCAAACTTCAGGGGGAGCTTTGACAATCAAGAATCCACTAGTCTTCTCTCAGAGCTTGAGAGAGAGAAGAACACTTTTCACCTTTTTGTTTTACTCTTTTTCCCACCTTGTACAGGGTTATAACTCCCTTCAAAAGTTAAGTGTTGGTGTTAGGGCACCTTATCAAAAACCCTTTGGTGTGAGGGCACCTGATCAAAAACCTTATGGTGTGGGGGCACCTTATCAAAAACCCATTGGTGCCTAGGACACCTGATCAACTATTCCTGCTAGTGGATTCCTACCAGGGGTGGTAGAAGAGTGGATGTACCCAGTTGAGGGGAACCACTATATTTTCTGTGTCTTCTGTGCTTTTATTTCCTTTACTTTTGCTGCTTTATTTTCTGCATATTGTGCTGTGTATGAAAAATATCTAGAATAAGGTTTAGGTCTCACTTTCAGAAGGCATAGCCACCGAGGAACTCCATCCACATATGTTGTCACATGTTCAAGTCCTGTCGATCTATCTGATACCTTAGGCTCTTATGGTCTGTAAAGATATCGATCTTCACACCATAAAGGTAGTGTCTGTAACGACTCCACCCGTTAAATTACATATAATAGAAAGTCCGGCCGGGGACACACACTATATGCTACAAACATACGGTGAGGTCACAGGATAATACCATCAACGCATCCTAACATCAATGAATCCTAACACAGAGCATGCTAGCTGAATAGTTACACAATTAGATGAACTCATACTACGAATATCCACTAGATATATAAACCAAAGTTATATACAACCACTCAAACGAGGGGATAGCAAATACTATAGTTTGGCCTTAAGGCCTTACAGTTCCTCTTTAAATAGTATGGATTACAGACATCGGCGCGCAGGCCGACCATACATGAATAAAATAAAATACAATAGCTAGCCTTCAAGGGCTAGCAGTAATAGCAAGAGTGTCAACAGCAGCAGCAGGGGCATCAACCTTCATTTTCCGCTCGGCTCTCCAGCACCTGCACAGGGACAATCCACCTAGAAGGTGGAAAACAAGGGAACGGTCAACATTCAGCTAAATATTTATAACAATCCTACCCCTTTCCCGGGGCAGAGGCATTCCTTCCCTGCAGAGCAATACAACAATTGACAGATAATATATATATTCTGATCTCACGCACAAGCAATCCATCACAACCATCAGCCACCCGGCCCGACGATCTGTGCTCCCAAGCACACTTTTGGGTACACCAGCAAACCGGGATCAACACCATTGAGCATTTAGTCTTAATGGCGCGTAGGCCTAAGACTCTCATTATGCTACTGGCGAAAGCCAAATGCCTTGGCACTTCCATGTACAGCCAACATAATGCAGGTACAGATCCACCACCCCCCATTGCTCAAAATTGCCTTGCCATCACCAAGCACATCGTACTTGCGGCTATAATAAAAGACGCGGGTCGGCTTCACCTTTCCTGTTTGGTACGAGGCCTTTTAGAGCTCGCAGATCACAATCGCCATAACGTCTGCCAAGGAATGGTGTCACAATAGCCACACTGTCCAAAGAGGACTTGCTACATCGCCCATCAAGGACTGGCTACATCGTAGCCACAACACAAACAATATAAGGGCATTTTCCCTGAGTTCCATATTCCAGTACTTCCTGCTACTACTCTTCACAGGCATAACCCAACGACCCCACTAACTACATGAGTATACGCGGAATCTTCTCCTGTGCATAAATGCAACATCACCAATGCAGACCAACATGTCCGGATGGGCTTCACACAACAGGCCTATCCCGTACTATACACTTCTGAGTCTATATGCAGATTCAACAGGGGATAGCAACTATCAACCCACCGGAATCACTCACTCATTCCACCTTTTGGTGGAGAGGATTCCTTACTCATGCATAAAGAAGGACTTCGCATGTCCAAGAATGAAGATCGTTACCCTTGCTGATCTCTTGGGAGCCATCAAAAATCTGGCGGGTTGGAAAGCACCGAAGCAGCTTTGCCTCAACTAAACTAGCCTCGGATCTCGAATCGGACCGTGGGAGCACCACCAAAGCCTTGCTCTTATCCTCCTTCTCCTTCATCAAAGCTCTCTCTATTTCTCTCTTGATAAGAATGAGATAAGAGGCCAACACTCAACCTTATCACTGCAGGAAAGGACCTGGGACATTAGATCCAAATAGAAATAATTGGATGGCCGAGATCTATCCAAAAGTCCAAATTTGACTTGACACGGCCTGTGACACGCCCGTGTCCCAGGCCGTGTCCACCTAGTAGTGTACGAATCGACTCAAATTGAACTAGAACACGGGCTCCAAAACGCCCGTATCACAGGGCACACACGCCCGTGTCAACTTTGACACGGCCGTGTGACTGGTCGTGTCACCTTTTTAACACAATCCCAAATCACCCGAGAAGCACACGGCTAAGGCACACACCCGTGTCCATGGCCATGTGCTCAACATGCCCCTGTGACACGCCCGTGTTACAGGCCGTGTTCCACACTCAACATCACTCAACGCCATTCCACTCAACGCCACTCGGTATTCACCCGAGCAGGACACGCACTGGGACACACCCGTGTCCCAGGCCGTGTCGCCTCTCGATGATCAGTTCTCGAGAACTTGAGTCGACACCTACAGAAAAGGACACGCCTTGGGACACGCCTGTTTCCCATGCCGTGTGCACTAGACACGCCCTGGGACACGCCTGTGTCCCAGGCCGTGTCACCCAGCCTGACTCCATCTTAAGATTTTTGGGGTGTTACAATCCTCCCCCCCCCCCTTAAGATAAATTTTGTCTCGAAATTTGTACTCAGTAAAGAAACAAGAATCACAAAGCTATAATGTTAAAAGATCTGTTATTACAAAATGTATACGGTCAACAGTTTATACAAAAAGCTCGGGAAACTCAGCTCGCATGGTTTTCTCACACTCCCATGTTAGCTACTCACGGCCACAATTGTCCCACCGGACTTTGACCATCCCGATTATCATGTTCCGCAACTATTTCTCGGCTCGATCCTCGATCCGAATAGGTCTAACCTTCGTCATTAGCCCATACTCGACCGGTACACAATCATTCTCAACTATTTGAGCTGTATCCTTGACGGCTTTGCGAAGTACTGAGATGTGGAATATATCATGCAATCCACTCAACTCTGCTGAAAGTGCTAGCCGATAAGCAGCTTCCCCGACTCGCTCCACCACTTCAAACGGACCAAGGTATATGGGACTTAACTTTTCAATCGCCGAATCCGAGATTCGCCTTTGAAGTGTTTGATCTTCAAATATACCCAATCGCCCACCGCGAACTCCATGTTCTGATGCTTAGCGTTGTAGTACTTTTCTTGTCGATCCTGATCTATCAATAGCCTCTCCCGAATAGAGTGTATTGTCGAGATAGCTTTTTCGACTTCCTTTCGCCCATTCATCTTGGACTCGCCTACCTCTACCGAAGTTAATGGTGCACCGCATTTATGACCATATAGAGCCTCAAACGGTGACATACCGATGCTCGCTTGGTAGCTGTTATTATAGGCAAATTCTACCAAATAAATGTACTCTTCCAATTTCTTACCGAAATCTAGGGCGCACATACGAAGCATATCTTCCATCGTCCTGTTGGTTCGCTCAGTCTGGCCATCCGTTTGGGGATGAAAGGTCGTACTGAATGCTAATTTTGTGCCCAACATTTGATGAACTAGCCTCCAATCAGTTGAGGTGAATCGCCCATCACGATCACAGACAATGTTCTGAGGAACACCGTGTAGTCGAACATTTGTTCCACCTAGAAATTAGCCAAGGCTTCCACTTAATTATCTCTCTTGTTTTGAAGGAAGTGAGCCACTTTTGTCAACCGGTCGACAATCACCCAGATAGAGTCATGACCGCATTGAGATCTCGGCAATTCGTGCACGAAATCCATTGAAATATCATCAAACTTCCACTCCAGAATCGGTAACGACTTCAGGAAACCACAAGGCTTCTGGAATTTCGTATTTACCAAAGCACAAGTGTGACATTCTGCCACATACCGTGTTATGTCTTTCTTTAGTCCAGGCCACCAGAATAACTTTTTCATGTCTCTGTACATTTTTGTGCTTCTAGGGTGAATTGAGTACTTGGCAAAATGCACTTCGTACATCTACTCTTCTCTCAACTTCCCCGTACTTGGGACGCACAATCGACCATCTTTTCGCAATAATACATCATCCCAGGAGAATTGGTCACCAGGACCATACTTTGTATAGCGTTGGAGACTTTCATCAAGCTTTGTTGCTCGCCGAACTCTGTCCGCAAGGTCATATTGTACTTCCGTCTAGTTCAAGTATGCGTCGGCCGTAGCATCCTTGTCAACACAAGATATCTCTAATGCTTCCATCTCCTGGATTAGCCACACATCATGTCTCTGCAACCAGTTTGCCTGTACTGGAGTCCTACGACTCAAAGCATCAACGTCCACATTTCCCTTCCCGGGAGTATAGTGAATATCGAAAGTGTAGTCCCCAAGGAACTCCATCAACCTCCGTTGTCGCATATTCATATCCTTCTGATCTAACAAATACTTTAGGCTCTTGTGATCTGTATAGATATCTACTATAATGCCATAAAGATAGTGCCGCCACAACTTTAGCGTAAAGATTACCTCCGCCAACTCTAAATCGTGGACGGGGTAGTTCCGTTCATGCTTCTTTAGCTGGCATGAGCCATAAGCAATCACTTTACCAAATTGCAGAAGAACGTAGCCTAAGCCGCTCCCTGAAGCATCACTATAAATCTCACAGCCGTCTGTACCACATGGCGATGTCAACACAGGCGTCGTGGTCAAACGACTCTTCAGCTCTTCAAAAGCTCGCGCGCACTCCGGCATCCAAACGAACTTCTGATCTTTTCTCGTCAACGTGGTCAGAGGTAAAGCAATCCGTCAGAAGTTTTCCACAAACCGTCTATAGTAGCCTGCCAGGCTAAGAAAGCTCCTTACTTCGGCCACTGAAGACATCACTGGCCAATCCCGTATGACACTTATCTCCGCAGGGTATGCAACACTAACCACAAATGGTTTGCATGATCATCTCCTGACTGAGAGTACACAAGAATATCATCAATAAACACAATTACGAATAAATCTAAGTACTCTCGGAATGTCCGATGCATTAGATCCATGAATACCGAAGGCGCATTACATAATCCAAACAGCATCACTGTGAATTCATAATGACCATAGCGTGTCCCAAACGATGTCTTAGGAATGTCGCCTTCTCGAATCCGCAATTGAAAATATCCCATTTCAAATCCAACTTTGAATAGACGGTTGACCCCGCTATCTGATAGAATAGGTCATCGATCCATGTTATCAGATATTTGTTCTTTTCTATCAGCTTATTCAATTCGCGGTAGTCAATACATAATCACAAACTACTGTCCTTATTTTTCACAAATAGAACAGGCGCGCTCCAAGGTGACATACTTGGGCGTATGTATCCCTGCTCCAACAATTCTTGCAATTGGACTTAAAGTTCAGCCATTTCCTTTGGCGCAACGCGATATGGTGAGTGGGCCACAGGTTTTGCACCTGGCACCAACTCAATCACGAAGTCAATCTCCCGTTGAGGCGGTAACCCAGGAAGATCCTTAGGAAATACATCTGCAAACTCTGACACAATCGGAACTTCACTTACACTGGCTTTGGCTCAACAGCCTGAATAAGCGTGAAGAATAACTCTGCGCCCTTCCGAACAGTACTAATGACTTGGAGTGCAGACAACAAGGTCCTTCCTACTCCTCGCATACCAGCGAACTTCGTCTCAAGTTCGGTATTCTGGCCCAGTGTGATCTCCTTGGAAGTGCAATCAATCAAGGCACGCTGCTCCGAGAGCAAGTCCATGCCAAAGATCACATCAAACTCTGATAGCGGTAGCATGGATGCTCTCAATCCGAAATCTCGATTTCCTATATGCACATCCACATCGCAAGTCCAAACCGCAAGCATGATAGAACCATTCAGTAGTAGCACCATTACACCATCTGTCGTCACATGACTCGGTACTCCAACTCGAGTTACAAAGTCCTTAGACAGAAAAGAATGCGAAGCACCCGTATCAAACAGGTCTCTCGCTGGATTGTTCTAAATCCGGACAAAGCCTGTAGCACACACATCATGCACAAGCTACATACAAAATATGCAATCAATACAACAAGCATTAACTTAACTCGTACCTATGATGACGTCACTTTGCTTGATAGCCTCCTGTTGGCAAAGATTGTAGACTCTAGGCTGTGCCTTAGATGTAGTGGAATCAACCACTGCTTTGCCCTTCTCAGCATAAGACGCACCCGTCTTCTTTTCTCCTTTGGGTTGAGCAACCCGACAATCATGGGCTATATGCCCCACTTTGCCACAGGTAAAGCATGTACGAGACTCCGGCCTTAACGTTGCTCCCGATATAACCATCACAGAAGTTTGCCCTGAAGGCTTGAACCTCTTGCCCACTTCTTCTGGTAGTACGATTTGCCAGAGCGGGGTGCTTTGAACTCGGGCTTTGCAATAGCCAAGTCCTTCCTTCCTTGCACCCATTTCATGTCCTTTTCTAGCGCACCCGCCGTATCAACTAAAGCCTGAAATCCCTGGTTTACTGAACTAAAAAGCAGGAACCTCAACTCGTCCTGCAATCCTTCATAGAACCGATTTGTTTTTCGTTGTTCATCGACGAAGATTGTTCCTGCATACCGTCTTAATCTTGTAAATTAATGTAGGTACGCATCAACGCTATTTTCTCCTTATGTTAGCCGCTGCAACTCGTTCTCCATAGCAATGCGTTGTGTTGCTGGAAGATGTTTAGCAAAAAACATGTGAGAGAACTCCTCAATCGATACTTGAGTAAATTGCCTGCCCGCAAAATGGTGTAACTCAATCTCGTCCCACCATAACCTTGCCTCTCCTTCTAACAAGAAGGTGTCCAAAGTGACCTTTTGAGTTTCCTCCGTCCTGATCGGTGTCAAAATACGTTTGACTCGCGATAACCAGTCCTCTGCCTGTGTTGGGGATACCAGTCCCGTGAACGTAGGAGGATTGAAGCTCATGAATTTCTTCAATTGTCGTTCAGCTGCTTGCGGATCCACAGGCTCAACCGGTTCGGGTCGGACACTAACACGGTCTGGCACCACTGCAGGCAGCGCCTGCCCGGTCGGCCGAATCATTGCAAATAGAGCCTCAGCAACTAATCGAATAGTTTTCGCAAATGGAGGAGGTGTTGGCACATCAACTGGTGTCACACTCTCATCAGAGCGTTGGGGCTCAGATTGCCCAGCACCACTACGAGTCACATATGTGTGGACAAGACACACATTAACAACAATACACAAGCTATAACAACAAAGTAGGAACACACTGATTCCTCAAACAAGTGTATTTTCATTTCTTAGTGGATATTCACGAGTTCACTAGCGTTACAGCGGTTCGCACAGACACGTGCACGCCACCCCACAAAAGAATTCGACCACGAATTCGATAGAGGAAGACCGAGAGAAGCTGATACCAAAATGTAACGACTCCACCCGTTAAATAACATATAATAGAAGGTCTGGTCGAGGCCCCACACTATATGCTACAAACAATTGGTGAGGTCACAGGATAATACCATCAACGCATCCTAACATCAACATATACTAACACAGAGCATGCTAGCGGAATAGTTACACAATTAGCTGAACTCATACCAGGAATATCCACTAGATATATATAAACCAAAGTTATATACAACCATTCAAACGAGGGGATAGCAAATACTACAGTTTGGCCTTAAGGCCTTACAGTTCCTCTTTTAACAGTATGGATTACAGACATCGGCGCGCAGGCCGGCCATACATGAATAAAATAAAATACAATAGCTAGCCTTCAAGGGCTAGCAACAACAGTAAGAGCGGCAACAGCAGCAGCAGGGGCATCAGCCCTTCATTTTCCACTCGTCTCTCCAGCACCTGCACAGGGACAATCCACCCAGAAGGTGGAAAACAAGGAAACGGTCAGCATTCAGCTGACCAATTTATAACAATCCTACCCCTTTCCTGGGGCAGAGGCATTCATTCTCTGCAGAGCAATACAGAAATTGACAGATAATATACATATTGTGCTCTCATGCACAAGCAATCCATCACAACCGTCGGCCACCCGGCCCGACAATCTGTGCTCTTAGGCACACTTTTAGGTACACTGGCGAACCGGGATCAACACCATTGAGCATTTAGTCTTAATGGCGCGTAGGCCTAAGACTCTCATTATGCTACTGACGAAAGCCCAATGCCTTGGCACTTCCTTGTACAACCAACATAACGCAGGTATAGATCCACCCCCCCTGTTGCTAAAAATCTCCTTGCCATCACTAAGCACATTGTACCTGCAGCTATAATAAAAGACGCGGGTCAGCTTCACCTTTCCTGTTCGGCATGAGGCCTTTTAGAGCTCGTAGCTCCCAATCACCATAACATCCGCCAAGGACTGGCGGCACAATAGACACACTGTCCAAATAGGACTGGCTTCATCGTCCATCAAGGACTGGCTACATTGTAGCCACAGCACAAATAGCACAAGGGAATTTTCCTGGAGTTCCACATTCCAGTACTTCCTACTACTCCCTTTCACAGGCATAACCCAACGACCACACTAACTACACGAGTATATGCAGAGTCTTCTTCGGTGCGTAAATGTAACATCACCAATCCAAACCAACATGTCCACATGGGCTTCACACAGCATGTCTATCCCGTACTATACACTTCCGGGTCTATATGCAGACTCAATAGGGGATAGCAACTACAAACCCACCGGAATCACTCACTCATTCCACCTTTTGGTGGAGAGGATTCCTTACTCATGCATAAATAAGGACATCACATGTCCAAGAATGAAGATCGTTACCCTTGCCGATCTCTTGGGAGACATCGAAAATCTGGCAGGTTGGAAAGCACCGCAGCAGCTTTGCCTCCACTAAACTAGCCTCGGATCTCGAATCGGACCGCGGGAGCACCACCAAAGCCTTGCTCTTCTCCTCCTTCTCCTTCCTCCAAGGTCTCTCTTTTTCTCTCTTGATAAGAATGAGAGAAGAGTCCAACACTCAGCCTTATCACTACAGGAAAGGACCTGGGCCATTGGATCCAAATAGAAATAATTGGATGGCCGAGATCTTCCCAAAAGTCCAAATTTGACTTGACACGGCCTGTTACACGCGCGTGTCCCAGGCCGTGTCCCCCAAGCGGTGTACGAAACGACTCAAATTGAACCAGAACATGGGCTCCAACACGCCCGTATCACAGGGCAGACACGCCCGTGTCACAGGGCAGACACGCCCGTGTCAACTTTGACACGGCCGTGTGACTGGCCATGTCACCTTTTTAACACAAGCCCAAATCATCTGAGAAGCACACGACGAAGGCACACGCCCGTGTCCATGGCCGTGTTCCCAACACGCCCATGTCACAGGCCATGTTCCACACTCAACGCCATTCCACTTAGCACCACTCAATGCCACTCAACGCCACTAGTATTCACCCAAGAAGGACACGCCCTGGGACACGCCCGTGTCCCAGGCCGTGTCACGTCTCAACGATCAGTTCACGAGAACTCGAGTCGATGCCTACAAGAAAAGGACACGCCCTGGGACACGCCCGTGTCCCAGGCCGTGTGCACTGGACACGCCCGTGTCCCAGGCCGTGTCACCCAGCTTGACTCCATCTTAAGATTTTTGGGGTGTTACAGTGTCGCCAAAGCTTAAGAGCAAATATCATGGACACTAACTCCAAATCATGACCTGGATAGTTCTTCTCATGCACTTTTAATTGATGAGAGCCATGCATAATAACCTTCCCATGCTGAAGAAGAATGCAGCCTAAGCCGCTCCCTGAGGTATCACTATAGATTTTGTAGTATTTCGTACCACATGGAGAGCATAGAATAGGCACCGTGGTCAAACAATTCTACAATTCCTAAAAATCTTATGTGCACTATGGTAACCAAACAAACTTCTTATCCTTCCATGTTAAGGAAGTGAAAGGTAGAGCTCTCTGCATGAAGTTTTCTACGAAGCGCCTATAGTAGCCAGTAAGTCCTTGGAAACTTTGAACTTCTGTCACCGTAGACAACACAAGCCACTCATGTATTACAACAATCTTTACCCGATCCACCACAACCCCCTCTCCACTAACCACATTATAAAGGAATGCTACTAATGATAGCAAAAACTCACTTTGAGAACTTGGCGTACAAATGACTCCTCCTTAGAGTTTAAAAAACAGTGCGTAAGTGATCCACATGATCTTATTCCGACTGAGAGTACACCAGGGTATCATCAATAAAGACTATTACGAGCAAGTCCAAATACTCCCTGAATGTTCTGTTCATCAAATCCATAAACATCGAAGGCGCATTCGTTAGGCCGAACGACATAACCATGAACTAATAATTCCTATAATGCGTGTTAAAGGCCATTTTGGGAATATCTCTTTCCCTGATTCTCAATTGGAAATAACCGAACTTCAAATCCATATTTAAGTACACAATTAGCTAATCGAACAGATCATTGATTCTCGAAATCAGATACCTAATCTTCTCCATCAATTTTTTAGTTAACGGTAACTGATACACAACCACAAGCTTCCATATTTTTTCTTCACAAAAAGTATTTGTGAACTACAAGGAGATAAACTCAAGTGCACATAGCCTTGCTCTAACAATTCTTGAAATCTAACTTCTAGTTTGTCCCTCTCCTTTGGCACTAATCGGTACGGGGAGTGAGATATAGGCTTAGCACCTGGCACTAGCTCAATAGTGAAATTGATATCTCGCTGAGGTGGAGCTCTAGGAAGATCTTTAGGGAATACGTAAGCAAACTCCGATACTACAGGAATGCTACTTAAACTAGGCTTGGGTTTTTAAGCCTTTACTAGCCCGAATAATAACATCGCGCCTTTGTGAACTGCCTTGATTAATTGGACAGCAGATATCCGTATCTTGCTCAATCCCTTCATACCAGAGAAGGTAGTCTCATGATCAGTATTCTGCTCCAGCTTGACCTCCTTAAGATTGCAATCAATGAACACACGCTGCTTCAAGAGCCAGTTCATGCCAAAGATCACATCATACTCTAAAATTAGTACTATCGACGCTTCCAAGTTGAGCTCTTAATTTCCTATATGCACCTTCACAAAGCAACACCAATCCGCGCTCATCATGCACCCATTTTGCAACAACATAATTATTCTATCTCTTGACATGGAGGAATGCACTCTGATATGCAAGAAAAAGTCCTTAGATAGAAACGCATGAGACTCTCTCATGCCAAATAGTGCTCTTGCCAGATAGTCAAGCATTAGTACAAAGCCTATGGTACACACCAAAGTCATACAAATGTACGCAAGGTATATTGTAGTACGTAAACTACACAAGTTGCACAAAGCTCATACCTATCACCACGTAACTTTATTTGATGGCCTCCTACTGGCCTAGATTGTACACTCGGGTTGCACCGGTGTATAGTGGGAAGAAGATGATTCCACTTCTTTCCCTTTATCGTCTTACGACACACTCGCCTTTTTATACGTCTACGGAGGATGATTCCAACAGACTAAATTATAGTGTCCCTGAAAGACTTGATTTCAAGAGCCTAGACACCTAGAGGGGGGGTGAATAGGTTCTAATTTTCTATAATAAATTTTTGGCAATTAGTTTGTTTTAACTTAGCACAGATAATACAATTATCAGCACAGCAATCAAAACACAGCAATCACAGCACAGTACAGTACACCAGATTTATAGTGGTTCAACAAGGTATGGGTACATCCACTTTCCCCCTTCGCCTATCCATTAGAGAACAAGATTCATCCCAACTTTCTTCCACTTACTCAGATCCACAAATCTTACAACTCAGAACAAGATTGGTTCCTACAGCTTAGACTTATACACGTCTTACCTCAGATTCTTCCAAAGAATCCTACCTCAGGCCTTAGCCCTACCGCAGCCTTTATCACTAGGCTTACAACTCAGAATTTCAGAAGTCCTACACCTTAGGCACTCAGCCCTACCTCAGCCTTTATAATTACAGGCTTACAACTCAATTCTTACAAAAGATCCTACAAGAAAATTGAATGATTTAAAGGGTACAGAAATTCACCAAATAGAACTCTCTATTGGTGTGAGCTTCTTGATCAGTTCTTGAATAAACTGAATCTTTAGATCCAACCTGACTTAGCTGTTTCAATGCTTCTTGATAGAACAAAATAAGGTTTATCTTCACTTGATGTATAAGTTGATCTTCAGATAACTCCTTCCTTAGATTCAGAATTAGATCTGAATCTTTCTTACAGACTGTTCTGGATCTGCCTTCTTAAGGGTTTCCCCTTTTCTTGTTGTCAGATTCTCTTTCCCATAATTGCTTGATTACTTCCTTAGTTCTTAGTTCTTTTTTGGTTGTCAAGGATCAGTCCCTTATATAGAGTTTCCTCATGATTAACGGCTGATCTGGTTTATAACAACCTTCTGACAGTTCTGACAAAGGTGTCAGACCTATTGGTTATGACAACTGTCAAGTCACCAGTCATGACAGTTGATTCCTCAAAGACTTTATAACTCAGCATGAAAAACTCAGCAAACTGTTTTACATGTGTGGACACAAATAGACTAAGTGTCGACACAATTCTTGATGATGTTGACACAACACTCCATGTGTTGATATAGTCATTCTTCTGCTACTCGACAAAGCTTCTATTTGTATGTGTCGACACAAGTCCTGTGTGTCGACACAACTGCTCCTGGTCTCGACATAACTGATGCTGACAGATGGCGTTGAGTGTATGTCCAACTGTCATTGAGTGTGTGTTGAGACGTCATTGAGTAAGTGTCGACACAAGTCCTGTGTGTCGACACAAGCCTTTCAGACTCAATATAGTTGTTGCTGTTAAATGGCGTTGAGTGTCGTCACGATGTCGTTGAGTGTGTGTCGACACAAGTTCTGTGTGTCGACACAGCTGCTTCTGGTCTTGACTTAGCTGATGCATACAAATGGCGTTGAGTGTGTGTTGACACAAGTCCTGTGTGTCGACACAAACCTTCTTCAGGTGTCGACAAAATTCCTGAGTGTCGATACAGCCTTTGTTTTGGTCTCGACATAACTCCTGGGTGTCGACACAACTTCTTCTTTAGGTGTCGACACAATTTCTGCCTTAGGTGTTAACACAATTCTGGGTGTCGACACAGCTTCTTCATCAGGTGTTGACACGATGACTGGGTGTCGACACAAGCCTTGATTCTTGTGTCGACACAACTTCTGGGTGTCGAAACAATTCTTCACAAGTGTCGACACTTGTACTTAGAGAAATTTCTTGCAAACCTTACACCTGCACAATGAAACTAAAACATCCCATCAAATACAAATTGATGTATATCATTGAGTAAGATGTGGCTTCCCAAAATCTGGTACATATTTTTCAGTGTACCCAACAATTTCCCCTATTTGGAGAAGTCATAACCCTTAGTCAAAGATATACATCACTCATAATAAAGCACATAAAAATAGATGTACATACATTTCAGTGCAAGATAACATGCAAACAGAAAATTCTAGGTTTACATGTTTTTCCTTAGAACAAAAACAAAAAGCTACATTGTTCTATTCATAAGCCTATCTATCCTATGATTGACTAGGCTCCTTAATTACAATGCCTTTTCCAGATCTAATCTTTTCCTGCACAGTAAGTTTTGTATCATCAGTAGGTTTCTTCCCTTTGAGATCCTTCTTCTTCAGTTATTCAGCCTTTATCCTTTGCCTTTCAAAATAGTGAAAAGGCTTGGGTAAGTACCTGCTAGGCTTCAGAGCATTAGCAGTTAATTTCCAAGCTTTTGCAATCCTTCTGTACTAAAGAATGGCTTCTTGCCTGGCTTGATACTTATTCCACACTTGCTCAGAATACCATTTACCCCTATCATAGGTCTTATCCTTTACATCCTTCCAGGTAGTGAAAATAATATTTCTTGAAGTAGGGCTCCATTGCTCAAAATCTGGCTTCAACTCAGCTTGTTCTTTGAACCTTTTCTTGGATAGCTATGCTTCCTACTAAGCCTCCTTGGCAGCCTCTGACATCTTTACTTTTTCAATAATCACATTTGGTGCCTCCCGTGGAGGACTGTACATTGTCTACACTTCTTGTTGAACCATATCAAAGTCAGTAGGAGGGTAAATAACCTGTGCAACTTTAGGATAATCTCATTCAATATAAGCAGGTTGCACTCCAGACTTAGCAACATTGTCATCATCACACAAAGGAGGAAAGCCAAGTGTAGCTCTGATGGTATTAGAAACCCATTTTGCATGATCAGAGCCAGCTTTGACTAATAATCTCTCCCCCTTTATGACTTCTGTGGTTATATGATCTCTCAGATCAGTCTTTTGAAACCTTATTTGATCAGCTAGATATTTTGTACCTTCTTGATAGTAGGCTTTGAACTTTGCCAAGTAATCATAAATAGTCTTTTAAGAGACTCCAATGGCTATTTGGATAGCAGCTAGATCTTCTTGTATTTGCTTTGATATTTCAGTTTTCAAATCAGTGGAAATACTTCCCAGTTTTTTGAGTATTTCTTCATGGGAGTCTTTGAGATTTTCATTAGACCTGAATTGATTTTCTAAAACATACCCTTGCTTGGTGGCAATGACCTCAACCTCAGTCTTCAGCAGCTGTTGTTGCTCAGCCAAATATACTACAGTATTGCCTCCCTTATGGAAGCAATATGTCATCTCTTTCTTATGCAGATTTACTTCAAATCTGATTGATTTAATGTCCTGAGCCAACTGAAACTGCAGTTCTTTAATTGACTCATCCGCATACTTCTCTAAAGACTACCTTTTTCATTCAATTTTACTTGCAGTTGAACCAGTAATGAACTAAATTCCATGCTTGGTGCAGGTGGTTGTTTGACTGTTTGTAAGGCCTCTTTATAGCCTGTGCTCTTTTTCTTGATTGCAACCATCTTCCTCTTCTTAACCATAGAGGCTTCCTCATCATCAGAGGGTTGTGATGAGCTTTCTATATCAACTGTTTCCTTATTAAAAGGGGCTTTCAATAGCTCCTCCCCCTCAGTTCTTAGCAGGTCCTTTTCTATCTGTGATTGCTCCCCCTCAGTCCTTGCATCTGGTAAATCACGAAAAAACTCTTCCATAGTTACCTCTTGCTGCATCTATACAGGAGGAACAAGATTAATTTGAAAAATAAAAGGTTCTCCCTAGACATCCAGATTTTTTTCTAGGGCCTTCTCTATAAAAGAGATACTTGCTCATCTTGAGCTGTATCTTTTATCTACACATCTTGTGCTTCCTTCTCAGCAATGTCCAGTGCTTCTTTGTTTATATCTGATACAATGTCCATCACTGTATCAGCAGCATACTCACTCTCCAGAGTAGCTTCAGCAATGCATCCCCCTTGGGCAGGCAGCTCAGATAATTCAGTGACTTGTACTACTGGTTCAGGGTGTTCTCCCCTGGAGTGGAGGCTATCTGTTATTATGAGTGCTGACTGCTCTCTATTTGATCTTGAGGTTCCTTTTGTTGTTTGTCTTCATCTGAACTGAAGACTACCTCCTCCTCAGAATCACCGGAGGATTCTTCTTGCTGAACAATTTTTTCTTTTTCTTATTTTTCTTGACTTGTTTCTGTGGAGTAAAAACCTATTTAGTCAATACTCTATCCCATCTGGATAGAATCCTTACATCCATTCTCCTCATATGGTTGATCTTGGATCCTGGTAGTTGGTTAATAACATCTGATATTGTAAAAGCTATACATAAGCTGAGGATCTTTCCCAGATTTGGTTTCTTTATTCCTTCTTATATTTTGTCAAGTACTATTGATGCCCAGTCTGTTTTTAGCCTAAATATTATTCTTGTCATTAAATTGAACATAGAGGCTGAAATTCTGTCATGTCCACCCGTTTTACACAGAATCACCTTGCCTGCGATTTCAGACAGAAACTTTCCTTGTGAATTCATCACTTTCATGTTAATGGATGATCCAACTTTGGTATTAGGGTTTAGGCCGCACCAGCTTAATGCATATTTTGTCATGGATGGACTTATGTAATCATCATCCTTAACCTTAGGAAGTTGGAGTGAATTCCTGATCGTCTTCAGTGTATGTTTCACTCGGGAATCCTGAACTGTGGCTTTGATCTTCTTCCCATTAGTGTCCACAGTTGCTGATGAATAAAATTCCATTACTTCCTTTTTCCAAATCTTAGTTGGATCTGAGACCAAGAACTCCAACCCATTTTTCGAAATTAGGGTAATTACTCCTTGGATGTCTTGCAAACCTGTCGTGAATCCACCACAAACCAGCTCATATCCTTCATTCACCTTATCGTCTTGGTGGGGCGCCATTAACGAGAGAGAGAGAGAGAGAGAAAAGAAGAGAAGTGAATATCTATGTTGACACAAGGTCTAGAGTTGAGAAATCTGAAGGCGTAGTCGACCAGATTTTGTCTTTCCCTATTTATAGTCTACTGGTAAAGGGTAAGTCAAAGGATGCACCTTACTTAGTAAAAATACATGTCGACATAGTTGTACTTGTGTCGACATAAAAGACTTAGGTCACGACAAAACTTTTTTTTCGTCGACATGTCTATGTGTCGACATATCTTTGTGTTGGCATACTTGTGTTGGTGTCAACACGAGCTGGTCATGTCTCGACATAGTTGTGTCGACACCTATTCTTCTGTCGACACAGATGCTATTTCTTTGTCGACACATCCTTTTTCTTTGTCGACACAACATGCTGAGTGTGTCGACATAATCTTTGTACTTAGACAAATTTCCTGAGAAATATTGTGCTTACATATTCTACTTAGGAATGCTTGAGCTGACCTATTCTAGGTTCAACATACCTAATTCAATTTTAAAATAATTGAATTTTGTTTCATCCAGTGGTTTTGTAAAAATATCAGCAATTTGATTATTTGTGTTTACAAATTCTAGACTAATATCTTCCTTCTCCACATGTTCTCTTATAAAATGAAACTTAATTTCTATATGCTTGGTTTTACTGTGAGATACAGGATTCTTAGCAATAGAAATAGTACTAGTAGAATCACAAAATAGAGGAATTCTACTTACTTTGATGTCATAGTCTTCAAGTTGATGCTTTATCCACATCAACTGTGCACAGCAGCTGTCTGCAGCTATATATTCTGAATCGGCAGTTGAGATTGCTACACTTGTTTGCTTTTTGCTGCACCATGACACCAGCCTTCCACCTTAGAATTGACAAGTTCCTGCAGTACTTTTCCTGTCTTCTTTGCATCCTGCAAAGTCTACATCTGAGAAACCTGTTAGTAAGAAATCTTTATTCTTAGGGTACCAAAGGCCTAGATTAGGTGTGCCCTTAAGATATCTCAAAATTCTCTTAACTGCAGTATAATGAGATTCCTTTGGGCAAGCTTGGTACCTAGCACAGACACATGTAGCATACATGATGTCAGGTCTACTAGCAGTCAAGTAGAGTAGGGAGCCAATCATTCCTCTATACAAAGACTCATCAATAGGTTTCCCTGTCTCATCTTTGCCTATATGCATACTTGTTCCCATTGGAGTTTTCATGGTGGAGGCTGAGTCCATTCCATATTTCTTAATCAACTCCTTGGTGAACTTAGACTGGGATGTGGATAATCCATCATCAGTCTGTCTTACTTGAATTCCCAAGAAGAACTTCAGCTCACCCATACTGCTCATCTCAAACTTCCCTTGCATAAGTTTGGCAAACTTTCTACAAAGGTTGTTTTCAGTAGATCCAAAGATAATGTCATCAACATATATCTGGACTAGGATTATCTTTCCTTTAGATTCCATAAAGAATAGAGTTTTTTCTATCTTTCCTCTAGAGAATTTATTCTCAATAAGAAAAGCAGACAAGGTTTCATAGCAAGCCCTAGGGGCTTGTTTCAAACCATATAGGGCTTTCCTAAACCTATATACATAATCAGGATAATGAGAATCTATAAAACCTGAGGGTTGTTCAACATAGACTTCCTCTTTTAAGTCACCATTCAGAAATGCTGACTTTACATCCATCTGATATACCTTGAACCCTTGATAGGCAGCATAGGCCAAGAACAACCTTATAGCCTCCCGCCTTGCCACTGGGGCAAAGGTTTGATCAAAGTCAATCCCTTCCTCTTGCATGTAGCCTTTTGCTACCAGTCTGGCCTTGTTCTTTATTATTGTGCCATTCTCATCAAGTTTGTTTTTATAGATCCACTTGGTTCTTATAATGTGTGATTCTTTGGTTTAGGAACCAGTTCCCAGACTTTACATCTTTTGAATTGATTCAGCTCTTCTTGCATAGCATCAATCTAGTTTGTATCTAGCATGGCTTCTTCAAACTTCCTGGGTTTCATCTATGACAAGAAACTTGAACATAAAACTGTGTTCATGTTCTTGCTCCTGGTTAGTACACCTTGACTTGCATCACCAATGATTTAATGAGCTGGATGATCCTTTAGGTGTCTTCTTACTGGAGTAAATCTGCCAACCTCCTAGCCTTCTTCATTTTCCTCAACCTAATGCTCCTCATTGTCTTCTTCATCCAGTGAGTCTTGTTCTCCCCCGTGACAGCATGTATCCTTTTCTTCATCAATCCTAGCAGGTGCTTTTTTATTGATAGTCAGCTTGTCCAGCCTATCCTTTAAACCTGTAGAACTATTTGAAGAGCTAGATAATTCACTGTTAATCAACTTAGACTCATCAAATACTATATGGACAGATTCTTCTACAACTTGTGTAGTCAAGTTGTAGATCTTGTATGCCCTACTATTATTGATGTATTCAACAAATATCCCTTCTAGGGATTTGGCAGCAAACTTAGTTTGGTAGTGCTTACCATAACTAGGACATAACACTTTCTACCAAAGATTCTGAGGTAGGATATGTTTGGTTTTCTGCCTTTTAAAATCTGATAGGGAGTCATCTTATGTTTCTTATTGATGGAGGATCTATTGAGTACATGACATGTAGTATTTACTGCCTCTACCCAGAAGTACTCAAGGAGAGTAGTGTCATAAAGTAGTGTACTACTTGCCTCAATTAGAGTCATATTCTTTCTTTCAGCAACACCATTTTGCTGGGGTGTTTTAGGTGAGGAGAACTCCTGATGAATCCCAAGTTCTTCACAGAACTTTGTCATACATTAAGACTTAAATTTAGTTCCATGGTCACTTCTGATTTTGACCACTGAATTGTTAAATTCATTCTGAATTTGTCTAACAAAGGTCTGGAAAATAGTAGGAGTTTATGATTTCTGCCTCAAGAAGAAAACCCATGTGAATCTAGAATAGTCATCCACAATAACTAATGTGTATACTTTCCTACCAAGACTAAGAACTGGCATAGGACCAAACAAATCCATATGCAAGAGATATAAACATCTCATTGAATCTTTGGTATCAAGTGCATGGAAAGAGTACTTAGTCTGTTTGCACTTTTGGCAACCTGAACACACACCCTCTTTAATGCACTTGACGTTAGGACCATTCCTCACTAACCCCATGCGGAACAGCTGTCCTATAGACTTATAGTTCAGATGATCTAGCCTCTTATGCCATTTGACACATAGTGAAGCTTTCTCTCCTGCAACTAGAAAAATGGGTGAGATGTTAAACTCACAATCTAGGTTAAGACAATATACATTCCCTTTCTTAGTGCTAGTCAAAATGATCTCTTGATCACTTGACCTCCTTATTTGGCACTCCCCTTTGAGGAAAGAGATTTCATAACCTAGATCACTAAGTTGACTTATGCTAATCAGGTTATGTTTTAGACCCTTCACATAAGCCACTTTAATGATAGTAATTGAATCACTAGAAATGTTACCAAATCCATTGATGATTCCTTTTTCTAATCCACCAAAGATTTCTTTGGGTCCATTCTCTATGGGTACATTGTCCCTCAACATTCTTCTTGTTTTAGTCATGTGTCTGGAACATCCACTATCAAAGTACCATATAGGGGTATGGCCACTTGGATTCACCTACATCAAATAAGGAATCACTTATCCTTAAAACCCAAATTATTATTGGGTCCTAGGTCTTTGTTAGTTTGAAATCCTGCAGCTGTTCTGACAGGTAAACTATTCTTGGTTTTAACACTTATGTTGAACCAGCAATCCATGTCAAAGTGGCCCACATTTCCACAACACCAACACTCAAATCTATTGTACCTTCTTTTAGGTATAACTTTGTTGTCAGCAGTCCTGTTAAGTGTAGGTGCTGGAGCAGCAAATCCCAAGAATTCCTTTTGAACCTTATGGGCTTGCCTATAGAGTGATCTATTTGTATTTGCACCCTTGCCCATGAGATCTCCATACTCATAGTGACCATGAGTAATATAATGATCATAACTATTTTTAGGTTGCATCACTTTCCTAAAGAAAATAGGGGGCTTTTTAGCTAGTGGCTTAACTTGGGCCTTACCTTTTCTATGACAATTGGTGGCCCTAGTTCTTTCCTTAAAACCTAGACCAAACTTTCCTTTTTGAGGAATGAAATTGTATATTAGGGGCAAGACAGATTTTGTCTTAGAGAATTTAGCCACTAACTCTCTTTCTTGCTGAAGTTTTATCTCTAGTTTCTAAATATGATTTTCCTTGAAAGAGATTGTACCCATCTGAATAACAGTAATGTTTTTCAGTTTGATAACCTCCTTTAGTTTTAAATCTATTAACATGACTGAATCTGATGCAGCCTGCTTAAGAGACTCAATTTCCTTGGCTGCTCCTTGACAAGAACCTTGCTCCTCTTTAGAGCTTGCAACAGCCCACCATACTAATTAATGAGTTGGTGTACATCCCCCTCAGAATCAGAACCATCCACTTCTCTTGAAGTTGATGCTGCTGATTCTGATTTAGTAAAATAATCAGAAGCTGAGGGAGAATTATATACCTTGCTTTGACCAGGCTGTTCTTGGTACTGATCATTTTCTGACAGAGACATCAGCCCTCTACAACAATAGTCTTTCACTCCATTTATGGAGTCTAGTATTTGTAGGTATTCTAGTTCCCTAGAATCCTCTTCTGTTGAGAATAACCCAACATATGCTTCTGCATCATCTTCTTCTCCTGATCCTGAAGATGAAGAGTCTGTCCAACTCGTCTGCTTTTGAGCAACAAAGGATTTATCCTTCTTTCCTTTCACTTGATGCTTCTACTTGTCCTTAGATTCAGTCCTCTTTTCTAGAAAGTCAGCTATGACATGTCTAGGCCTGTTGCAACAATAGCAAACAATCTTAGAATTAGTTTATTTACTAGGTTTTGAGGCATACCTGTCCTCCTTGGGAGTCTTCTTTTTCTTGTAATACACATCCTTGGAGAAGGATGTAGATGGACTGGTTCTCAATTTCTTCTTTTTTATGAACCTTTGAAACTGCCTTGTAAAGGCAGCAAAGTCCTCATCAGAGGTGTAGCTATCTGATGTGTTGTTGTCAAGATTTTCTTCTTCTACCTCAGCACTCCTTTTGGGTGGAGAAGGAGACTTTCTCCTGCCCTTTCTTGTGTCCTCAGCCTTGAAGGCTACTAACTTCTCTTTGTACTCAGACCTACTACTTTTCTCCTCCTCTTTTCTAGCAGTGCGGTGCATTTCATAGGATAGCAGCTTTCCAAATAGTATTGGTGGAGGTGTATCAGCAAGTCTGGACACCTCTCTGATGGCACATATCTTTGTGTCCCAGTCCTTTGTTAGTGTTCTGAGAAACTTGTCATTCAGTTCATATGTGCTGAAGACTCTTTCATAGGTCATCAGCTCATTTACTATCCTGAAGAACTTCTTGTAACATTAAGCTATGCTGTCAGACTTGGCCTGTCTAAAGCTCTCATATTCTTGATTTAACATAGATTTCTTGTCTTCTCTGACTTCTTCAGTTCCCTCCATATAGACAATCAAGGCGTCCCACATCTCCTTAGAGGTTTTACAATGCACCAGATTTTGAAATGTGGCATCATCTATAGCACTTCAATAATGTTTTGTGCTCTTTTGTCTAATGTTGTCAGGATGATCTCATCCTTGGTCTTTTCAGAATAACTCTTTGGGGTTCTAACATTTGCATCCAGAATTGATACATTCATTCGAATGAAGGGGCCATCTTGTACTGTGATGTAGATTCTTGGATCAGATGCTTTCATGAACAACCTTACCCTTTCCTTCCATATGCCAAAGCATTCTTTCCTGCAGATAGGCAGTTTCATAGATCCAAATTCCTTTTTTTCTCATTTGAACCCATTCTTGAAATCTATTAATTGCCTTGGAGATTTACTCAGACTATTAGGTCTATCTTTGAGTAACCTCCCTCTAATACCACTTGAAAGACTTGATTTCAAAAGCCTAGACACCTAGAGGGGGGGTGAATAGGTTTAAATTTTATTTAATAAATTTTAGACAATTAGCTTGTTCTAACTTAGCACAGATAATAAAATTCTCAGCACAGCAATCACAATACAGCAATCAAAACACACCAATCACAGTACAGTACAGTACACCAGATTTATAGTGGTTCCCCAAGGTATGGGTGCATCCACTTTTCCCCTTCGCCTATCAAGTAGAGAACTGGATTCAGGCCAACTTCCTTCCACTTACTCAGATCCACAGATCTTAAAACTCAGAACCAGATTGGTTCCTATAGCTCAGACTTATACAAGTCTTACCTAAGATTCTTCCCAAGAATCCTACCTCAAGCCTAAGCCCTACCTCAGCCTTTATCACTAGGCTTACAACTCAGACTTTCACAAGTCCTACACCTCAGGCACTCCGCCCTACCTCAGCCTTTATAATTACAGGCTTACAAATCAGATCTTACAAAAGATACTACAAGAAAATTGAATAATTTAAAGGGTACAGAAATTCACCAAATAGAACTCTCTATTGGTGTGAGCTTCTTGATCAGTTCTTGAATATACTGAATATTCAGATCCAACCTAACTTAGTTGTTTCAAAGCTTCTTGATAGAACAAAATCAGGTTGATCTTAACTTGATGTATAAGTTGATCTTCAGATAGCTCCTTCCTTAGATTCAGAATTAGATCTGAATCTTTCTTACAGACTGTTCAGGATCTGGCTTCTTAAGGGTTTCCCCTTTTCTTGTTGTCAGATTCTCTTTCCCGTAATTGCTTGATTACTTCCTCAGTTCTTAGTTCTTTTTTGGTTGTCAAGGATCAGTCCCTTATATAGAGTTTCCTCATGATTACCGGCTGATCCGGTTTGTAACAAGCTTCTGACAGTTTTGACAAAGGTGTCAGACCTGTTTGTTATGATGGTTGTCGAGTCACCAGTCATGACAGTTGATTCCTCAAAGACTTTACAACTCAGAATGAGCCACTCAGCAAACTGCTTCACATGTGTCGACACAAATAGACTTAGTGTCGACACAAGTCTTGATGATGTCGACACAACACTCCATGTGTTGATATAGTCATTCTTCTGCTACTCAAAACAGCTTCTGTTTATATGTGTCGACACAAGCCCTGTGTGTCGACACAACTTCTCCTGGTCTCGACATCGCTGATGCTGACAGATGGCGTTGAGTGTATGTCTAGCTGTTGTTTAGTGTGTGTCGAGACGTCGTTGAGTGTGTGTCGACACAAGTCCTGTGTGTCGACACAAGTCCTGTGTGTCGACACAAGCCTTTCAGACTCAGTATAGCTGTTGCTGTTAAATGGCGTTGAGTGTCGTCCAGATGTCGTTGAGTGTGTGTTGACACAACTGCTTATGGTCTTGACTAAGCTGATGTAGACAAATGGCATTGAGTGTGTGTTGACACAAGTCCTGTGTGTCGACACAAACACTATTCAGGTGTCGACACAATTCCTGAGTGTGGACACAACATTTCTTCTGGTGTTGACATAACTCCTGGGTGTCGACACAACTTCTGCTTTATGTGTCGACACAATTCCTGCCTTAGGTGTCGACACAATTCTGGGTGTCGACACAACTACTTCTTCAGGTGTCGACACAATGCTTGGGTGTCGACACAAGCCTTTCTTCTAGCGTCGGCACAACTTTTGGGTGTGGACACAATTTTTCACAAGGGTCGACACTTGTACTTAGAGAAATTTCTTGCAAACCTTACGCCTGCACAATGAAACTCAAACATCCCATCAAATACAAATTGATGTATATCATTGAGTAAGATGAGGCTTCTCTAAATCTGGTACATATTTTTCAGTGTACCCAATAGTCCCACTTTGCCGCAATTATAGTACGTAAGTGGACCTTGCCCCGTAATAGAGTCAGAAACAGTAGATGGAGCTGGCCCCGACAACCAAGACTTCTCCTTCCACTTGCTTCAAAACCCAAACTTTGAGGAGCTTGGCAATTTGAACTCATGTTTCTTTACACCAAGTTTCCCCGTGCTCTAGACCCTTTTCATGACTTGTTCCAGAGATTTGGTAGTATTTACCAAGATAAGAAAACCTTGGTTCATCGGGCCTGCTAGAAGCAACCGAAAATCATCATGTAGACCTTCATAAAATCGGTTGGTCTTCCGCTCGTCATCTGTAAATATAGAGTCTATATACTGCCCTAATCGGGTGAACTCATACAAGTAGTCATCCATGAGACTCTCACACAGAATCAACCTCTAGAACTGGTTCCCCATCGCAATCCTCCACGCAAAATGGAGATACCGAGCTAGAAATAACCTCGAGAACTCATCCATCGAGATATTAGTAAGCTATCTTCCCACAAATTAGTGTCAGTCCAACACATCCCACCATAGCCTTGCTTCTCCATCCAACAAGAAAGTAGGCACGATTACCTTTTGCCAGTACTCCATCTCCATTGTCGTCATGGTTCTCTTAATCCGATAGAGCCAATCTTCAGCTTGTGTTGGGGTTCCAGCACCCGCAAACACTGGATGGTTGAATCTCATCACATGCTTTAGTTGTTTCTCTATTGCTCACCTTGCTACCAAGGGCTCTACAACCACTTGCTCTTCCACGATGGACTCAAGAACGCCAACCAGGATCTGACCAACTGCAGGGGTAGGAGGCTGCACTTGCCTTCCTGGTTGGGCATTAATCATTGCAAGCACAGCTTCAACTACCAACCTTATCATTTCAGTAGAAGGAAGGGTTGTATACACATCATTATGTCCACTACTCTTTGCAAAGTGCTATTGTTGAGATTGTCATGTACCACTCCTAGTCATCGATAATTGCACAACACGCAATTTAGTGACTCCAAAACATAGAAAACAATAATTAAAGGAATGTTCAGGTTCCATAAATAATATTTATAACATGTTCCATGTGTGTTTTTCATTCCTAAGTGGACATTCACGAGTTAATTATACATTTTTATGGGGACGCACACATGTGCCCTCCACCTCTTAAAAAGAATTTGTCCACGAATTCGGTGAATAACAGACCAACACCTAATGTCTGATACCAAATTTTAACACCCCTACTCTTTCTAAGGAATATAACAACGGCTCCGGTCGGGACCCTACACAATATTGAATGAAGAAACGAAAGAGTTACTCAATGAATATCAATCCATAACACTAAACAACAACGCATAAAAGAATTATACACTAACGGAAGCATTTAGAGAATCTTGAACTGGAATGTCCACATAACTAAATGAATGATTAAACAATAAATACATTGTCTTGCTTTGGCCTTAAGTCCTTACACACAAGCAAATGTTTAATTACTACATGGTTTCCATACATCAGCACGTAGGCTGGCAAAACGTGAATAGCTAAAAAAAAACTTGGGCCTTCAAGGGCTTGCACAGCTTGGGCTCCCTCCCGATATTTCCCTCTTGGCTCTCAGCACTTGTACCTTAATGAACCAAAAAGATGTGGCAACAAAAGAAGGTAATGAGTCAGCTTTTGCTTACTACTATCCACGAACACGCGGTATAACGACCCCACCGCATTCCCGTGGCGGTGGTTTTCTTTTCCTGCATATAAGTTAACTATAATAGCGTATATATTTAAGCAAGAAAGTGCAACGAGAAGTAATCCAAGTACTAATACTATACGCACAATCATCACAAATGTTAGAACGCACATCTACATGCTCTGTGCTCTCATGACACACTTTTGGTGCACTCCTTGAGTTACACTACCATCCCTTGCCCAGACATGTATGATCCCACCATGAGCATTCTTCTAGTCTGACCTAAAGTCAAGGACTGTAAGACCCCCCCACCCCTATAACGACCCGGTCCGGCTAAGCCAAGCACCAAGTGTTGCCGGCCTTCTAGCAACCCGGGTTTAGGCCTTTAGCCGCCCTACGACACCATTTGTAGTAAGCCTAAACATCAAGCCTGCAGGCCATGAACCCCAATATAAATCTCTGTGCCTATTTATCAGCAGCTCAGTTGGTGATAGTTGTTGTTAGGTGAGGCTATTAAAGGGTTGCGGGTTTAAAACCTTGCGCCAACAACCTACTTTGCGGATTTAAAAAGGCATAGTGATGACATTGGGGTGTGCGGGCTGTAGGCCTATAGCGATGGTGTGAGGCGGTTTACAGGGCCTAAACCCGGGTCGTTACACCCCCCTTACCAAGAAGATAACCCGGTCTTATGCCCAGAACCGCCGCCTTACGATGACACAAACACATTGGCTAGTTGATACCACTTGACGCCAATCCTGCCGGCTAGTACGATCATTCAACCTGTCGGCCAATCGAGAATAGAAGCATGCAAGTAGTAAGTAAAACTAGCAAGTCCACAGAGTCATAACACAATATCATCATATATATAATAAAAAGTACAATAGTTCACAATGAGTACGAAACTGAGAGAAGGGCTTATGCCCAGTACATGCCAAATAGGAATAAATCTCTCTCATACAACAACACTAAGCAGAAGAAAACTCTATCATAAGTACACTCATCCTCAACTGAGGGCAAGCTGTAATAGTAGTAGGTGGTGGTATCAGCTTATCATGTCCAGCCACCTCATCCTGTTGGTGCTCGAGCTCCTCGAGCTCCTACGGTCACAATCGATCGTTAGTATAAAATACTAAGTCATTTTGTCCTCGCCTCACCCGCGCGACTCCTAGGTACCGAGCGGGAGGACGAAGCAGAGAACAACAAGGGGTATAAAAAGGAAAGCAAGTGATAGTGGATTTATTCTATCATGGTTATTGATTAACAATTGTATCTCTACACTAGCAGCTCTATAAGGTACAAGTAGAGTATATAAAAACTATACTGAAAAGAAGTACAGTGGCAAAAGTAAATTAACTACTACTAAGCTATCATCACAGAAGTACCATAACTTATATGATTGTTCATACAAACTTATAAGTTAAAGTTTCACAAATGTAACTTATCATATAAAAGAGCTCATACTAATTTATATGATAATGATCTATGGTGTGTATGTCCTAAGTATGTATGTATGGTATGTATGTGGGTTATGATTTATACAAGTGCAACTCACCCACACTACTCAGTAATCACAGACCTTTAGTTCCCTCGTTTTGGAGTTAGCTTAACTCTCAGGTACCACCATTGTGGCTACGGAAGTAGTAGAGAGGGAACGAGGGGAGTCTTATACCCATAATAGCCACCGTGCGGAACACAAAACATGGCATAAGGGGAGTCTTATGCCTAGAACAGCCGCCTTGGGGTAGTATTAGCACACATGCTAACCTGTACTACAAGACGCCTATCCTGCCGGCTAAACATATCATTCATGCCAACCCAACATAAAGAATATAAAACAGAAGTCAAAATAACACACTAGTATATGAGTCTAAAACAAATACATCAAATAAAAGAAGCAACAAGGCATCTACAATATCAAATTACAAGCCAAAAAGGCTACAAGATGTGTCTCTCAGAACTCACATCAGTCACTGACGGTAGCGATGGTATTGTCACTTCAGGCCCTGTCGTCTTGGCCTGGCTGCCCTGCTGCATAACCTGCTGCTGCTCTGTCTGTAGGGTTTCCTCCTAAAAAGGAAGACGTAGTAACCGTTAGTCATAAAAACAAAGTGGCTATCACATCTGCTCCCCAGACAACTCCTCGGCATCGGGCGGAGAAAGGAATAAGGGTACAATATATATATATATATATATATATATATATATATATATATATATATATATATATATATATATAGTACAAAAAGGTGGTAAAGGATTAATCAATATCAGTGAATATCAGAGTAAGTTCATCAAATGAGTATAGAAATTTACTCTAGTAGTTCTACCATCAACAACAGTATATAAGTATAAATCTACGACAGTAAGTAACTTAACTTATATGATTTACTATACAGACATATAAGTTTAGGATCGGCTCAATAGTAAAGTAACTCATCATATAGGAGTGCCCATAAAAACTTATACGATGAGGATCTTGTATATGTAATATATGTAATGATATGAATGCAATGCAATGACTCACCCACGATCATGCACATGCAGCTGCTATGTCGACACAGACTTGTAGTTCCCACTTTTGGAGATGGTAGCTAACCTCTTAGGCGTCATCCGTCGTGTCCAGACGGTGATAGTAGAGCAAGCTTCTCTACTACTAGGCAGGCATCCACACTACCAAGCCTAGGCCTTTGTACTCCTCAATCATAGAAGACAACAGCGGAGCTCACATGCGTACTACGGCTCAGAAGGAGCCTCGGGTAGGTGTGCACCGAGAACCAATCCCTAATGGTCTATCATCGTGGAACGGAAGGAGCCTATGGGAGCATATCACCAAAGGACAAAGCCCAACCGTCCACTTGGCACTAAAGGAGCCCCGGGAATGAGCACCGAGGACCAAGCCCAACCGCCCAAGGTCTAACTGTCAACTCCCATCGGTGTGGCGACAGGCGAGCCCATAGACCTGCCACACTATCCTTAACCCAGGATTACGACATCGCATGTTGACTCACACCACATGCAGTTTCACATCATCGTGCCACGAAAGGAGGTTATGGGAGCGTATCACCAGAGGACCAAGCCCAACCGTCCACTCGGCGCAGAAGGAGCCTCGGGAGTGAGCACCGAGGACCAAGCCCAACCGGCCCAAGCCTCTTTTCCTCATTATCATTCTTGCGCGGTCAAACACATGCACTACAACCTTCAACATTTCCCATGCTTACAGCATGCAAGGGTTCTTTATTAACACAGGTGGAAATCCACCTTACACAACACATTAATTCCACACTGCTACACATACGGAGACACGACTCTAAGCAGTGGACCACTTTATACCTTCCTTATTTAACTCATCTCATTACCATGTATCAACCTCTTTCGATTTCTTTTAAGGGACAAGCATCCACCAATCATTATGCTTCCATCACGGTAATCTCATTAGCATAAGATAGTTCACCCCTTTCATTAGCATGACTACACGGTTTACCCGTTCAATTACCAAGCGTCACATCTTCCTCCAAATCCATTACATTTTACAAATTACGATCATGCCCAATTATGTTTCCAAACCATTTGTTTAATACATTCTCATAGGGCCAAATTCACTCAAAACCCCTACAAATATCCTTACCATTTATTTACTCAAACATAGCCCAATACTATACTAACCCGAGAGTATTAAGTACAAGACTTGACTGTACAGCCACTTCTAAAGGCCATTCCCGAGTCTACGTGACTCGTATAAAGACGTGTAACAATCCATTGGAAATGTATTTCCAAGGACTATAACATTGATATTCGGTCCATCACCCAGATCAAACAATAGAGTACTTGAAATCAGTCTCGTTGTCTGCTGCGTGCAGAAAACAGATTTTTGCACGTTTACAGCCTAGCAAGTTCGATTAGACTTTCCTATTGCTACAAACCTCTCATGAATACGTGTAACCACTCGTTGGAAAGGTATTTCCAAGTGCTACGACTTTCCTGTTTAATTGATAGCCCAGATCTGGTTGCATCATGTCCGAAAATGGCTTTGAAGTTCATTGCGCGCAGAAAACAGATTTTTTTCGTGTATCTTAAAGCGAGACAAACGACATCGGTTCGTCTCCCTCCTCAAACCGGTATTCCCAAACCACATCCAAGATTCTTCCTCCTTTATTCACCCTCAAAAGGCCAACTCTCTTCACGAAACCAAGTCCTCATCTTCCCAAAAAGGGAAGGAGTGGTCGAAGACGTCTCATCTCTAGGACATAAGTCCTAGTATGGCCTCTTCCTAGAAATCTTCTTCTCACAAATCAAGACTCTTTTGAGTCGATATCTCTCCTAGGAATAACTAGAGATCTTGAACCAAGAGAGAGGGTAGGAAGCTCACATCGTTCCTGGTGATCTAGCCATGGATCTCGTCACTCTCCTTGGCGGCATACTTCCTCCTTGTTAGTATCGTGCTTCACGGAAAGGAAACCGGCTCTGACAATCTGCTTCACTTCCGAAGGTTTTGGTACAGATAATTGCTCGGTAAAAATGGCAAAGTGAAGTCTAGATTTTTCCGCGAGTCTCTTCTTATAATGAGAAATTAGGGTTAACTGCTTTGCCACGTGTCGGCCTTATATTGGACCGCCTGTTATAGCTTTAAATATGTCTTATTGAGAAGACGTGTCCGATGCAATCATTTTGGACCGCTTATTACTCAACAAATCGTCGAGATTCATCATGACCACTCAATGCCATTCATAGTCCAGCACTTCCCAAGTTTAAATCGTCGAGTATACCCTCTTTGCTCGACGAATCGTCGAGTGGCGTCGAGTGCATTCAACGCACTCGACGCCACAACTCTCCAAATTATACTAAGTGAAAGAGTTCAGTGGCATAGAGTGCACTCAACGCACTCGAAGCCTTTCAGCTAATGGTGTATAATGCACTCAATGCACTCAACGCCTTTCAACTAATGGCATATAGTGCACTCAACGCACTGGACGCCAGTCATCCCAAATATCTTTCTAAGTCAAATGGCGTTGAGTGGTGTCGAGTCGACTCAACGCCTCAGCATAGGTCATCGAATGGCGTTGAGTGCACTCAACACCGCATTGAGTGCACTCAACGCACACAACGCCGCGTTGAGTTCACTCAACGCAGTAAACACCCCGTTTCTAGAAAATCATCTAAGTCCACATTTATCGAGTGTTGTTGAGTACACTCGACGCCTAAGCCTAATTCGTCGAATGGCATCGAGTGAACTCAACGCACTCGATGCCATCGATCCATGAAATATTCTAAGTCTAGTTCGTCTTATATATTCGACGAATTCGTCGGTTATTCGTGACGATATTCGACGAATTGTATTGGTCTCAACTCACAAGTTATACTCGACAAATTCGTCGGATATTCGCGATGATATACGACGAATCTTTACTTATCAAGTCTTACGCACCCCGAGCCCGAGTTAACTCTCTTGACTAAAAAACACGTGTGAGGGGTCTAGCATGAAATGGGATGTTACAAATCCTATAAACAAAATAAAAGATTTCATCCCCGAAATCAGGCTAAGGCTGTGGGTGAAATAAAGCAAGAAAAAATAATATGCTTTTAAAATTACCTTGGGCAAATAACTCCTGGTAGCGCTTTTGCATGAAATCCACCGGTTCCCAAGTGTATTCATCTTTCTCGTGGTTAGACCATTGGACCTTTACCAATGTTACGCTTTTATGCCGCAAGTTCCTCGTTTTAATGTCCACTATCCGCACTGGCTTTAGTCGGACGGATCTATCAGTTGCTACTACTCCGTCTATGGTGAGGACATGTTGATCAGGCTGCAATAGTGCCTTCCGATGTGACAACACATGGAACAAGTTGAAAGTTATCTAGTGTCAACTAACTTCACCTATGGGGGGGGAATAGGTGATTTGCAGTCTTTTGCGGAATTTAAAATAACCTGCACAAGAAAACAACCACAACACAGAAAAGCACAAAAGCAATTATAGTGGTTCCCCGATTTGGGTACGTCCACTCTCCCCCTTCGACCTATCTCCCAACAAGGGACGACTCGGTCACTTCACCAAACGGATTGAAATCCAATCCTCATACTATGGAAGAAACCCTTCCACCCGAATGAGTCACTACTCCTCCACCACGGGTTGCACCCAACCCTTACAACGAGGAATCACTATTCCTTTACAATAACACGAAAATTAGAATGTATAAAAAATACAAACTTCAAGTATGGAGAACCTGATGTCCCTCTTCGTTCGTTGAAGCATTCTTGATGAAGACGAAGAGTCCACGACCGGAGCACTCTTCTCGAGAGGATCTTTCCGAGATCGGCGGCGGCAAATGATTGCGGCGGCGATGCTTTTTAGATCCAAACTTCTTGACGAATCAAGCAAGGTCTACCAACGGTCTCAATCAGATCGGTCGTCTCAATCGATTTGGAATGAAGATCTAACTTCTTTCAACAAATTGAGAGACAAGGGATCTCGAGAGAGAAGCGTGAGACGCACTAATTGGCCTCGGTCCTGTCGACGAGCGATCAAAGAAGGTCTCAGATCGGCGACGGCGACAACTTTGCAAGCGGCGACGGCGATGGAAGATGATTCGCAATCCGCTAGGTTACGCTCGGCGGCCGTATGCCTTTTTCGTTTTCTCTGTTTGATACCTTCGTAACTTCAAAATAGGCGAGTATATATACTGTAGATCAACCCAACAAGACCGTTGTGGGCCCCACAAGAAGAAACCCTAAGCCCGGTCTAATCAGTGCCTGTTATCTTGGTTCGCTGTACATTAGAATTTCGCTGAACTGCAAGTCATAATCTTTGAGCTGATTTCTGATCTATAGAAGTTGTGCGCAACAGCTGCCTGCTGAGATGTACTCAGATTAAGCCGTGAAGGTTGCGACACAATTCTTCTTCTCACTGTTCAAAGAAATAAGCCTTCTTTCGAGGAATTGGAACGTCCCGGAAGTACTTTTCCTGTCATCCCTGCTTCCTGTAAAGTCAGCATCTGAAAAGCCTATCAGCTCGACATCATTATTTCTTGGGTACCACAAGCCAGGATTTGGTGTACCTTTAAGGTATCTAAGAATTCGCTTTGCAGTGATATAATGAGATTCCTTAGTGTTCACCATATATCTGGCACATACGCATGTAGAAAACATAATATCCGGTCTACTAGCAGTAAGGTAGAGCAGGGATCCAATTATGCTTCTGTATTTGGTTTCATCAAAAGGTTTCCCTTTCTCATCCTTGTCCAGAGACACAGTGGATCCCATTGGAGTCATCATAGAGGTTGCATTCTCCATTCCGAATTTGTTGTGGAGTTCATTTGTGAACTTCGTGTGAGAGATGAAAATTCCATCCTCAGACTGTTTCACTTGAAGTCCCAAAAAATACTTTAGCTCTCCCATGCTGCTCATTTCAAACTTTCCTTGCATAAGTTTAGAAAACTTTTTGCAAAGATTGTTGTCCGTAGAGCCGAAAATTATGTCATCGATATAGATTTGCACCAGCAAGATCTTGCCTTTGACTTCCCTAAGAAACAATGTCTTATCTATTTTTCCTCTCGAGAACTTGTTCTCAAGAAAAAAACAAGACAATGTCTCATACCAAGCTCGAGGAGCTTGTTTTAAGCCATATAATGCTTTATTAAGAAAATAAACATGATTAGGGAAAGTAGGATCAACAAAACCTTGGGGTTGCACGACATATACTTCCTCTTTCAAGTTTCCATTTAGGAACGCAGATTTCACGTCCATCTGATAGACAGTGAATCCTTTGTGAGAAGCATACGCCAGGAACAATCTGATTGCCTCGAGCCTTGCAACTGGTGCAAAGGTTTGGTAGAAGTCAATCCCCTCCTCTAGTCTGTAGCCTTGAGCCACCAGCCTAGCCTTATTCTTTATGATGACACCGTGTTCATCCAGTTTTTTTCTGAAGATCCACTTGGTGTCGATCACATTCTAGTTCTTTGGTCTGGGAACAAGCGTCAAGACGTTGCATCGTTCAAATTGATGCAGTTCATCTTGCATGGCCAATATCCATGCTGCATCTTTGCTCGCTTCGTCGAACTTCTTTGGCTCAACCTGTGACAGAAAACTAAGGTGCAAAATCTCATTAATTGTACCTCTTCGAGTTATGACACCGTCACGAGGATCTCCTATGATCTGATCTCGGGGAAGATCCCTCACGTGCCGGAGCTCTAGTAGTCTGGCATAAGGAGCTCTAATATTTTCATAGGCTTCTCCCTCTTCTGGGAGGATTTCTCCATCCTGACCGTCATTATCTCCGGTTGACGTTGAGGTGGAGACCTTGACATACTTGGGAGTTGCATCTTTAGCGGTCTCATCGAGACTTAGCTGTTCAAGTCTTGCACCTGCATCTTCAAGAATGCCACTGGAAGAATTGCTGTTAAGCAAGCTTCTTTCATCAAATACAACATTAATGGACTCTTCTACCACTAGGGTTTTCTTATTGAAGACCCCATATGCCCGACTATGGCTACTATATCCCATGAAGATGCCTTCGAAGCATTTTTATCCGAATTTAGTATGTGGGTACTTCCCATTATTGAGTACATAGCATCGGCAGCCAAAAATCCTCAAATAGGACATTGTCGGTTTCCTTCCTTTTAATAGCTCATAAGGCATCTTACGATGATTCTTGTTGATCAACGCTCAGTTCTTCACATGACAAGCCGTGTTGACAGCCTCTGCCCAGAAGTATTCTAGAAGAGAGGCGTCATTCAACATTGTCGTACATGCTTCAATGAGCATTCTATTTCTCCTCTCCACAACTCCATTTTGCTGCGGAGTATGCGGGGAGGAAAACTCATGAAAGATACCAAGTTCTTCACAAAATTCTGTCATAACACCAGACTCGAATTCTGTTCCATGGTCACTTCTGATTTTGACCACTAAGCAGTTAAATTCGTTCTGAATCTGCTTGACAAAACTCGTGAAGATATTAAACGTATCTGACTTTCGTTTCAAAAATAACACCCACGTAAACCGAGAGTGATCATCAACAATCACTAGCGTATATGATTTTCCTCCTAAGCTATGAACTTGTACTGGACCGAACAAGTCCATATGTAGAAGATAAAGACATCTGGAGGATTCTTTGTCTGCAATGCCCTTAAAGGTAGCCCGAGTCTGTTTGCCCTTCTGGCATGCAGGACAAGGGCTATCTTTGATGCACTTAATAGTAGGGGCATCCCTTACTAAGTTCTTAGAAAACAACATATTAATTGTCTTGAAATTAATATGTGATAATCTCTTGTGCCATTGTTCACAAAGAGATGCACTGCCTTTTGTTACTAGGCACATGGGGGTAGGAGAATCTACGCTAAGAAAATCTAAATAAAATATATTTCTGCTCCTAATGCCAGTTAATACCATCTCCGAAGAGGCACACGATATTATCAAGCACTTATCCTTGCAGAACATAACGTCATAACATTTATCACATAACTGACTTACACTTATCAGGTTATGATTTAACCCTTCAACATAGGCCACGTCGGTGATAGAGATTATACCGTTGGAAATCATACCATAACCTATGGTGACTCCTCCATTTGATCCTCCAAAGATGAGTTGGGTCCATTTTTGACTGGAGAGTACTCACGCAGCAGGCTTCTTGTCCCAGTCATATGCCGGGAATATCCACTATCCAAGTACCAGATAGGCGTTTTTGTGGCCTTTGGACATACCTGCAAAACAGAATCAGTTTCCCTTAGGAGCCCAATCGAACTTGGGTCCTAGATTCCTTGTTAGCATACTCCCCCTCAGGCGGTTAACCCTACGAGTGGTCGGCCTCGCATTGCTAACATAAGGAGTCTCGTTGAATCTTTGATTAAACAAGCAATCCACGACAAAGTGACCAACTTTTCCACAGCACCAACAGTCAAATCTGTTGTACCTTTTCCTAGGCTCCTGCTTCACCCTTTGAGCGGTGGGTCCAGCCGGGGCCTTGGATCTGGAGGTGGGGGCATCATGATGACAGCAGTCACATGATTTCTTCACCTCCTGTTCCTTCAGTATAACAGGCTTGGCTTTTGGTGCCTGCTTCCTGTTATGGCCGCTAGAGAAGTGACCATAATCCTCCACTTGGATTTCCTCATAAGGTGCCTTGAAGACACTCTCACCGTAGTTGCGGGGGAAGGCCCAACCATCATACCGGCTCTTGGGCTTTTCAACCGAGGGCCGGAAGAAGTGGCCATAGGTTGACTCAAAGTCCTGTTCATTGCAGGGAAAGCCAGGCTTCCTGAACACAACAGGGTTGAATGGGGCCTTTCCCTTTTCTACAGCAGAGGCCTTCTTAGCAGCCTTATTTTTCCTCTGCTTTCTGTTTCTCCTAGATGATTTACCAGGCACACCCTCATGCCCAAAGCCAACCCCCTTAGCCTAAGCAGAGAAGGTATCAACCAGTGGAAGAACAGCCTTTAGCATAGAGAAGATTTTTACAATCTTCCTTTCTGCCACAAGTTGTTCTTCCAACTTGTTGATTTCTTCCTGTTTAAGGTCAAGGAGCCTTAGAGACTCTTAGTGCTCAGAAGTCAGGCCCAGGTGTTCCTGTCGGAGAGAGATCAAGGTAGTGATCTCTTCTCTTAGAGACACACCCTCAGCCTTAAGGAATTTGACTTCCTTTTTCTTGAGCCCTCAACCTCTTACGGCATTCCTCAAAGGTATTGAGCAGAAGCTCATACTTTTCGAGGAGCTCAGCTTCACGGGCAGATGGGCTGTCCTCGAGATCATCATCAGGAGACTCATAGTCAGAGTCAGAGAGGGGGGGTACGAGCTTTTAACTTCCAAGTAAATGGGGGCAGTCTCCTTCTGAGTCAGAGCGACCCACTAGCCTAAAGTAGGATTCCTCATCATCACTGGAGTCTGAGGAATCAGACTCACTCAGTGTCTTTGGCTTTTTGGCTATATAGCTCCTCTCCTTCTTCTTATCTCTAGAGGACTTGTTCTCCTCTCCCTTCCCCTTATCTCTCTTGCCTTGGTGGCAGTCGGCGATGACGTGACCTGGCTTATTGCATCCAAAGCAAATAATGTCATTAGAGCGATGTTTGTTCTGTTTGGATTCATACATGTCAGATGAATAATTCTTCTTCTGATGTCTGGAGGAGGAGCAGTCTCTCTTTCTTTGATTCCTCAACTTGAGGAACTTCTTGAACTCTCGAGTGATTAGGGAGAAGTCTTCTTCAGATAGCTCTGAGCCGGAAGAGCATGGCTCAAAGTCTCCTTCCTCATCCATTTTCCGAGAACGGGACGAGGCTGCACCCTTGCCTTTCCTTGAGTGATTGGCTCATAGGTCTCGGGCAGCGGCTTTCTTGACTTCTTCTTCAGCTTTTCTTGTGTTCAGCTGAAGCTCATAGGACAGAAGTTTTCCAAACAGAATCTGGGGATCTGTTTCTGCCAGCCTGCCAAATTCTCTGATGGCGCAAATCTTGGTGTCCCATTCCTTAGTAAGGGATCTAAGGAATTTGTCATTTAGTTCACCATCGGTGAACACTCTGCCATAGCCCTTCAGGGCATTAATGATCTTCAGGAAGTTCTCGAATGTCACTCCGATTTCTTCCTTGGGACCTTGCCTGAAGGCCTCGTACTTCTGGTTCAGAAGGGATCTTCGATCATCCCTTACTTCATCAGTGCCTTCCATTAGGATGATCAGGCAGTGCCAAATGTCCTTGGAAGTCCTGCAGTTGCAGAAAACATGCATCATGGAATCATCAACGACGCTTACCAGAATGTTCTGAGCTTTCTTATCAGGTCCGACAAGCACCATCTCATCCTAATCCATTTCAAAAAGTTTCTTGGGCACTTTCTTGGTTGGATCAATGGTGGAGGCCTTAGTGGGGATATAAGGTCCCTCCTCCACTCTCATGAAGAGTCGTGGGTCGACTGCTTCCATGTAGTACCTGATCCTTTCCTTCTAGATAGGAAAGTTCAGCTTGGTGCACACTAGGATCTTCCCTGAATACTTAAGTCCTTCCATTTCAGAGATCTTCTTTCTTCTTGAAACCATAACCGAGATCTTACTCAAGGTGTTAACCTTATTGACGAGCAACCTCGCTCTGATACCACTTGAAAGTTATCTAGTGTCAACTAACTTCACCTATGGGGGGGTGGGGGGTGGAATAGGTGATTTGCAGTCTTTTGCGGAATTTAAAATAACCTTCACAAGAAAACAACCACAACACAGAAAAGCACAAAAGCAATTATAGTGGTTCCCCGATTTGGGTACGTCCACTCTCCCCCTTCAACCTATCTCCCAACAAGGGACGACTCGGTCACTTCACCAAACGGATTGAAATCCAATCCTCATACTATGGAAGAAACCCTTCCACCCGAAGGAGTCACTACCCCTCCACCACGGGTCTTACCCAACCCTTACAACGAGGAATCACTATTCCTTTACAACAATACGAAAATTAGAATGTATAAAAAATACAAACTTCAAGTATGGAGAACCCGATGTCCCTCTTCGTTCGTTGAAGCGTTCTTGGTGAAGACGAAGAGTCCACAACTGGAGCACTCTCTTGGAGAGGATCTTCCCGAGATCGACGGCGGCAAATGATTGCGGCGGCGATGCTTTGTAGATCCAAACTTCTTAACGAATCAAGCAAGGTCTACCAACGGTCTCAATCGCATCGATCGTCTCAATCAATTCAGAATGAAGATCTAACTTCTTTCAACAAATCGAGAGACAAGGGATCTCGAGAGAGAAGCGTGAGACGCACTACTTGGCCTCGGTCCTGTCGATGAGCGATTAAAGAAGGTCTCAGATCGGCGGCGGCGACAACTTTGCGAGCGGCGACGGCGACGGAAGATGATTCGCGATCCGCTAGGTTACGCTCAGCGGCGGTATGCCTTTTTCGTTTTCTCTATTTGATACCTTCGTAACTTCAAAATAGGAGAGTATATATACTGTAGATCAACCCTACAAGACCGTTGTGGGCCCCACAAGAAGAAACCTTAAGCCTGGTCTAATCAGCGCCTGTTATCTTGGTTCGGTCTAGCGAGCAGATAAAAATCGCCTAAGGCAAATTCGGAGGGAATCATTGGTGATTCCGGTCGAAGTCAGTGGGAATCAATCATGATTCTCGTCGAATTATCCTTGGTAGAGTTTCAGTTGAAAAGCTTGCCATCCGGAGGGAATCAGCGAGAATCAAGACCATTCTCGATGAATCGGCGAGAATGCAATGTCATTCTCGATGATTCGGCGAGAATCAGTTAATAATTCTCGTCGATTCTGACTTAGTAGAATTCTTTATGGCGAACTGTCAGCAGGATGAAGTTGGCGGGAATCGGCGAGTGATTCTCGACGGTTCGGCGGGAATCACTAGTGATTCCCGTCGAATCGGCGAGAATCACTTAGTTATTCCCGTCGATTCTGACTTAGCTAATTTTTCTACTTTCTTCCCATGACTTGGTCTTTGACCCATCCTTGCTCCTCCTCTGCTTTTGAATTATCTCAACCCTGTACTTGAAAATAAGTACACTCCAATAGAGAGAGCACACATGAGTCAACACACTGATCTTCTCAACGAGGGATTACGTTGCGCAAACCCGTATATATTAACCCACTGCACCCTTACATTGGTGTGTACTTAGCATAGAATAGCTGCAAGCACAATCTTGAAGAAATATTGTCAAATACATTGTCAATTCACCTTAGCTGGTTTAGGGGCTTCTTCAAATAAGGTACATTGTGGATACAATACCCAACACACGTCGTGTAAATTATCTAGCTCTAGTGGTAGCTCCAACCGATAGGCCAAAGGGCCAATCCTTTCCAATACAGCATAAGGCCCAACATATCTTGGACTGAGATTCTTCATGCATTGGCCGGATGTTCAGGAACACTTTGTAACCCACTTGAAATTCTACCAACCGGTGTTTTGCATTATAATATTTATCCTGGCGACTTTGAGCCTCAGCATGCGTTGTCGTATTAGTCTAACAACATCATCAGTATCATCAATGTTCTCAATTCCCAAAACCTTCGGGTCTTCATCTTGCACCCACGACAAAGGAGTCATACACCCTCTTTGTTGGATCCCTAGTTGGATTTGGGCTAGGTTAACTAATATAAGCTGAGTCTGACCCACCTTATATAGCCAAGGTCTAGTCTAGTAGTCCAAGAATTTATGTTAAGTCCTTTTAGTTCAACCTTTTTGAACCAGCCACCAGAGGACCACAGAAGATTTAGATTTAGAGGTTTTTCAGAAGACAGTTTGATCAGTTTGAAGTTCTTCGAACTCAGCTTGACGATCGTTGATCTCCGATCGACTAACTCAGAGTTAATTCTCTGAGCTGAGCTAGATGTTATTCGAGCTAGGGTCGACGATCAGTTTTCTCCAGACAGATTCCCAGGTCGACGTTCTTGGAGCGCAGAATCAGTTACTTATATTCAGCGTGTGCTTCACAGAGCTCAGGTCGACAAACATGATTTCTCAGGTCGACGTTCTCTGAGTGCAGGTCGACGAAATCTGTTCTCTGGTCAACGATTTTTGTAAGCTGTTTGTTCTTTGTTCTTTCCTAATCTGTTCCCTCTTTATTACTATTTTGAGTCATAAATTCCCAGAGTAATCAATGCTCATATTCCCAATGAATATAGTCGTTCCTGGCAGCCTTGATTATGGTATTCATCAGAGGATTTATTTGACATATTTCTCGGGACAGTTGAATAAATGAATAATGACAGATTTGCTAGCCGTTTTCCTTCCCAGATTTCCAGCAAGACATTAATTGCAGTTATTCAAATTTCTAAGGAAGATTGGCCGTCGAGGATAATAGTGAGAAGACTTTTTCAAACAGAACACTTTTCCATACAGACTGAAAAATAGAGATACAATTCTTACAGAGCAGAAAATTTTAAAGAGATATTCTTAGTAAGAGCAAAAACCTTACAGCAGCTCTCAATCCTCATCTCTCACTGTGCTCTGAAGAAAATAGAAGAAGAACAATACAAACTGATCAAGAGTCTTCTTCATCTTCTGTTTTCCAGGAATTTGCAGAGACATTATAGATCCATCTGTTTAAAGTTCCTGGATCTACTTTTCACAAGTTGAAGACCTACACACTCCTGAACAAAGCTTCTCAATTCCTGAACAACTCTACATCTCAGGGGGAGCTTTGACAAGATCTGGAATCGACACAAAGTCTTCTCAAAGTTCATTTGAGAAAAGAGAAGACCAACATCACTTTCTTTCCCACCCCACTGTACAGGGTTTTAAATCCCTTCAAAAGTTAGCCTGGTTCACAAGTCACCTTCCAAAAGACTTGAGTTTGGTTTTTGGGCACCTGATCAAAAGCTCAAATGGTTGTAATATCTCCCTACAAATAGATATTTTGGTGGCAGTCACCTGATCAAAACCTGTAGTGGATTCCTACCAGGGTGGTAGAAGAGTGGATGTACCCAGTTGGAGAACCACTATAAAATTCTTGTGTTGTCTGTGTGCTTCCTGTTTTTCTTTTTTGTCTTGTGCTGTGGTAGTTTAGTATAGCTTTTCTTTGCTCCTGATATGATCTCCTAACTACTACTATATCACCTATTTTATCACCTATTTTTATGTGAATAAAAATTGTAAAGGAATTTTAAATAACTCTATTCACCCCCCCCCCTCTAGTGTTAACCAGATATTACTCTCCCTTTTATTTCAATTGGTATCAGAGGGAGCTTAGTCATTTTTATTTTAACAGGCTAACACCTGGACTAATCAAGATCCTAAGATAATCCCTGATTAAATCTTGTTCCTTTCTTATTTTATATCATGGCACAAAACAAGGATTATGCTAGCACCAGACCTCCAGTTCGCAACTTATCTAAGTTTTCCATCTGGAAGGCAAGAATAAAGTTATACATGAACTCTATTGATGAAGATATTTTTAATTCAATTTTGACAGGACCACCAACTCTAGTGGTCTCCACTCCTTCAACTTCAACAAATCTGAGTGTAGTCCCACCTCTAGATTCGACAGATGCACAGAGAAAAGCCAAGATTGCAGATGCCAGAGCCATTAATATCTTAGCTCAGACTATGTCTGATGATATTTTTCAAAAGGTGTCTGATTGTACTTCTGCCAAAGCCATCTGGGATTCTCTAAATCAGATGGTGGCTGGATCTGCTGATGAGACAAATGATAGGAGATTCAATCTCATCTCACAGTATGAGAATTTAAAAAGGATGAAGCTGAGTCAGTAATTGATATGTACAACAGGCTTAGCTCAATCATCAATGAGCTAAGTACCTTAGACAAGGACATCACTCTGACAGAAGTAAATGATAAAATCCTCATGTGATTCCCTAGCTCATGGAATTCAAGGATCTGTCCAATTAGAGAAGCCAGAAGCATGCCAGAAATATCAACTAAGTCACTCCTTGGAAAGCTCAAATCCTATGAGCAACTAATTAAGAATAGAGAAGCAACAGCTGAATTGAAGACTCCAACACCTACCAGGAAGGAGCATAATATTGTATTCAAGGCTGTTGAGGAATCTGAAGGGACCTCAGTTAATGAAGTGCTGATGAGTCTCTTTGCCAAAAGATTCTTCAAAATGGCAAAGAAGGACTTCAGAAGAAAGTCATCTAGGCAAGATGACAAGCCAAGGTATGACAAGACTCCATCTAAAGAAATTGTTTTCTTTGGTTGCAGGAAGCCTGGGAATTTCATCTCAGAGTGTCCAGAAGCTCAGAAGAAGGATAGGAGAAGAGAAAAAGATTCAAGTAGAACTCATCAAAGCAAGCCCTCCTCCAACAAACACGAGAGGAAGGAGAAAGGGTTTGTTGTAGAAACCTGGAGTGATACTGAGGAAGAGTCATCATCCTCCAGCTCCACTAATGACGAAGAAGAAGAGAAGGCAAATGAAGTTTGCCTAATGGCAATAGATAATTCCAGCAGTCAGTCAGAGGCTGAAGCTTCAGAAGAGGAAGAATCTCTATCTGCAGAGGACCAGGTAATAACATCTTATGATTTTGATTCAGAAGAATTTAAAACTGAATTTAAAAATCTATGCTTAGATCTAATAGGCTCTGAGAAGGAAATCAAACTTCCTAGAGAAAGGTTAGCTGAACCAAATAAATACATTGCTAAAAATACTAAACTAACAGATGAACTTAACTTAGCAAATGAACAAATTATTTTCTTAAAAATTGCATTAAGCAAAGCCAAGAAATTAGAAGAATCACTTAATGGTAAAAGCTTACAACTGTTAGACATAACTAGTATTATAAATGCTTGGGCTAATTGACTAGGACTATGTGCATCATCTAGTGAACCACCTATAATCCAGAAGAATCAGTTATCTAAACCTGTAAATTTCATTTCAGATAAGGGTAAGAAGAATACTGAACAAGTAGATAAAGTAAATGAAGTCTTAAAACAAATGGAACTTAAACAAAAATCTAAGAACAAGAAGAAAAATAACTACAACAATGTTCAATAGATTTCGTCGAACTCAGATCGACGAAATATGTACAGTTCGTCGACCTTAGAACGATGAACTCCGAACTCCAACTACAATAATAGTTATTCTTGGATCCACAATCGACGAAACTAGTCTGGTTCGTCGACAAGAGATCGAAGATGTTGGTGCCCTGAGAATGAATATCTTCATTCTTCGAGCAAAGATCAAAGATCTTATCCCAATTCGTCGACCTCAGGTAAACAAACTTACCAGAGTTCGTCGATCCCAGATCAATCTTACAGAAACTTCAAATATAACAGAAAATCTAATAATAACCATAACTAACCTAGGGAAAATATCAATCCATTCACCCAATGGATAATTCCTCCTAGAAGATTTCACCCTTTAGGTTATAAAAGCCAACCTGAATATTCTTACATTTCTAGTTTTTCTTTTGAAAAAATACAAGGAACCAAGGTGACCTAGGTCAAGAACATCTAACTTATTCCCTTGCAGGTGAAGAACTACCCTATCACTCAGAATAAGTGGTATCTGGATAGTGTGTGCTCAAAGAACATGACTGGATGCAAGGATAGCCTAATCAATTTCAAGGCAAAGCTGGGTCCAAGAGTGATCTCTGGAGATTCTAGCTTTGTACAAACTGAAGGCTATGGAGACTTCAATAGTGGAGTTGTCACTTTTAGAAAAGTGGCCTATGTAAATGGTGTCAAGCATAACCAAATATCCATAAGTCAATTACGTGATGCAGGTTATCAGGTTTGCTTTACTAATTCCCAATGTATTATTTCTTCAAATAACCAAACTGTTTTAACAGGTTGTAGATAAGGGAATATATACCTAGTAAACTTTAACTCTGCTATTTCAGAAATATGTCTATTCAACCAAGTAAGTAATAACAATATTCTTTGGCATAAGAGACTAGGTCATGTTAACCTTAAGAACATCTCTAAGCTATCTAGGGACAACCTTGTAAGAGGATTGCCTTCTGGCTCCTACAAGAAGGAAAGCATATGCAAGGCTTGTCAAGAAGGCAAGCAAACTAAAAATAGCTTTAAGTCAATTAATAAGAGTGACTCACATAAGATTCTGTACTTGCTACATATGGATCTTTTTGGACCCATTGTTGTACAAAGCTTAGGAGGGAAGTCTTACACTCTAATTATTGTAGATGACTTCTCTGAATTCTCTTGGGTGTTCTTCTTGAAAAACAAGTCAGATAACTTTAAAGTCCTTACAAACTTTCTTAAGAGCATAAGGATTGAGTATTCTACTCCAGTTGCATTGATCAGAAGTTATCATGGTACTGAGTTTGAATCGATTCCCATGCAAAGATTCTGTGAGGAGGAACGTATCAGGCATTGTTTTTCTGCTCCTAGAACTCCTCAACAAAATGGGGTAGCAGAAAGGAAAACACAACCCTCATTAAATATATAGGAACATTGCTTGCGGATGCACACATGCCCCTATCCTTTTGGGCAGAGGCTATGAGCACAACAAACTATGTGCTGAATAGGAGTTTGATACAAAAACTTAAGGGTAAGCCCCCCTATGAATTACTCAAAGGGAAGCAACCAAAAATTGATTACTTTATAATCTTTGGGTGTAGATGTTTCATTCATAACAATAATAAGAAACAAATTAGAAAAATTGAAGCTAAGGCTACAGAGGGAATTTTTCTTAGATATTCCCAAAATAGTAAGGCTTATAGGGTATTCAGTAAATCATCTTTAGAAATGGAAGAATCTGTACATATTTCTTTTGATGAAGCTAACATGTTTTATAAGGAGAAGGATTCTTCTACCTCAGATTTATTGCAGGTACCACACTTGTGTTAGAAATTGGGTGAGTTAAACCTTACACAAAAGGTCATATCACATCCTCCTCCACAAGATGATGAAGATAGTGAATAATAAATTTTGGAAGTGGTTGAACCTCATCCAACAGCAGACTTTTTTCCACAAGAGGAATTAGTTCCAAATGCTGTTGCTGAACCAACTCCACCAACTGACCTTATCACACTAAGGGATTACCCTAGATCTCAAGTGATTGGGGACATGTCAGCAGTTGTACAGACAAGGCATCAACTCAACCAAGATGTGATGCATGCATATTTCCTCTCTCAAGTTGAGCCTCAATCCATAAATGATATAGAGCAAGATCCCCGCTGGATTATTACAATGCAAGTGGAGCTCAATCAATTTGAGAGATATAGAGTTTGGGACTTGGTTCCAAGGCCCAAAGGCTATCCAGTAATTGGAACCAAGTGGGTATTCAGAAACAAACTTGATGCCCAAGGTATAATTGGGAGAAACAAGGCTAGGCTTGTTGCTCAAGGCTATAAGCAAGAGGAAGGCATTGACTATGATCAAAACTTTTCTCCTATTGCAAGGCTAGAAGAAATCAGGATTTTTCTTGCTTATGTTGCCTTTAAGAAGTTCAAAGTCTGCCAGATGGATGTCAAGAGTGCTTTCTTGAATGGAGAACTAAAGGAAGAGGTTTATGTTGAACAACCACCAGGTTTATCTCTTCTACTCATCCCCCATATGTTTTTAAATTGCATAAAGCTCTCTATGGTCTAAAGCAAGCTCCAAGAGCTTGGTATGAAACCTTAGCTAGCTTCCTTTTAGAATACAAGTTCTCTAGAGGCATGGTAGATAGGACCCTTTTTACTAAGATGCATCATGATAAAATTTTAGTAGTACAAATATATGTAGATGACATCATATTTGGCTCTACTGATCTCAAACTATGCAAGAGATTCTGTGATCTAAAGCATTCAAAGTTTGAGATGAGTAGCATGGGAGAGCTATCAAACTTCCTTTGTCTGCAAGTGAAGCAATCCCCTGATGACATATTCATATCCCAATCTAAATATGCAAGTGAGCTTATTAAGAAATTTGGGATGACTGATGCCTCCTCTATGAAAACTCTCATGGCTGCCAATGCTATGATTGACTCTGATGAACATGGAAAACCAGTTGATCAGACCAAGTATAGGGCTATTGTAGGATCCCTACTCTACCTCACAACAAGTAGACTAGACATCATGTTTGCTACATGTCTTTGTGCTTGGTTCCAAGTGATCCCTAAAAAATCTCATCTTATTTTCATTAAAAGGATTTTAAGATATATAAAGGGTTGTTCTAATCTAGGACTCTGGTATCCAACAGAGTCAGCATTTGAGCTTACTGGATTTTCTGATGCTGACTATACTGGATGTAGAGTGGACAGGAAAAGCACTTCAGGAACATGTCAGTTCCTTGGTGATAGACTTGTGTCCTGGTTTTGCAATAAGCAAACATCTGTGTCCACATCAACTGCTGAGGCTTAATACATGACAGCTGGGAGCTGCTATTTACAGATCTTGTGGATACAAAACCAACTCCTGGATTATAGTTTCAATCTAAATAATTCAACCATATTTTGTGATAGTACAAGTGCAATTTCTATTGCACATAATCCAGTGCATCATAGTAGGACAAAGCATATAGATATAAGACATCATTTCATAAGAGACTGTGTGGACAAACAAAAAATTAACCTTGAATTTATCTCCAATGATTTGCAAATGGCAGATATTTTCACCAAGCACTTGTATGAATCTAAACATTTGTTCTTTCTGAATCAGTTAGGAATGATAGATGGAAAGGCTTAATTTTAAATCTTTCCTTAGTGTAAACGATCTGAAAACATTTCTTCGACCTGAGATCGACGATTTGTAAACTTATCATTGGGAGTTCGTCGACTGGAGATCGATAAAATCTCTGTGTGAAGTTAGTTTCGTCGACCTGAGATCGACGATCCTGTTTAAGTAAATATTTCTGAGGATGATGAAATATCTCCATATCTTCAGTTTGAGATCGACGAATTTATCTCTTCATGAAATTTTTCGTCGACCTGAGATCGAAGAATTTTTTCTTTTTCGCAGGACGGAACTTGACGTTTCATATTCTGAAAAACATAATAACTAGGTTTTCTTCGAGCTCCATCACGCGCTTTCAGTTCCTTTGCACTTAATCTCTTTGTTTCATTGTTGCAGGTGAACATGGCGATTCCGACAAGCGCTCTCACGGCAATGAAATTTTATATGGGTTTTGACATCGACTTCGAGTCTTTCAAATACTCAGATCAATCTTCCTTGACATTCTGCAACTATTTGAAGATTTACATTTTAAGAATCTAATGACAACCAGGATAAAGATTAATCGAGATTAGAGAATGGGTTTACTCGTTATCGTCTTCAGATGCTGACACTTTGGTAGGAACAATAGCGGGTAATGCCGTCCCTCTCACCCCTGAAATTCTTTCGAAAATTTTTGGTTTAGTGAATGGAGAAGAGGACTTAGAAATCGATTATACCGAGTTTGATGAAATGTTGAATCGAATGGGTTATTCTGGTGACAACCCTAACAAAATACTGAAGAAACATCTATTTGCGGATTATAAGTTTCTTGCAGATGTTGTAGGAAAGGTTCTGCTGGGTAAGCACACTACCCATGATAACATAACTTGACATTAGTTCCTTGTGATGTTTGCAGTGGCAAACAAGAAGGACGTGAACTGTTCCAAAATTCTATTTGATTTTATTTAAAAGAAAAACACAAAAAATGAATTGTGTTTTGGCCGGATTTTGGGAGTTTTTCTTCAAGCCAAGGCTGCTAAATCACTGGTCACCCCGACTATATTCATTAATGACTCTAAGAGGCTAACCTGCACCTTATTTAGCAAGTGGGAGAGGAGCATCCCTATGCCTTCCAAGGCTTCCTCTTCAAGATCTTCTTAGAGTACAAGGGTTGTTCCAGCCACTTCCCACCCTGCTGAGGATATCCCCATTCCCCCTCCACCCCCACTTATTCAAACAACATCAACATCCCTCCAGCTTATTTCCACAACTCCAACACATCTACCTACACCTCCTGCTTCCCCCCATCCATATTTCTTCACCAATTCAATCTCCAGTACATCTATCCCCTCAACATTATTCTCTAGAGCATGTTACTCCTCCTCAGTCCCCTCTTCCTTCTCATCTTGCTGAAATTCCTCCTCTTCAAAATCTATCATCTCTACCTTCATTCAATCTTCTTTCATCCCCTAGTCATTATCCATCCCCTCCAGATGAGCAAATGCTAGATTCTCATCCCTCCTCTTCCATCTTCAATCCATCTGTATCTACTCAGACCACACCTGAATTCATGGACATTGCTTCACCCTCCATTTCATCCATTCTACAATCCATCATACCTCTCCTCCAACAACTCATAGCAGAGGCCATTTCACCTCTTGCTTATTCTATCTTATCTCTTGCTGCCCAACTATCTGCCTTCCTTGTCCCTCCTTCTTCAGTCAGGGGCCTGGCTCTAGTGCTTACTGAAACCAGCCAGGGGGAGATACTCCATACAGAAGTAGCTCCAGCAGCAGCAGCATCAGTAGCAGAGATAGAGTTTGTTGATTCTGAGATACTAGATGCAGAACTTTCAGAATTTTTAGTCATTGACTCTGATACAGCTGATTTAGATCATTCTTTGGATATTTATTCTGGAGACTGCTTCATTTCTCTAGCAGTTTAACTGAACTCAATTCTTTATTTCTTCTATCTTATGTATAGTAATATTCTTTATTTTGTCTCTCCTTAGTTCTTTGCAGACATTGTTTACTAAACAGATCCAGTCAGCTCAAGAGTCTTACAGCTTATTCAGAATAGCTTTTCAGCTCTAGAGCCTGAGCTTGTTCTAGTTTCAGAGGCTGAGCCTGTTAAAGTTGTTGAGGATGAGTTCTCTGAGCCCAAGGCTTTTTTGCCTCCCACTTCTATTTTCTCTATCTCTCCATTACCAGATATAGATGAGTTTTTTGCTGCAGACATAGCTCAGGAAGCTGAAATGGATTCAGATGCAGTGGTTCCTCCTCAAGATGTTCTACCTCCAGTTCCTCCTCAAGTAGACAAATAGATCTCAAAGGAAACATTAAAAGAAATAGATGGTCTTTATGACAATCCCCAGAGTTCCTCTGAAGAAGACTCAGACAATGATTATGATAATTCCAAATCTAAGAAGAAAGTTATCAAGAAGAGAAAGGCTGCTCCAAAGGCTGCTCCTAAGACCAATCCTAACAATGATACTCCCTACAATATTTTGCATAATATAACTCCATACCCAGGGATGCCCCATTAGATTTGGCTGTTTAAAAATGATCAGAAAGAAAGTAAGAAGAGGAGAAGGTACAAGTCTCCTCCCAGGAAATTCAGGAAAGACCCTCCTCCTCCTCCTCCTCCTCCTCCTCCCTCCGCAAGTACTTCTAGAAGTGTTTCTCGGAGAGCTGCTCCAGTAATCAAGACTTATCATAGACAGTTAAGGCATGGCAGTCAGTAATCTTCTTCAAGCCATCCTCCTCCAGCTTCTTCCAAGAGAGTTTCTGCAGATACTACTGATAAATCTCAACAGGAGTCTAGTCCAATCAGGCCAGAGTCTCCTACTATTCCATTTGTTGATCCAGAACAAGAGACCTTTTCAAGAATGGCTAGACTTCAGGAGTTAGTAGGAATCTATCAGATTAGTAAAGATAAAGCATAAGGCAAGGATCCTTCTCAGTTTTCAACTATGTCATCTTACAAGAAAGAAGAACTAACCAGGTATGCAAAAGTTAACAAGTTCTTTAATGCTAATGAGTATATGAAATTGCATCCAGAGGCTGTAGTACCCAGAGCAACTCCTCAGAATATTATTGGTGCATCTGACATGATCATGTCAAAAAGAGAAGCTGCTAATCCTAACAGAGAAATCTTATTCAAACAGTCTACTGAAAAGTCTGAGAAAGCTATTCCCAAGCAGAAACAGTAAATTTTAGTTATTATAATTTTATTATTTAAACTCTACTTCTATTTATATCATGAAGCATTTGTTGTAAATATCTGGTGAATGTATTATCTCTGCCAGATATATGTTTCTTGCTTTATGATTGCTTTTTGTTTGTATTCTTAGTGACCTCACCCAAATAGGGGGAGATTGTTGGATCCCTAGTTGGATTTGGGTTAGGTTCACTAATGTAGGCTGAGTCTGACCCACCTTGTATAGCCAGGGTCTAGTCTAGTAGTCCTAGAATTTAAGCTAAGTCCTTTTAGTTCAACCTTCTTGAACCATCCACCAGAGGACCTCAGAAGATTCAGATTTAGAAGTTTTTCAGAAGACAGTTTGATCAGTTCGAAGTTCTTCGAACTAAGTTCGACGATCGTCGATCTCTGATCGACGAACTCAGAGTTAATTCTCTGAGCTGAGCTCTACGATATTCGAGCTAAGGTCAACGATCAGTTTTCTCCAGATAGATTCTCAGGTCGACGTTCTTGGAGTGCAGAATCAGTTGGTTATATTCAGTGCATGCTTCGCAGAGCTCAGGTCGACGAATAGGATTTCTCAGGTCGAAGTTCTCTGAGTGCAGGTCGACGAAATCTATTCTCTGGTCGACAATTTCTGTAAGCTGTCTGTTCTTTGTTCTTTCCTTATCTGTTTCCTCTTTATTACTATTTTGAGTCATAAATTCCCTGAGTAATCAATTCTCATATTCCCTATGAATATAACCATTCCTGGCAGCATTGATTATGGTATTCATCAGAGGATTTGTTTGACATATTTCTCGGGACAGTTGAGGAAACGAATAATGACAAATTTTCTAGCAGTTTTCCTTCCCAGATTTTTATCAAGACATTAATTGCAGTTATTCAAATTTCTAAGGAAGATTGGCCGTCGAGGATAATAGAGAGAAGACTTTTTCAAACAGAACACTTTTCTATACAGACTGAAAAATAGAGATACAGTTCTTATAGAGTAGAAAATTTTAGAGAGATATTCTTAGCAAGAGAAAAAACCTGACAGCAGCTCTCAATCCTCATCTCTCATTGTGCTATCAAGAAGATAGAAGAAGAACAATACAAACTGATCAAGAATCTTCTTCATCTTCTGTTTTCCAGGAATTAGCAGAGACATTATAGATCCATCAGTCTAAAGTTCCTGGATCTGCTTTTCACAAGCTGAAGACTTACACACTCCTGAACAAAGCTTCTCAATTCCTGAACAACTCTACATCTCAGGGGTAGCTTTGATAAGATCTGGAATCCACACAAAGTCTTCTCAAAGTGCATTTGAGAAAAGAGAAGACTAACATCACTTTCTTTCCCACCCCACTGTACAGAGTTTTAAATCCCTTCAAAAGTCAGCCTGGTTCACAAGTCACCTTCCAAAAGACTTCAGTTTTGTTTTTGGGCACCTGATCAAAAGCTCAAAGGGTTGCAATATCTCCATGCAAATAAATATTGTGGTGGCAGTCACCTGATCAAAACCTGTAGTGGATTCCTACCACGGTGGTAGAAGAGTGGATGTACCTAGTTGGGGAACCACTATAAAATTCTTGTGTTGTCTGTGTGCTTGCTATTTTTCTTTTTTTCTTGTGTTGTGGTAGTTTAGTATAGCTTTTCTTAGCTCCTGATATCATCTCCTAGCTATTACTATATCACCTATTTTATCACCTATTTTTATGTGAATAAAAATTGTAAAGGAATTTTAAATAACTCTATTCACCCCCCCCCCCTTCCCCCTTCTGGAGTTAACTAGAGATTACTCTCCCTTTTCTTTCACTCTTTCATAAAGGGCTTCATGGGGTGCCATCCCGATACTAGCCTGATGACTGTTGTTGTATGAAAATTTTACCAGGGGTAAGAGACTTTCCCACGACTCTTCTCTATCTAGCTCACACAATCTTAGTAGATCTTCCAAAGTTTTGATGGTCCTCTCAGACTGAACATCCGTCTGAGGATGAAAGGATATATTAAGGGTAAGGCGTGAACCCAAATACGCATGTACTGCCTTCCATTATTTATAAGTGAAATGACCATCCCGATCAGAAAAAATTGTCTTTGGCACTCCATGGTACCGTACAAACTGCTCCACAAAGAGTCATACCAAAACATCAACATGAGCCGCTTTCTTCATAGGAATAAACCTGGCTACCTTTGTCAGGCGATCAATGATTACCCAAACCAAATCATTCCCTGAGCGTGAGTGAGCCAAACCTTGAACGAAGTCCATGGAGATATCCTCAAACTTCCACTCGGGGATGGGCAATGATTATAACAATCCTCTGGGGCTCTTGCATTCCGCCTTTACCCTTTGACAGGCCTCATAGTGCGTAAAAAAATACCTGACGTCTCTCTTCATTCCTGTCCAACACATGGTCTTCCGCAAGTCAGCGTACATTTTGGCAATCCCAGGATGAACTGAATACTGAGAGCAATATGCCTCTCTCAAAATATCTTCCCGAATTCTTCCGCCTTCGGGACTGTAGAATTGGCCATGGAAATGAACGAGGCTATCCTTTAGGGAATATTCGTCAGTGGACCCACCTTTAATTGACTTAAACACTTGGGACATAGCAGCATCCTTCCCTTGCTCTGCCCGGATTCGGTCCCAAATATCACAGACTATGCTCATTGCATTTAGGTACTCTGTATACTCTTCAAAATGATCTGTATACACCAGGGTGATCTCCATCTCTTCAAACATCCGAGCTAATTTCATACTCATCAACCGAGACTCAGGGTTCAATTCTAGTACCTTTCTGCTCAAGTCATCATCCATAGAGTTTGCTTTTCCGGGGTGGTAGTTCAAAGTAAACTCATAATCACATAAAATTCTAACCACTACCGCTGTCTCAGGTTCAACTCCTTTTGGGTATGAACATACTTTAAATTCTTATGATCCGAAAATATCTCACAGTGGATGCCATATAGATAGTATATCCAAACCTTCAAGGCAAACACTACTACCCCCAAATCCAAATTATGAACAAGGTAATTAGCTTCATGCTTCTTCAATTGTCTCGAAGCATAAGCGATTACATGCTCGTGCTGCATCAGCATTGCTCCCATCCCTTGGTATAATGCATTAGTGTAGACTTGGAATCCTTCCTTCCCAGATAGAAGGGCTAGGATTGGTGCGGAGGTAAGTCTATCCTTCAGCTCTTGGAATGCGGATTTGCACTTGGGTGTCCACTCGTACAACACACCTTTCTTTGTTAGGGCAGTGAGAGGAAGGACTATCTTCGAGAATCCTTTCACGAACTTGCGATAATACCCAGCAATTCCAAGGAAACTCCGCACATCAGCTGCTGACTTCAGAGGCGACCATTCCTTCACAGCACGCACCTTGGACGGATCCACAGCTAAACCATCACTACTGACCACGTGGCCTAAAATGGCAACTTATCGAAGCCAAAATTCACACTTGCTGAACTTGGCAAACAAGGTATGCTCCTTTAACTTCTTCAGCACCAAGGTCAGGTGTTCTACGTGCTCCTCCTCCATCTTCAAATAGACCAAAATGTTATCGATCAAAATGATGACGAAGACATCAAGTTACAGCTCAAACACTTTGTTCATCAGGCTCATGAATGCTGCAGCAGTGTTTGTGAGTCCAAAAGGAATCACAGTGAACTCATATAGCCCATACCTTGAGCTAAATGCCATTTTCTGGATATCCTCCTCTTGTATCCTCAGTTGGTAATACCCTGAGCGTGGATCCAACTTGGAAAACAAGTGCGCTCATACCAGTTATTCGAATAACTCATCTATACGGGGTAGAGGGTAGGGGTTCTTCATCGTTAAACGGTTGAGCTTTGGGTAATCTATACATAACCGTAGAGTTCTGTCCTTCTTCTTAACGAATAGAACAGGGGGAACCCCAAGGTGATGAACTGGGGCAAATGAACCCTGACTCTACTAATTCCAGCAACTGAACTCTAAACTCGGCGAGTTCCTTCGGGGTCATTCGATAGGGGGTCCTGGAGATGGGCTTGGAACCCGGTACTAGCTGAATTTGGAAGTCCACTTCTCGATGCGGGGGTAATCCCGGCAGCTTCTCAGGAAACACCTTGGGGAAATCCTACACCACTCGCACATCTTTCATATTTATTGTCATCTCCCTCAACTCGAAGCAAATCATGTAGACTTCATCCCCCTTTATGTGGGCTTTTAAGGCCTGAATTGAGGACAGTAACATACGAGGTGCGAATCTAATACCTTGAAAATTGACTTCAGAGTCCCCATGTCTCAAGGAAATTCGCTTCTCCGCACAATCAATTTTTGCATAATGCCAATCAAACCATGCCATGCCTAGAATGAGGTCGAATTCTGGCATTCTCAAAACTGTGGCAGGGGTTTCAAAGGTCCTTCCTCCAAGAAGTATCTCCAATTCGTACTTGGCGTTTGCAGTCATCTAAGAGCCATCTGGGAGGCGTACTCTCCGAGCAGTACCAGTGAAGTATTGCACTCCTTCTAGGTATTTAACGAAGTCTGTCGAAACGAACAAGTGTGGCACAGAATCGAATAGATTTTAGGTTGTTTCCCACCAACCATCACGGTGCCTAGGTATTAATTATAATGAATCAAAGCTAGACTCCTAGCTTATCCTAGGCAATCGAAAGGAAATGCTCATAACACAGTAACCAAATTACGACGTACCTGCAATCACCTCCTGAGGATTCCTCTCATGTGCCATGTCCAGTGCAAATACCTGATCTCGAGCAGGCCCAGGGTGTCTTCCTCGTGGTCCTCGTCCTCGTCCACATATGTGTCCCCAACCTTGTGGAGCTGCCGGAGGAAGGGCAGGGAGAACATTCCCACCTATCTGTGAGAAATTGCGCCGGATGTAGCCCGACTAGTTTCACTGGAAGCAGACTCGCTCGTGTTGCTCCCTAGGCTGCAGGTATTGGGGTTGTGGTGGAGGTAGTGCTGGCTACGGTGTCAGACGCTCCATCCTGAAGTTCTGATAGAAGAGACCTTTGCCTCTATTGTTTCCTCTTCCCTAGTTGTCCTGCTTCCGTCTATAATTGGGGCCAGCCTCCATTACACCCTCCGCAGGTCTTTTATTTCTCCCAAAATGATCTGCCTCAAGCCTTTTTTCCATGTCGATGATCTCAGCTAAACTCGAGTCAGCTATAAATAAAAGGGCTTGCCTCAGGGGATCCCGCAAGCCTTTGTAGAATTATTTAGCATAACCTCGATCATCTAACTCGTTGAAGTCAACAAACCATGCCAAATGCTAAAACTCCCTCTGGTATTCTGTTGTACAACCTCGGGCTCGCGGGTAAGAGGGCCCAGACGAGAGGGCCCGGGCGAGAGGGCCTAGGCGAGAGGGCCCAGGCAAAGAGAGCCAGGCGAGAGGTGTTATGCGAGACGGCCCAAGTGCCATATGGAAGGAGATTGGCGAGTGAGTGCCGAGAGGGGAGGCTTTCCCGACGAGTGGCCAGTTCGCCGCGCGAGTGGACTCTAGGGGTGGAGCTCTCGCCAAAAGGCATTCCTCTCGTCAGGCGAGAGGACCCTATAGGGGAGTTCTTGCCAGGTGCCATTTTGGTTCAAGGCCGGTTCAGATAGGGCCGGGCCCACCCTTTTGGGCCCTAGGGGTGTTTTACTCTTTTACCCCGGGTGGTCTGCATTTAGCCCTTTAGAACGGCGGAGTTTGGTTGTTTGCATGCCTAGCCAAGGGTATTATAGTAATTTCAGGACGGTTTAAGTGGGTTATTTGCAGTCCCAGTTCAGAAGCCTATAAATAGACTAGTAAGGTGCCTTAGAAGGGCAAGCCTTCTCAACTCTTTTCATTTATTCTAAGGCACCTAGCTCAGCATTGGCTAGGGAGGGGGAGAGCTTTAGCCTCTTCTGGGTACGAGGTGGGACCTCCTCGCTGAAGCCTCCGGTCTAGTTCTTGGCCTTGAGGGTAATCCTAAAGGAGTAAGCGTGAGCTGCCTCTTTAGTTCCGAGCTTTAGGAGGAATCGACCTTGTTGGTTCCAACATCTGTAACTGACTTAGATCACTGTTTTAACTGAGGGAATCATTCCTCGAGTTCGTCTCTAGCGGTGGACGGGATGAAATGTTCCAAGAAGACTCCAGTGAACTCTGTCCAACTGATCTCCATATAAAATCGGACTTGGACGGTGGAGCCCAGGAGGGACTTCCACCATCTCTGATGTAGGCCTCTACCGTGGACGTGCTAAGGACTAGGGAAATAAGCGGACGCCTTACTAACTCCCCTATCGCACTCACACAAACTCTAACCGCTGCGCACTCGCAAACAAAATATCACAGTTTAGCAACGCACGGTAGCCACACCGCCGAAAGGTCGGACTAACGACTATAGGTCGAAGTCCTTCCTAGGCAAAGGGACCCACCCGATCCGGACAAGCGAAGTTGTACCAAAAGAGTCTACCAAAAGAGCGATCGAGAAGTGGTAGTTCTCTCCCAACAAAAGTACGGGGTTCGCCAAACCCTTCCGGAAAATAATGCGATTAAGATAAGTGCAAAAATCTAAAGGAAAACCACGAAGAATCTAACGATTCAAATCCAACGCGTAAATCGTCCAACCACTAGAACACCAAGAGGGAAATCACACTTGAGTGGAGAGGTTCGTTACCCAAGTCGGAATAGATGATTCCGACTATCTTCAAAGGATCACTCTTCCGCGGTTCCGCCGGAGTTGCGCCGGATGGAGAGATAGTTCGTCCGCCTTGGCCGCTTCACACCGGTACCCGATTTCCACGTCGTTGAAGACAACCCCTTTTCGGAAAACACCCACAAGGCGGGGAGTGGTCGGCCTCCTAGTTCACAAGGAGGAGTTCGGGTTGGGGGTTGGAGGAGAGGCGGCGGCTAAGGGAGAGGGTGGAAGAGGGCGGCCGGAAATAGGGAAAGGGAGAAGGGAGAGGTTGGCGGTTTTGGAAGAGGAAGGAGGTGAGGGGTGGCCGAATGGGGAGAGGAAGAGGATGAAGGAGGGGGGCGGCTAAGAGAGGAAGAGATAGAGGGAGAAGTTTAGGAGAAATTAGGGTTAGTCTTTTTCTTCTTTCAATAATCCCTCATCAAAACATTACATGCCTATATATAGGCTTAACTCCAAGTTTTGGCTATATGTAGCCCAATTAAAATGACAAACATAAAAGGCTACATGCAGCCCAAATAAAAATAAACATACTCCAAAATAAAATTAAAACAAGCTAAATGGAAAATGCTCTCAAACTAAGAAATGGAAAAAGTGCAACTAGCTATTTGTCTTGCGCCGAGGGCGGAGATTGTAGCGTTGCTCCCTATGAACGCCATGACGTCGCAAGTCCTTTGTTGGAGACGAAGGAGGGTCGTCCGTTAGCGTGCCGTCATCAACAACTTGGGGGCCGTCGTCTCCATCAATCCTCCCCCGCTTGAAAGGACTCATCACCGATGAGTTGGCCTGAAGATACCGTCGTAGAAGAACACCATCCAATAGAGCGAGCTCGGATTCCGGAAGCCAAGAGTCATCAGAAGCGGGGCGATCACGCCAACGAATCAAGTAGCGGCGCACATCGCCATCTGCAGTGGGAAACACATCATCTTGGAGAATCCTGTCTGGCAAAAACGCTGTCCTGGCAAACCTGGGAAAAGCATTAGGCAGCAAAGGAGGAAAATCTATATCATCAACATTTAGCGTACCTCCATTAGAGACCGGCGGAGAGAGAGATCCCTTACCCCACTCAACCCCGTACCCATGAGAATCTGTAGTGGAGCTAAACGGACAGGAAGATAATTCTAGTGGCGGAGCAATATATGGCGTTAAATCCGAAACATTAAAAACAGGGGAAATACCCCAATCAGTTGGTAATTCCAAAAGAAATGCATTGTCTCCTAACCGTTGTAAAATCCGAAAAGGTCCCGCTCGCCGATCCGCTAACTTTTTTAAGGTGCCCGTAGGCAACCGTTCAGGGATGAGACGCACCATGACTAAATCGCCTACTTTCAAGTGAGACACTCGCTTATGTGCGTTGGCATTAACTTGATAGGATGCGTATTGAGTGGTAAGCGTTTCATTTATGTGCTTGTGCAGACCATGGATGTGAGAGGCAAAATCCTGTGCAAATTGACTTGACTTAAAAGATGGCGGTAACGGAATCAAGTCAAGTGGCACGGGTGCTTTATAACCGTGCACGATCTCATTTGGGGACAAGCCTGTGGACCTATTTTTGGAATTATTATACGCTAACTGAGCATGAGGGAGGATAAGGTCCCATGTACCCTTGTGGTCTCCCACAAGGCATCGGAGCAAACTACCTAAACTTCTGTTTACAACTTCGGTTTGCCCATCCGTCTGCGGGTGGTAAGCTGAAGAGAATAGAAGTTTGGTGCCCATAATCCTCCACAGGGTCTTCCAAAAATAACTAGTAAACTTCACATCCCGATCGGTAACTATAGATTTAGGAACACCACGGTGGCCAACTACCTCTTTGAAATACAATTGAGCAACGTGTGACGCATCGTTGGTTTTGTTGCACGCAATAAAATAGGCCATTTTGGAAAAACGGTCTACAACAACTAAGATAGAGTCGTGACGTCTAAATGTGATGGGGAGGCCGAGGATGAAATCCATGCTAACGTCTTCCCAAGGGATAGAAGGAATCGGAAGAGGGGTATAAAGCCCCGCATTTGTTTTGTTCCCCTTAGCCAGTTGGCACGCACGGCAACTACCCACGATTTTACTAACCATGGCCTTAAGACCGGGCCAATAGAACTTATCTTCAACTAACGTGATCGTCTTGTCACGGCCGAAATGTCCACCTAGCCCTCCACTATGCAATTCCCACACTATGAAGTGTCGTAGGGAGGAACGGGGAATGCAGAGCTTCGCATGGTTAAATAAATAACCGTCCCGAATATAAAATGAGGTAATGGTTGTAGGCAAGTCGTCCTGAGTGTTGAAATAGATGTCCTTGAAATCTGGGCAGTTGACGTACTCATCCTTAATCCTATCGAAGCCAATCACCTTAACCTCTAGCGTGGATAAAAGTAAAGATACACGACTGAGAGCGTCGGCTACGCGGTTGAGAGTTCCCTTAAGGTGCTTGATAATGAAGGTGTACTCCTGGAGATAGGAGACCCACTTGGCATGCCTAGGACTAACCTTAGTTTGCGAGTTAATAAATCTTAACGCTTCATGATCAGATTGGATGACAAACTCCTTAGGAAGTAAATAATGCCGCCAATGTTGGAGGCATCTAATAACCGCGTAAAACTCCCTATCATAATTGGAATAATTTAATTTGGGGCCCGCCAACTTCTCGCTAAAATATCCCACGGGGTGGCCTTCCTGGCTCAATACGCCGCCAATTCCCACTCCTGACGCGTCACATGACAACTCGAAAACTTTAGAAAAATCCGGAAGTCGCAAGAGGGGGGCTTCCGACATGCGCGCTTTAATTAATTGGAATGCTCTAGCAGCCGAGGTCGTCCATGTAAATTCACCTTTTTTCATGCACTCGGTGATGGGGGCCATAATGCTACTAAAATCCTTAATAAACCTCCGATAAAAAGTAGCGAGCCCGTGAAAACTCCTAACATCCCGAATGTTGGCGGGCTCGGGCCAATCCCTAATGGCTTGCACCTTCTTGGGATCTACATGAATCCCCTTCGAACTAATGATATACCCGAGGAACTCCACCGAGGTCACATGAAAAGTGCATTTCTTAATGTTTACGAACAACTTCTCCGATCTCAGCGTGGTAAGGACGGTTTTTAGATGTGACTCGTGATCGATCGTGGAGGTGCTAAAAACCAAGATATCGTCAAAATATACCACGATGAATTTCCCCATATAGGGTTGGAAGACGTGGGTCATCATCCTCGAAAATGTGCTCGGCGCATTGGACAGCCCAAACGGCATAACTAACCACTCGTAGAGACCATCCTTAGACTTAAATGCGGTTTTCCACTCGTCCCCTTCCCTAATGCGGATCTGATGGTAGCCACTCCTAAGGTCCAATTTTGAGAAGATCGTGGCACCGGCTAGCATGTCCAACAAATCGTCCAAGCGGGGAATGGGAAACCGGTACTTAATAGAGATCTTATTTATGGCTCTACTATCCACGCACATCCTCCACGAACCGTCTTTCTTGGGGGCAAGTAAGGCGGGGATGGCACACGGGCTCATGCTGTGGCGGATAAAACCCTTGTTCAATAAGTCCGAAATCTGAGTTTGCAACTCTAAGTGCGCGGAGGGGTTTAGACGATAATGCGGGAGGTTGGGCAAAGAGGAGCCCGGAATGAAATCAATGGCATGCTGGATGTCCCGCATGGGGGGTAACTCAGACGGTAGCTCGTCCGGATACACATCCACAAACTCATCTAAGAGTTTTCTCAGCGCCGGCGGCAAATTCTCAAACGTCACCGCATCGTCCTTAACTTGCAGACATACTAAAGCATAGAGGACACCGTCTACAAAGGTAGTACGCTTCAATTCTTTCTTCCCGATCAGACTCAAAGTTTTCTTCTCGACCGGAACGACCGTGTCCTTGGAGGGGACCGAAGGATCCTTTGGCGGAGCGGGTTTAAAGATAATGGTTCGGCCATTAAATTTAAACTCATAAGTATTGGCTCGACCAAAGTGGGTTACGTCATGGTCAAATAACCAAGGGCGACCCAGCAAAACGTGACAAGCATCCATAGGGATGACGTCACACCAAATCTGTTCAGAATAAGCTTTGATGGTAAGGGGTACCAAACATCGCTTCGACACTGGGAGGGATGACTTGTTTACCCATGCCACCTTATAAGGGTGAGGGTGTGGCTCGGCAACGAGAGACATACGCTTCACCGCGGCTTCAGAAATAACGTTCATGCAACTACCGCTATCGATGATCAACCTACACCACTTCTCGCCACTCTTAAAATTCAACGTGAAAATGTTCGTCCTATTCCAGTCATCTAAAGCTCGTGGGGTCGCCAGGATACACCTCATAACCATCATATGAGAGTCATCCTCCATATCACTTGGCACTCCGTCCGACTCGCTCTCCTCTCCCGCCTCGTAAGTAAGGTCGTCTGACCCACCAGTGGAATCTAACAAGGCTAACGGTTTGGGTTTAGTAGGGCAATCACTAGCATAGTGGCCTTGGATCCCGCAAGCGAAACAAGTGACATTCGTTCTATTGACCCTACCCACTGGGACTTTCTCACCAGAGGGGTTTCGATTATTCCTAGCCGTCACAACTATGGAAGTCGAGTCAGGGGAATGATATTTTCCTTTGTCCTTATAGGTGGAGGTGGGTGGCGGTCCTAAGATGGACTTGCCTTTTTGGAACGAGCGAGTCTTACCCTTAAGCACATTATGCTTCTCTATGTCCAAGGCAGCGTTGAATGTGACGTGCAAGTCGGTGTGACCATAACGCAGAAGTTTTCCTTGGATATCGGGGTTCAGTCCTTTACGAAATCTGGAGAGGGTGACCTCGGGCATCTCTTTCACGTCACACCTAACCATCATGTCCTTCAGCAGGCTCATGTACTCAGAGACCGACCTAGTCCCTTGCTTAAGGGTAGCTAAATCATCGAACATCTGTGTTCGATGGTACGTGGGGACGTACTGCCCTGTAAGCCTAGCCTTCATGTCATCCCAACCAATGGGCAACGCACCGTTCTCGACCCTCAAACGGCGTTCCTCATTTAGCCAAAAAATTTTAGCACGCCCTAACAACTTCATCCTAGCTACACGCACCTTATCCGCGTCATTCAGAGTATACCACTCGAAATAGCATTCGATCTCCATGACCCAGTCCTGGAAGACTTGGGGGTCCCCCAAGCCATCATAGGATGGTGGCTTAACTCGGACGGCCCGAGTAAGGTCAAACTCGTAAGGTGCTCGAGGAGCGTGCTCATTAGGAGGGTGGGGGTAAGGATTGTGGTTTTCTCCCACCCGTGGGTGAGGGGGTTGATTACGGGGACCCCCTTGTTGTAATCCCATGACGTGAAGAGCCTCCCTAATAGCCGTCATTTGCTCCGTGAAATCCTGACGGAGTTCCTCAATCTCCGTGAGGGCACGACCCTCAGCCCGTTCATCATCCATATGAGAAGATGACGGAGGGTATTCCGAACCTAGCCTAGTGCGCATGCACAAGAGAAGATAACAGACTAAGACAGACCAAAGGAGGATTTAATCCCGCTTGATGAGTAAACAAAAATACTTTTTTTTTATATTTCTTGCTGGAAATAAAATGAGGATGATTAAAAAAATTTTTGGGATTTTTTTGCTGAAAAATAAGAAATCTACACCGCTATTGGCAGACCAGAAATAATTTTTTTTTTGTGATTTTTGACAAAAAAACGAGCATGCAACAGTGCGGGCTACGTGCAAAAATAACAGGGGGGGATGCCAATTAAAAAATTGACAAGAACCGCCTCTGATACCAAATTGATGTAGGCCTCTACCGTGGACGTGCTAAGGACTAGGGAAATAAGCGGACGCCTTACTAACTCCCCTATCGCACTCACACAAACTCTAACCGCTGCGCACTCGCAAACAAAATATCACAGTTTAGCAACGCACGGTAGCCACACCGCCGAAAGGTCGGACTAACGACTATAGGTCGAAGTCCTTCCTAGGCAAAGGGACCCACCCGGTCCGGACAAGCGAAGTTGTACCAAAAGAGTCTACCAAAAGAGCGATCGAGAAGTGGTAGTTCTCTCCCAACAAAAGTACGGGGTTCGCCAAACCCTTCCGGAAAATAATGCGATTAAGATAAGTGCAAAAATCTAAAGGAAAACCACGAAGAATCTAACGATTCAAATCCAACGCGTAAATCGTCCAACCACTAGAACACCAAGAGGGAAATCACACTTGAGTGGAGAGGTTCGTTACCCAAGTCGGAATAGATGATTCCGACTATCTTCAAAGGATCACTCTTCCGCGGTTCCGCCGGAGTTGCGCCGGATGGAGAGATAGTTCGTCCGCCTTGGCCGCTTCACACCGGTACCCGATTTCCACGTTGTTGAAGACAACCCCTTTTCGGAAAACACCCACAAGGCGGGGAGTGGTCGGCCTCCTAGTTCACAAGGAGGAGTTCGGGTTGGGGGTTGGAGGAGAGGCGGCGGCTAAGGGAGAGGGTGGAAGAGGGCGGCCGGAAATAGAGAAAGGGAGAAGGGAGAGGTTGGCGGTTTTGGAAGAGGAAGGAGGTGAGGGGTGGCCGAATGGGGAGAGGAAGAGGATGAAGGAGGGGGGCGGCTAAGAGAGGAAGAGAGAGAGGGAGAAGTTTAGGAGAAATTAGGGTTAGTCTTTTTCTTCTTTCAATAATCCCTCATCAAAACATTACATGCCTATATATAGGCTTAACTCCAAGTTTTGGCTATATGTAGCCCAATTAAAATGACAAACATAAAAGGCTACATGCAGCCCAAATAAAAATAAACATACTCCAAAATAAAATTAAAACAAGCTAAATGGAAAATGCTCTCAAACTAAGAAATGGAAAAAGTGCAACTAGCTATTTGTCTTGCGCCGAGGGCGGAGATTGTAGCGTTGCTCCCTATGAACGCCATGACGTCGCAAGTCCTTTGTTGGAGACGAAGGAGGGTCGTCCGTTAGCGTACCGTCATCAACAACTTGGGGGCCGTCGTCTCCATCAATCTCTTGGCATGTAGTTCCAGGACAAACACTGCTAATGTTACAGCCATGCTGGCTGGACAATGGATTCCTGCCAACAGCTCTTGAATGGTGTCGAGCCATTCTTTTGTATGCACAGCCGACTCTGTCCCAAGGTAGGCAAGAGGGGAGAGAGCTCGAAAAGTACTCAACCAGTTTGAGCCCGGAGCATGTTGCTGCACTAGGCCTGTTGAGACCTAAAGGCGTCCAGGATGGTCGTGAGCATCTGTCCCAACTCTGATTGTTAGAACTAAGTGGGTACGGAAGGGGCGGGAGTGCCCCCCACTTGCTCAATGTGCACTGGGATCTACACGTAAGGTACAAACCTAAGGTCAGGTTTGCTAATCTTAAGGTCAAAATTGGACATACTTAGTGTGAATTACATATGGGCACACCACTGCTTCGGCTAAGTCAGTTTGTCCCCAAACTAACTAATCGAACAGGGGTGTCCCCATTGTTGAATGACTTCTTTAGTTTAGGATCGTAGCAAGCTGATACCATTTATAAGATCCCCCCTCCCGAAACACAAACCACCACACGAGGGCAGTCTTATTCCCAGACCAAACGTCTTGTGGTAACGTTAGAACACAGGCTAACTTGTACTACAAGACGCCTATCCTGCCAGCTAAACATATCATTTATGCTGACCCACATAAAGAATATAAAACATAAGTCAAAATAGCACACTAGTATATGAGTCCAAAACAAATACATAAAATAAGAGAAGCAACAAGGCTTCTACAATATCAAAGTATAAGCCAAAAAGGCTACAAGATGTGTCTCTCAGAACTCACATCAATCACTGACGGTAGCGATGGTATCATCACTTCAGGCTCTGTAGTCCTGGCCTGTATGCCCTGCTACATAACCTGTTGTTGCTCTGTCTGTGGGGTTTCCTCCTAAAAAGGAAGACGTAGCAACCATTAGTCATAAAAACTAAGTGGCTATCACATCCGCTCCCCCAGCGACTCCTTGACACCGGGCGGAGAAAGTAACAAGGGTACAATATATATATAAACAGTAGTACAAATAGGTGGTAAATGATTAATCAATATTAGTAAATATCGGAGTAAGTACATCAAATGAGTATAGCAATTTACTCTAGCAGTTCTACCATCAACAGCAGTATATATCTATAAATCTACGACAGTAAGTAACTTAACTTATATGATTTCCCATACAAACATATAAGTTAAGGATCGACTCAACAGTAAAGTAACTCATCGTATAGGAGTGTCCATACAAACTTATATGATGAGGATCTTGTGTATTTAATGTATGTAATGATATGAATGCAATGCAATTACTCACCCACGATCATGCACATGAAACTGCTATGTCGACACAGACTTGTAGTTCCCACTTTTTGAGAAGCTAGCTAACCTCTCAGGCATCATCCGTCGTGGTCAGACGGTGACAGTAGAGTGTGCTTCTCTACTACTAGGCAGGCATCCACACTACCAAGCCTATGCCTCTGTATGCCTCATTGCTAAGAACACAACAGCAGAGCTCATATGCATACTATGGCTTAGAAGGAGCCTCGGGTAGGTGTGCACCGAGAACCAAGCCCTACTAACCCATCATTATGGCACGGAAGGAGACAATGGAAGCGTATATCCAAAGGACCAAGTCCAACTATCCACTTAGCATTGAAGGAGCCCCGGGAATGAGCACCGAGGACCAAGCCCAACTGCCCAAGGTCTATATATCAACTCTCGTCGGTGTGATGAATGGCAAGCCCGTAGACCTGCCACACTATCCTTAACCTAGGATTACAACACTGCGTGTCCACTCACACCACATGTAGTTTCACATCATCGTGGCACGGAAGGAGCCTATGGGAGCGTATCACTAGAGGACCAAGCCCAACCATCCACTCGGCGCGGAAGGAGCCTCGGGAGTGAGCACCAAGGACCAAGCCCAACTGGCCCAAGCTTCTTTTCATCATTATCAATCATGTGTTGTCAAACACATGCACTACACTATTCCACATTTCCCATTCTTCCAAGCATGCAAGGGTTCTTTATTAACACAGGTGGAAAGCCACCTTACACAACACATTAATTCTATACTACTACCCGTATGGAGACACGACTCTAAGCAGTGGACCACTTTACACCTTCCTTATTTAACTCATCTCATGACCATGTATCCACCTCTTTTGATTTCTTTTAAGGGACAAGAATGCACCAATCATTATACTTCCATCACGGTAATCTCATTAGCATAAGATAGTTCACCCCTTTCATTAATATGAATACACAGTTTACCCGTTCAATTACCAGACATCACATCTTCCTCCAAATCCATTCCATTTCACAAATTACGATCATGCCAAATTATGTTTCCAAACCCTTTTTTTAATAAATTCTCATATGGACAAATTCACTCGAAACCCCTACAAATATCCTTACAATTTCTTTACTCAAACAAAGCCCAATATTATGCTAACCCGAGAGTATTAAGTACAAGACTTGACTGTACAACCACTTTGATCGGCCATTCCTGAGTCTACGTAACTCGTATGTAGACGTGAAAACATCAATTGGAAAGGTATATACAAGGACTATAACTTCGATATTCGGTCCATCACCCAGATCAGACAATAGAGTACTTGAAATCAGCCTCGAAGTCAGCTGCGTGCAGAAAACAGATTTCTGCACGTTTACATCCCAGCAAGTTCGATCAGACTTTCCTGTGGCTACAGAACTTGCATGAAGACGTGTAACCAATCGTTGGAAAGGTATTTCCAAGAGCTACGACTTTATTGTTTAGTCAAAAGCCTATATATTGCCGCATCATTTCCCAAAACGGCCTCGAAGTTCGCTGCATGCTGAAAACAGATTTTTGCGTGCATCTTAAAACGAGGCGAACGACATCGGTTCGTCTTCCTCCTCTAACCGGTATTCCAAATCCACATCCAGGATTCCTCCTCCCTTATTCACCCTCAAAAGGCCAACTCTCTTCACGAAACTGTGTCCTCATCTTCACATAGAAGGAAGGAGTGGTCGAAGATGTCTAATCTCTAGGACACAAGTCCTAGCATAGGCTCTTCCTAGAAACCTTCTTCTCACAAATCAAGACTCTTTTGAGTCGATATCTCTCCTAGGAATAACTAGAGATCTAGCACCAAGGGAGAGAGTAGGAAGCTCACATCATTTCCAGCGGTTCCGGCCATGGATCTTGTCACTCTCCTTAGCGGCATACTTCCCCCTGTTAGTATCATGCTTTATGGAAAGGAAATCCGCTCCGGCGATCTGCGTCTCTTCCGACAGTTTCGGTATAGATAATTGCTCGGCAAAAATGGCAAAGTGAAGGCTAGGGTTTTCCGCGAGTCTCTTCTTAAAATTATAAATTAGGATTAACTTCTTTGCCACGTGTCGGCCTTACATTGGACTGCCTATTATAGATTTAAATATGTCTTATTGAGAAGATGCGTCCGATGCAATCGTTTTGGTGCAATTACTGAAAATCCAGTTCAGGCCAGGCACGTGACCGCAAGAACATTACGACAAAAAATTAGCCAACTCAAAATCGTCGAGTAAGGAACCCTTACTCGACGAATCGACGAGTATCGTACATTGACTCGACGAATTGTCGAGATTCATCGTGACCACTCAACGCCATACATAGTCCAACACTTCCCAAGTTAAATTGTCTAGTATACCCTCTTTGCTCGACGAATCATCGAGTGGCGTCGAGTGCATTCAACGCACTCGACGCCACATCTCTCCAAATTATCCTGAGTGAAAGCGTTGAGTAGCGTCGAGTGCACTCAACGCACTCGATGCCTTTCAGCTAATGGCGTCAAGTGCACTCAGCGCACTCGGTACCAATCATCCCAGATATCTTTCTAAGTAAAATGGCATTGAGTTGTGTCGAGTCCACTCAACGCCTCAGCATAGGTCGTAGAATGGAATTGAGTGCACTCAACGCACTCAACGCCACGTTGAGTGCACTCAACACACTCAATGTCGCGTTGAGTGCACTCAACGCCGCGTTGAGTGCACTCAATGCCGCGTTGAGTGCACTTAACGCCGCGTTGAGTGAACTCAATGGACTCAACGCCGCGTTGAGTGCACTCAATGGACTCAACGCCGCGTTGAGTGCACTCAACGGACTCAATGCCCTATTTCCAGAAAATCTTCTATGTCCACATTCATCGAGTGGTGGTTATTCCACTCGACACATAAGCTTAATTCGTCGAATGGCGTCGAGTGCACTCAACGTAATCGACGTCATGGGTCCAGGAAATATTCTAAGTCCAGTTCATCTTATATATTCGACGAATTCGTGGGTTATTCGTGATGATATTCGACGAATAGTATTGGTCTCAACTCATAAGTTATACTCGACGAATTAATCGGATATCCGCGACGATATCCGACGAATCTTTACTTGTCGAGTCTGGCGCACCCCGAGCCCGAGTCAACTCCTTTGACTCAAAACACGTGCGAGGAGTCTAGAGCGAAACAGGATGTTACATAAGGATCTATGGTGCGTATGTCCTTAGTATGTTTATATGGTATGGTATGCGGGTTATGATTCATTCAAGTGCAACTCACCCACACTACTCAGTGATCACAGACCTTTAGTTCCCTCTTTTTGGAGTTAGCTTAACTCTCAGGTACCACTGTTGTGGCTATGACAGTAGTGGAGCAGGCGTCTCCACTCCTAGGCAGGTATACACACTACCAGGCCTAGACCTTCCGTACACCTCTGAAGGACACACTAGAGTCTCTGCATACTAAACCGCTGGCAAATCCACCAGACCTTTAGGTCGGGTGTGCATTTTCGGGGATTGTCCTCTAGAGCGCTGTATAAACAACCTACTGGCCCCCAAACCCTCACACATTACATGAGTAACCGTACTGCAATCGGTGTGACGATTGGCCAAGTACCACATGACCCGCCACTAATATGTTCTATGCACATGAAAATTATTTCCAACCTGAGCCTCCATCTCGCGGGATAAAAACCTATCTTGTATCCTCTAACCCTATACGGGTGAGATTGTCACATCGTTCCCTTAACCTATGAGACTACTATTGTCTAATGCTTATTATACCTAACAACTTTGGGTTAGTCCTTGGACATCCCAGGGCATGCCCGATGGTGGGCTCTCGGGGGCACTAGGGACTATGATGGGCATGCAACCCAAAAGCTCCCTTTCTCTACGACACTTACTTTTATTAGAGTTTACTGTTGGGTACATTGAAAAATATGTACCAGATTTGGAGAAGCCTCATCTTAGTCAATGATATGCATCAATTTGTATTTGATAGATGTTTGAGTTACATAATGCAGGTTCAAGAATTTGAAGAAAATTTTCCAAGTACAAGTGTCAACACTTGTGAAGAAGTTGTGTCGACACCCAATCTAAGTCGACACTTATGAAGTAGTTGTGTCGACACCCAAGCTAAGTCGACACTTATAAAGAAGTTGTGTCGACACTCAAACTTTGTCGACACCTAAAGAAGCAGCTGTGTAGACTCCCAGAATTGTGTCGACGCTTGAGGCAGAATTTGTGTCGACACCTAATACAGGAGCTGTGTCGACACCAAGGAGCTATGTCGACACTGGAAGCAGTTGTGTCGACACACTGGACTTGTGTCGACACATCAACTCTCAAAGTTCTGTGTCGAGATCAGAAGCAATTGTGTCAACATATGGGACTTGTCTCGACACACACTCAACGCCATCTAGACACACTCAACGTTGTCGACACAAACTCAACGCCATCTGTCTGCAATAGTTATGTCGAGACCAAAAGGACTTGTGTCGACACATAGGAATTGTGTCGACACACACTTAAAGTCGTCTGACATACACTCAACGCCATTTATCTGCAGCAGTTATGTCGAGAACATGAAGACTTTTGTCAACACACTGGACTTGTGTCGACACATACAACAGAAGAAATGTAGAGTAGCTGAAGATTAACTAAGTCGACACATTGAATGTTGTGTCGACATCATGAATACTTGTGTCGACACATAGCCGATATGTGTCGACATATATGAAGAAGTTTGCAGAGTGAAATGTGTTGAGTTGGAAAGTCTTTGATGAATCAAGTGACTTGACTGATGACTCGATAGCTGTCATAACCAACCGGTCTAACACCTCTGTCAGAACTGTCAGAAGGTTGTTACAAATTGGATCAGCTGGTAACAATTGGGAAAGTCTATATAAGAGTCAGATCTGTGACAACAAGAAGATGATGAACACAACATAAGAAGAAGAAGAACAACACTAGAGAATTCTTCAACAAGAACAGGGAAACCCTTACGAAGGCAGATCCAAAGCTGTCTGCAAGTAAGATTCAAAATTCATTCTGAATTTAAGGAAGAAGCTGACTGAAGATCATCTTCTACATCAAGTGAAGATAGACATTATTTTGTTCTATCAAGAAGCTTTGAAAAGCTAAGTCAGGTTGGATCAGAAGGGTCAGTTCGTTCAAGAACTGATCAAGAAGGCTACACCAATAGATAAATCTAACTGGTGAATTTTTTGTATTTTTATATCTTTCAATTTCCTGTAGGATCTATTTGTTAGATCTGAGTTGTAAGCCTGAAATTATAAAGGCTGAGGTAGGGCTGAGAGCCTGAGGTGTAGGACTTGTGAAAAGTCTGAGTTGTAAGCCTAATGATAAAGGCTGAGGTAGGGTTGGGGCTTGAGGTAGGATTCTTGGGAAGAATCTGAGGAAGGACTTATTTAAGTCTGAGCTGTAAGAACCATTCTGGTTCTGAGTTGTAAGATCTGCGGATCCGAGCCAGTGGAAGAAAGTTAGGCTGAATCCAGTTATCTACTGGATATGCGAAGGGGGAAAGTGGATGTACCAATACCTTGGGGAACCACTATAATCTGGTGTATGTTGTGTTGTGAATTGTGGTCTGTGTTTTGAATTATCTGTGTAGAATTTAATCTAGCTGTTTGCCTATAAAAATTGTATAAAAAGTTTAGAACCTATTCACCCCCCCCCCCCACTCTAGGTGATTAGGCTCTTGGAATCAGGTCTTTCAAGTGGTATCAGAGGGAGGTTACTCAAAGATTGACCTAACAGTCTGAGTGAATCTCTAAGGCAAATAACAGATATGTTGAATGGGTTCAAATGAGAATCAAAAGGAGTTTGGATCTATGAAACTGCCAATCTGCAGGAAAAAATCCTATGGCATATGGAAGGAAAGGGTCAGGTTATTTTTGGAAGCATCTGATCCAAGAATCTATATCACAGTACAGGAAGGCCCCTTTATTCCAATGAAGGTATCTATCCTGGATGCAAATGTTAAAACTCCTAAGAGTTATTCTGAGATGACAAAGGATGAAATCATCTTGGTAACTCTAGACAAAAGGGCACAGAATATCATTGTAAGTGTCATAGATGATGCCACCTTTCAGAATCTGGTACACTGTAAAACCTCCAAGGAAATGTGGGACACCCTTATTATCTACATGGAGGGCACAGAAGAAGTTAGAGAGGACAGTAAGTCTATGCTGAATCAGGAGTATGAGAGCTTTAGACAAGCTAAGAATGACAGCATAACTGAATGCTGCAAGAAATTCTTCAGGATTGTAAATGAGATGATGACTTATGGAAGAGTCTTCAACACTTATGAACTGAATGACAAGTTTCTAAGATCTCTGACAAAGTATTGGGACACCAAGATTTGTGTCATAAGAGAGGTGGCAAGGCTGGCAGATACACCTCCTCCAACACAGTTCTGAAAGCTTCTTTCATATGAAATGCAACTTACAGCTAGGAAGGAGGAAGAGAAGAGCAGTAGATCTGAACACAAGGAAAAGTCAATTGCCTTCAAGGATGAAGGCACAAGAAAGGACAGGAGAAAATCTCCTTCTCCTCCCAGAAAGATTGCTGAGGCAGAAGAAGGTATTCCTAACAGCACCTCATAAGACAGCCATACCTCTGATGAGGATTTTGCAGCCTTCACAAGGCAGTTCCAAAGATTCATGAAGAAGAAGAAGTGGAGAACCAGACCTTCTATATTCTTTTCCAAGGATGAGTACTACAAGAAAAAGAAGACTCCCAAGGAGGACAGGTATGCTTCTAAATCTAGTAAACAATCTAATTCTTAGATTGTGTGTTATTATTGCAACAGGCAATGACATGTCATAGCTGACTGTCCTGACAAAAGGAAGGTGTCAAAAGACAAGAAGAAACACCAAGTAAAAGGCAAGAAGGAAAAATCTCTTATTGCCCAGAAGCAAAAGAGCTAGAAAGATTCTTCATCATCTGAATCAGGAGAAGAAGAAGATGCTGAGGTATATGTTGGGCTATTCTCAACTAAAGAGGATTCTAAGGAGTTAGAATTCCTACAAATGCTGGAATCCATAAATGGAGTAGAAGAATATTGTTGTAGGGGGCTGATGGCCCTATCAAAAAATGATCAATGCCAGGATCAGGCTGGTCCTAGTAAGGTATACAATTCTCCCTTAGATTCTGATTATTTTACTGGATCAGAATCAGTAGCATCAACTTCAAGAGAACGAGATGGTTTTGATTCTGGGGGGGATGTTAATCAACTCATTAATGAGTATGGTGGGTTGTTGCATGCTCTGAAGAATAGCAAGTTTCTTGTAAAAGAGCAGTCCAAGGAGATTGAGTCTCTTAAGCTGGCTGCAGCAGATTCAGTAAAGCTGTTGGATCTAAAATTGAATGAGGTTGCCAAACTTAAAAATATTACTGTTATTCAGATGGGCACAATCTCTTTCAAGGAAAATCATATCAAGAAACTTGAGGCAAAACTTTAGCAAGAAACAGAGCTAGTAGTTAAATTCTCCAAGCCAAAATCTGTCTTACCCTTAATAAAAAGTTTCATTTCACAAAAAAGGAAGACTGGTCTAGGTTTTAAGGGAAGAACTAGGGCCACCAATTCACCTAGAAAAGGTAAGGCCTCAGTTCAGCCTCTAGCTGTAAAACCCCCTATCTTCTTTAGGAAGGTGATGAATCCTACAAATAGGTATGATCATGGCACTACTCATGGTCACTGTGAGATTAGAAATCTTATGGGCAAAGGTGCAAATGCCAATAGGCCACTCTATAAGCATGTCCATCATGTACAAGAGAAATTCTTGAAGTTTGCTTCTCCAACACCACCACTTAACAAGACTGCTAGCAACAAAGTAGCAAAGTCTGTACCTAAGAGAAGGTATAATAGATTTGAGTGTTGGTGTTGTGCCAAGGTGGGTCACTTTGCCATGGATTGCTTGTTTAACACAAGTGTTAAAATCAAGAGTAGTTTTCCTATTAGAACAGCAGCAGGATTACAAACTAACAAGGACCTAGGACCCAATAGCAAATTGGGTTCAAAAGGTAAGTGATTCTTTATTTGATGCAAGTGAATCCAAGTGACCATACCCCTATATGGTACTTGGATAGTGGTTGTTCCAGACACATGATTGGAATAAGAAGAATGTTGAGGGACTATGTACCCATAGAGAATGGTCCCAAAGTCATCTTTGGTGGATCAGAAAAAGGAGTCATCAAAGGATTTGGTAATATTTCTTGTGACTCAATTACTATCACTAAAGTAGCTTATGTGAAGGGTCTGAAACATAACCTGATTAGCAAGTCAGCTTAGTGATCTAGGTTATGACATTTCCTTTCATAAAGGGGAGTGCCAAATTAAGAGGTCAGGTGATTAAGAGATCATTTTGACTGACACTAGGAAAGGAAATGTCTGTTGTCTTAACCTAGATTGTAAGTTGAATAACTCACCTATTTGCCTAGTTGCAGATGAGAAAGCTTCACTATGTGTCAAATATCACAAAAGGCTGGCTCATCTCAACTATAATTCCATAGGATTGCTGTTTAGCATTGGTCTGGTGAGGAATGGTCCTCAAGTCAAGTGCATTAAAGAGGGAGTGTGTTCAGCTTACCAAAAGGGCAAATAGACCAAGTCCTCTTTTCCTGCACTAGATACCAAAGATTCATTGAGATGTTTATATCTCTTGCATATGGATTTATTTAGTCCTATGCCTGTTCACAGTCTTGGTAGGAAAGTATATACACTAGTTGTTGTGGATGACTATTCTAGATACACTTGGGTGTTCTTCTTGAGGCAGAAATCTGAAACCCCTAGTGTTTTCTAAACTTTTGTTAGACAAGTTCCGAATGAATTTAACAATTCAGTGGTCAAAATCAGAAGTGACAATGGAACTGAATTTCAGTCTGAATGTATGACAAAATTCTGTGAAGAACTTAAGATACATCAGAGTTCTCCTCACCTAGAACACCTCAGCAAAATGGAATTACTGAAAGAAAGAATAGAACTCTCATTGAGGCTAGTATAACTCTACTCAGTGATACTACTCTCCCTGAATATTTCTGGGCTGAGCCAGTAATCACTGCTTGTCATGTTCTCAATTGAGCATCCATAAATAAGAAACTTAAGTTGACTCCCTATCAAATTTTGAAGGGCAGAAAACCAAACATTTCTTATTGCAGAATCTTTGGTAGCAAGTGTTATGTCCTAGTTAATGGTAAACACTACCAAACAAAGTTTGCTGCCAAATCCCTAGAAGGGATATATGTTGGGTACAACAATAACAGTAGGGCATATAAGGTCTACAACTTGACTACTCAAGTTGTAGAAGAGTCTGTCTATGTTGTTTTTGATGAGTCTAGATTGATTAACAAAGAATTGTCTAGTTCTTCAGTTAGTTCTACAGGTCAAACAGACAGGCTGGACAAGTTGACCATCAATGATGAAGTTCCTGCCAGGCTGGATGAAGAAAAAGATGTCAGCTATCCAGGGGGAGAATAAGTCCCACTGGATGAAGAAGACAATGTGGGGCATCGAGTTGAGGAAACTGAAGAAATCCATGATGCTGATAGATTTCCACCAGTTAGAAGACATCTAAAGGATCATCCAGCTCACCAAATCATTGGTGACGCAAGTCAAGGGGTTAAAAATAGGAGCAAGAGCATGAACACAGTTCTATGTTCTAGCTTCTTGTCTCAAATAGAACCCAGGAAGATTGAAGAAGCAATGTAAGACTCTAACTGGATTGATGTTATGCAAGAAGAGCTCAGTCAGTTCAAAAGATGTTAATTCTAGGAACTGGTGCCTAAACCTAAGGATCACAACATAATAGGAACTAAGTGGATCTACAGGAATAAGCTTGATGAGAATGGCACAATAGTCAAGAACAAGGACAGACTAGTAGCTAAAGGCTACAGGTAAGAGGAAGGTATTGACTTCGATCAAACCTTTGCTCCAGTGGCAAGGCTGGAGGCTATAAGGCTATTTTTAGCCTATGTTGCCTATCAAGGGTTCAAGGTATACCAGATGGATGTGAAATCAGCATTTCTGAATGGAGATTTAAAAGAGGAAGTCTATGTTGAACAACCCTAAGGTTTTGTAGATTCTCACTTTCCTGATTATATATATAGGCTTAGGAAAGTTATATATGGTTCGAAATAAGCTCAAAGGGCTTTGTATGAGACCTTGTCTGCTTTCCTTATTGAGAATAAATTCTCTAGAGCAAAAATAGACAAAACTCTATTCTATAGGGAATCTAAAAGCAAGATAATACTAGTCCAGATATATGTGGATGACATTATCTTTGGTTCTACTGAAAACAACCTTTGTAGAAAGTTTGTCAAACTTATGCAAGGGAAGTTTGAGATGAGCAGTATGGGTGAGCTGAAGTTCTTCTTGGGACTTCAAGTTAGACAGACTGATAGTGGTTTGTCCATATCTCAGTCTAAGTTCACCAAGGAGTTGATTAAGAAGTATGGTATGTACTCAGCTTTTACCATGAAAACTCAAATGGGAACAAGTATGTCTACAGGCAAAGATGAGGCAGGGAAACCTGTTGATGAGTCTTTGTATAGAGGGATAATTGGCTCCCTACTTTACTTGACTGCAAGAAGACCTGACATCATGTATGCAACATGTGTCTGTGCTAGGTACCAAGCTTGCCCAAAGGAATCTCATTATACTGTAGTTAAGAGAATATTGAGATATCTTAAGGGCACACCTAATCTAGGCCTTCGGTACCTTAAGAATAGAGATTTCATTCTAACTGGTTTCTCAGATGCATACTTTGCTGGATGCAAAGAAGACAGGAAGAGTACTACAGGAACTTGTCAATTCCTTGGTGGGAGGCTGGTGTCATGGAGCAGCAAGAAGCAAACCAGTATAGCTATATCAATAGCTGAATCATAATATATAGCTGCAGGTAGCTGCTGTGCACAATTGATGTGGATAAAACATCAACTTGAAGACTATGACATCCAGGTAAGTAGAATTCCACTATTTTGTGATTCTACTAGTGTTATTTCTATTGGTAAGAATCCTGTATCACACAGTAGGACCAAGCATATTGAAATTAAGTTTCATTTCATTAGAGAACATGTAGAGAAGGAAATATTAGCCTAGAGTTTATGAGAACAGATAATCAAATAGTTGATATTTTTACAAAACCTCTGGATGAAACTAAATTCAATTATTTTAAAATTGAATTAGGTATGTTGAACCTAGAATAGGTTCGCACAAGCTTCCTTAAATAGCATATGTAAGCACCAAATTTCTCTGGAAATTTGTCTAAGTACAAAGTTTGTGTCGACACAAGCAAGTTGTGTCGACACACTCAGTATGTTGTGTCGACACAGAAAAAGGATGTGTCGACACAAAAATAGTATCTGTGTCGACAGAAGAACTGGTATCGACACAACTCTGTCAACAGAAGAACTGGTGTCGACACAACTCTATCGAGACTTAAATGTCCTGTGTCGACACAGACACAATTTTGTCGACACTGACACAAGTATGTTGACACATAAATGTGTCGACTTAATATAAGTATTGTCGACTCAGACATTAGTATGTCGACACATAGTCATGTCGACTTAAACTAAGTATTGTCGAGACCTAGGTCATTTCTGATGACACGTATGCTGATTTGTCGACTAAGTCCCGTCTTTCTACCTTCCCTTGACACTAATACTATAAATAGGTGAAGCCAAAAACTTGTCGACTATGCTTTTAGAATTCTTGGCTCTGCACCTTCTGTCGACAAAGACCTTTTCTTAAAAAGTCTCTAGTGTCGACTAAATCCACCTATGGGGGGGGGGGGGAATATGTGTCGTGCAGTCTTTTGCGGAATTAAATTTACCTGCACAAATTAACAAACAGAGCTCAGAAAACACACAAAGAATTATAGTGGTTCCCTGATTTGGGTACGTCCACTTTCCCCCTTCGACCTATCTCCCACCAAGGGACGACTCGGTCACTTCTCCAAACGGATTTAAATCCAATCCTCACACTACGGAAGGAACCCTTCCAACAAAGGAGTCACAAATCCACCACTACGGGTTGCACCTAACCCTTACAACAAGGAATGAAAATTCCTTTACAACAAACCAAAATTGAATGTAAAAGAAAATACAAACAAAGCTTTTGGAGATTCCGATGTCCTTCTTCGTTCGTTGTACCTTGCACGAAAAATACGAAGAGTCAACAACCGGATTTCTCTCTTGGAATGGGTCTTATCAAGATCGGCAGCGGCAAGTGATTGCGGCAGCGATAGTTTGTAGATCCAAACTTCTTGACGAAGCAAGCAAGGTGTACGAACGATCTCAGTCAGATCAGTCGTCTCAACCAATTCAGAATGGAGAACAAATCTCGTTCAACAAATCGGAAGACAAGAGATCTCAAGAGAGATGCGTGAGACGCTCGGCTTGCATCGGTACTGTCGTCGGAAGATCAAAGAAGATCGGTGTTCAGCGGCGACGACGAGCTTGCGAGTGGCTACAGACGATCGGCGGTTTCCGCGATCGGCTAGGGCACGACGTCAGCTGCTTTCGTTTCTGTGTGAATGTCTGTCTGTAGAGGTTCAAAATACGCGTATATATATACCAGGAGCCAACCCTAATGACCGTTGTTGGGCCCACAAGGAGAAACCCTAGCCCCGGCCGAAACAGCGCACGGCAAGTTGGTTCGGTCCAGCGAACGAGGAAATTTGCCTAAGACAAAATCGACGGGAATCGTTGGTGATTCCCGTCGATGTCAGCGGGAATCACTCATAATTCCCGTCGATTCTGCCTTGGCAGAATCCCTGTTTGAAAACTGCCAGCCGAAAGAAGTCGGCGGGAAAGGCTAACTGATTCTTGACGAATTGGCGGGAATCACTAACGATTCCCGTCGAAGTCGGCGGGAATCACTAGCGATTCCCGTCGAAGTCGACGGGAATCCCTAGCAATTCCCTTCGATTTTGACTTAGAAGAATTTTCTCTTACTTCCTTTGAAGACTTGGTCTTTGACCCATCTTTGCTCCTTCTTCTGCTCTTGATCTACCTTGACCCTGTACTTGAAAATAAGTACACTCCAATAGAGAGAGCACACATGAGTCAACACACTGATCTACTCAACGAGGGATTACGTTGCACAGACCCGTGTATATTGACCCACTGCACCCTGACATTGGTGTGTACTTAGCATGGAATAGCTGCAAGCACAACTTGATAGAAATGTCAAATACATTGTCAATTCAACTTAGCTTGACTGGAGTCTTCTTCAAATCCAGGTAATTGTGGATACAATACCCAACAATCTCTTCCTATTTGAAGAAGCCTAAACCCTACAAGCTAAAGTGAATAGAATAGATGGGAATAAAAATAGAAACAAAAAATTCAGTTGAGAGTGAAATTCATTACCATTTTCCTAAGAGCATACTCAACATTTACAGCCACCTTAGCCTTAGCCGAGAGGGTAATCTCCCCCTTTTTCGGCTTCTGCAAATCTTGGATTTTACTTGGAGAAAAATGCTCCCCCTCAGTTCTTGCATCTGTGCCCGATCTTGAGTTCCTCGCTGATGCTTCCCCTTGATCAACGAGCCTTGAGCAATTCAGTCTTCAATCTTCATAGTTCAGCATGCCGAGTTCAGTTTTGAAGAGACTGAACTTGGCCTCGTCTAGGGGCTTTGTGAAGATATCTGCAATCTGCTTATCCGAGGGGACATAGCAGAGAGAGAAGATATCTTTGTTTTCCACATGCTCCCGAATGAAGTGGTAGAGCACTTCAATATGCTTTGTTCTGATGTGCGAAACTGGATTGTTCGCAATTGCTATTGCGCTCGAGGAGTCGCAATACATAGGAACTTCTCTGAACTGCAAGTCATAATCTTCGAGTTGATTTCTGATCCATAGAAGTTGTGCGCAACAGCTGCCTGCTGAGATGTACTTAGATTCAGCCGTAGAGGTTACGACACTGTTCTGCTTTTTACTGTTCCACGAAATAAGCCTTATTCCAAGGAATTGGCACGTCCCGGAAGTGCTTTTCCTATCATCCCTGCTTCCTGCAAAGTCAGCATCTGAAAAGCCTATCAGCTCGATATCATTGTTTCTTGGGTACCACAAGCCAAGATTTGGTGTACCTTTAAGGTATCTAAGAATTCGCTTTGCAGTGACATAATGAGATTCCTTAGTGTTCACCTGATATCTGGCACAAACGCATGTGGAAAACATAATATCCGGTCTACTAGCAGTAAGGTAGAGCAGGGATCCAATTATGCTTTTGTATTTGGTTTCATCAAAAGGTTTCCCTTTCTCATCCTTGTGAGAAGACACAGTGGATCCCATTGGAGTCCTCATAGAGGTTGCATTCTCCATTCCGAATTTCTTGAGGAGTTCATTTGTGAACTTCGTCTGAGAAATGAAAATTCCATCCTCAGACTTTTTCACTTGAAGTCCCAAGAAGTACTTCAGCTCGCCCATTGTAACATACCAATGTTACTTCTAGACCCCTTAACTTAGATTGGGTTAGGCATGGGGTGGGTGTTAGGGTAATTAGCTAGGTTTGACCCTAGGTAGAGGGTTGTAGCCATGTGGGGCCCATCATAGGACAAAGGTCAAACTAGCCTAAATAGGAACCCTAGCCACACCATGACCCCACCACACTGCCCTAACCCTAATTACAATCTAAGTGGACCCTAGGGCACTTTGACCCTAGTTAACCCAAGTCAACCTTGGGCCTAAAGTGGTCAAACCCACACTCATAGGCCCAATTAGCCTAAGTAGGGCACCCCCTTGACCCATTTCAAGTTGGGTGGTGCCATTGGGCTCATGACCAACAAGTGGGGTCAGCCACTCATCATGTTGACCAAGTCAACTCTCCAAGTCAACAAATTGACCTAAAAGATGAAAATAGGAGCCCAAGCCATTTCCCTTGGGCCAAGCCCACCAAACTTGGCCCATGACCAGCCCAAGTGGACAAGGACATCCCCTAACCCCCAAAATGAGGAGAGAGAGTGCATGCAAGGGGGCATTATGGGGAATTCACTTAAAGGAGGAGAGAGAAGGAGGATTTATGGGATGGAGGCCACTTGGCCTTGGCTCTTTCTACCCAAAAGCTGCTGGCTGACTGTCCAAGCAATTCAAGAGAGGTTTAGAAGAAGGAGGACCACTTGGCAGCCATGGGCGGAGCAACCAAGGCTGAGCCCGAGCTCACCTTGGTTGTATCTCCCCATATACCCCACCCCAACCCCAATTAACCCCTCCATAGCTTCAGAGAGAGAAAAAGAATTGAAATCGAGTGCTAGAGCAAGGAAAACAGTGGATAATCGAGCTTTTGAGAAGGAGCTCGCCGACGCACGACCACCATGCCAAACCACCGCCTGACCCGCCGCCAAGCCTCAATCCAGGTCCGTTTCGCCTCGCCTCTACCCGTACTAGAATCCAAGATCAACTAGGAGAGATATCGGGCTCTATTGAGCCCGATGCCATGTGAGAAATGAGAGATTTTTCCAAGTTTTCTTACCGCTCGGGATCGCCGTCGCCGCCGTCTCCCGCCGCCACATCACTGGCAAAAGATAGCCACCACCACCGTGAAGGTGATGGCACCGTTGGCAAGGGGTGGCGCCTCCTCAGGTGGCCGGAAACGGCCCCGCAATATTCCCCAGGTCGGCTCGATCTCAACAGTTGAACCATTGGGGAAGATAACTAGATGTCATTCGTTTGGCTTTAGGATTCATGCAATTTATATATATAAATGATATAGTATTAAACATTATAAAATGTAATAATCTGTCACACAATTACAGTCAGATTGCATGTGATATTTAGGGTACTGAGAGGCTTAACCAGATCTTGACTTCTGAATGAAAAATGTAAACTGATGTTTTACCGTAAAAATCCCACCCTAAATGTAGGTTTTGGTCAAGTGGTCTGGCCTGTAGGGAATTTTTCCTAGGACTGGTCCTAGGCTAGGTCAGAAACTAAAACCTAAGCCCATGCCAAACCAGAGGTCCACATTGCCTGAAATTTTGGGCATGTGGCATATATGGGAATACCTAGCCCCTGCCAAAAATTGAGAATTTTTGGGACAACTTTGTTTATAGTTTTTGTCATAATATCAAAAACTAAATAAATGAAATAATTGGAGTTATATACCTCCAAATGGCCCCAAATTTTGGTGGTAGGTCCTTGAGGACATCCTTGATGAATGATAAAAATTTCAGCACATTTGGATCACTGCATGTTGGTGTAATCCACTTGCATGTGTTGACTACTTATAGACTTGGGGTGCAAATAGCAAAAAATGAAATATTGTGCATTCAGCCTAATTGAGGCATCCAAAAATCATGGATTTGAATTTGACTTAGGAAAATTTGATCTTTCTGTTTGATAACTTCTGGAGTAAAATACCTTGAAATGACCATTTTACCCTTATTGCATTTATTCATGAATTGATGGAAATACATATCAGAAAAATTTGGAAATATTCCTCGTGTTGTATAATTATATTATTAGTCCTGTATAATTATCTCAGAATTTATGGATGTGCTGATAATTTTTAAATCTACATAATGGCATTTTGGTAAATATTTAAGAATGGGATTTGTTAGGCCATTACACCATAAAGGTTGATGAAACTCTGCCATTAGTCTTAAATTAATGTCTTATATGCTCTGTAATTTTCCTAGAATATTTGTAATTGAATTCCTTATACTTCCTTTGTAAAATGATAATTATGATGATTTTGTATTAATTAAGGAATAAATAGAAATACTTTAAGGAAAATTATAAATCTTGAAGGACAATGATTTTTCACTATGTTATAGGTCAGAAAAATTTCTCACATCAGTAGGATTATGATATGATATACTTCATGTGTTAAATGACTTGAAGGATTATTTGAAGAAATTAATTAATTGTTTAAATAATTGGGAAAATTATGAAAATCATCATGGTCATCATATAGGTCCATACCACCCTAGGATAAATAATTTGAGACATATGGGTCAGGGAATTAGAAGTTGGATTCCGGGGTGGAGTTAGGTCATGGGCTGCGCATAGTAAAAGTAGGTTATACTATAGGCCCACCACGGGATAGATCGACAATTGAGCTAGAGAACACGATTGGAAGTATGACCCTGGTGGTTAGTGTCGTCTTAGTGACGAGAGTAAAAGTGCAAGTCATTGGGTAACAACTGGAATGGAGGTCGGCGGAAGACCGTCGCCCTCCCGATAACAACTTAAGTCATTAGGGTCAACTAAGAGTAACAATGAGAGTTGAGTGTGGATTATGGGTAGACATCAACTAAAAGTAATTATCCTTGCGAAAGGGAACTTTGGATTTTAATTCCATCTTGGTTCCTAGTGCCCCCGAGACCCCTTCATTGGGCATACCCTGGGCAGTCCTGGGATTAACCCTTATTCACTAAGTATAATAACCGGTAGGCAAGAGTAGCCTAATAGGATAGGTAAACTGTACTTGTTCTCACTCGTGCCCGGCTGGAGGGACTTGGAGTCTATTGACTACTTGCTAACCCGTGCAGAGTTGGAGGGAATTGATGAGTTATATATTCACTCATGCCGGGTTGGAGGGACTTGGAGTCTGTTGACTACTTGCTCACCTGTGTAGAGTTGGAAGGAAGTGTTTGTTTTACTTGCTCACCAAGGCAGGGTTGGAGGAATCAGGATAGGTTGGTCCTACGAGCTGGAGGCTCGAGATGAAATACTTGCATGTGCATAAATGGTGGTGGGTCATGCGGTACTGGGCCAATCGTCACACCGATGGCAGTACGGTGACTCGGGTGAGGTGTACGGGTGGAAGGGCTAGTATGTTGTTTAATACTGCGGTCAGGCAAACAATCCCTGAAGATGTATACCCGACCTAAAAGACTAGCAGGTAGCTAGCAATAGTACGCAGAGACTCTAGAGTGCACTTATCGGTGTACAGAGGCGTACATGAGAGGTCTTTGCCTGGTAGTGTGTATACCCGCCTAGAAAGCGGAATCGCCCGTTCCGCTGCTGCCATAGCCACAACAGTGGTACCTGAGAGTGATGCTAGCTCTCGAAATGTGGGAATTAAAGGTCTGTGATCATGGAGTCGTTGTGTGTGAGTTGCACTTTCCTGCTGCATAATTTGCATCATAACATTCATTCATATTAGAGCATACGCTTCATAGATACTTATCATATAAATTAGTATGGGCTCTTTTATATGATAAGTTATATTTCCTAGAAACCTTAACTTATAAATTTGTAAGGGCATTTTTATAAGTTAAGGTACGCTTTGTGTTGATAGTGTAGTGGTAGTGTAGTTTTACTTTCCTGCATTACTTTCAGTTCTTCCTTTACTAGTACTGCTCTTTACTTACCTGTACTATATACTTGGAACTGCTAGACTAGAATGTTAATACCTATTACAACTTCTAGTTAGCTCTTGTGACCTGCTTCCACTTTTGTTACCCCTTGTTACCCTCCGCTTCTTCCTCCGGCTCGGTGCCTAGGAGCTGCGGGGCGAGGTGCGGAGGAAATGACTTAGTCTTTTTGACTAATGGTCGGTGACCATATCATTTTAGGAGCACGAGGAGATGGAGCAGCACGTCGAGGAGCCAAGACTTGAGGAGCAGATGCCGATACCACCTACTACCACTACTGGAGCACATGTTCAGGTGTGATGAGTTGAGATGTTAGATTCCGCCGCTGTAGATTGAGAGAGAGAGTGATTTGATATTGATGTACTGGGCATAAGCCCTTATTCACTTTCTTTTTCGTACTCATTTTGGACTATATTCATGTACTTTTCATTTGATATATATATGATTAGTACTATGGATGTGGACTGTGATATTTACTCTGTTTTATACTTTTATTTCTCTTATTGGCCGACAGGTTTATGATCATACTAGCCGGCAGAATAAGCGACTTGCAGTGTCGACTGACCCGTGTGTTAGTGTCACCGTAAGGCGGCGGTTCTGGGCATAAGATCCGGGTTAGCCCCGGAGAGGGGGGACGGATCTTACAAACTGGTATCACTTAAACAAACGATCATATGAGAAAGAAGTCCACAACACTTGAACACCTGGCTCGAGCATTAGTTTGCGGACAAACTATGCATCGGAAGCAATGGTGTGCCAATGTGTAAAAAGTCACATAAAACAGTCCATTAAGCAATGAGTTAGGCCAATCCAACTATGACACCACCTTAGTTTTACTTACCAAGAGGATTTTGTGTCGTACCTTAGGCCAAAGATCGACTTCAGATGTAGATTAGTTACGGTACGAGGATAACCAAATCGATTAAAGAAAGATCTTAATTCCAGAGTCCCTACTTAAGGCTTAAACCTCGATGTCCCTACTTCGCATATCGAATGATATTACTAATTCTTACTCAAACTGATAAGGACCGCCTCGAGAAGAATTTGATGCATAAGTTTTTAGTGGATGAGTAGGGTACTCGTAAGCTTAATTCTAGTACCGATGACTTGATTACGTCAAGACAACCACGATGATAAATATCAAAGGTCGAATAAGAGTTTAGATTTTAGAAGAGACACTTCCTAGTTTTGTCACATGTTGACCTTGAACAGATTGTCGTACGATAACCTTGAAGGCCTAAGGTAGATAATATATCAATTGAAGTAGAAATCCATGCCAAGGATTGTTAGCCCTAAGGATTATGGCATGTACAAGATGACTACATTGTGAATGTCAAAGGAAAATTAACCAAAATATATGGGGGCTTAACCTTTTTGTTTATAGGGATATATTGATAACGACTCAAATTTTTCTATGCCTTTCTCATTAAGCATGTGTCGCAAGCATAGTGATCTAAAAACTTGACTTATTCAAAGATCACTCAAGTAAAGATGAGAATTGTATATACATGACCAGTATGATGATCAAACCCTCCCCGGAAGGTTAGGACCCTCGAAGAACTTCACCATATTTATTAATCTTAAGCAGCATAGACTATTTACGGCAAGTTGGGAACACAATAAATTCACGAGTGAAATAGGAAAGTAGAATGTTTCGAGAATGGCTTTTCACTCTCATAAGTACCCCAAGACCATAGAAGTAAGTGAACAAGGAGGACAACAAATTTAGTTCCGTGAAAGATGCATAAATGCTGGCTTAGTGATGAATACATATGACCTTGAAACTAGGAAAGACCGTATAATACTTCAAGAAATTTTCCCAATTTCGAGTTTAAGGAAATAAGTACCCACTTAGATCGTAGTCTAATGAACACTCGTGATTTCCTTAATACAGACACGGTATAAATCATTTACGCATACATGTGAAATCAGAGCAATTCACGTTCAAAAGACCGAATTAGAATCAGTATGGGTTGTAGAAGGATGTATAAAAAATTAAGGTTTATTTTGATTATCACATCAGCAAGCATGTTTCAAGGATACTCTAAACACCTTAACCCAATCAATGTAACACGTGGTTAAGGGACTCAGATGTACTGCAAGGGAAACCAATGTGAAATGAGAATTCGAAATATCATAATAATTACGTCTACAACAATGGGTGTACCATAACCCAAGAAAAAAAAATTTAATCAAGGAAGAATCATCTAAATATGGAAGAAGTATAAACATGATGACGGATCACTACTACCCGTACCTACGTAACGTACCCAGGCCATTAGTTGGAAACCTACAGATTATGACAAAGTAATGTCAAGATAAAATGAAGGAGTGATTGTAAATCTACACTGTTATTTGAGAGTCCATGAAGTGGAAATGCTAGAATATCAAAACGATTACGTCCATAACAAGGAGAGTATAGTGACCCCAGCAAGCATAAAATAAGGTAAAGAAACATACTAGATTGGAAGATGTATACTCTAGGAATAATCTTGTGGATGTGACCCAGATGATCTCAGGAATCAAAATGAAAATGTTTGATGAAATAATAATCGCCCTCAAAAGGTTCGGGATTTCGATATCAACCCATGATTGCAGATACATTATTATCCTTAGAATCGAGTGTTATAACAATTCAGAAGACTTGATCGTGGGTAGACAATACCAGCATATCCTGCGCACGAAGAAACGAATAAGTTTCAACATTACCTATGTTAGATAGTGCGAAGTATGTACTTTTGGGAATATATAAGTAACGAAAACTCATGAACTTAGAGATATGATAGTCTCTACCATGAAATAATAATTTTGAGTATTAAGATTACACATGCTTGAGCTAACCTCGTAAGTATGATAGACCTAGATGGGTATTCACCCATGCTTGTCAATTTAGATGGCCATATGAACATGTATAGGAGAATTACTACGAGCGTACCAAATTGAAACTTCAAGCACGTAAAGGGTTAAATTGTCAAGGAATGACATTTACAAAGGTAACGACTCAACAAATTGAAATATGATCGACGATAAGTTGTAGCATACGCATAGGAATGATCTCTTGGTTGCGGTTAGTTCAAGAACCAAGACACGAATATTGATAACATCATGATCACCGTAGGGAAATTCATGGCAACGAAGAAATCAATGTTAGATTGTTATCACGGATACGGTGCTTAATAAATTCCCTTTTTGCTGAAATCGATTTGTGTCAGATCTCACCGTACCTGGAAAGATACGCTTATAAATTCGTGAATTAGACTATATGTGAAAAGTGATCAAGAGTCATTTGTATGAACGTCAATATCAATAATGATCGCTTGATATATGCTCAAAGGTGAACACGCTACGAACCTTGTATTACTGCTTAGATAGAGATGTGGTAAGTCTTGAAGTTGGGAGAAACAAAATGATGATCCTTTCACCACATCAGGATCTCGGAAGTTGATTAACTACTATGCATAATAGTGTTGACCTAAGGTACAAGATATCTTGGGGTGATTGTAAGTTCACGTTAATTTACAAGTAATAACCTTGGTGGACCGAAATGGAAAAGATTTCTACTTATAAGATTGTTAATTTTCAGGTACTTGATGATTATTGGTCGTAAGGACTACAATCCAATAAGTGATTAATGATTAAGTTGACTATAAAATCTCGGAAGACTTGGAAATGTGTCCTCACAATATGAGTAGCCCAAGATATAATGAAAGTGTATTCGGAAGAGGATTGTTACCTCTAATAAGCTTCTTATAATTTTGGCAAGTAGAACCCCGTAGACCCGAACTTAAATTTCGGGGACGAATTTTTTTTTATTGTTTATAGGATTTATAACATCCCAATGTTACTTCTAGACCCCTTAACTTAGATTGGGATAGGCATGGGGTGGGTGTTAGGGTAATTAGCTAGGTTTGACCCTAGGTAGTGGGTTGTAGCCATGTGGGGCCCACCATAGGACCAAGGTCAAACTAGCCCAAATAGGAACCCTAGCCACGCCATGACCCCACCACACTGCCCTTACCCTAATTACAATCTAAGTGGACCCTAGGGCATGTCACTAGGTCAACACTTTGACCCTAGTTGACCCAAGTCAACCTTGGGCCTAAAGTGGTCAAACCCACACTCATAGGCCCAATTAGCCTAAGTAGGGCACCCCCTTGACCCATTTCAAGTTGGGTGGTGCCATTGGGCTCATGACCAACAAGTGGGGTCAGCCACTCATCATGTTGACCAAGTCAACTCTCCAAGTCAACAAATTGACCTAAAAGATGAAAATAGGAGCCCAAGCCATTTCCCTTGGGCCAAGCCCACCAAACTTGGCCCATGACCAGCCCAAGTGGACAAGGACATCCCCTAACCCCCAAAATTAGGTGAGAGAGTGCATGCAAGGGGACATTATGGGGAATTCACCTAAAGGAGAAGAGAGAAGGAGGATTTATGGGATTGAGGCAACTTGGCCTTGGCTCTTTCTGCCAAAAAGCTGCTGGCTGACTGTCCAAGCAATTCCAGAGAGGTTTAGAAGCAGGAGGACCACTTGGAAGCCATGGGCAGAGCAACCAAGGCTGAGCCCGAGCTCACCTTGGTTGTATCTCCCCATATACCCCACCCCAACCCCAATTAACCCCTCTATCAGCTTTAGAGAGAGAAAAGGAATTGAAATCGAGTGTTGGAGCAAGGAAAACGGTGGAGAATCGAGCTTTTGAGCAGGAGCTCGCCGGCGCATTACCACCATGCCAAACCGTCGTCTGACCCGCCGCCAAGCCTCAATCCAGGTCCGTTTCGCCTCACCTCCACCCGTACTAGAATCCTAGATAAACTAGGAGAGATATCGGGCTCAATTGAGCCCGATGCCATGTGAGAAATGAGAGATTTTTCCGAGTTTTTCTTACCGCTCGGGATCGCCGTCGCCGCCGTCTCCCACCACCACATCACCGACAAAAGATAGCCACCACCACCGTGAAGGTGATGGCACCGTTGGCCAGGGGTGGCGCCACCTCAAGTGGCCGGAAATGGCCCCGTAATATTCCCCAGGTCAGCTCAATCTCAACCGTTGAACCATTGGGGAAGATAACCAGATGCCATTCGTTTGGCTTTAGGATTCGTGCAATTTATATATATAAATGATATAGTATTAAACATTATGAAATGTAATAATCTGTCACACAATTACAGTCAGATTGCATGTGATATTTAGGGTACTGAGAGGCTTAACCAGATCTTGACTTCTGAATGAAAAATGTAAACTGATGTTTTACCTTTAAAATGCCACCCTAAACACAGGTTTTGGTCTAGTGGTCTGGCCTGTAGGGCATTTTTCCTAGGACTGGTCCTAGGCTAGGTCAGAAACTAAAACCTAAGCCCATGCCAAACCAGAGGTCCACATGGCCTTAAATTTTGGGCATGTGGCTTATATGGGCATGCCTAGCCCTTGCCAAAAATGGAGAATTTTTGGGAAAACTTTGCCTATAGTTTTTGTCATAATATAAAAACTGAATAAATGAAATAATTGGATTTATATACCTCCAAATGGCCCCAAATTTTTGTGGTAGGTCCTTGAGTACATCCTTGGTGCATGATAAAAATTTCAGCACATTTTGATCACTGCATGTTGGTGTAATCCACTTGCATGTGTTGGCTACTTATAGCCTTTGGGTGCAAATAGCAAGAAATGAAATATTATGCATTCAGCCTAGTTGAGGCATCCAAAAATCATGGATTTGAATCCAGTGGTTCATTAGGATAAATTTCACCCCTCAGATTAATTATGGGATTTTTGGAATCAAAAATCCCATTATTTGGAATTTTGAAAATATAGTCCTTATTGGAAAATAAATTAAGAAAATAGGTTTTGTTCATGCAAAAATCCTCAAACTTTGCCAAAATAAAAAGAAGGTTATATTTGACTTAGTAAAATTTGATCTTTCTGTTTGAGAACTTCTGGAGTTAAATACCTTTAAATGACCATTTTACTCTTATAGTATTTATTCATGAATTGATGGAAATACAAATCAGAAAAAATTGGAAATATTCCTAGTGTTGTATAATTATATTATTAGTCTTGTATAATTATATCAGAATTTATGGATATACTGAAAATTTTTAAATCTTCATAATGGCATTTTGGTAAATATTTAAGAATGTGATTTGTTAGGTCATTACACCATAGAGGTTGATGAAACTCTTCCATTAGTCTTAAATTAATGTCTTATATGCTCTGTAATTTTCCTAGAATTTTTGTAATTTAATTCCTTATACTTCCTTTATAAAATGATAATTATGATGATTTTGTATTAATTAAGGAATAAATAGATAAACTTAAAGGAAAATTATAAATCTTGGAGGACAATGATATTTCACTATGTTATAGGTCATAAAAATTTCTCACATCAGTAGGATTATGATATGATATACTCCATGTGTTAAATGACTTGAAGGATTTTTTGAAAAAATTAATTAATGGTTTAAATAATTGGGAAAATTATGAAAATCATCATGGTCATCATATAGGTCCATACCACCCTAGGATAAATAATTTGAGACATATGGATCAAGGAATTAGAAGTTGGATTCCGGGGTGGAGTTAGGTCATGGGTTGCGCATAGTAAAAGTAGGTTATACTATAGGCCCACCCGGATTGAGCTAGAGAACATGATTGGAAGTATGACCCTGGTGGTTAGTGTCGTCTTAGTGACGAGAGTAAAAGTGCAAGTCATTGGGTAACAACTGGAATGGAGGTCGGCAAAAAACCGTCGCCCTCCTGATAACAACTTAAGTCATTAGGGTCAACTAAGAGTAACAATGAAAGTTGAGTGTGGATTATGGGTAGACATCAACTTAAAGTAATTATCCTTATGAAAGTGAACTTTGGATTTTAATTCCATCTTGGTTCCTAGTGCCCCCGAGACCCCTTCATTGGGTATACCCTGGGCAGTCCTGGGATTAACCCTAATTCACTAAGTATAATAACCGGTAGGCAAGAGTAGCCTAATAGGTTAGGTAAACTGTACTTATTCTCACTCGTGCCGGGCTGGAAGGACTTTGAGTCTATTGGCTACTTGCTCACCCGTGTAGAGTTGGAGGGAATTGATGAGTTATATATTCACTCATGCCGGGTTGGAGGGACTTGGAGTCTATTGACTACTTGCTCACCGGTGTAGAGTTGGAAGGAAGTGTTTGGTTTACTTGCTCACCCAGGCAGGGTTGGAGGAATCAAGACAGGTTGGTCCTACGAGCTGGAGGCTCGAGATGAAATACTTGCATGTGCATAAATGGTGGTGGGTCATGCGGTACTGGGCCAATCGTCACACCGATGGCAGTACGGTGACTCAGGTGAGGTGTACGGGTGGAAGGGCCAGTATATTGTTTAATAATGCGGTCAGACAGAAAATCCATGAAGACGTATACCCGACCTAAAAGACTAGCAGGTAGCTAGCAATAGTATGCAGAGACTCTAGAGTGCACTTGTCGGTGTACAGAGGCGTACATGAGAGGTCTTGGCCTGGTAGTGTGTATACCCGCCTAGAAAGCGGAAGTGCCCGTTCCGCTGCTGCCGTAGCCATAACGGCGGTAGCTGAGAGTGATGCTAGCTCTCAAAAAGTGGGAACTAAAGGTCTGTGATCACGGAGTCGTTGTGTGTGAGTTGCACTTGCCTGTTGCATAATTTGCATCATAACATTCATTCATATTAGAGCATAGGCTTCATAGATCCTTATCATATAAATTAGTATGGGCTCTTTTATATGATAAGTTATATTTCCTGGAAACCTTAACTTATAAATTTGTATGGGCATTTTTATAAGTTAAGGTACGCTCTGTGATGATAGTGTAGTGGTAGTGTAGTTTTACTTTCGTGCATTACTTTCAGTTCTTCCTTTACTAGTACTGCTCTTTACTTACCTGTACTATATACTTGGAACTGCTAGAGTAGAATGTTAATACCTATTACAACTTCTAGTTAGCTCTTGTCACCTGCTTCCACTTTTGTTACCCCTTGTTACCCTCCGCTTCGTCCTCCCGCTCGGCGCCTAGGAGCTGCGGGGCGAGGTGCGGAGGAAACGACTTAGTCTTTTTGACTAATGGTCGGTGACCATATCATTTTAGGAGCACGATGAGATGGAGCAACACGTCGAGGAGCCAGGACTTGAGGAGCAGATGCCGATACCACCTACTACCACTACTGGAGCACATGTTCAGGTGTGATGAGTTTAGATGTTAGATTCCGCTACTGTAGATTGAGAGAGAGAGTGATTTGATATTGATGTACTGGGCATAAGCCCTTATTCACTTTCATTTTCGTACTCATTTTGGACTATATTCATGTACTTTTCATTTGATATATATATGATTAGTACTGTGGATGTGGACTGTGATATTTACTCTGTTTTATACTTCTATTTCTCGTATTGTCCAACAGGTTTATGATCGTACTAGCTGGCAGAATCGGCGACTTGTGGTGTCGACTAACCCATGTGTTAGTGTCACCGTAAGGCAGCGGTTCTGGGCATAAGATCCGGGTTTGCCCCGGAGAGGGGGGGACGGATCTTACACCCATGCTGCTTATTTCAAACTTCCCTTGCATAAGTTTAGAAAACTTCTTGCACAGGTTGTTGTCCGTTTAGCCAAATATTATGTCATCGACATAGATTTGCACCAACAAAATCTTGCCTTTGACTTCCCTAAGAAACAATGTCTTATCTATTTTTCCTCTCGAGAACTTGTTCTCAAGAAGAAAACTAGACAGAGTCTCATACCAAGCTCGAGGAGCTTGTTTTAAGCCATATAATGCATTATTAAGAAAGTAAACATGATTAGGGAATGTTGGATTAACAAAACCCGGGGGTTGCGCGACATATACTTCCTCTTTCAAATTTCCATTTAGGAACGCATATTTCACGTCCATCTGATAGACAGGGAATCCTTTGTTAGAGGCATAGGCCAGGAACAATCTGATCTCCTCGAGCCTTGCAACTGGTGCAAAGGTTTGGTCGAAGTCAATCCCCTCCTCCTGTCTGTAACCTTGAGCCACCAGTCTGGCCTTGTTCTTAATGATGACACCGTGTTCATCCAGTTTGTTTCTAAAGATCCACTTAGTTCCGATCACATTCTGTTTATTTTGTCTGGGTACAAGCATCCAGACGTTGCATCGTTCGAATTGATGCAGTTCATCTAGCATGGCCAATATCCATGACGCATCTTTATTCGCTTCGTCGAACTTCTTTGGCTCAACCTGTTACAGAAAACTAAGGTAAAAAATATCGTTAATTGTACCTCTTCGAGTTCTGACACCATCACGAGGATCTCCTATGATCTGATCTCTGGGATGATCCCTCACATGTCGGAGCTCTAAGAGTCTGGCATCTGGATCTCTAACAGCTTCTCGGGCTCCTCCCTCTTCTGGGAGATTTTCTCCATCCTGATCATCATCTTCTCTAGTTGGCATTGAGGTGGAGACCTTGACATACTTTGGAGTTTCATCTTTAGTAGTCTCATCGAGACTTAGCTGTTCAAGCCTTGCACCTGCATCTTTAAGAATGCCACTGGAAGAATTGCTGTGAAGCAAGCTTCCTTTATCAAATACAACATTAATGGACTCCTCTACCACTAGGGTTTTCTTATTGAAAACCCTATATGCCCGACTATGGCTACTATAGCCCATGAAGATGCCTTCAAAGCATTTTTCTCTGAATTTAGTACGTGGGTACTTCCCATTATTGAGTACATAGCATTTGCAGCCAGAAATCCTTAAATAGGACATGGTCGGTTTCCTGCCTTTCAATAGCTTATAAGGCGTCTTACGATGATTCTTGTTGATCAATGCTCGGTTCTGCACATGACAAGCTGTATTGACAGCCTCTGCCCAGAAGTACTCTGGAAGAGAAGCGTCATTCAACATTGTCGTACATGCTTCAATGAGCATTCTATTTCTCCTCTCCGCAACTCCGTTTTGCTGAGGAGTATGCGAGGAGGAAAACTCATGAAAGAAACCATGTTCTTCACAGAATTCTGTCGTAGCACCAGACTCGAATTCTGTTCCATGGTCACTTCTGATTTTGACCACGAAGCAGTTAAGTTCGTTCTAAATCTGCTTGATAAAATTAGTGAAGATGTCAAACGTATCTGACTTTCATTTCAAGAAGAACACCCACGTAAACCGATAGTGATCATCAACAATCACTAGCGTATACGATTTGCCTCCTAAGCTATGAACTTGCACTGGACCAAACAAGTCCATATGCAGAAGATAAAGACATCTGGAAGAGTCTTTGTCTACAATGCCTTTAAAGGTAGCCCGAGTCTGTTTGCCCTTCTAGCATGCAAGACAAGGGCTATCTTTGATGCTCTTAATAGTAAGGGCATCCCTTACTAAATTCTTGGAAAACAACATATTAATAGTCTTGAAATTAATATGTGTTAATCTCTTGTGCCATTATTCACAGAGAGATGCACTGCCTTTTGCTACTAGGCACACAGGGGTAGAAGAGTCTAAGCTAAGAAAATCTAAGCAAAAGATATTTCTGCTCCCAATGCCAGTTAATACCATCTCCGAAGAGACACACGATATTATCAAGCACTTCTCCTTGCAGAACTTAACGTCGTATCCTTTATCACACAACTGGCTTACACTAATCAGGTTATGATTTAACCCTTCAACATAGGCCACGTCGGTGATAGAGAATAGACCGTTGGAAATCATACCATAACCCTTGGTGACTCCTCGATATGATCCTCCAAAGATGACTTTGGGTCAATTTTCGACTGGGGAGTAATCACGCAGCAGGCTTCTTGTCCTGATCATATGCCGGGAATATCCACTGTCCAAGTACCAGATTGGCGTTTTGGTGGCCTTTGGACATACCTGCAAAACAGAATTAGTTTCCATTAGGAACCCAATTGAACTTGGGTCCTAGATTCCTTGTTAGCATACTCCCCCTCGGGTGGTTAACCCTACGAGTGGTCGGCCTCGCATTGCTAACATGAGGAGTCTCGTTGAATCTTTGATTAAACCAGCAATCCACGGCGAAGTGCCAACTTTGCCACAACACCAATAGTCAAACCTGTTGTACCATTTCCTAGGCTCCTGCTTCACCCTTGGAACGGTGGGTCCAGCCGGGGCCTTGGATCCGGAGGTGGAGGCATCATGACGACAGCAGTCACATGATTCCTTCACTTCCTGTTTCTTCTGTATAACAGGCTTGGCATTTGGGTCCTGCTTCCTATTATGGCTGCTAGAGAAGTGGCCATAATTCTCCACATGGATTTCCTCAAAAGGTACCTTGAAGACACTCTCACTGTAGTTGCGGGGGAAGGTCCAACCATCATATCGGCTCTTGGACTTTTCAACCGAGGGCGTGAAGTGGTGGTCCATATGTTGACTCAAAGTCATGCTCATTACATGGAAAGCTAGGCTTTCTGAATGAAACAGGACCGAGCGGGGCCTTTCCCTTTTCTGCAGTAGAGGACTTCTTAGTAGCCTTATTTTTCCTCTGATTTCTGTTTCTCCTAGATGATTTGCCAGGCACTCCAACATGCCCTAAGCCAGCCCCCTTAGCCTGAGGAGAAAATACATCAACCAGAGGAAGAACGGTCTTAGGCATAAAGAAGCTTTTGACAATCTTCTTCTCGGCCGCAAGCTGTTCTTCCATCTTGTCAATTTCTTTCTGCTTTTGGTCAAGGAGCTTTAGAGAATCTGAGTGCTCATGAATCAGGTCCAAGTGTTTCGGTTGGAGAGAAATCAAGCTATAGATCTCTTCTCTTAGGGAAACACCCGCAGCCTTATGGAATTTGACTTTCTTTTTCTGAGCGCTCAATCTCTTGCGGCATTCCTTAAAGGTATTAAGCAGAAGCTCATACTTTTCGAGGAGTTCAGCTTAACGGGCAGATGGGATGTCCTCGAGATCATCTTCAGGATACTCAGAGTCAGAGTCAGAGTCAGAGAGGGGGTGCGACCTTTTACCTTCTGAGTAAATGGGGGACAGTCTCCATCTGAGTCGGAGCGACCCATTTGCCCGAAGTAGGCTTCCTCATCATCACTGGAGTCTGACGAATCAAATTCACTCAGTGTCTTTGGCTTTGTAGCAATGTAGCTCCTCTCCTTCTTCTTATCTCTAGAGGACTTGTGCTTCTCTCCTTTCCCCTTAACTCTCTTGCTTTGGTGGCAGTCAGCAACGACGTGGCCTATCTTATTGCATCCAAAGCAGATAATGTCAGTAGAGCGATGTTTGTTCTGTTTAGACTCATACCTGAGAGAAGAGTAATTCTTCTTCTGATGTATGGAGGAGTAGCCGTCTCTCTTTCTTTGATTCCACATCTTGAGGAACTTCTTGAACTCTCGAGTGATGAAGGAGAATTCTTCTTCATATAGATCTGAGCCGGAAGGGCATGGCTCAGATTCTTATTCCTCATCCTTTTTCCAAGAGCGGGACGAGGCTGCACCCTTGCCTTTCCTTGAGTGATTGGCTTTTAGGGATACAGTCTTTTCTTTGGCAGCGGCCTTATCGGCTTCTTCTTCAGCTTTTCTGGTGTTCAGCTGAAGCTCATAGGACATACTCTGATGACGCAGATCTGAGGATCAGTTTTATCCAGCTTGCCAAACTCTCGGATGACGCAGATCTTGGTGTCCCATTCATTAGTAAGGGATCTAAGGAATTTGTCATTTAGTTCAACATTGGTGAACACTCATCCATATCCCTTCAGGGCATTGACGATCTTCAGGAAGTTCTCGAAAGTCACTCCAATTTCTTCCTTGGGACCTTGCCTGAAGGACTCATACTTTTGGTTAAGAAGGGATCTTCGATCATCCCTTACTTCATCTGTGACTTCCATCAAAATGATCAGGCAGTGCCAGATGTCCTTGGCAGTCCTGCAGTTGCTGAAATTCTGCATCATTGAATCATCGACAGTGCTCACTAGAATGTTTTGAGCTTTCTTGTCTAGTCCGACAAGAACCATCTCATCCTTATCCATTTCGGAGAGCTTCTTGGGCATCATCTTGGTCGGATCAATGGTGGAGGCCTTAGTGGGGATATAAGGTCCCTCCTCCACTATCTTGAAGAGTCAGGGGGTCGACTGCTTCCATGTAGAACCTGATCCTTTCCTTCCAAATGGGAAAGTTCAGCTTGGTGCATACTGGGATCTTTCCTGAATACTTGAGTCCGTCCATTCCCGAGATCTTCTTTCTTCTTGACACTAGACACAGGATCTTACTCAAGGTGTTAACCTTACTGATGAGTAACCTAGCTCTGATACCACTTGAAAGTCTCTAGTGTCGACTAAATCCACCTATGGGGGGGGGGAATAGGTGTCGTGCAGTCTTTTGCGGAATTAAATTTACCTGCACAAATTAACAAACAGAGCACAGAAAACACACAACGAATTATAGTGGTTCCCCGATTTGGGTACGTCCACTTTCCCCCTTCGACCTATCTCCCACCAAGGGACGACTCGGTCACTTCTCCAAACGAATTGAAATCCAATCCTCACACTACGGAAGTAACCCTTCCAACAAAGGAGTCACAACTCCACCACCACGGGTTGTACCTAACCCTTACAATAAGGAATGAAAATTCCTTTACAACAAACTAAAATTGAATGTAAAAGAAAATACAAACAAAGCTTTTGGAGATTCCGATGTCCTTCTTCGTTCGTTGTAGCTTGCACAAAAAATATGAAGAGTCCACAACCGGATTTCTCTCTTGGAATGGGTCTTCTCAAGATCGGCGACGGTAAGTGATTGCGGTGGTGATACTTTGTAGATCCAAACTTCTTGACGAAGCAAGCAAGGTCTACGAACGATCTCAGTCGGATCAGTCATCTCAACAGATTCGGAATGGAGAAGAAATCTCGTTCAACGAATCAGAAGACAAGAGATCTCAAGAGAGATGCGTGAGACGCTCGTCTTGCCTCAGTACTGTCATCGGAAGATCAAAGAAGATCGGAGTTCAGCGACGACGACAAGCTTGCGAGCGGCTACAGGCGATCGGCGGTTTCTGCGATCGGCGAGGGCACGGCGTCGGCTGCTTTCGTTTCTGCGTGAATGTCTGTCTATAGAGGTTCAAAATACACGTACATATATATACGGGGAGCCAACCCTAATGACCGTTGTGGGGCCCACAAGTAGAAACCCTAGCCCCGGCCAAAACAGCACACGGCAAGTTGGTTCGGTCCAGTGAACGAGGAAATTTGCCTAAGGAAAATCGGCGGGAATCGTTGGTGATTCCCGTCGATGTCGGCGGGAATCACTCACGATTCCTGTCAATTCTGCCATGGCAGAATCACTGTTTGAAAACTGTCAGCTGGAAGAAGTCGGCGGGAGAGGCTAACTGATTCTCGACGAATCAGCGGGAATCACTAACGATTCCCGTCGAAGTCGGCGGGAATCACTAGCGATTCCCGTCAAAGTCGGCGGGAATCACTAGTGATTCTCGTCGATTTTGACTTAGAAGAATTTTCTCTTCCTTCCTTTGATGACTTGGTCTTTGACCCATCTTTGCTCCTTCTTCTGCTATTGATCTACCTTGACCCTGTACTTGAAAATAAGTACACTCCAATAGAGAGAGCACACGTGAGTCAACACACTGATCTACTCAACGAGGGATTACGTCGCACAGACTCGTGTATATTGACCCACCGCACCCTGATATTGGTGTGTACTTAGCATGGAATAGCTGCAAGCACAACTTGATAGAAATGTCAAATACATTGTCAATTCAACTTAGCTTGACTGGAGTCTTCTTCAAATCCAGGTAATATTGGATGCAATACCCAACACTCTTCTTTTCTCTCTCATCTCTCTCGTCGATGGCACCTAATCAAGAAGACATAGTCAATGAAGGATATGAGCTGGTTTGTGAAGGGTTTACGACAGCTTTAGAAGAAATTCAGGGTGTAATTGCCCTAATTTTGGAGAATGGTTTGGAGTAATTGGTCTCTAAACCAACCAAGATTTGGAGGAAGGAAGTTTTGGAATTCTATTCAATACCAAGTGTGGATATAGAAGGGAAGAAGATAAAAGCAACAGTCCAGGATTCCCAAATGAAACTTACACTGAAGACAATTAGGAAATCTCTTCAGCTTCCTTTGGTTAAGGATACAGATGAAATAACTAAATCCCTGACTACAGGAGCCTTAAGTTGGTGCAGGCAGAGCCCTAATATTAAGGTTGGATCATCCATAACTCGGAAAGGGATGAATTCCCAAGGGAAGTTCTTGTCAGAAATAGTTTGGAAGGTGATACTATGTAAGACTCGTGGACATGATCGAATTTCAGTCCACATGTTCAATCTGATGACACAGATCCTATTCAAAGTGAAAACTGACTGGGAAGCAGTAATGTTTGATAAGATCCAAGAAGGAGTGAAGAAACCAAACCTGAGAAGAATCCTAAGTTTATGTTTATCTTCAGTAATACCAGATGTATTGAAACAAGTAGCTGGATCCAAAATCAATCATATGAGGAGAATGGATGTGAGAATTCTGTCAAGGTGGGATAGGGTTTTGACCAAGAAAGTCACTACTCCTCAGAAACAAACTAAGAAAGATAAAAAGCAGAAGAAAGTTGTTCAACAAGCAGAATCCTCTAGTGATTCTAAAGAGGAAGTAGTCTTTAGCTCAGATGAAGACCAGCAACCAAAAGAAGCCCAAGTTCAAGTGGTATCAGCCCAAGATCAAGTAATGGGCAGTGAGCCCCAAGAACAACAGATAGGCTCCACTCCAAGCGGAGAAATACTGAACAAACTGAGTTGCCTGCCCAAGGGGGAGGCATGGCTGAAGTTGCCCATGAGAGTGAATTTGCTGCAGATACTGTCATGAACATAGTATCTAAAATCAATAATGCAGCACAAGAAAATGTTGAGACAAAAGCTCAAGATGAGCTAATAAGTATCTCCTAAACAATTTGGGGGTATCTAGTTGTATTCTCCTCAACAATGTTCCGGGAGAAACTTTTATTTTAAAGCTAATCTTGTTCCTCCTATATAGGTGCAACAAGAGTTCACTATGGAAGAGCTCTTTTCATATTTACCTTATGCAAAAACTGAGGGGGAGCAATCCTAGCTGGAAAAGGATTTGCCAAAGACTGGGGGGAGGAATAAATAAAAGAAACTGATTTACCAAGGACAGAGGGGGAGCTGTATCAGCATGTCCCAACTGATAAGGACACAGTTGATATACACAGTACATCTGAAACTTCTTATGATGAAGAAGCCTCAATGGCTAAGAAAAGAAAAATAGTTGCCTTAAAGAAAAAGATTTCTGGCTACAAAAAGGCCTTGCAAACAGGCACAGCACCACCTGTACAAAGCTTGGACTTCAGTTCTCTACTGGTCCAAATGCAAATTAAGTTGGATGAGCAAAGACAATCTCTGGAAAAATATGTGGATGTAACTCACAAGGAGTTGCAATTCCAATTTGCTCAGGATATCAAGTCCATTAGATTTGAAGTTAATCAAAATAAAAAGGAAATGACAGATTGCATCCATAAGGGAGGTAATGTTGTGGTATTCCTGTAACGCCCCCGATTTTTCTGCGATTATTTATTTCTTGTTTGGTGTTACGTCGACGAGTTTTCTTGGCTTGTTCCATCTGTGGAGTGTGGTCTTTACTCCTTAGAACTGAGTGGCCTATTTTGTAGCCTATGGGAAAGATCTCCCTAGCAAGCCGAGTCGTTTTGGGTGACCCGGTGTGGCCTCTCGAGGAATGCTTGTGTTTTGGCTTCGAGTGGGTATAACTCGAGTTCTGTTTGTCAAAAGTTTATTTCGACTTCGCCATTGTGTTCGTAGCATAGATGTTTAGCTACGGTGCGAATTTCGTCAAATTCCGAGGATGTTCTCTTTTCGCGTCGTTTTGTATTTTATGAAAAATAATACTATTTAATAAAAATTATATTAATTATTATTTTGGAAAGGTGCGGGTGTTTGGCGGTTTTACCTTGTCTTATTATACCTTAATTAATTGATTAGCTAATTAGGTTAATCGGGTGCTATAAATAGGATAGGTTAGATTTAGAGAAGAAAGAAACCACTCCTGTTCACTTTCTTCGCCTGCCCACAGTGCCTGTTCGCGGAAAACATAGAAACCGCCGAACCTGCTCCCCTTCGGACGCCGATTCCGGGAGCGTATGTGGACGGAATTCGATTCCAAAAGCGGATTTGGATTGCTCTCGCCTAGACCTTCATTCCTACGGTAAGAAATTCAATTTTCATAGTGTTTTTCGGGGTCTCGAAATTTCTTGGGTTGTCCGTTTCTGCCATTAAAGCTCCAGATTTCTGCTTTAGGTGTTGTTGTTGCTGGTGCCGAGTGGGAATAAGGGAGGCCGACCAAGTTTTGCTGAAAATCGAGACAAGTGGTGCTCTTGCCCTTGCCATGTAGCTTTTCTTGTTCATTTTGTTCCTTGCTGTTAGTTAATCTTCCAGATTTCCTCTTGCTCTATATGCCCAGTTTTTCCCGAAAATCTTAACCAAGCCTGTTGATACTTCATGTTTAGTTTCTTTCTCAAACAGCCTTGTCTTCCTTTTTTTTTATTCCTGCTATTGATTTGCCTTGTTCTCGGGTTGGGAGTAGAGTAATGTGTGTTGGAGTTAACTTTTCTGTGCAGTAGTTGTAGCCGGTTAGAGGAGAAAAGTTTTAGTTTTATTTTTTATGAAATAAATCTGTCTTGCTTAGGCTCGGGTTTGGGTGAATTTGTGCTTGCCTGTGTAGTGGTTGTAGCAGGATACTTTCCGGTCCTTAGTCTTGATGATTAGAATATTTCAGGGCTTGGCGTTGAGTGTGGTGCACACACTCAATGCCGGGTCTGCTTGGGCTTGGCGTTGAGTGTGGTGCACACACTCAACGCTTGGTCTGCTTGGACTTGGCGTTGAGTGTGGTGCACACACTCAACGTCATAGCCTCTTGGTCTGTTCGTTCGCGGCTAAGTATCGTGGCGTTGAGTGAGTCGACCTCACTCAACGCCATGGTTGTCTGGGCGTTTAGTAAGGCAGACTCACTCAATGCCGCAGCCAATCTCGACGCGTTTTCTTTTAGGGGGAGTGACTGTAACACCCCCAATTTTTCTACGATTATTTAATTCTTGTTCGGTGTTACGTCGATGCGTTTTCTTGGCTTGTGCCATCTGTGGAGTGTGTTCTTAACTCCTTAGAACTGAGTGGACTATTTTGTAGCCTATGGGAAAGATCTCCCTAGTATGCCGAGTCATTTTGGGTGACCCGGTGTGGCCTCTTGGGGAATGCTTGTGTTTTTGTTTCGGGTGGGTATAACTCGAGTTCTGTTCGTCGAAAGTTTATTTCGACTTCGTCGTTGTGTTCGTAGCATGGATGTTTAGCTACGGTGCGAATTTCGTCAAATTCCAAGGATGTTCAGTTATCGCGTCGTTTTGTATTTTATGAAAAATGATACTATTTAATAAAAATTATATTAAATATAATTTGGGAAATGTGCGGGTGCTTGACGGTTTTACCTTGTCTTATTATACCTTAATTAATTGGTTAGCTAATTAGGTTAATTGGGTGCTATAAATAGGATAGGTTAGATTTAGAGAAGAAAGAAACTGCTCCTGTTCACTTTCTTCCCCCGCCCACAGCACCTGTTTGTGGAAAACAGAGGAACCGCCGAACCTGCTCCCCTTCGGACGCCGATTCCGGGAGCATTTGTGGATGGAATTCGATTCCGAAAGTGGATTTGGATTGCTCTCGCCTAGACCTTCATTCCTACTGTAAGAAATTCAATTTTCGTGGTGTTTTTCGGGGTCTCGAAATTTCTTGGGTTGTCCGTTTCTGCCATTAAAGATCCAGATTTCTGCTTTAGGTGTTGTTGCTGCTGCTGCCGAGTGGGAATAAGGGAGGCCGACCAAGCTTTGCTGGAAATCAAGGCAAGTGGTGCTCTTGCCCTTGCCATGTAGCTTTTCTTGTTCATTTCGTTCCTTGCTGTTAGTTAATCTTCCAGATTTCCTCTTGCTCTATAAGCCCAGTTTTTCCCGAAAATCTTAACCAAGCCTGTTGATACTTCATGTTTAGTTTCTTTCTCAAACAGCCTTGTCTTCCAATTTTTTTTATTCCTGCTATTGATTTGCCTTTTTCTCGGTTTGGGAGTAGAGTAATGTGTGTTGGAGTTAACTTTTATGTGTAGTAGTTGTAGCCGGTTAGAGGAGAAAAGCTTTAGTTTTATTTTTTTATGAAATAAATCTGTCTTGCTTAGGCTCGGGTTTGGGTGAATTTGTGCTTGCCTGCGTAATGGTTGTAGCAGGAGACTTTCCGGTCCTTAGTCTTAATGATTAGAATATTTAAGGGCTTGGTGTTGAGTGTGGTGAACACACTCAACGCAGGGTCTGCTTGGGCTTGGCGTTGAGTGTGGTGCACACACTCAACGCTGGGTCTGCTTGGACTTGGCGTTGAGTGTGATGCACACACTCAATGCCATAGCCTCTTGGTTTGTTTATTCACGGCTAAGTATCGTGCCGTTGAGTGAGTCGACCTCACTCAACGCCATGGTTGTCTTGGCGTTTAGTGAGGCAGACTCACTCAACGCCGCAGCCAATCTACACGGTTATGTCGAATGGCGTTGAGTGAGTGGGCCTCACTCAACGCCATGGCGGTTTAGGTGTTGAGAGAGGCGGACTCACTCAACGCCACTGCACATTCTTGCGGTAAGTATTTTGGCATTGATTGAGACGACCTCACTCAACGCCAAAGCTGTTTTGGCATTGAGAGAGGTCGACTAACTCAACGCCACAGTTAGTTTTGTGGCTTCGCTCACTCAACGCCGTAGCTGTTTTGGCGTTGAGTGAGGTTAGCTCAATCAACGCCACAGCCAGTGTTGCAGTAGGCATTGACTGAGTGAACCTCACTCAACGCCGTAGCTTTTTTTGCATTGAGTGAGGTTAGCTCACTCAACACCACAGCTAGTGTTGCAGAAGGCGCTGAGTGAGTGAACCTCACTCAACGCCATAGCTGTTTTAATGTTGAGTGAGGTTAATTCACTCAACGCCACCGTCTATTTAGGCGTTGAGTGAGTGGGGCTCACTCAACGCCATACCGTGTTGAGACATCTCAACTCTTTTCCCTTACTTTGATTTTCTCTCCCGAGTGAATTTCCTTTGGTTTCTAGGTTCCTTGTCGGCTATGTTTTTCCAAAGGCCGAATCGTGGGTTGTGGTTAGTAGTAGTGGTTTGAAGCTCTTAATAGGGGTGAAGTTGTGTTACTTAGCCGTGGCCACACTTTTGTCTTGTTCCAGGTACAGGCTGGGCAAGTTGGTGGGAGGTCCCTAGTGCTTTCACATGTACACCCTTGAGCTTTGTTTCTTGGAAATGGTGGTTGGGGAACAGAGTTTGCCTCCAACCCGGATCCACGTTGTTTTATCTACTGCCATCTCTCACAACTTAGGGTGTTAGATGTCTCTTCCTTTGTAGAGTGCAACGTTTTGGGCTCATGGTACCCTTTTAAACTCTGCAGGATATTTTGGCAGGGTTGTAGTTGCTTCTCGCGCATAGTGCTTTTCCTTTTTGTCTTGCCTTGCACGGTGGTGCTTGTTACGGTTTACTTACTCTTCTTGCTTATCATTTAGATTAACATTTCCATTCAGCTTATTTGTTTTGCTTGCTGAGGTATTCTTTTCTTCTTTGAATGCCTCAGGTTCTGGTTAGTAGCCGATTAGGCGGCTAGTTGTGATGTGTTGTTGCTGGTAGTCTCTCGTCTTGTTTGAGATCAGTTCCCTTGTCTTGTGAGGTAGTTTTGTGCTTCTTTCTTAGTCATACATACTTACCAGTTGGTTCGTGTCAGTTTGTTGGCGCCCACTGGTAGTTTTACCTTGATACTAGATATGTTATCTTTTTGCTGCTACCTTTTCTGGAGATAGTCTACTTGCTCTTGGGATGATTTATGCTAGGTTGCTAGTTACTTTTAAACCTAAAAACACTATTATAAGTATATCTCATGATCAGCATGTTTTATAAAACTCAACACTATTTTCCAAATAACGTAAAAAGATCGTTTTCCTATATATAGTATAAATTAATGTAGGGTCCTGCATAGTATAAGTTGTCCTATTGGGGCACTTATGCACTCTTCTAGGATGTCAAACCTGAATAAAGTATTTTCCGCAGCGTATAAGTATAGTTTTTAAACAGTGGACTAGATGATCCACTGAGCCGAGGGATACGGCCTTTAAAATGTAACTGATTTTCTAATCATTAAACTTATGAATTTTCACAGTCTAGTTAAATGGTGTTCGCCTGAGCGTCGACAGTTATCCCCTACTCCACGTGGCATCGCGATGCGTGTTTTCTCATACTCTTATTCTTCTTAAATTTGGAGAAAATGCGGGTTGTGACAGTTGGTATCAGAGGGAGGTTGCTTGACAAGTTAGTCGGGCAACCTTTCCTTTTGATTGCATTAGTAGTTTAGTATCATGTCATTCACACACCAACATGTCAACAGCACGTCTTGGCAAAAGCACAAACACTACACTCATAGCATAACATGAAGTATACAGGGCATATTATGTAGTATGGGATGCATAATATGTGTTCGTATATGGATCCACCATAGGGGAAACATGTGAGGGTTATGTAGTATGGGATGCATAACCTCACCACATGGCTGCGACTAGCTCATTTTTCTTTTCGTTGCATGAGAATGTTATGTAGTATGGGATGCATTACATTTTCATGTGTACGCCGCTCATGACATGCATTAGGGCCTTTTTAGAATGCATAACACAAACATGCATAGCATAACATTGCATAAGCACAACGTGCCAAGCTAAAGACTGGCAGGATGACATATGTACACACATAAGTTTTCGAGTCAAAAATAATATAAGTTCATGCATTCCCGATCTAGGCACAAGAGTTTGAAAGTTGGTGCTAAACCATACTAGGTTAGGCATAACATCAATTCTTGTAAAATAATAAACTCCCAGGGCAAGTTTAGCAGATTTAAGTTCATATTTATGTATATATTGTCTGTACTCATAGTTAGTTGTAGCTGTTGTACTAGGATCTGACTAATGTTGTTATGATTTTAGGATGGCGAGACGTCCTTCGACTAGATCGACTCCCCTGTCTAAGGGTGAATCATCTGGAGCGCAGAATGATGCGGTGATCGAGAGCCTACGACAGAGTAGCGTTTCCTTGAGCAAGCAGATGGCGGAGGTGCAGGCCAAGATCCAGTCTCTGGTGGCAGTTGTTGCAGGACAGACTCAGGGAGTGCAAGGCCCTGCAGGGGGGTTAGCTTTTCCTCCTCCTCCTGCGCCCCTGAGACCTCCAGTGGTGGTGCCAGCAGAGATGGCATTTATCTCGTAGTTTCAGAGACTTAGCCCTCCTACTTATGATGGGAAGACAGATTTCATGGTCATAGATGATTGGTTTATCTCCATGGAGGAGATGTTCTCGTACTGCGGTATTACAGATGATCAGAGAGTGATTATAGCCGCCTATCAACTCAAGGGTTTGGCTAAGAGTTGGTGGCTTAGAGAAAAGGAGAGCTTGGTAGCTGGATGCTCTTGGGAAGTATTCAAGGAAATGCTGCTGAGGAAGTTCTTGCCTTCGGTCGAGCGTGACCGTCTTATGAACGACTTCCTCCACCTTAAGCAAAGACAACTCACGGTCGGTGAGTATGAGATAGAGTTCAGCAAGTTGAGACGGTTTGCTCCTGGGTTGGTGAGTGTTGAGGCTGATCGAGTCAAGCGGTTCCTTGGTGTCTTGAGGAGCGAGGTTCAGCAGTTGACCAGTGCATATGGATCGGAGACTTATGCAGGGGTAGTGGAGGCTTCTCTGAAGGTAGAGGCAATTGAGACCGCAAAGAGCAGAGGCCAGCAAATGAGTAAGGACAAGAGGAAGTCTGTTGACGAGAAGAAACCTCAGGTACCCGGTGCTGCTTCGGGAAAGAAGAGCAAGGTGGTGTGTAGCTTCTGTGGTCAGTCAGGCCACCCTGTTGAGAGGTGTTTCAAGAAGGCAGCAACTCAGAATAAGGAGAAAGTTCATGCTATTCAGGGTGCTCCTAGGAGGGATGTTTCCTATTCTGTTTGCAAGCGACTCGGACATGATGCCGCCCAGTGCTGGTCCAAGGATAAAGTCTGCTATCAGTGTGGACAGAAGGGTCATATCAAGTCTTGGTGTCCTCAGGTCCAACCTGCTCTTCATGCAGTTCCACTTCAAGCATTACCTCCGCCTCAGTGTGTGGACAAGGGCAAAGGAAAGCTAACGTGATCTCTTCCGAGGAGGCTAAATCTTCGACTCAGGTCATCTCAAGTTAGTTGTTTTTCTAGCCTAAAAGTTTTATTTACTAGAATTGTTATAGTTTTGTTTTTGTAGTTCCTTAGTTGTATATACTTCTATAGGGAAATTTAAGGTGAAGAACCGCTGGGCGCGTGTTCTGTTCGACTCCGACGCTACCCACTCACTTGTGGCTAGAGCCTTTATGGAGCGACATCGGTTGACTCTAGATCAAGTTCGTGATACCTTCCGCGTCAAGTTCCCTTCTGGTGAATCTGTGTTATCAGATTTGGGCATTCTAGATTGCCCTATTTTGTTGGGAGACTTTCTTGCGAAGGCAGACTTGAAGATGATTGATCTAGAGGACTTCGATGTTATTCTGGGCATGGACTGGCTGTCTAAGTATGATGCGGTTATTCAGTGCAAAGGGAAGCGCTTGGACTTCATCAAGGACAACGGTCAGCCCGGAAGCATGTATGCTGATCCGTGCCAGGATTCTCCTGTCATTTCTGCGGTATGTGCTCAGAAGCTGTTTCATTTTGATTGTTTTGCTTGTTTAGTCTTGGTGGTTGGTACTGCGATTAGTGTACCGCACTTAGAGGAGATTCCTTTTGTTCGTGGTTTCGCTGACGTTTTTCCTGATGACCTTCATATTCTTCCTCCCAATCAAGATGTTGAGTTTGTGATTGATTTGGAACCGGGTATGCGTCCTATTGCTATGGCACCGTACCGGATGGCCCCTCGTGAGTTAGAGGAGTTGCGAGTCCAGTTGGATGAGTTGTTGGCAAAAGGATTTATCATGCAGAGTTCGTCGCCTTGGGTTTCTCCTGTTTTGTTTGTAAAGAAGAAGGATGAGTCGATGCGGCTTTTCATCGACTACAGGGAGTTGAACAAAGTCACTATTAATAACAGGTACCCTCTACCGAGGATCGATGACTTATTTGATAAGTTGCGCGGTAGCACGGTGTTCTCCAAGATCGATCTTCGTTCTTGCTATCATCAGCTCAGGATCCGTGAGGCAGATATTCCACGGACTGCATTTCGATCGAGGCATGGAAATTTTTAGTTCTTAGTGATGTCTTTTGGATTGACCAACGCACCATCAGCCTTCATGGATATGATGAACCGAGTGTTCAAGGATTTTCTAGACAAGTTCGTTGTGGTTTTTATCGATGATGTGTTGGTCTATTCTCGCAGCGCTGAGGAGCATGAGCAGCATATGCGCTTGGTTCTATTGGAGTTGAGGAATCACAAGTTATTCGCCAAGCTGAGCAAGTGTGAATTTTGGTTGCCTCCGGTCTCGTTTCTGGGCCACGTGGTGAACAAGGATGGGATCTCGATCGACCCGGAAAAGATTCGCAGCAGTGATGGATTGGAGCAGGCCGGGCACGCCCAAAGAGATCAGGAGCTTCCTAGGGTTGGCCGGCTACTACAGGAGGTTCTTGGAGGGTTTCTCTACCCTGGCTGCACCTTTGACCAGGTTCACTCAGAAGAACGCGACCTTTGTTTGGAGCGAGAAGTGCGAAGAAGCCTTCCTAGAGCTAAAGAATACATTGTGCACTGCTCCCGTTCTGACCCTACCTACTGAGGGTGTGGAGTATGATGTGTACGTGGACACTTTGCATGTTGGTCTGGGTTGCGTGTTGATGCAGGCTAAAAAAGTGATTGCGTATGGGTCAAGACAATTGAAGACTCATGAGAGGAATTACACTACGCATGACCTTGAGTTTGCAGCGGTGATTTATGCGTTGAAGCTGTGGAGGCATCTACTTTATGGGGCTCAGTGCAAGATCTACTAAGATGTATCGTGATTTGAAGCAAATTGCCTGGTGGTATGGGATGAAGAGTGATATAGCCCGATTTGTTGTTGAGTGCCACACTTGCAAGCGTGTGAAGGCCGATCACGGAAGGCCTGGTGGAAAGTTGACTCCGTTAAAGATCCCGACTTGGAAGTGGGAAAGCATTTCTATGGACTTCATTACGGGCTTACCGCGATCTCCAAGGGGATTCGATTCTGTTTGGGTTATAGTGGATAGATTGACAAAGTGTGCTCACTTCGTGCTGTATAAAATTGATTATCCGATGAAGAAGATAACAGAGCTATACTTGAATGAGGTCATCAGATTGCACGGTGTGCCAATTAGCATCATTTCTGATCGAGACTCCCGGTTTACTTCTCATTTTTGGCAGAGTCTGCAGGAAGGTTTGGGTAAAGATCTGAGGTATTCTACTGCTTACCACCCACAGACCAATGGGCAGATGGAGCGGGTGAACGAGATTGTTGAGGATATGATTAGATGCTACATTCTAGACCACGGTGGAGCGTGGGATGAGCGGTTGCGACTTATGGAGTTTGCATACAATAACAGTTATCAAGAAAGTTTGTAAATGGCTCCGTTTGAAGCTTTGTATGGGAGGCGCTGCAGAACTCCCCTGTTTTGCGCTGAGGCAGGTGAGAGACACCTGTTGGGTCCGGATGCGCTCGAGGATATGGAAGTCACAGTGAAGCTTATTTGAGAAAAGCTTCGTATAGCACAGGAGAGATATGAAAAGAACGCCAATCGGCGTAGGTCTTACTTGGATTTTTCTGTAGGGGACCTTGTGTTTCTTAAGGTTTCCCCGATGGTTGGTGTTAAGAGGTTTGGTAAGAACCGAAATTTTGACCCGAGGTATGTGGGCCCGTTTAAGATTGTTGAACGGATTGGCGTGTCAGCATATAGGTTGGATTTGCCAGCAAACTTCCCAGTTGTTCATAATGTATTTCATGTAAGCCAATTGCGGAAGTGTGTGCGCAGCAGTAGGCAAGTCTTGGATGTTGTGCCCCAGTTGGAGCCTAATCTCTCTTTTATTGAAGTGTCGGTCCGCACTTTGGATACTCAAGATCGGGTGCTGCGAAGGAAGTCCATCCCTATGGTCAAAGTTCTATGGAAGAATCAGAATTTGGAAAGCGCGGCTTGGGAGTTAGAGTCGGCTATGAGGTAGGCTCACCCTCAGCTGTTCCCCTGATTGGATTGGTATGTTTTCTTCTTGTTATATTTGGCTTGTTATTCTTCCTTCTTTAGTAGAAGTGTTGTGTGTAAAGTTTCGGGACGAAACATTCTTTTAGGGGGAGTGACTGTAACGCCCCCGATTTTTCTACGATTATTTAATTCTTGTTCGGCGTTACGTCGACGCGTTTTCTTGGCTTGTGCCATCTGTGGAGTGTGGTCTTAACTCCTTAGAACTGAGTGGACTATTTTGTAGCCTATGGGAAAGATCTCCCTAGTATGCCGAGTCATTTTGGGTGACCCGGTGTGGCCTCTTGGGGAATGCTTGTGTTTTTGCTTCGGGTGGGTATAACTCGAGTTCTGTTCGTCGAAAGTTTATTTCGACTTCGTCGTTGTGTTCATAGCATGGATGTTTAGCTACGGTGCGCATTTCGTCAAATTCCAAGGATGTTTGGTTGTCGCGTCGTTTTGTATTTTATGAAAAATGATACTATTTAATAAAAATTATATTAAATATAATTTGGGAAAGGTGCGGGTGCTTGACGGTTTTACCTTGTCTTATTATACCTTAATTAATTGATTAGCTAATTAGGTTAATCGGGTGCTATAAATAGGATAGGTTAGATTTAGAGAAGAAAGAAACCGCTCCTGTTCACTTTCTTCCCCCGCCCACAGCACCTGTTTGTGGAAAACAGAGGAACCGCCGAACCTGCTCCCCCTCGGACGCCGATTCCGGGAGCGTTTGTGGATGGAATTCGATTCCGAAAGCGGATTTGGATTGCTCTCGCCTAGACCTTCATTCCTACAGTAAGAAATTCAATTTTCGTGGTGTTTTTCGGGGTCTCGAAATTTCTTGGGTTGTCCGTTTCTGCCATTAAAGATCCAGATTTCTGCTTTAGGTGTTGTTGCTGCTGGTGCCGAGTGGGAATAAGGGAGGCCGACCAAGCTTTGCTGGAAATCGAGGCAAGTGGTGCTCTTGCCCATGCCATATAGCTTTTCTTATTCATTTTGTTCCTTGCTGTTAGTTAATCTTCCAGATTTCCTCTTGCTCTATATGCCCAGTTTTTCCCGAAAATCTTAACCAAGCCTGTTGATACTTCATGTTTAGTTTCTTTCTCAAACAGCCTTGTCTTCCAATTTTGTTTATTCCTGCTGTTGATTTGCCTTTTTCTCGGTTTGGGTGTAGAGTAATGTGTGTTGGAGTTAACTTTTATGTGTAGTAGTTGTAGCCGGTTAGATGAGAAAAGCTTTAGTTTTATTTTTTATGAAATAAATCTGTCTTGCTTAGGCTCGGGTTTGGGTGAATTTGTGCTTGCCTGTGTAGTGGTTGTAGCAGGAGGCTTTCCGGTCCTTAGTCTTAATGATTAGAATATTTAAGGGCTTGGCGTTGAGTGTGGTGAACACACTCAACGCCGGGTCTGCTTGGGCTTGGCGTTGAGTGTGGTGCACACACTCAACGCTGGGTCTGCTTGGACTTGGCGTTGAGTGTGGTGCACACACTCAACGCCATAGCCTCTTGGTTTGTTTATTCGCGGCTAAGTATCGTGGCGTTGAGTGAGTCGACCTCACTCAATGCCATGGTTATCTTGGCGTTTAGTGAGGCATACTCACTCAACGCCGGAGCCAATCTGCGCGGTTATGTCGAATGGCGTTGAGTGAGTGGGCCTCACTCAACGCCATGGCGGTTTAGGAGTTGAGAGAGGCGGACTCACTCAACGCCGCTGCACATTCTTGCGGTAAGTATTTTGGCATTGATTGAGTCGACCTCACTCAATGCCAAAGCTGTTTTGGCGTTGAGAGAGGTCGACTAACTCAACGCCACAGTTAGTTTTGCGGCTATGTGCAAAGGCGTTGAGTGAGTGAAGATCACTCAATGCCGTAGATGTTTTGGCGTTGAGTGAGGTTAGCTCAGTCAAAACCACAGCCAGTGTTGCAGTAGGCATTGACTGAGTGAACCTCACTCAACGCCGTAGCTTTTTTGGCATTGAGTGAGGTTAGCTCACTAAACGCCCCAGACAGTGTTGTAGAAGGCGCTGAGTGAGTGAACCTCACTCAATGCCATAGCTATTTTAATGTTGAGTGAGGTTAACTCACTCAATGCCACCGTCTGTTTAGGCGTTGAGTGAGTGGGGCTCTCTCAACGCCTTGCCGTGTTGAGCCATCTCAACGCTTTTCCCTTACTTTGATTTTCTCTCCCGAGTGAATTTCCTTTTGTTTTGAGGTTCCTTGTCGGCTATGTTTTTCCAAAGGCCGAATCGTGGGTTGTGGATAGTAGTGGTGGTTTGAAGCTCTTAATAGGGGTGAAGTTGTGTGACTTAGCCGTTGCCACACTTTTGTCTTGTTCCAGGTACGGGCTGGCCAATTTGGTGGGAGGTCCCTAGTGCTTTCACATATAGACCCTTGAGCTTTGTTTCTTGGAAATGGTGGTTGGGGGACTGTGTTTGCCTCCAACCTGGATCCGCGTTGTTTTTGCTACTGCCATCTCTCACAACTTAGGGTGTTAGACGTCTCTTCCTTTGTAGAGTGCAACATTTTGGTCTCATGGTAGCCTTGTAAACTCTGCAGGATATTTTGGCAGGGTTGTTGCTGTTTTCTCGCACATAATGCTTTTCCTTTTTGTCTTGTCTTGGACAGTGGTGCTCGTTACGGTTTACTTACTCTTCTTACTTATCATTTAGATTAACATTTCCGTTCAGCTTATTTGTTTTGCTTGCTGAGGTATTTTTTCTTCTTTGAATGCTTCAGGTTTTTGTTAGTAGTCGATTAGGCGGCTAGTTGTGCTGTGATGTTGCTGGTGGTCTCTCGTTCTGTGGAGATCAGTTCCCTGGTATTGTGAGGTAGTTTTGTGCTTCTTTCTTACAGTCATACATACTTGCCAGTGGGTTCGTGTCAGTTTGTTGGCGCACACTGGTAGTTTTACCTTGATACTACATATGTTATCTTTTTGCTGCCACCTTTTCTTGAGATAGTCTACTTGCTCTTGGGATGATTTATGCTAGGTTGCTAGTTACTTTTAAACCTAAAAATACTATTATAAGTATATCTCATGATCAGCATGTTTTATAAAACTCAACACTATTTTCCAAATAACGTAAAAAGATCGTTTTCCTATATATAGTATAAATTAATGTAGGGTCCTGCATAGTATAAGTTGTCCTATAGGGGCACTTATGCACTCTTCTAGGATGTCAAACCTAAATAAAGTATTTTCCGCAGCGTATAAGTATAGTTTTTAAACTGTGGACTAGATGATCCACTGAGCTGAGAGATACGACCTTTAAAATGTAACTGATTTTCTAATCATTAAACTTATGAATTTTCACAGTCTAGTTAAATGGTGTTCGCCTGAGCGTCGACAGTTATCCCCTGCTCGACGTGGCATCACGATGCGTGTTTTCTCATACTCTGATGCTTCTTAAATTTGGAGAAAATGCGGGTTGTTACAATTCCTAGCCAAACAACAGCAGGATCTGAAAGTACAAGTGGAAGATATTGCAGTAAAGATGGGTTATGTACTAGAGAATCAAATAAGAATGAATGAGAATCTTAAAGATTCACATCATGCTATCTTGACAAAAATTGAGGCTCTAACAACTGTTGTCAAAGCTGAAGTCTCAAAGCAGATCAAGGAAGATATAGCTGCTGTTCAGGCCACATTTCAAGCCTCACAGAAGAATATGTCTGATTTCTTGACAAAATTTAGATATTATTATAAAGAAGAAACTGACTATGTTATTAATCAAGTTAGATTTCAAAAAGAAGATCTGAGGGATCATATTGATAGAGAAGTCATAAAGGGGGAGAGAGTAGTAGTCAAAGCCTGCTCTGATCATGTTAAATGGATATCAAATAGCATCAGAGAAACTCTTTGATATCCTCCCCTATGTGATGATGACAATGTAGCTGAGTCTGGAATACAACATGCTCATACTGAAGGAGATCAGCCTGAAGTTGCTCAGGTGATTTACCCCCCAACAGATTTTGAAATGATTCAAGAAGAAGTTCAGAAAATGTATAGTCCTCCACTAAAGGCACACAATGTTATTCTAGAAAAAGTAGAAATGTCAGAAGATGCCAAAGAAGCTCAGAAGGAAGCTCAGCTATCCAAAAAAGGTTCAGAGAACAGGCTGAGTTGAAGCCTGACTTTGAGCAATGTAGTCCTACTTTCAGAAACACTATACTGACTGCCTTGAAAGCTGTGAAGGATAAAACCCATGATAGGGGTAAATGGTATTCGGAGAAGGAATGGAATAAGTATCAAGCTGGGCAGGAAGCCATTCTTCAACACAGAAGAAGTGTTAAGGTCGGAAGCTACCTGCTAATGCTCAAGAGCCAAGCAAGTACTTCACAAAGCCATTTCACTATTTTGAAATGCAGAGAATAAAGGCTGACGAACAAAAGAAAAAAGCTCTTAAAGGAAAGAAGCCTGCTGATGATACTAAACCTCCTTTGCAGTCTAAGATCAAGTCTGGAAAAGGCATTGCCATTAAGGAGCCTCGTTTGTAATAGGATAGCTAGGCTTATATAAAAAGAACAATTTAATATTTTGTTTTTCTATTCTAAAAGAAAATCTTGTAAACATATTATTTTTCTGAATGAAATGAAATCAGTTTTAGTATTAATTCTTGTTGTATACAATAATTATATGTTAACCTGTTGTGAAATTGATGTATATCTATTTCAATTATGTTTTATTATGAGAGATGTATATCTTTAACTAAAGATTATGACTTCTCAAAATAAGGGGAGGATGTTGGGTACATTGAAAAATATGTACCAGATTTAGACAAGCCTCATCTTAGTCAATGATATGCATCAATTTGTATTTGATAGATGTTTGAGTTACATTGTGCAGGTTCAAGAATTTGAAGAAAATTTTCTGAGTACAAGTGTCGACACTTGTGAAGAAGTTGTGTCGACACCCAAGCTAAGTCGACACTTATGAAGGAGTTGTGTCGACACCCAAGCTAAGTTGACACTTATGAAGAAATTGTGTCGACACTCAAACTGAGTCGACACCAAAGAAGCAGTTGTGTCGACACCCATAATTGTGTAGACACCTGAGGCAGAATTTGTGTCGACACCTAATACAGGAGCTGTGTCGACACCAAGGAGCTATGTAAACACTGGAAGCAATTGTGTTGATACACTAGACTTGTGTCGACACATCAACTCTCAAAGTGTTGCGTCGAGATCAGAAGCAATTGTGTCGACACACGGGACTTGTGTCGACACACACTCAACGCCATCTAGACACACTCAATGCTGTCGACACACACTCAATGCCATCTATCTGCAGCAGTTATGTCAAGACCAGAAGGACTTGTGTCGACACACAGGACTTGTGTCGACACACACTCAAAGCCGTCTGACATACACTCAACGCCATTTGTCTGCAGAAGATATGTCGAGAACATGAAGACTTGTGTCGACACATACAACAGAAGAAATGTCGAGTAGTAGAAGATTGACTGAGTTGACACATTGAATGCTGTGTCGACATCATGAAGACTTGTGTAGACACTTAGCCTATATGTGTCGACACATGTGAAGCAGTTTGTAGAGTGAAATGTGTTGAGTTGGAAAGTCTTTGACGAATCAAGTGACTTGACTGATGAATCGACAGCTGTCATAACCAACAGGTCTGACACCTCTGCCAGAACTGTCAGAAGGTTGTTACAAACCGGATAAGCCGGTAACAATTGGGAAACTCAATATAAGAGTCGGATTTGTGACAACAAGAAGATGATGAACACAACATAAAAAGAAGAAGAACAACACTAGAGAATTCTTCAACAAGAATAGGGAAACCCTTACGAAGGCAGATCTAGAGCTGTCTGCAAGTAAGATTCAGAATTCATTCTGAATTTAAGGAAGAAGCTGACTGAATATCATCTTCTACATCAAGTGAAGATCCACCTTATTTTGTTCTATCAAGAAGATTTGAAAAGCTAAGTCAGGTTGGTTCAGAAGGGTCAGTTCATTCAAGAACTGATCAAGAAGGCTACACCAATAGAGAAATCTAGCTGGTGAATTTTAGGTATTTTTATATCATTCAATTTCCTGTAGGATCTATTTGTTAGATCTGAGTTGTAAGCTTGAAATTATAAAGGCTGAGGTAGGGCTGAGATCCTGAGGTGTAGGACTTATGAAAAGTCTGAGTTGTAAGCCTAGTGATAAAGGCTGAGGTAGGGATGGGGCCTGAGGTAGGATTCTTGAGAAGAATCTGAGGTAGGACTTGTTTAAGTCTGAGCTGTAAGAACCATTCTGGTTCTGAGTTGTAAGATCTGCGGATCCGAGCCAGTGGAAGGAAGTTAGGCTGAATCCAGTTATCTACTGGATAGGCGAAGGGGGAAAGTGGATGTACCCATACCTTGAGGAACCACTATAAATCTGGTGTATGCTGTGCTGTGAATTGTTGTCTGTGTTTTGAATTATATGTGAAGAATTTAATCTAGCTGTTTGTCTAAAAAATTGTATAAAAAGTTTAGAACCTATTAACCCCCCCCCCCCTCTAGGTTTTTAGGCTCTTGGAATCAGGTCTTTCATTTACCCATTAGTAACACCCAACTCTCGATGTTGCTCTTGAGTGAACCTTCTGACTTAAGGTATTATTGGGAGAGCGATGGTCTTCTGCCGGTCTCCATTCTAATTATTTTCCTTGGGCTTTGCACTCTAACACTTGTTACTATATAGTGACCCACTTGACACCAACCAGGGTTCCAACTTCCTAATATGCTTCTCAATCAAACCACCTATCATATCCCTTATGGGTCCAAGTGTGATGTGTTACTTTTGTTAAGCGCAACCCATGACCTAATGTTAACCCATATGAGACGACTGCCAATTCCTTGGGCCAAATGCCCCTAACTATTTATCATGTGGTTTTCATATGCATAATATTAACCATTCAGAATTCCATCAATATTCTAATTGTTTTGGACCATAAATTAAATCATTTATTTAAGTGACCTAAGTCACTTTGTACATGAGCTACTATGTCCAGTGGTCCATTAGGTCCAAATAAATTGTTTGGAGTTCATCTAAATTAATTATGGATGTTCATTAATAATCCTAATTTTTCTACTTTATTGGCCATTTATTTTCTATTTAAGATTGTAATCACAATTATTCCATTTTTCAAATGAAGTACCTAAAATATTCAACTGAAAATTCCTAGAAAATTACTAGTGATCAACACTGCCGTAATAATACTCAAGACAGAAACTTATAATCCCAACCAGTGATTTGACCTAAAATAATGGCATGTGAACATTATTACCAAAATGCCACTACTATGGTTTTTAGCATAATTAATCATCCAAAAATTCTTAAATAAATATACCTGGATTTATATCACAGAAATAAGAGACTATGCATTTTTCCAAAAAATTTCAATATTATTACCCCTACTTTTAATTTAAAACTCCCAAGCGCAAAATTGTAAATATATCAAATACACAAGATATCATACTCAAATAAGATCATGACTTTTTCGACAGATGCAAAACATCTTATTAAGGCTTGTATCAATAGTTTAGAATTTTACAAGGTTAGTGGACCTATATCTCATTTTTATTTCTAAAAGAGATTATTTTCCAATAATTCAGAATAATGGGATTTTTGATCCCAAAAATCCTAATCTTTCCTTGGGAGGTATATTTCATCCCTATGAGCCTCTGTCCAACATCCCATGGACATGCATTGAGCCAAATGGCTAATATCCAATTTTTACAGTTGACACACCATTTACAAATCTACTCCAACCTTGCATGTCGGATTTCCCCAACATGTAGAGGTCCAAATGGTCTAAAACTTTTACCATGGTCATATAATGCCACAATGGCCATGGAACCCAAATTTGGGGGCATTTGGAAAAGGTAATCCCCCAATATTCCTTTTATTTAATAAATGAAATTTCTATAAAAACTATAGAAAATGACCCCCCAAAAATTCTGATTTTTGGGCAGGGGCTAAGTCTAACATAAAAACATGCATGGCCTAAATTTTACTGCATGTGGACTTAGGGTTTGACCTAGGCATCTATTTAAATTTTTGTCTTATCCTAGGAGCAGTCTTAGGAAAACTGTCCTACATTGAGCTACATTGCTCCAAATTACAACTTTAGGACGCCAAATTTAAGGTAAGACCTAGATCTACCTTTTTAATGTTGAAAGTTATTTCTGGAAATGTACCAAAGAGGCTAAATTTAAGCAAGCGAAATGTCTGTTTTTATGTGACAGAAATGAAATGAAATTAAATAACCCTATAGTTTTATATGAATAAAACGGACGGGATCTGAACATCTTCCCCGATAGCCGAGAACCATGATTGATCCCGCCTGTAGCAACTTCAACCCATATTTCTAGGCCACCTCTCGGCCTCCCCGGCCAGCTACCACCACCACCTCCATTGAGGTGGTGGCAAGCGATTGGAGGAGAAATGATGGCCAGAAACAACCTCTCCGGCGATCCTGAGCAAGATCGATAAAAATCTCCTCTTCCACACATGGTATCAGGCTCAATTGAGCCAGATATCTCTCCTAAAAGGGATAGGCAGCTATTACCGAGGGAGGGGAGGAGAAACAGACCTATAGTCGTGCTTGGCGGCAGGTTTGGTGGTGGCGAGCCATGGCCGACAATGTCTCCGGCAAACTCACTTATTTCATGGTTTCTCTGGCTATCTCTTGCGCCAGCTATCAATCTCCACTCATCTTGTCTCACTGAAGGTGATGATGGTGTGGAATGGAGGTGAGGTTTGTTGGTTTAAGGACTTTGACTAAGAGGGGTGGTTGGGAGTGGCGGGGAATGGCTGGCCGTCTTTGAGCATGGTTCCTCCTTACCGCCACGTGTCACCAAAGTATTGGACTGTCCTATTATTACTTTAATAAAATCTTGATCGATTGGACTGGGTCCAATAGATCAATTGGCGCTTATCTAGAACCTAGATAAGCTCGTATACATGTGAACCAGCCAACACAGTTTTTCAGACTAAAAAATACTCTAAGTCCAAAAGCGTTGAGTGGTGTTGACACCACTCAATGCCGCGTTGAGTGGTATTGATACCACTCAACATCATCAGCATTCCAGAAATTCCTAAGTCAAAAGCGTTGAGTGGCGCTGAGACCACTCAACGCCGCATTGAGTGGCGTTGAGTACACTCAACGCCACTTTGAGTCTAGAACTTTCTAAGTCAAAGCATTGAGTGGCGTTGAGACCACTCAACGCCGTGTTGAGTTGCGTTGAGACCACTCAACGCCTAAAGCTTCCTGAATCTTTTCCAATTTAAAGCGTTGAGTGGCGTTGAGACCTCTCAACGCAAATAGCTTCCTGAATCTTTTCTAATTTAAGGCGTTGAGTGGCCTTGAGACCACTCAATGCCTATAGCTTCCTGAATCTTTTACAAGTTAAGGAGTTGGGTGGCATTGAGACCACTCAATGCCGCATTGAGTGGCGTTGAGACCACTCAATGACAAAATCATCCCGCAGAGTCCAAGTTAAAAGCGTTGAGTCACGTCGAGTTCACTCGACGCTTCATCGAATGGCGTTGAGATCACTCGACGCCTAAAGTTTCAAAAATATTTTCTAAGTTAAATTTATTGAGTGGCGTTGTGTCTGCTCGACACACTCGACGCTTTGTCCAATGGCGTCGAGTTCACTAGACATTTTCCGAGCCTGAGTCAATTCTATTGACTCTAAATGCGTGCGAGGGGCCTGGCGCGAAATGGGATATTACAAATCCCAATAAACAAAAAAAAACAATTTCATCCCAAAAATTCAAGTTCGGTTCTATGGGGTTTCTATGCGCAAGAATTTTAAGAACTTTAAGTATAATTAAAATATACATGAGGCAAAAAGCTCTGGGTACCATTCACGCATCAGATCCATCGGCTCCCAGGTGTGCTCCACCCGTCCATGATTGGACCACAACACCTTGACCAAGGGAACCTTCTTCCGCAGTACTCGAGTCGTTGTATTATTGATCCGGACTGGTTACAAATGGAGTGATCTATCAGGTGCTACTAGGCCTACTGTAGTTGTAATATACTTCTCTGGCCGAAGGATAGCTCTCCGAAGAGAAGAGACATGGAAGACGTCGTGCAAAGTCCCTAACTCTAGCAGTAGCTCCAGCCTGTAAGCCAATGGACCGATCCGCTCTAGGATCAAGTATGGCCCCATAAATCGAGGGCTGAGCTTCTTGTGCCTCCGCACCTGCGAGACACCATGCACTGGATGTATTTTTAAGTATACCCTATCCCCCACCTAGAACTCCACCTTCCGATGTCCTTCATCGTAGTACTTGGCCTGCCTACTTTTTTCCTCTAGCAGCCGATCCCTGATCAGCAGTATTTGAGCATCCGTATACTCAATATAGTCTGATCAATATAGTGGTGTACGACATTTCTTGCGGTATAAAGCCTCATATGGTTCTATCCCAATGCTTTCTTGGTGACTGTTGTTGTAGGACAATTCAACTAGGGGCAACAATCTCTCCCAGGGCTTCCCCGTGTCCAGTATACATAAACACAGCAGATCCTCTATAGTATGGTTAGTCTGCTCTGACTGGTTGTCGGTCTGCGGATGGAAAGCGATGTGAAAAGCAAGATGAGAACCTAAGTATGCCTACACCACTCTCTACTCCCTAAAGGTGAATCGACTGTCACGGTCTGAGACAATCGTCCTGGGGACGTTGTGGTACCTGACGAACTGCTCCACAGATAACCTCACTAAAACAACAAATGGGCTCTCCTTCCTTATTTATATAAACCGGGCTACCTTGGTCAGTCTATCGACATTGACTCATATAGAATTGTGCCCAGAGTGAGAGCAAGGCAATCCGTGCATGAAATCCATAGTTATATCCTCAAACTTCCACTCTGGCACCGACAAAGACTGTAGTAATCCTCCTTGGCTCTTGCACATCCTCCTTGGCTCTTGCACCATGCCTTTACCCTCTGCAGGTCTCGCAATGTGTCACATAATATATGATTTCCCTCTTCATCCACGGCCAGTACATGCTCCTCCGCATATCCGTTGTCATCTTTATGATACTGGGGTGCACTAAGTACTGAGAACAGTGTGCCTCCCTGAGTATATCCTCCCGGATACCGCTTCCTATGGGTATATAAACACGGCCACGGAAATGAACGAGGTCATCATGCAAAGAATAGTCCTCCGACTTGCCCCCTTTTAGGGCTATGAATACTGGCTCCAAATCCGCATCCTTCCTCTATTGTGTCCTGATACGCTCCCGTATATCACACTCGATGGCTACAGAGTTCAAGTACTCCCAATAAACATTTGGCTCAGCTTTGGAAACCAAGGTAATGTGCATATCCTCCATCATCCGTACTAGCTCCATAACCATCACCCGGGGCTCCGGTCAAGTAGTTCCTTCTCTCCTGCTCAAGGCATCCGCCACGGTGTTCGCCTTCCCAGGGTGATAATGCATCATGTAGTCATAGTCGTATAGGAACTCAAGCCATCTCCGTTGGCGTAGATTTAGATCCTTATGTGTGTCAATATACTTGAGGTTCTTGTGATCTGTGAAGATATCATATTGAACCCCATACAAGTAATGCCTCCAAACCATAAAATGAATATCATCGCCCCGAGCTCCAAATCATGTAAGGGATAATTCTGCTCGTACTTCTTCAGCTGTCTCTAAGAAAATGTGATGGCATGTCCATACTGCATCAGGACTGCACCCATCCCCTGATATGATGCGTCGGTATAAATGTGAAATCTTTCCTTCCCAGATAGAAGTGCAAAGATGGGGGAAGAGGTGAGCCTGTCCTTCAACTCCTAGAATGCTGCTTTGCACTTCTCGGTCCAAGTAAAAGTTGCATCCTTCTTCGTCAAGGATGTGAGGGGGAGTGATACCCTTGAGAACCCCTTCACAAACTTACGATAATATCCTGCCAGTCCCAAGAAACTGTGTATATCTGAAGCCTACTTTGGCTGCCATCAATCTCGAACTGCCTGTACATTGGCCGAGTCCACGACCAACCAGGATCCATTGATAGTATGTCCCAAGAATGCTACCTCCTGCATCCAGAACTGGCACTTGGATAACTTTACATACATCTGATGCTCTCTCAGCTTGCCCAACACCAGTGTCAAGCGCTGGGTATGCTCCTCCTTCATCTGGGTGTAGATCAGAGTGTCGTCGATGAAAACTATAACAAATCTATCTACGGAGGGCTCGAAAAAATAGTTCATCAGACTCATGAATGCGAAAGGTGCATTCGTGAGCCCGAAGGGCATCACCAGGAACACGTATAGGCCATACTGAGAACTAAAGGCTATCATCGGTATATCCTCCTCCTGAATGCGCAGCTGATAGTATCCGGACCTCAAATCCAGCTTTGAGAAACAAAAGGCTCCCTGTAGCTGATTAAAAAGCTCGTTGATCCGGGGCAACGGATACGTGTTTCGGACTGTCAACTGGTTCAGCTCTCGGTAGTCGATGCAGAGCCGCAACAATCCATCCTTCTTCTTAATGAATAGCACCAGTGCTCCCAACAGTGATGAGCTCAGTCTAACAAATCCTGACTCCACCAGCTCCTCTAACTGGGTCCTAAACTCCGCTAGCTATTTGGGGGCCATCTTATACGGTGCCCGAGATACGGTCCTCACTCCCAGCACCAATTAAATTTGAAAGTCCATATCCCTAGTCGGTGGCAGTCCGTGCAATTTCTCCGGGAATACGTCGGAGAAATCCCGAACCACCGGGATATCAATAATAGAGGCTTCTACTACCACCATCTCGAAGCAGATAATGTATACCTCCTCCCCTTGCTCATAGGCCTTGACAGCCTTTATAGATGATAATAGAAGATGGGAGACAGGTCTAATACCTTCGACGATGATGTTAGTGTCCCTATGTCGTAAGGTGATCCTCCTTGACAGGAAATCGATCCGGGTGTGGTTCCAGTGCTGCCAGGTCATTCCCAAGATCAGATCAAAGTACGGCATTCTCAAAATCATTGTTAGCGCTTCGAATGTCTTTCCTCTAATTTCTTCCTCCATGTTACACTTAACAGATGATAGTAGCTCTGATCCATAGGGAAAACACACCTTCCTGGTTACACCTATGAATTGGTCTATTCTCGTTAGTGCCTCTAAGAAGGCCTCTGATACGAACGAGTACGAAGCACCCATATCAAACAATGTATGAGCGGGCATGCCACTGAAAAACACTATGCTTGAGGTTTTTGTTGAGTTGTATCATGTTTGTTATTATACTGAGGTTTGTAAGGTACTATAAAATGAAAAACCACATTGCAATTAATTTTAAGTACCTGTAATGACCTCCTATGGGTTCCTTGGCTCGGCGAGGTACAAAGCATACATTTTCTCTTGTCCTCGACCCCTTCCATAATGTTCTCAACCTCGACCTCGACCTCTTCCTCGGCCTCAGCCCTACTATGATAGAGGGGATGCTGAAGGTGGAGGAGGAGGTGTTGGATGGAACTTTTGAGGGAAGTTAGCTCTTACGTGCCCCAGCTGTTGGCATCTAAAACAAATCATAGGTTGGTGGCCACGGTCATCCTGTCTCCTCGGTTCGTGCATTTGTAGTGGCAGAGGAGCTAGTTCTGTAGGAGGCCCCTGCTCCTGCCTGATGTTTGGAAAAAAATATCCCCCACCCTTCTTGTAGCTCATCACTCTGCCTCTTTGGGAGCCTTTAATGCTCTCCCCGTGGGATGACCCATCCAATTGTCTCTTTCCCCTACTCTGTACCATCAGCTAGTCTGCCTCCAGCTTCATAGCCATATCTATGATCTTTGTCAAAATGCCATGGGAAATTAACAGTAGAGCCTTCCTTGTAGATTCCCTAAGTCCTCGGTAGAATCTCTTTGCATACCTCCTATCATCCAGATCGTGTATCCCCGAGAACCTGGCTAGGTGGGAAAATTCCCTCTGGTACTCTATCACTGATCTGGTCCCCTGCCTGAGGTTCAAAAACCTCTCCTCCAACTCATCTCAAATCTAGTACTCACTCTTCTTTTGCAGAGATTATCAGATATTTGCAAGTTCCCTTCAGGTGTAAGACCCCATTTTTTTTCTTTTAAAAACACCGAGGTCTTAGGCCCAGAATCGCCGCTTTGCGGTGACACCTTCACGCCCTGAAGGGTCATCACCACAAAGCACCGTTCTTGCCAGCCAATTCGATCACAGAAAGGTATCATAATAAAGTAAACGCAAGTCCACAGAAAAATCACATATCAGAGTAATAAAATCTCCATGAAGGGAGAGTCCACAGAATATAAATGTACTGAAAATAAGGGCTTAAGCCCGATACATCAAATCCTCACTACATAGTCACTCAAGCGGAAGCAAAATAAAACAGTACTAGAATCAGGGACTCACAGTCCCAGTTGTCTGAACTCCTAAGCTAGACGTCCCTATATCCAAACAGGTCGACCTCCGGGGCTGCTCCTCCATGCTGGGCTCCACGATCCCCTAAATGATGTGGTCCGAAAACTGTTAGTCTATAAGACTAAGTCCTATCATCCCCCACCCCTTACCCCATGGCCCCGTAGCACCGAGCGGAGAGGAAGAAAGGGGATTACTTAATGGTGGAGAGTAATCAAGAAACAGATGACAGCGGACCTATACTAGCAATTTTATAGTACATGTGGCAGTAAAGTAAAGTATGAAAAATAACCTTAACTTATGTGCAGAAACGCATAAGCCAAGGGATCTTCTGCAGGGCTCCCATCGTATAACGAGTCTCATACCAATTTATACGTTGGGGTGTCGGTTATTAATAGCAATATATATATATATATATGAAGAATTTGACCTAAATTTAGAAACTTGCCCACACAAGCTTATATACCAAGGGGTCGTTTTGCAAGTCCAATTGTGTTAGCATCCCATACCACTTACACAATAGGTGACAGAGGTTATATGCAATGATTATGTTATGGCATGCAAGTGGGTATTATATGATCATGCAAGTGCAACTCACCCACCCGACTCTGTGTACACAGACATTTAGTTCCCCCTTTCTAGAGCCGAACCTCCCAGGATACCTCTGTAGTGGCAGACAGAAGCGGTGGGTTGGGCCTCTCCCACCTCTAAACCAGTAAAGCACTACCGGTCAGACCTATCGTATGCCTCAACGCTTGGTGCACGAAGCGGACTCCTGTGTACTCTTGCCGGATGGTGAACCGGACTTCTGATGGCGAAGTGGTAACAACACTTACCGAGCAAACGTATTAGAGTCGGTGCATCGACAACTAACACCGAGGGCCCACCACCTTATAACTTATGCATATGCAATATTAATGCGTTTCCACCGAGCTAAAGCTCCCCGGACTATCCCGTCCGTCTCCACAACCACCGAGCCTACCGCTCGAATATCATAGTCAAACTAACTTCCCGAGACTCCGGGGTGTGTGAAAGTGAACCCCTAATTATTATAGTTGCTCTTTAAGATTTATCACTCCTATAGTTTACGTTAGCCCAGGACTTCCCCCGGTATACCCTGTGAAGGGCTCTCAAAGGGCACTATGAACTATGATGGTAGCTGAAGCCCATCGTTCCCTTTCGCAGGGCACTTTTTGTTATTGGTTGATTCCCTTTACCCATTCCCTTCTCATATTACAGTAGGCTAATCCTAGGGTTATTTTGACTCTTCCTCTCCTCGGGAAAGACGATCTTTCGTCGAACCCGAGCACCTCTAAACTTTAGCCCAACCACTTCTCACTACTCTTCCTATCCTTTTATGGTGAATTAATCCACATCTATCCAACCCAGCAAAATGACTAACTCCTACACCATGTCCAATCATATCCTATTGCAACTAACCCAATTTGTAAAATGCAGACCAACCTAAGCTATATGTCGAACCAGATAGGAGATAATCCAAATAATCATCCAAATGCCCTAAATTATTTACTGGAGACTTATCATGGTACAAATAGACTAAATCCAGAAAATTGTAATTTTCCTATTTTATCTGGCATTTAATTAATTTCCTTAAAGCTTCCAAGGGCTACCAGTTTGAACATGAACTACCATAAGTACTCATGCAAGATGCCTAACAAAATTATGATTAAAATTAGGTTAACTCAGTAATGTAAATCTAAGGTAACATAATTTTCCTAGCATCTAAGGGGCCTTAAAACTATTTTTGAAATAATTTCTATCTTTCAATATTAATGAAACAAGTACAGAAAATTGTCATCCAAAACTTATGAATTAATTATATTGAGCTAATAAAACTCTACAAACATCATTGGCCAAGTTTCATAATTTTTCAGCAGGGATTAAACTCTAAATAAAATAATTACCAAAAACCTCAATATTATGGACTTATAAGGAAAGTACTGTAATCAACCCTCTAAAAATTATGAATAAATTACTAAGAGCATATTTAGGCCTGAAATCATCTGTGCCTAAGTCTCATAATTTTTCAACAGATATAACATCTATGAATAATTTTATACCACCAAACCCATTTTTAATTATTTGTGCATGATGTACTAGATTTGATCAAACAGAAATTATACTAAAAATCAGGGGAAACAATTTCAACCTAGTACATTCACTGCCAATATTTCATGGGGTTTAGATGAACAGAATGATTCTTAATAATTAAAACATTAATTAGGGCTATATCATACCTAACAAATAAAGTACCAAAAATATTGCTCATAAAATTCCTGTAAAATTACGAAGGGTTCTTTCTACTTTAAAACTCATGCTCCTTAAGTTTCACACCCTTTTAATGAGTTATATTGGCTTGTGTTATACAAAGGTGATTCTACCCTAACCCTAGGGTTGGGGTTTTGAGGGGTGTATCAATCTCCAAACCACCTAAGATTTTGTCCAGAGGACTTTAACTTTACTAGTCCCCTCTCCACCAAAAATCACAACCATACAAGGACATTTGACCCTATGCCCTTCACAAATCACCCCAAGACCAACCTAAAGGTTTGAATTTGGGTCCTATGGCATACCTACCCCCAAACCACCCTAAAAACCATAGGGGGATGCTAAGGGTCAAAACAAACAAGTGGCCCAAGTTTCAGCCACTGGTGATGTTGTTTGGTCACCTAAAATCACAAAGTGCACTTTTTAATCAAAACACCTCCTTAAGGCCAAACTAGGGTTTGGTGATTCCCTAATTAAAACTCATCCAAATTAGTTGATATTTTGTACAGAGCTAGGAACTAATACCATGGACCACTCACCAAAATTTGGAAGGGTTTAAATGTCATTAGACCACTTAATTAAAATACCCTAGTATTATTAAATAATAACAAACACCATAGGACAAAGTATTCCTAAAAATTCCCATTTTTGGACTCACCCTAGGTATGACTAAGGTTGACCCCCTGCCCAAATTGCAGGTCATTTGGACAAGGGATGAAGTGTGAGCACCCTTTTCAATCTCAGGATAGCCCTAGGTATAGGTCCCACCAAAATGGATGCCCTGGTCAAACCAAAGGTCCAAATTTGTTCAAATTAATTTTGTATTAAAATAGAACCCAAGGTCTACAACTTTTATGTTTTGCACTTTTTCATCATAGGCTCCTAACTATTTTTAATATTTATTTCAAAATACTGTAAATAATGTGACAGAAAATCAATTAAAATGAAATATTTTCATTTGATCCAGCACGGATCTTGGCGCAAATACAAGGGCCCGGGCTCATCATCTACCTCCAGCCAACGACTGAGATAGCCCGAGCCTGGATAACCTTCCAGCCGCCACCGCTGCCCATCCCGGCCCTTCCCCGGTCGGCCACCACCACCAACACCTCTGTCGAGGTGGCGGCTATCGACTAGCGGCGACTCGACCGCCGGAGGGGCGAATTCCGGCGGTTCTACCAAGAGAATTTCTCGTCCGAAACCATGAAAACAAGAAATTGGTTTAGGCTCAATTGAGCAAAAACCTTGAACCTAGGCATTGCTATGATCTAACCATAAGACAAGGAAAGGAGGAGGACCTTTCCGGCGGCCTGAAGGCGAGAGGAGCGGCGGGACACCATGGACGACGGTGGCGGCGCTCGGCTTCTGCAACAGCACAGTGGGACGACTTGTTCCTTCCAGGTGAGAGTTCGAATACGCTTCCCTCTGCCCACTGATGATGTTTAAATGGTCAATTGGGGAGGGGAGTGGCTGGATCCTTCATTGCCAATCAAAGCCATTAATGGCATGGCTCGGGTTGAGAGGAGGGGGGCTGAATATGCCCCTTGGTGGTCGGGAAACGGCTGGAATCAACTCCTCTTCCCTAAAGGAGTTGATTGCAGCCATCAAGGGTGGCTGTTGGCCTCCCTTGGTCGAGCCCCACTCAATTTCTCCTCTTCCCAAAATTCTCTCTCCTCCATTAAAAAGGAATGAAGCTTTCGCTCTCTCTCTCTCTCTCTCTCTCGAGTCACCATGTTGACTGGTCAACTCACTAGGATAAGTGCAGCCAATATAATCCTAATAATTAAGAAATAAAAGTTAGCCTAAGGGGAAAAAGACTTGATCTTGGGTTAGCCCAATTGGGCTAGGGTTTGACTTGACCTTGAGTAGAGTTGACTTTGGTCATCATGACCATTTGGGTTGACCCCAATGGATCCATATCGACTCATTGGCCCCTCTTTAGGTCTAGAGAGACCTTTGGTAGAGTTATTGGGTTTACTAAGGGAACCTTGTCCTTATATAGGTCAATTGCCCAAAGTAGGCCTAGGTGGGTCCTTGGCCAAATTGGCCACTTAGAATTGACTCTCATGGGCCCATAGGGTTTTGTTGGGCCTTTCCAAGGGTTGGTGAGGTCTTGGAGTCCTGGTGAAACCACATGATCATCCTAAACTAGGGTTTAGGAATCTACTATTTGCAGACCATCTAACACAATAACATTTATTCTCAAGTCCACCTGATCTTTTAGGTTCTCTAGGGTCTTGTCATGACCTAGTCAAGACAAAACCACTCTTAGGGGTTTAGTTGGAAATGGGATGTTACAAATCCCAATAAACAAAACAAAAATTTCGTCCCCGAAATTAAGGTTAAGCCTACGGGGGTTCTACCGAAATAAACTAAACTTGTAACATCCCATAAGGAGTTGGAGATTACATCACGACGCCATGTTTGCTAAGTGAGGTTTAAAGGGAAACCTAAATCTATGACTAATTCGCCCAATTGGCAAGGCCAAGACCCCAATAAACAAAAGATTATCCTCTACCCTTCCTAGGGCAGTCCTACTAGTTTAAAACAGGAAAGTAAATTGAACATCCTGAAAGGTTGTGAGGTATACCTGACTGAAAAAATCTGGATAGTTTTGTCGTATCAGGTCCTGCGGTTCCCAGGTATGCTCCTCCTGGCCGTGGTTCCTCCATAGAACTTTGACTAACGGAACCTTCTTGCGACGCAAGATCCGTACTCCTCTGTCATCGATCCGAACCGGCTCAAAGTTAACTTACCGGTCTGAAGCTACCGGCCCATCTGTTGTCGAAATCTGCTGTTCCGGGCATAGTAGATCCCTCCTAAGTGAGGAAATGTGGAACACGTCGTGTAATCCTGCAAATTTCGGTTGAAACTCCAACCTGTAAGATAGGGGCCCGACCCGCTCCAGGATCCTATAAGGGCCCATATACCTAGGGCTGAGCTTCTTCTTCCGACAACACACCCGTGAAACTCCGTGCATGGGCCGAATCTTAACGAAAACCTGGTCTCCCACCTGAAACTCTACCTGACGGTGTCGGGCGTCGTAGTACTTAGCCTGTCGGCTTTGCGCTTCCAGTATTCTTTCCCGTATTAGTCTCACCAGAGCCTCGGTGTCTTCGATAAAATCCGATCCCAACACCTTCGGATCCTTGTCCTGAATCCATGAAAGCAGAGTCCTGCATCTCCTTCCGTATAAGGCTTCATAAGGAGCCATCCTTATGCTGGACTGGTAGCTGTTGTTATAGGAGAACTCGACTAGTGGTAAAAGCTTCTCCCAAGGTTCGTTTAGATCCAAAATGCATAGCCTTAGGAGGTCCTCCAATGTCTGGTTGGTGCGTTCCGTCTACCCATCCGTCTAGGGATGAAAAGCTGTGCTGAAGGTCAGTCGCATGCCTAAGTAAGTCTGCACGGATCTCCACTCCCTGGATGTGAACCGACCATCCCGATCCGACATGATCGTCCTTGGCACACTGTGGTAACGAATGAACTGCTCTACGAATCTCTGCACCAGTACCCCAACCGAGTCATCTTTTATGATTGGAATGAATCTGGCCACCTTCGTCAGTCGATCGACGATGAACCAAATTGAATCGTTTCCCGTCCTTGATCGGGGGAGGCAATGAATGAAATCCATCGCGATGTCCTCATGTTTCCACTCCGGCACCGGAAGTGGCTGTAGTAATCCTGTGGGGTTCCTACACTCTGCCTTCACCAGCTGGCATGCCTCGCAATGAGTCATGAAGTATGTAATGTCCTTCTTCATCCCTGGCCAAAACATCATCTTCTTCAAGTCGGCCGTCATCTTGATGATCCCCGGGTGTATAGAATATCTGCTACAATATGCCTCCGCCATGATGTCCTACTGAATCTGGCCTCCTGCGGGTATATAGACCCTGCCTCTAAAATATAGCAATCCATCTCTCAGTAAATAATATCCCGTCGAACCCTCCTCCAAGGCTTGGAATATCGGCTATGCCCATGCATCTGTCCTCTGCCCATCCCGGATGCGGTCCCGAATATCATCTATGGCAACCATCGATGCTAGATACTCCATATACTGTTCTTGATCATTCTCGAACACTAAGGATATCTACATATCTCTGAAAGACCGTACTAGCTCTATGGACATCAGATGTGGTCCCTTCCTTGAGGTATCTCCTCTCCGGCTTAAAGCATCTGCCACCACGTTCGTCTTCCCGGGATGGTAGTACATGGTGTAATGGTAATCCAACCGAAACTCCACCCAACGTCTCTGTCTGATGTTGAGTTCCTTCTATGTGTCCACGTATCTCAAATTCTTGTGATCAGAGAAGATGCAACAGTGAACTCCGTAGAGGTAGTGTCTCCAAATCTTCAGAGCAAAGATCACTGCACCCATCTCCAGATCATGCACTGGATAGTTCTTCTCATGTATCTTCAGCTTTTTGGAGGCATAGGCTATTACGTGCCCGTTATGCATCAAAACGACACCCATCCCCTGGTAGGAGGCATCCGTGTACACTTGGAATCCCTCCCTTCCCGACGGAAGAGCGAGAAAGGGAGCCGAGGTAAGCCGACCTTTCAACTCCACAAAGGCTGCCTCGTACTGTAGAGTCCATATGAAAGGGGATTCCTTCTTCGTCAGGGATGTAAGAGGGAGTGCAATCCGGGAGAATCCTTCGACGAACTTCCAGTAATATCCGGCAAGTCCTAGGAAGCTCCGTACATCCATGGCTGCCTTCAACGGTGGCCAATCCTGAACTACCCGAATCTTGGCCGGGTCTACTGCCAACCCAGCACCGCTGATAATGTGACCTAAGAAGGCCACCTCCTTTAGCCAAAACTTGCATTTGCTGAACTTCACATACAGCTAGTGCTCTCGTAGCCTCTCTAGAGTCAGAGTCAGGTGTCGTGTATGCTCCTCCTCCGTCCTTGAGTAGATGAGGATGTAGTCAATAAATACGATGAAAAATACATCCAAATAGTCCTCGAATACCCTGTTCATGAGGCTTGTAAATGCTGACGGCGCATTTGTGAGCCCGAAGGGCATCACTGTAAACTCAAACAGTCCGTACCTACTACTCAAGGCGGTCTTCAAAATGTCTTCCTCTCGAATCCGTAGCTGATAAGAACTTAACCTCAAGTTAAGTTTCGATAAGAAATGCACTCCCTCTAGTTGGTCAAACAACTCGTCAATCCGTGGTAGCGGGTATGCATTCAGGATCGTCAGTCTGTTCAGCGCTCGATAATCAATACACAAGCAGAGACTTCCGTCCTTCTTCTTGACCAATAGCACCGGGGCTCCCCACGGTGAAGAGCTTGGCCGGACAAACCCTGCCTCTACTAGTTCCTGCAACTGGCTTTGGAACTCTGTCAACTCCTTCGGGGCCATCCGGTAAGGGTCCCTAGATGCCAGCTTGGCCCCCGGCACAAGCTGTATCTGGAAGTCCTGCTCTCGGTGCGGAGGTAGTCCTGGCAGTTTCTATAGAAAGACTTCAGCAAAATCTCGCACCACCGGGATGTCTGTCACAGACTCCTTGACTTCCTCCATCTCAAATAGAATCTGATAAACCTCCTCTCCCTGCAGGTGGGCCTTAACGGCCTGTACCGAAGATAAGAGTATACGAGAGGCAGGTCTTATACCTTCGATGATAATGAAAGAGTCCCGTGCCTCACAGTGATCCTCTTTGCTTGGCAATAAATCTGGGCCATGTTCCAGTGCATCCATACCATTCCCAGGATCAAGTCGTAGTCCTTCAACTTCAAAAGCATCGCTGGAGTATCAAACTCCTTCCCACCGATTTCTACCTCCATGTTGCAGTGATCCGAGGTAAGGAGTTCAGATCCATCGGGTAGTCGCACCCTCATCTCTGAGCCCGTGAATCGCTCCACGCCTTCCACTCCTTCTACGAACGTCTCCGACACGAAGGAGTGAGAAGCTCCGGTATCGAAAAGCGTGCGGGCAGGCTTGCCGCTGAAGAAGACTATACCTGGGGTGGTTAAATGTCTTAGGATTCTATAACGTGTTTTCTTTCCTATTTATTCTATCTAGTGCAGTTCTACAAATTTGTCAACTGAGAAAGGAGAAATTCTTTTAAAACAATTAAACATCTTCGGCGTACCTACTATGACCTGCTCTGGGTTCTGAGGCTGTGCAAGCTCCAAAGCATACACCTGCTCCCTTTCTTGTCTACGATCTACCCCCTGGTATCCACGTCCTCGGCCACGACCTCGACCTCCAAAGTACTGCGCTTGCTGGGCAGCCGGTGGAGCTGGTGGGGGTTCCCCTCTTATAGGACAATTTCTGTGGATGTGCCCAACCTGATGGCAGTGGAAGAACTCTGGCGGGGGATATGCCATTCCCCCGAGTCTCTGGCCTTCCCGTGTATGAAGAGGTGGTGGAGCCACCACCACTGGCTCCCTTGTTTCCTATCTTTCCTCCTGATGAGGATGGTCCTTGACCCTTCTCCCGTCCGTGATACGGGCTCGTCTCTGATCATTCCTTGCTCCTCGACCCTAATCCTCCGCTGGCCGTTTCCGGCCCCGAGTAGCTTGCCAATAACCCTCTATCCTCTTGGCCATCTCTAATATCCGAGGTATTTGCCCATCAAATACGAACAGTAGGGACTCCCTCAAGTCCTCCCGTAGGCCCTTATAGAACCTCTTGATTTATCCTGCCTCATCCAGTTAATAGGAGTCCGCAAACTGGGCTAAATGGTTGAACTTATGGTGGTACTCTACTACTGTCTTATTGTACTGCTTCAGCTGCAGGAACCTGTCCTCTAGCTCATCCTTAGCTGACTGTGGAACAAAATGCTCCAATAACACGGCCCTGAACTCCTTCAAGTAATCTCTGTAATCTCCATATCCGTAAAGGTCATGTCTAGTAACGTCTTCCACCATCTCTTGGCTTGAGACTCCAAGCAAGAGACAACCAATGGCACTCTCTCCTCCCAGGGGCACCGTATCCCTGTCAATATCTCATACATAATGTCCAGCCATTCTTCCATCCGGACAGCTGACACTGTGCCTAAGTAGGATGGGGGAGAGAGTCCTCGGAAGATGCTCAGCCAGTTGGCCCCCGGGTTTGGCTGCGGAGCCGGAACTTCCTGAGCCCTGAAAGCCTCCAGAATGGCTGTCAGAGTCTGCCCCATCTCCGACTGTACGAACAGAGTGGGGACCGGGGGAGTTGGTGCAAAATTCGGAGTCTGCTGGACTCCAACCTGTGGTGTAGGCTGTGATGGAGGCTGCATATCAAAAACCGACTGTAATCAATTGACTCAAGCCTAATTAATAGTGGACAATTGCATGTGATCCCCACATGGGCACACCACACTTCCGCTGCTTAGTTTGTCCCCAAACTAAACTCGAGCGGGGGTGACCCAGGGTTAGTGGACTGCTACTCTTCTAATCGAGGTTTGCTCTGACACCACTTGTAAGACCCCATTTTTTATTTCTTTTAAAAACACCGGGGTCTTAGGCCCAGAATCGCTGCTTTGCGGTGACACCTTGACGCCCTGAAGGGTCATCTCCACAAAGCGCCGATTCTACCTGACATTTCGATCACAGAAAGGTAGCATAATAAAGTAAACACAAGTCCACAGAAAAATCACATATCAGAGTAATAAAATCTCCACGAAGGGAGAGTCCACAGAATAAAAATGTACTGAAAATAAGGGCTTAAGCCCGATACATCAAATCCTCACTACATAGTCACTCAAGCGGAAGCAAAATAAAACACTACTAGAATCAGGGACTCATAGTCCCAGCAGTCTGAACTCCTAAGCTAGACTGCCCTATCTCCAAACGGGCCGACCTCCGGGGCTGCTCCTCCATGCTGGGCTCCACGATCCCTTAAATGATGTGGTCTGAAAACCGTTAGTCTATAAGACTAAGTACTATCATCCCCCACCCCTTCCCCCATGGCCCCTAGGAACCGAGCAGAGAGAAAGAAAGGGGAGGACGTGAAGGTGGAGAGTAATCAAGAAACAGATGACAGTGGACCTATTCTAGCAATTTTTTAGTACATGTGGCAGTAAAGTAAAGTATGAAAAGCAACCTTAAATTATGTGTGGTAACGCATAAGCCAAGGGATCTTCTGCAGGGCTCCCATCGTATAAAGAGTCCCATACCAATTTATACGTTGGGGTGTCGGTTATTAACAACAATATATATACGAAGAATTTGACCATAATTTATAAACTTGCCCACACAAGCTTATAGACCAAGGGGTCGTTTTGCAAGTCTAATTGTGTAAGCATCTCAGACCACTTACACAATAGGTGACAGAGGTTATATGCAATGATTATGTTATAACATGCAAGTGGGTATGATATGATCATGCAAGTGCAACTCACCCACCAACCTCTGTGTACACAGACCTTTAGTTCCCCCTTTCTGGAGCCGAACCTCCCAGGATACCTTTGTAGTGGAAGACAGAAGCGGTGGGTTGGGCCTCGCCCACCTCTAAACCAGTAAAGCACTACCAGTCAGACCTATCTTATGCCTCAACGCTTGGTGCATGAAGCGGACTCCTGCGTACTCTTGCCGGCTGGCGCACCGGACTTCTGATAGCTAAGAGCTAACCACACATGCCGAGCCAACGTATTAGCATTGGTGCATCGACCACTAACACCGAGGGATGACCACCTTATAACTTATGCAAATGTAATATTAATGCGTTTCCACCGAGCCAAAGCTCCTCGGACTATCCCGTCTGTCTCCACAATAACCGAGCCTACCGCTTGAATATCAAAGTCAAACTAACTTCCCGAGACTCCGGGGGTGTGTAAAAGTGAACCCCTAATTATTCTACTTGCTCTTTAAGATTTATCACTCCTACAGTTTACGTTAGCCCAGGACTGCCCCCGGTATACCCCGTGAAGGGCTCTCAAAGGGCACTAGGAACTATGATGGTAGCTGAAGCCCATCGTTTCCTTTCACAAGACACTTATTGTTATTGGTTGATTCCCTTTACCCATTCCCTTCCCATATTACAGTAGGCTAATCCTAGGGTGATTTTGACTCTTCCTCTCCTCGGGAAAGACGATCTTTCGTCGAACCCGAGCACCTCTAAACTTTAGCCCAACAACTTCTCACTACTCTTCCTATCCTTCTATGGTGAATTCATCCACATCTATCCAACCCAGCAAAATGACTAACTCCTACACAATGTCCAATCATTTCCTATTGCAACTAACCCAATTTGTCAAATGCAGACCAACCTAGGCTATATGTCGAACCGGATAGGAGATAATCCAAATAATCATCCAAATGCCCTAAATTATTTACTGGAGACTTATTATGGTACAAATAGACTAATCCAAAAAATTGTAATTTTCCTATTTTATCTGGCATTTAATTAATTTCCTAAAAGCTTCCAAGGGCTACCAGTTTGAACATGAACTACCCTAAGTACTCATGCAAGATGCCTAACAAAATTATGATAAATATTAGGTTAACTCAGTAATGTAAATCTAAGGTATCATAATTTTCCTAGCATCTAAGGGGTCTTAAAACTATTTTAGAAATAATTTCTATCTTTCAATATTAATGAAACAAGTACAGAAAATTGTCATCCAAATATTATGAATTAATTATATTGAGCTAATAAAACCTTAAAAACATCATATGCCAAGTTTCATAATTTTTCAGCAGAGATTATACTCTAAATAAAATAATTACCAAAAACCTCAATATTATGGACTTGTAAGGAAAGTACTGTAATCAACCCTCTAAAAATTATGAATAAATTACTACAAGCATATTTAGGCCTGAAATCATCTGTGCCTAAGTCTCATAATTTTTCAACAGATATATCATCTATGAATAATTTTATACCATCAAACCCCTTTTTAATCATTTGTGCAAGATTTGATCAAACAAATATTATACTAAAAAATAAGGGGCAACAATTTCAACCTAATACATTCACTGCCAAAGTTTCATGGGGTTTCAATGAACTGAATGATTCTTAATAATTAAAACATTAATTAGGGCTATATCATACCTAACAAATGAAGTACCAAAAATATTGCTCATAAAATTCCTATAAAATTACTAAGGGTTCTTTCTACTTTAAAACTCATGCTCCTTAAGTTTCACACCCTTTTGATGAGTTATATTGGCTTGTGTTATACAAAGGTGATTCTACCCTAACTCTAGGGTTGGGGTTTTAAGGGGTGTATCAATCTCTAAACCTCCTAAGATTTTGGCCAGAGGACTTTAACTTTACTAGTCCCCTCTCCACCAAAAATTATAATCATACAAGGACATTTGACTATATGCCCTTCACAAATCCCCCCAAGACCAACCTAAAGGTTTGAACTTGGGTCTTAGGGCATACCTACCCCAAACCACCCTAAAAACCATAGGGGGATGATAAGGGTCAAAACAAACAATGGCCCAAGTTTCAGCCACTAGTGATGTGGTTTGGTCACCTAAAATCACAAAGTGCACTTTTTGATCAAAATACCTCCTTAAGGCCAAACTAGGGTTTGGTGATTCCCTAACAAAAACTCATCCAAATGTGTTTAAATTTTGTACAGAGCTAGGAACTAATACCAGGGACCACTCACCAAAATTTTGAAGGGTTTGGAGGTCATTAGACCACTTAATTAAAATACCCTAGTATTATTAAATAATAACAAAAACCATAAGACAAAGTATTCCCAAAAATTCCCATTTTTGTACTGACCCTATGTATGACTAAGGTTGACCCCCTGCCCAAATTTCAGGTCATTTGGACAAGGGATGAAGTGTGGGCACCCTTTTTCAATCTCAGGATAGCCCTAGGTATAAGTCCCACCAAAATGGATGCCTTGGTCCAACCAGAGGTCCAAATTGGTTCAAATTAATTTTGGATTAAAGTAGACCCCAAGGTATACAACTTTTATGTTTCGCACTTTTTCATCAAAGGCTCCTAACTATTTTTAATATTTATTTCAAAATACTATAAATAATATGACAGAAAATCAATTAAAATGAAATATTTTCATTTGATCCAGCACGGATCTTGGCGCAAATCCAAGGGCCCGGGCTCATCGTCTACCTCCAGTCAACGGTTAAGATAGCCCGAGCCTGGATCCACATCCATCCGCCACTGCCTCCCATCTCGGCCCTTCCCCGGCAAGCCACCACCACCAACACCTCCGTCGAGGTGGCGGCTATCGACTTGCGGCGACTCGGCCGCCGAAGGGGCGAATTCCGGCGGTTCTACCAAGAGAATTTCTCGGCCGAAACCATGAAAACCAGAACTTGGTTTAGGCTCAATTGAGCCCAAACCTTGAACCTAGGCATTGTTATGATCTAACCATAAGACAAGGAGAGGAGGAGGACCTTTCCGGCGGACTGAAGGCGAGAGGAGTGGCGGACACCATGGACGACGGTGGAGGCGCTCGGCTTCTGCAATAGCACAGTGGGACGGCTTGTTCCTTCCAGGTGAGAGTTCGAAAATGCTTCACTCTTCCCACTGATGATGTTTAAATGGTCAATTGGGGAAGGGAGTGGCTGGATCCTTCATTGCCCATCAAAGCCATTAATGACATGGCTCGGGTTGAGAGGAGGGGGGCTGAATATGCTCCTTGGTTGTCGGGAAACGGCTGGAATCAACTCCTCTTCCCTAGAGGAGTTTATTGCAGCCATCAAGGGTGGCTGTTTGCCTCCCTTGGCCGAGCCCCACTCCATTTCTCCTCTTCCCAAAATTCTCTCTCCTCCATTAAAAAGGAATGATGCTTTCTCTCTCTCTCTCTCTCTCCTAGTCACCATGCTGACTGGTCAACTCTCTAGGATAAGTGCAGCCAATATAATCCTAATAATTAAAAAATAAAAGTTAGCCTAAGGGGAAAAAGACTTGAGCTTGGGTTAGCCCAATTGGGCTAGGGTTTGACTTGACCTTGGGTAGAGTTGACTTTGGTCATCATGACCATTTGGGTTGACCCCAATGGATCCTTATCGACTCATTGGCCCCTCTTTAGGTCTAAAGAGACCTTTGATAGAGTTATTTGGGTTTACTAAGGGCACCTTGTCCTTATATAGGTCAATTGCCCAAAGTAGGCCTAGGTGGGTCCTTGGCCAAATTGGCCACCTAGAATTGACTCCCATGGGCCCATAGGGTTTTGTTGGGCCTTTCCAAGGGTTGGTGAGGTCTTGGAGTCCTGGTGAAACCACATGATCATCCTAAACTAGGGTTTAGGAATCCACTATTTGCAAACCATCTAACACAATCACCTTTATTCTCAAGTCCACCAGATCTTTTAGGTTCTCTAGGGTCTTGTCATGACCTAGTCATGACAAAACCACTCTTAGGGGGTGTAGTTGGAAATGTGATGTTACATCAGGTACTTGCTGCTTAATTTCATTTCATGTCTCCTTCTCACTCATCTTTTGCAGAGATTAGCAGACGCTTGCAAGTTCCCTCCAGGTACTTGCAACTTAATTTCTTTTTCTGTCTGCTACTCACTATTATTTTGCAGAGATTAGTAGATATTTGCAAGTTCCATTTAGAAACTTGCAGCTTATTTTTCTTTCATATCTGCTACTCACTCTTCTTTTGCAGATATTAGCAGATATTTGCAAGTTCCCTTTAAGTACTTGCAGCTTACTTTTCTTTCATATCTGCTACTCACTCTTCTTTTGCAGAGATTAGCAGATATTTGCAAATTCTCTTCAGATACTTACAGCTTAATTTCTCATCATGTCTGCTTCTCACTAATCTTTTGCAGATATTAGCAGATGCTTGCAAGTTCCCTTCAGGTACTTGCAACTTAATTTCTTTTTGTGTCTGCTACTCACTCTTATTTTACAGAGATTAACAGATAATTGCAAGTTCCCTTCAGGTACTTGTAGCTTATTTTTCTTTCATATCTACTGCTCACTCTTCTTTTGCAGAGATTAACAGATATTTGCAAGTTCCCTTCAACTACTTGCAGCTTACTTTTCTTTCATATCTGCTACTCACTCTTCTTTTGTAAAGATTAACAGATATTTGCAAGTTCCCTTCAGGTACTTGCAGCTCAATTTTCTTTCATATCTGCTACTCACACTTCCCTTGCAGAGATTAGTAGATAAATGTAAGTTTCCTTCAGGTACTTGCAACTTATTTTTCTTTCATTTCTTCTACTCACTCTTCTCTCGTAGAGATTAGCAGATATTTGCGAGTTCTCTTCAGGTACTTGCAACTTACTTTTCTTTCATATATGTTGCTCACTCTTCTTTTGTAGAGATTAGCAGATATTTGCAAGTTCTCTTCAGGTACTTGCAGCTAAGTTTTCTTTCATATCTACTTCTCACTCTTCTTTGCAGAGATTGGCAGATATTTTCAAGTTCCCTTAAGGTACTTGTAACTTACTTTTCTTTCATATATGTTACTCACTCGTCTTTTGCAGAGATTAATAGATATTTGCAAGTTCCCTTCAGGTACTTGCAGCTCAATTTTCTTTCATATCTGTTACTCACTCTTCTCTTGCAGAGATTAGCAGATATTTGCAAGGTCCCTTCAGGTACTTGCAACTCACTTTTCTTTCATATATACTACTCACTCTTCTTTTGTATAAATTAGCAGATATTTGTAAGTTTCCTTTAGGTCCTTTCAGCTCAGTTTTCTTTCATATCTTCTACTCACTCTTCTCTTGCAGAAATTAGAAGATATTTGCAAGTTCCCTTCAGGTACTTGCAACTTACTTTTCTTTTATATATGTTACTCACTTTTCTTTTGCAGAGATTAACAGATATTTGCAAGTTCCCTTCAGGTACTTGCAGCTCAGTTTTCTTTCATATCTACTACTCATTCTTCTTTTGCAGAGATTAGAAGATATTTGGAAGTTCCCTTCAGGTACTTGCAGCTCAGTTCTCTTTCATATCTGCTACTCACTCTTCTCCTGCAGAGATTAGTAGATATTTGCAAGTTCCCTTTTGGTACATACAGCTTACTTTTCTTTCATATCTGCTACTCACTCTTCCTTTGCAGAGACTAGCAGATATTTGCAAGTTCCCTTTAAGTACTTTCAACTTAATTTTCTTTCATATCTGCTACTCACTCTTCTTTTGCAGAGATTAGTTGATATTTGTAAGTTCCTTCAGGTACTTGCAGCTTAATTTCTTTTCATGTCTGCTTCTAACTCTTCTTTTGCAAAGATTAGCAGACGCTTGTAAGTTCCCTCCAGGTACTTGCAACTTAATTTCTTTTCATGTCTGCTTCTCACTCTTCTTTTGTAGATATTAGAAGACGCTTGCAAGTTTCCTCCAGTACTTGCAAGATATTACCCTTCTATACATCCTATCATCTTTGTTTTGCAGACCTCAGTGGAAGACATTCAAAAGTCTTCTTTGTTTTGCAAAAGCAACTCAGGTATACGCAAGATGTGTCTTTTTTTTGCTTGCATTGACTCTTCCTTTGTAGGAAAAAAATAGGCACTAACACGTTTTTCTGAGGAGATACATCAGGTTCTATCTCTCCCTGCATCTTATTTCTTCAAGGGGAGGATCACGATTTTCATGGGTTTCCTACTTTTTCGAAGTTCCCTTCGATACTTAAAAAGTGGGGGGATTATGTTAACCCAGAAATCGGCGATCCATCCTAAGGTAGCCAGCTCGCAAGTCGCAGCCTGCTCCTGGTTCCCCCTGGAGTTCGTGGCCTATCTCAGCCCCCTTCTCTGGGTCAGGCAGATTGACTCCTCTTTCCGCTCAGACCATGCAGTTAGGGAGGTCACCCGGTATAACCGCCCAGGTCGCGCAGCAACCGTTCGTTCTGCAGGGGCTGTGGACTTCTTCAATAGTCTGCCCCTGCAGGCCGCGCGATTAGTTCGGCTTACCGCATAATGATATTTTCACTCAACAGGAGCGGACTTCCTATTTCCCTGATCAATGGAGGCGAGCTCCGATTCACCATGCCCGCTTAACAGAGGCGGACATCCCCCTCAGTCCGCCCAATGGTTGTCTAGATTTCCCAGCTCTGATCAAGTCTTGCCGAACTCCTGACATGTCCGCCAGCCTGTACAATACGGCGCAGACTCAAATCCAGCTCGCTGCCAGATAACACCAGCTACCAGCTCCACCTCACCAGCATGCGCAACCTTCCTACTTTAGTCTGCCAGGTCGCCAAGCTCTTGTCGCCCAGTAGATGCGACAAGCCTCTAGCGGCAGAGGCGGACTCGTTACTCAGTTCTCCAGAAGGTTGCGACCTACTCCTCCATCCCATCAGAGAGGTCGACCTACCTCTTCTGTCCGCAACATCTCGCGGACTTAGTCAAAGATCACCACCCTATCGGGGGTAATGTTACCAGGACCGTCTCCAGCCCGAGCCTATAAATAGTCCCCCATACCTCTCATTCGGGTGGATACACCATTGATGATACTTCAGTCAGCCAAGGCATCAGATCTTGCGGACCCCAACATTTAGTCCACACGGTCTCCACGGTCAAGCCCTTGTGGCATGCCTTGGCTTTAGCAACCTCAGCTGCCCTCTCAGCCTGATCGCGCATTACGCTAAGTATTGAGTAGCGAACTGCGGGATCAGCTTTTCGCGCTATAACACCCCGAAACTCAAAAGAGGGACGGGTGATGTTTTGAGCCAAGTCTAGGACTTGGACAGGTCACACGGCCTGGGACACGGGCGTGTCCCAGGGCCGTGTCAAGGGAGTGTTCGGCTACGAGTCGCAGGGTCGACGTTTTGGCGGTCAATGATCGTCGGGTGAAGGCACACGGCATGAGACACAGGCATTTTCCAGGGCATGTCGTGCTCTGGCGATTTGCCGTTTTGTGCTGTGAGAGCTACACTGCCAGGGACACGGGCGTGTCACATGGCCGTGTCCGTCTCGGGTCATTTCTGGTCCTGTATCATGTGACACGGGTAGTGACACGGGTACTAACACGGGTGTGTCATGTGACACGGGTAGTGACACGGGTACTGACACGGGCATGTCATATGTGACACGGGCGTGTCGGATGCCGTGTCACAAGCCGTGTTCTGGTCAGGCATCCCTGGTGTTGGCGAATGAGTGACACGGCCATGCACACGGCCGTGTTGCAACCCGTGTTCGGCCCAAGATTTTCTAATTTCAGCCTAAATCGTGGCCGTCCGTTTCCTTGGCTTAGGATCCGACGGCTCAGGGCTGTGCTGGATGGGTTATACCCGGGATTGGGGGATTAAACCCTCATTTCTCTTAAGGTTTCTCTTTCTAAAAGCTAGAGAGAAGGGAGAGCAAGGAGGAAGAAGAAGGAGGTCAACTTTGTCCGCCAGTGGAGCTTCGGAGCTCCGATTCTTGATCCGAGTCCGGATCGGCGAAGGCAAGGCCAATATGATGCTTTCCATCCGGCTAGATCGTCATGGCGCCGAGGATAAATGCTAGGGTAATGATTTTCATCTCGAGCATGTGAAGCTCTTCTTCCTTTGCATGGGAAAACCCTTCTCCCGCGAGTGTGTAGCGAGATTGTGATATTCCTTGGGGTAGATATGTAAAGTCCCCCTTGTTAGAGTACGGAATTGTAGTATGGACATAGACATGATGTGTGAAGCCTACCCAGACATGTTGGTCTGGATCGGTGATGATTTGTTATGTATTGTTAGCCAGAGAAGACTCCGAGCATTTTGATTATTTTCAGGTTGCTATGCGTTAGAATGCATCAGGGAATCTTGGGGATTAACCCCAAGGTGCACCCGAAAACCTGGACAGAAACACATTTCTGTCATATTGGTGGCCTGGGAGCCAACCGGGTACATAGCGGGGCTATGTACCGTATTTGATTGATAGTTGGGACTGGGGAAGCTTAGCCGGCATCAAAGGCCAAATGGCAACGACGGGGTGAGCAATGAGCTGGTGGACCCCTACCCGCTCCATCTGCTCGGTTAAAGTGACCTAAAGTTTTACGTGAGACTTGCCGAGGTTTTGAGAATGAGTCTAGGCTACAGCTGAAAGGACTAAATTCTCACGTGGTTGCCGCCCCTTGGGGGTGGTGGTGGAGTCAAGGACCGGACGGGGTTCAGTCTGGCTTCGCCGAGTAAGTGCCCTAAGAGCACAAGGTGTACGGCCTTGTGCGCGTGCACCTGTGATGTGATGTCTCTTTGCTTTATTGCTTGTTTTGCTATCAAGTGCAGGGAAGGAGCTTTGCCGCCCCGATCTGGGGGCAGAATCGTTATAATTAGGTCAGTTTAGATGACCGTTATTTTTGTTTACCACCGTGCAGTAGATTGTTGCTTGCAGGTGCTGCGGAGCCAAGTGGTAAATAGTGGGCTAAAGCTAAAGTTGCTGTGCTGACCCTCGAAGGCCAATTTTTGAGTGTTTTCCTTATGTACTCATGTGCGACCGGCCTGCGTGCCGAGGTTTGGAAGACACTTTTATTAAGCAAACTCTTGTAAGGCCATAAGGCCATTTTTATTTGTGTATTATACTTTCCTATGGGTTTGAGTAGTGGACATTCATGCATGACTGGGTTCTTTTTACTTGTGCAACTTAATAATTTACTTCCGCTATATGCTCCGTGTAGGACGTTGTGATTGGTTGATTGGTTTCGATGAGTAACCAACCGGTCTGTCCGTAGTATATGGCATCGGGCCCCGGCCGGACCTACTGCTATATGCTATGAGATGGATAGGAGTGTTACAATTTTGTATCAGACTACCGGTTTCGGTCAAGCTTAAAGGAATTCGTGGACGAATTCACTTTAAGGAGTGGAGAGCACATGTGTGTGTGTCATCATTATTACATGAAAAGAACCCATGAATGTCCACTTAGGAATAAAAATACACATGTTTGGGGAACCTCGTGTTCCTATAATTGTTTTTTCAATTTTGTTCGTGCACTTATCGGTGTTTTGTACGACTATAGGTGTCCGAGAGTGGAGCGTGGCAGCTTGAGCGCACGTTTTATGAGCAAAGTGCTGCACCAAGCGACGTGCCTGAGACCCCTACTTCTTTGGAAACCATAAGAAGAGTGGTTGAAGCAGTGTTCGCTATGACCAACGCACAACATGGGAGAAATGTGCAACCCTCTATCCCTGAGATGGCCCCAACACCGTGCGGTATGTTTAAGCAAAGTGCATTTGGAGGTCCATTAGGGCAGCAGATGAGCATGATTATGGTGCAGGGAGCGCATTCAGTTGACGAATACTTGCAGACGTTCCTTATGGTAAGGCGCTACCCAGGCTTTGAATGGGAAAGCGAGCAATCTATAGTTGATAGATTTTATAATGGCCCGCGCAGCGAGTTGCGTATCCTACTGCTAGTACCAAAGCTATTGGGATTCCGAGCTTTGGTGGAGTTGGCCAGAGCCTTGGAAGTAGAGTTGGGGAAAACTCACCAAATACCAGTGGATAGGGTACCGAACCCTGCAGATCCTAAAAAAACTACCTACCGCAAAATAGTAAGAAAAGAGGCTAGATCATCTGCTAGCCAAACCACTTACAGCTGAAATTCTTGTGGCAAGAAAGGGCACTTTGCCAGAGATTGTTGGGAGGGCGCTCAGAAGACAACGAAAGCTATGGCAGGAGCAGTTGAAGCCTCTGGTGTAAAGGAAACGATGTTCAAAATGACAACCTCAAAATCTGGGTACCGTAGGTGGTGCAAGAAGGCTAGGAGGTCGGGTCTAGTCCCTTCCTCTAGTACATCCGGAGCGAATACAGTCCAATCCCTGGATGCATGCTTTGCCTGTAGAAAGCTGGGGCACTATGCCTGGGATTGTCGAAGTGGACGCCCAATGTCCGAAAAGAAGCCAGGGGAAATATCTGAAGAGAAGGGCAAGGCGGTGGCGTTCACCACATCGCTGTTTACTCCGGCCCAACCGGGAGTGGACATCCTTGGACAGCAGGAGGCCATGTGGCCGACTGTCGGGATGTCAGGTATGGTTTTCTTGATAGCAAACTAGCTTGTTATACCTGATACCTTATGCATATTAGCTTAGGACTGGAGGTTTTAGGCTTTGTTTGGATTGTTGGTAATCCGGCGAGAGCCTTGTTCGATACGGGAGCGTCACACTCCTTTTGTCTGAAGGATTTGTAGCGCACATCGTAGTACCTCCTTCGATGGTATAGGACAAATTGGATGTGTAGTTTCCTAGTGGTTGTTCAATGCACGCAAAGAGAGAGCCTTTGTCATAAAGGTGCGGGTTGGGGGTCAGGAGCCCGACTTACAAGCATCGTTACTGCCACCATGGGAGGCTATGAAGCTTAAGCCTATATTGGATAGTTTATCGGGTGTAACTGAATATCCTGATGTGTTTCCCTAGAGCCCCACCATATCGTGAGATCGATTTCACGATTGAGTTGTACCGGGTGCCAAACCTGTGTCACACTCTCCTTATAGGTTGGTACCTAAGGAAATGGCAAAGCTGAAGATTCAACTCGACCAGTTGTTAGAGCAGGGTTATGTGCGTCCAAGTTTGTCGCCTTGGATCGCACTGGTCCTTTTCGTTAAGAAGCAGGACGGGAGTTTGCGGCTCTATATCGTTTATGGGGAACTGAACAAGTTAACGGAAAAGAGAAAGTGCATGATCCCAAGGATTGATGATCTCTTGATCAGTTGGTCGGGTCATCGGTATACTTAAAGTTGGATCCTAAGTCTGGTTAGTATCAGCTAAGGATAAGGGAAAGCAATGCCCCAAAGCTAGCGTTCGACGCAAGGTATGGGCATTCCAAGTGTGTGGTCATACCGTTCGGACTGACTAATACACCATCAATGTTCATTTAAGTGATGAACAGAATGTTCAGGGAGTGCCTAGACCACTTTTTGATCGTCTTCATCGACAACGCATTGGAGTACTTGAAGGGCGAATAATATAACTTCTGAATACCTACTTTTGGTTTTGGGGACGCAAAGGAGGAACCATTTATACGCCAAGTTCTCCAAACGCGAGTCTTGGGTTATCCTCGGTTGCACTCCTTGGTCCTATAGTTAGTAGAGTGGGAGTGCGTGGATCCAGCATTGTTAGTCACGATACGAGGGTAGCATGTGTTGTCTCGGTTGCGGAAGTCCAGAGTTTTCTGGGGTGGTCGGCTACTACAGGCGCTTTGTAGAGGACTTCTCGCGGATAGAATTACCCCTCACAACGTGGTCAAGGAAAAACTTAAAAGTTTGTTTAAGATGCGCAAGTGCGCACAAGCTTTCGAAGGGTTAAAGAGTTAGTTAACCACGGCGCCGGTACTAAGTTCTCTGAGTGGGACCAAAGGCTTTGAGATCTACAGCACTGCCTCGGGCAGTGGATTGGACTGCGTGCTGCTGCAGCATGGTAATGTTATGGCTTATGGCTCGCGCTAATTGAAAGAGCATAAGAGGAATTTCCCAGTCCGCCATCTTGAGTTAGTGGTCGTGTGTTTTGCGAAAAACTTTGGAGGCATTATTTGTACGGCGTAAAAGGTCGATATTTATACTGACCATAAGAGCCTGAAGTACATGTTGGGTCAGAAGGATCGGAACATGAGGCAGCTGAGATGGATGGAGTTCCTGGGGGACTATACATTCAAGATTCATTATGTACCTGGGAAGGGCAATGCAGTTGCGGACGCGTTGAGTCGCAGGGCTCCAGCCCAAGCAAACTGGTTGGTTGTTCATGATGAGAGGCTAGTGCAGGAGTTGGAGGCATTGGAGATCTGTTGTGTGGACAAGCAGACTAGCGCCAAAGCATTGTTTAACTGGACGGAAGTTCAGTATGGCCTGGCTGATCGCGTTCGACAGGCATTGGAGTTCGATGGCACCATGAAGGAGCTTATGGATTCAGCGTTGGATGGGTCAAATTCCCAGTTTTCAATTGAGGATGGGCTGTTAAGGAAGGACCATCATTTGTGCGTCCCAAGCGGGGGAAATCTATGGGCGGAGTTGATGTACGAGGCTCATAATACCAAGTACGCAATCCACCCAGGGAGCACGAAGATGTATCGGGACCTAAAGAAGCTGTTTTGGTGGCCAGGGCTCAAGAAGGACGTGGCACTGCTTGTGTCTAAGTGTCAAACTTGCGCCATAGTGAAGGCAGAGTGCCAAGAGCCTGGGGTTCTTGAAATCCTTGCCTATCCTAGAATGGAAGTTCGACGACATATCGATGGACTTTGTGCATGGCTTGCCAAGGTCGCAGAAAGGAAACGATGCCATCTGGGTGATCGTAGACCGGTTAACAAAGATGTCGCACTTTATTCCGTATAGGAAGGATGGTTTAGTGGAGAGACTGGCAAAGATGTTTATGGATAACTCTTACAGATGCTGCCAAGTGCAAGCTCCTCGTAACGTCCATTGATGGAAAGGCAAGAGAATGGTTTTATGGATTATGTCCTAAGTCAATCGCTTCCTTTGCTGATCTGCGGAGGGAGATCTTGCTTAGATTTTATACCTCTTCAAAGAGGAAGAGCGCTCCTGAAGCCCTCTTTAAGATCAGGCAGCGTTAGAATGAGACTTGGTCTCATTTCGTGGATCGCTTTTAGAGAGAGATTCTGGACGTTGTGAACGTCGATCCAGAAATGTACTGAGTTGCTCTAATGAGTGGTTTAAGATAAGGGCCACTAAAATTCGAAGCTAATGTCTGAGAGCCGAGGACATACCAGGAGATGATTAGCCTTGCTAACTCAAACATACAAGGTGAAAAGAGCAATCCCAGCTTCATCTCCAGGCTTGTAATAGAGAAGGATTCTTCTTCTTATAAGCAACCCCTGAGGTCTCCTCAGAAAGATTTTCAATCAATGAAGGGAAGGAAATTTCAACGTCATCGACACCCCTTCCCATGCCAGGATCACTTCCAAGGTCAAAGATTGTTATTGCCAGCCCCACCAGCTCATCCAGTACAAGCTCCGCAAGCAGCTTCAGTTCATCTACAGCATGATGAAGACTTGTTTGAGTCCGAACTAAATGAGTCCATGCAGGAAGTATGCCAAGTCATGAAGGGTAAGGCTAATTACAAGAGTCCTTACCAACCGTCAGATCAAAGATCAAAAGATTCAGATCCGTTCTGTGAATTTCATAGAGAGAAAGAACATTCAACCGAAAATTGTCGAGCACTTCGCCAGTTTGTAGAAAGAATGCTGAAGCTGGGAAAATTCCGTAACTCTTCCCAAAGAGTGATCATTCTGATCCATCTACTTCAAAGGGCAAAGAAGTAGAGAACCCCTCTCTTGGCTAAAAAGGGACAAACCAAGTCAACAACAGCGATATTTATGAAACCATCCACGGTAACGATGAAGTACCCCTTAGATTGTTACAAGTCTTAGCTGAATAAGGACATCAAAGTCCCCAAAGCTCCTCGTAACCATGGCTGGTTATTTTTGCTTTACATTCTTCAAACATTATTTCTCTAAAACACTTCTAAGTGTCTTTCATTCATTTCAATACAATTTTATGTAAGAGATCCCATACTGACACATTTCCCTTTTTGGAGTGCCTCCTCCTCTATTTTATCTTTGCTGAAGGGTTCACTGAACAACTGAGATATTGTCAAGTCTTGTTGTTCCCTCCATAGATTGTTCTCGGGCGTAAAACCATGATGACCACATGCAGTGTGGAGTGTTCTCGTATGTGCAGTGGGTGCCGCTCAATCTATGATGGTGAACTTTAGGGCTTCAGATCCTAGCTGGTATCTAACACACAGTGAATATCAAGGGAGGTCCTAGTGTGTTAGCTTTGTTGTTCTTTGCTAGGGATACATTACAGTTAATATGATCTTTGCTTGACAATCAATGGCGATCAAGTGTAGCCTTGTCTCTTCGATCATCTCATGACTGTAATAGTCTAATAATCTATGGTACTCTCAATCCGTTCTTTCGCGGGGCCCACAACTTCGCTGATCTTTCCAAAGATAATCAATGTTATAGACCACTTGGCGCACCTAGTCTTACAATTCAGTGATGTTTGTAACCTGATGCATGAGAGCAGTGTATCATCTGTTTACTTCTCAGGATTTTGTGCATGTCTCCCTTTTGTGCCCTTTCAAGGGAATGCGACTAGTCTTCTCTAAGTAGGACTACACTCTTGTTTACCTTTCTTGAGCTGGCGATGCATAAGCCCCTCGGGGAACACCTGAGGCGTATCCGACATTTTTTGGTCATCTTCGAGTGAAGACCTCCTTTTATCAACTGCCTTTTTAAAGGTTAACATATTAAATCCAACCTATCTAAAGGATTTGCAACATCTTTTTTGCTTATGTCCATCTTATATACTCGGCTTTCATGAAGCTCTATTAGATGATGGTTGACAAGCTCTCTATTGCTCTTATTGGAATGTTTCTGACACTAACTAATAATCAGAGAATCTGGTTCTCTTTATTGAAAAACTATTCCGCTAAATTATAGTCAATGCTTTCATCTTACTGATTAGAATTTCATATTGGTATATCATATCTAACCATGCAAGATGCTTATTGTTGTGGCTTGACCACTACTTGATTTTGCTTACTCAGTCAACATCAGGATTTCATGGATATTCCTTCTGTAGTATAATCATATCTATCTAATCGCAATAACTTTTAGCAGAAGATTTATCAATAAACTCCTCAGGTACTCGACTTACTCTTCTCTCATATCATCTGTTCACTCTTCTCTTACAGAGATTAGCAGATATTTGCAAGTTCCCTTCAGGTACATGCAGTTTACTTTTCTTTCATATCTGCTACTCACTCTTCTTTTGCAGAGATTAGCAGATATTTGTAAGTTCCCTTCAGGTACTTGTAGCTTAATTTCTTTTCATGTCTGCTTCTCACTCTTTTTTTGCAGAGATTAGCAGACGCATGCAAGTTCCCTCCAGGTACTTGCAACTTAATTTCTTTTCGTGTCTGCTACTCACTCTTATTTTGCAGAGATTAGCAGATATTTGCAAGTTCCCTTCATGCACTTGTAGCCTATATTTCTTTTATATCTTCTACTCACTCTTCTTTTGCTGAGATTAGTAGATATTTGCAAGTTTCCTTCAAGTACTTGCAACTTACTTTTCTTTCATATCTGCTACGCACTCTTCTTTTGCAGAGATTAGTAGATATTTGCAAGTTCCCTTCAAGTACTTGCAGCTTAATTTCTTTTCATGTCTGCTTCTCACTCTTCTTTTGCAGAGATTAGCAGACGCTTGCAAGTTCCCTCCAGGTACTTGTAACTTAATTTCTTTTCATGTCTGCCACTCACTCTTATTTTGTAAAGATTAGCAGATATTTGCAAGTTCCATTCAGGTACATGCAACTTATTTTTCTTTCTTATCTGATACTCACTCTTCTTTTGCAGATATTAGCAGATATTTGTAAGTTCCCTTCAGGAACTTGCAGCTTACTTTTCTTTCATATCTGCTACTAACTCTTCTTTTGTAGGGATTAGTAGATATTTGCAAGTTCCCTTCAGGTACTTGCAGCTCAATTTTCTTTCATATCTGCTACTCACTCTTCTCTTGCAGAGATTAACAGATATTTGCAAGCTCCCTTCATGTACTTGCAACTTACTTTTTTTCATATCTATTACTCACTCTTCTCTTGCAGAGATTAGCAGATATTTACAAGTTCCCTTAAGGTACTTGCAACTTACTTTTCTTTCATATCTGCTACTCACTCTTCTTTTGCAGAGATTAGAAGATATTTGCAAGTTCCATTCAGGTACTTGCAGCTATGTTTTATTTCATATCTACTACTCACTCTTCTCTTGCAGAGATTAGTAGATATTTGCAAGTTCCCTTCAAGTACTTGCAAATTACTTTTCTTTCAAATCTGCTACTCACTCTTCTTTTAAAAAGATTAACAGATATTTACAAGTTCCCTTCAGGTACTTGTAGCTCAGCTTTCTTTCATATCTTCTACTCACTCTTCTCTTATAGAGATTAGCAGATATTTTCAAGTTCCCTTCAGGTATTTGCAACTTAGTTTTCTTTCATATCTGCTACTCACTCTTATTTTGCAGAGATTAGCAGATATTTGCAAGTTCCCTTCATGTACTTGCAGCTCAGTTTTCTTTCATATCTACTACTCACTCTTCTCTTGCATAGATTAGCAGATATTTGCAAGTTCCCTTCAGGTACTTGCGACTTACTTTTCTTTCATATCTGCTACTCACTCTTCTTTTGCAGAGATTAGCAGATATTTGCAAGTTCCCTTCAGGTACTTGCAGCTCAGTTTTCTTTTATATTTGCTACTCACTCTTCTTTTGCAGAGATTAGCAGATATTTGCAAGTTCCCTTCAGGTACATGTAGCTTACTTTTCTATCATATCTGCTACTCACTCTTCTTTTGTAGATATTAGCAGATATTTGCAAGTTCCCTTCAGTTACTTGCAACTTACTTTTCTTCCATATCTACTACTCACTCTTCTTTTGTAGAGATTAGCATATATTTGCAAGTTTCCTTCAGGTACTTGCAGCTTAATTTCTTTTCATGTCTATTTCTCACTCTTTTTTTGCAGATATTAGTAGACGCTTGAAAGTTCCCTCCAGGTACTTGCAACTTAATTTATTTTCATGTCTACTTCTCACTCTTCTTTTGTAGAGATTAATAGACGCTTGAAAGTTTCCTCCAGGTACTTGCAAGATATTACCCTTCTATGCCTCCTATCATCTTTGTTTTACAGACCTTGGGGAAAGAAATTAACATGTCTTCTTCGCTTTGCAAAAGCAACTCAGGTATACGCAAGACATGCCTTTTTTCTCTTGCATTGACTCTTCCTTTTCAGGATAAAAATAGGCATTTACAGGTTTCTCTGAGGAGGGACATCAGGTTCTATCTCTCCCTGCCTCTTATTTCTTCGAGGGGAGGATCACGATTTTCGTGGGTCTCCTACTTTTTCGAAGTTCCCTTCGGGACTTATAAAAGTGCAAGGATTATGTTAACCAAGAAATCGGCGATCCCTCCCAAGGTAGCTAGCTCGCAAGTCGCGACTTGCTCTAGGTTTTCCCTCGAGGTTGCGGCCTGTCTCAGCCCCCTTCTCTAGGTCAGGCGGATAGACTCCTCTATCCGCTCAGGCCGTGCGGTTAGGGCGGTCTCCCCGGTCTAACCGCCCAGGTTGTGCAGTAGCCATTTGTACTGCATGGGCTGTGGACTACTTCAACAGTCCTCCCCTGCAGGTCGCGTGGTTAGGTCAGCTAACCGCGTAATGATTTTTTCACTCAATAGGAGCCAACTTCCTATTTCCTTTATCAATGGAGGCGAGCTCCAATTCACCATGCCCGCTTAACAAAGGCATACTTCCCCCTCAGTTCGCCCAATGGTTGTCTAGATTTCCCAACTCTGATCAAGTTTTGCCGGACTCCCGACATGATGTCCGCCCAGCCCATACAACACGGCGCAGACTCAACTCTAGCTCGCCTCCAGGCAGCAATAGCTACCAGCTCCATCTCGCCATCATGCGCGACCTGCCTCCTTCAGTCCGCTAGGTCGCCAAGCTGTTGTCGCCCACAAGAGGCGATAAGCCTCCAGTGGTAGAGACAGACTTGTTACTTAGTCCGCTAGAAGATGATGACCTGCTCCTCCAGCTCACCAGCCGAGGATAACCTGCCTCTTTAGTCTCAGCATGTCGCGGACTCGGTCAAAGCTCAGCGCCCACCTGGGGGTAATGTTACCAGGACAGACTCCATCCCAAGCCAATAAATAGGTCCCCATACCCATCATTCGGGTGGACACACCAGCGACAACGCAGTAGTCAGCCAAGGCATCAGATCCTGCAGACTCCAACATTTAGTCCACGCGACCTCCACGGTCAAGCCCTTGCGGCCTATCTTCTCTTCAGCAACCTCAGCTACCCTCTTAGCCTGATCACGTAGTCCGTTCAGCCTTGAGTAGCGAACTACGGGATCAGCTTTCCGCGCGGTCTGCCGACATGCTTGGTCAAACCGCGCGGCCTCTGGCGCCCTCTTCCCTCTAGCCGCCAGTTTCGCCCTTTGTACCCTTTATTTGATTTCCATGTAAAGGGGCAATCTTAAGCTGTTTTATCAATTCATAATCAAAGGAAAGCCCGTTGTAGGAGTGGCATTTAAGACGCGGCGGGCGAACTATGTTATTTTCGCTACAAGCAGCCCCTTCTCTTTTCCCCTCTCTTGGTCTCAACCATCAATCCCAACCGTCAAAGTAACCATTTGCTCGACAATTCCTCATCAACCTCCTTCTTATCCCTGCATCCCGGATCGACCGTGCTCCACTCTCGAACAAGCTAGCAGAAGAGTGCATTTTCCGCATAAACATTAGCATAATTAATCATCCAAATATTCTTAAATAAATATACTGGGGTTTATATCACAGAAATAAGAGACTATGCATTTTTCCATAATTTTCAAAAAATTATTACCCCTACTTTTAATTTAAAACTCTCAAGGGCAAAATTGTAAATCTATCAAATACATAAGATATAATACTCAAACAAGCTCATGACTTTTTCCAGAGATGTAAGACATCCTATTAAGGCTTATATCAAAAGTTTAAAATTTTACAAGGTAAGTAGACCTATATCTCTTTTTTATTTCTAAAAGAGCATATTTTCTAATTATTCAAAATAATGGGATTTTTTATCCCAAAAATCCCAATCTTTCCATGGGAGGTATATTTCATCCCTATGAGCCTCTGTCCAACATCCTATGGACATGTATTAAGCCAAATGGCTAATTTCAAATTTTTACAGTTGGCACACCATTTACAAATCTACCCCACCATGCATGTTGAATTTCCCTAACATGCAGAGGTCCAAATGGACTAGAACTTTACCATGGTCATATAATGCCCCAATGGCCATGTTACCCAAATTTGGGGGACTTTGGAAAAGGGAATCCCCCTATATTCATTTTATTTAATAAATGAAATTTCTATGAAAACTATAGAAAATTACCCCAAAAAAATTTTGATTTTTGGGCAGGGTATAAGTTTAACATAAACACATGCATGGCCTAAATTTCACTGCATGTGGACTTAAGGTTTGACCTAGGGATCCATTTGAATTTTTGCCTTATCCTAGGAGCAGACTTAGGAGAACTATCCTACAGTGAGCTACGGTGCTCTAAATTACATCTTTAGGGTGCCAAATTAAAGGTAAGACCTAGATTTACCTTTTTTATGTTGGAAGTTATTTCTTGAAATGCCCCTAAGAGACCAAATTTAAGCATGCAAAATGTCTGTTTTTATGTGACAGAAAATGAAATGAAATATAATAACCCTATAGTTTTATATGAATAATATGGAAGGGATTTGGTCATCTTCCCCGATAGCTGACAGCCACAATTGATCCCTCCTCTAGCAACTTCAACTTGTATTTCCCGGCCACCTCTCGGCCTCCCCGGCTGGCTACCACCACAACAACCTCCGTTGAGGTGGTGGCAAACGATTGGCGGCGAAATGATGGTCGGAAACCACCTCTCCGGCAATCTCGAGCAAGCTCGGTAAAAATATTCTCTTCCTCACATGGTATCAGGATCAATTGAGATCGATATCTCTCCTAAAAGTGCTATATAGCTAGCACCGAGGGAGGGGAGGAGAAACGGACCTGTAGCCGCGCTTGGCAGCGGGTTTGGTGGTGGCGAGCCATGGCCGACAATGTCTCCGGCGAACTCACTTATTTCCTGGTTTCTCCGGCTATCTCTCGCTCCAACTATCAATATCCACTCGTCTTGTCTCATTGAAGGTGATGGTGGGGTGGAATGGAGGTGAGATTGGCTTGTTTAAGGACTTTGACTAAGAGGGGTAGCTAGGAGTGGCGGTTCATGGGTGGCCGTCCATGAGCATGGTTCCTCCTTACCGTCACGTGTCACCAAAGTATTGGACCATCCAATTATTACTTTAATTAAGTCTTGATCGAATGGACTTGGACAGCCCATATACATGTGAACAAACCAACACAGTTTTTCATACTAAAAAATACTCTAAGTCAAAAAGCGTTCAGTGGTGTTGGCATCACTCAACACCGTGTTGAGTGGTGTTGACACGACTCAATGCCGTCAGAATTCCAGAAACTCCTAAGTCAAAAGCATTGAGTAGTGTTGAGACCACTCAATGCCCCGTTGAGTGACATTGAGTCCACTCAATGCCTCTTTGAGTTCTGAACCTTCTAAGTCAAAGCGTTGAGTGGTGTTGAGACCACTCAACGCCACGTTGAGTGGCATTGAGACCACTCAACGCCTACACCTTCCTGAATTTTTTTCTAAATTAAGGCGTTGAGTGGCATTTAGACCACTCAACGCCAACAACTTCCTGAGTCTTTTATAACTTAAGGCATTGAGTGGCGTTGAGACCACTCAACGCCGCAGTGAGTGGCATTAAGACCACTCAACGCCTACAGCTTCCTGAATCTTTTCCAAGATAAGGCATTGAGTGGCATTGAGACCACTCAACGCCGCATTGAGTGACGTCGGGTTTACTCGACTCTTCCCCGAATGGCGTCGAGATCACTGGAGGCCTAAATTTTTTAGAATATTTTCTAAGTTAAATTCGTCGAGTGGCATTGAGTCCACTAAACACACTCGACGCTTTGTCGAATAGCGTTGAGTTCACTCGAAGTTTTCCAAGCTTGAGTCAATTCTCTTGACTTGAAAAGCATGCGAGGGACCTAGCGCGAAACGGGATGTTACAAGGACTCTCTCCTATGCCAATAATGAAAGTCAAGTACATTAGGCACTCTAGTCGGAGGACATAATACAGGTACAGTTCAGCTATTTCTCATTGCACAACTCGTCGCTCTAAACAATGACAATGACGTGGGTCAGCCTCTCCTTTCTCGTAAATGACATAACTCACATTATGTCACCCGGATGGCACTCACGACCATACCAAGTTGGGACAGCAGGCTCTACAACATCACAAATTAGCCAACTTGTCCCATGGACATAGGCCTCACACAGCTCTTAGGGAGCTACCGCTCGCGGTAACACTTTCGCCGAGAGGTACCTAACAGAACTCTAATTCTGCTCGCTTTTTTGGGTATTTCCTGGAGTTAACCTCCAAGACTCCCTACCATGCTCTATAACACTCAAAACCCGAAAATGGCATATAACACAGAGTCTTCTCCTGCACACAAATATCAATATAAACAACACCAATCCAAAACAACTTGTTTGGATGGGCTTCACACAACATGCATATATCAAAAGTCAAAACGAATGTCTATATGCAATATATGTCAGGGATGGACTAAATCGACCTGGAGAAAGTCTAGTTGTATGTTAATTAGCAAAAGAGGCTGTTTTATATGTTAATATAGAAACATAAGAAAACACACACATCCTAATGGGTGGAGTAAGATCATTACCCTTGAAGTTCTCTTTGGTGACATGAATCAAAAATACAATCAGATAAAAAGAATCGCACTGGGCCGCTCTCCATGGATCTGGACTCAGCTCGCAATTCAGAGCTCCAAAGCTTCGGCAATGGCAGAAATACTTCTCCTTCTTCTTCCTTTGCTCTCCGCTCTCTCTAACTCTTAGAAAGATAAAACCCTAAAATCATTGAGGTAAAAGCCCTCATCTCTTGGCCTTATACTAGCAGGGTTAACTCCCCACCGTCGGATCCTACTTAAAATCAACGAGTGGCCACAAATTAAATTAAACTTCCTGTTCTGAGCGCTACCGCCTTGCGGTATCAAGCCACCACCAAGAGGTAGCTTGGTTGATGGCTTCTTCAGAAATCCCACCGCTTAAACACCTCCACACAATCGTCAACACGTGGTTGCCAATACCTGGCACACTATCACCATGCGGTATCATACTACCGTCGGCACTAGCCCTTTAAGTCGGCTCGACATCCAGCACTGGTAAAACGGTTAGCTTAACATACTACCACCGGCGATAGCACTATCATTGGGCGGTAACTCACAGAGAGCTACGACAATTAAATCCGCAATACTACTGCCCATGATATCACTTCCACCAAGCGGTAGCATTCAACAAGCTATTTTAGTGTAAACTCTGGGGCGTTATATATTTCGTCACTAAAAGTCAAATTTTTAGTAGTGAAATGACCTCCTTATTGGGGGTCTTGTCAAATATAGAATAATTGAAGCTCCTTTTCCTCCTTTTAGAGTCTTCTGTCTTAATATATCTTCTGAATCTTCTGGCCAGGAGATTGAACATATCCTCTTCAGTGCAATTGACTACTCTCTAAGGGTAGAGATTTTTTCCTTTATATCAGACTCAACCCTACTCTTTAGGAGAAGTTTATAGGACTTGAGTTTTCCTAACAGGGCATCAGTAGTGATTTCCCTGTGGTATTTGGAATCTCTGATGCCATAAAACCTTAAATATCATGTACTTGGGAAGTACATGAGAAGCTTATCATTTATTTTTATGAGTGAAAGTTCCTTATCCAGTCCCTTAAGTTAACTCACAATTATGCTGAATTTCTCATAAATTTCAGCCACAGTCTCATCATCTTTCTTCTAAAGTTCTTATATTGGCATATGAGAAGCTACTTTTTGTCCTTTATTTCATCAGAACTTTTATCCATAAGTCTGGATAATTATTTCAATATTTCTTTAGCTGACTGGCAATCAGTCACCTTCTGGAATATCTCATCAAACATAATAGAGACTAAGATGTCCATTGCCTTTGCATCCAAGTCCTTTACTCATTTCTCTTCGAGCTATCCATGCATATCTTGAAATATGTTGTTTTGTAATGTTCCCATTGGCATCCTTCCTATTGGAACACCCTATTACTAATTTGGGTCAGGATCACTATGTTTATAGGATTATTGCTTTGACCTTATTGTATAGAGTAAAGGTCAACTAGTTAGGTCTAAGGCTTAGGACTTAGGTTGGAAGCTCTCCACAAGACCTCCTAGTTTCAGATGAGAAGCCCAGAAGAAGAATTCAACTTGTCGTCAAGCTCAGATCGACGAAGCGTCGAACCCAGTTCGACTATTTGTGAGTTCAGGTTGACAAAGCGTCGAACATAGTTCGACAATCTCTGAGCTCAAGTCGACGAGGCGTCGAACTCAGTTCGACGATCTCTTGGCTCAGATCGACGATTTCTGTCTTAGACTAATTCCAATATCTCTGAGCTAAGTTCAACGATAGTTGAGCTCAGATCGACGATTATTTTTTTGAGATCGACGATTTCTGGAATTTTGTCAGTTTGATAAGGATTTCAAATGTCTTCAACTCAGAGCATTTATTGCAGAAGATTTCTAGCCATTATAATAAATCTGGAGCAAGTTTCAAGGAAACAAAGGAGGAATGTTTTTAGTTTCTTTCCTACTTTGCTAATGGCTATCAAGAATTTTTGACAACTGGATTTCTTATTATCATTCAGAGAGAACAAGAATATACACAACATATACACAGAACAAATTCACACAGAAAGAAAAAGAAGATCAATAACTCAGAAAACAGAACAAGTTTTCTTTCTGATTCCTGCTGATTAAAAGTCTTCATCATTCACACTCCAGACAACAAACATTTCAGTTCTTGCTGGAATCATCTTTTGCTGGAGCATTCTTTTCATTGAAGACTTATCACCCTTGCAAAGCTTCCAGCTCCTGAACTCTTGCTAATCTCAGGGGGAGCTTTGACAACATCTCATCCACTTGTTTTTCTCTTTGACTGTTGACAGAGAAGACAACTTCACCATTTTTCTTTTTTCCTTTCCTGTAAAAGGGTTTTTGAACTCCCTTCAAAAGTTTTGCTTTGGTTCCTGATACCTCATCAAAACTCAGTGGTGGCAAGACACCTGATCAAAAAATCTGGTTTGGTTTTTGAGCACCTGATCAAAAGCTCATTGGTGCCCAGGACACCTGATCAACTCATCCTGCAGTGGATTCCTACCAAGGGTCGTAGAAGAGTGGATGTACCCAGGTTTTGGGGAACCACTATAGTTCCTTATGTCTTCTGGTTGCTTGCTATTTTATTTGCTGTGTGCTATGGATTTGCTTTTTTTATTTGTTTTATTTTGATTTCTGTCAAGCACTCTACACTAACTAAATTAAGTCTTCCACTGCTAGAATAATTTTCATATTTGCAAAATTATTTTAAAACACTCTATTCACCCCCCCCCCCCCCTCTAGAGTGAAGGATTGATCTTACACTCACTTTCAATTGGTATTAGAGGGAGGTTGGTTGTTCAGCCAGTTTGGTTGTTCATACAGGATAACACCTGAACCAAAAGATCTCTCTTAAGATACATCCTTAATAAAGGGTTATTTTTATTATATTTATTTTAATCTAAATCCATAGCACAGAATAAAGATTATGCTAGCACCAGACCTCCAGTGTGCAATCTCTCCAAGTTTGCACTTTGGAAGGCAAGGATCAGATTATACATGAATTCCATTGATGAAGATATCTTTAATTCTATTTTGACAGATTGCCCAAAGCCTCCTACAAGCACAAGTACAAATGTTGTTCCACCACCTTCAGGAACAGATGCTGATATAAAGAAATGGAAGGTTGTTAATACTAAAGCTATGAATATCCTAGCTCAGACAATGTCTGATGACATCTTCAAGAAGGTAACTGAATGCAAATCAGCTAAAGAGATTTGGGACAAGCTTTCTGAGATTATGTCAGGATCAGCTGATGAGAGAAAAGATAGGAGATCTCATCTTATCACTCAATATGAGAATTTCAAGAAAGCAGAAAATGAGTCAGTAGCTGACATGTACAACAGACTAAGCCTAATTGTCAGTGAACTTAAAACATTGGATAAGGAGATCTCTCTCACAGAGATAAATGACAAAATCCTAATGTGCTTCCCCAGCACTTGGGATTCAAGGATCTGGCCCATCAAGGATGTTAGAAGTCTGAATGAGATCACTACAGAAGCTCTATTGGGCAAGCTCAAATCTTATGAGTAGCTCATCAAAAATAGAGAAGAAGAGAAGAAGATAACTTCTCCAACAGTCAGGAAGGAGAAGTCAATTGCTTTCAAGGAAACAGAAGAACAGTTTGAAGACAAAGTCACAGGCAATGGAGAACTGATGAGCCTCCTAGCCAAGAGGTTCTACAAAATGGCCAGGAAGGATTTCATAAAAAGGTCATCCAGAGGCCAAGAAAAGCCAAGGTATGATAAATCAAATAATAAAGAGATTATTTATTATGGTTGCAGGAAACCAAGACACATACTGCCTGATTGTCCAGAAAATATAAACAAGGACAAGAAGAACAAGAGAGAAAAGAGAAAAGATAAAGACTCCAGAAGAAATCATTATGACAGATCCTCTTCCAGCAAGAACAAGCCACACTAGGAAGGGATTTGTTGCTGAAACATGGAGTGAAACAGAAGAAGATTCTAATGCATCATCAAGTTCAAGTGATGATGAGGATGATGCACAAGAAAAATAATTCTGCATGATGGCAATCAATGCATCTCAGAACAACACTGATTCGGAACATGAATCTGAATCTAAATCTGAACCAGAACTAGAAGAAGATCAGGTAATTGATTCATTTGATTTTAATTCTGAGGACTTCAAGTCTGAATTTAAAGCACTGTGTTTAGATCTACTCAACTCTGAGAAAGAAATTATCTCTCTCATAAATCAGTTATCTGAATACAGTACCTTATGTTCAGATAACCTCAAACTCTCAGATGAGTTAGAATGTTGTAGGGAGCAGAAAGCTTCACTGAAAAGTGAACTATCTAAGGCCAAGAAGTTTGAAGAAACCCTCAATGGGAGAAGTATCAAACTGATGGACATCACAAGCACAGTGAACTCAAGACTCAATAGTACACTGGGCTTGGGTGCTTCATCCAGCCATGTTATTGTGTTAAAAACTCCCATTAAATTTATCTATGATAAAGGAAAAGGAGTTGTGGAGGTAGCTAGAAAAAATTCTGATCTACCCAAAAATTACAAAGTTTAACAGATATCGTCGAACAGAGCTCGACGATCTTCGAACGGAGCTTGACGATCTTCGAACAGAGCTCAGCGATTTCATGCTGAATCGTCGAACTCAGGTCAACGATCTCTGATCTCTAAACACAGATAAGATAGATCGCTGAACGGAGCTCGACGATCTGACTCAAGATCGTCGAACTCAGTTCCACGATCGTCGTACGGAGCTTAGAGATATGACCAGTTCTCAAGAGGTATGTCAAAAATTAATTCTAGATATCCTACATTTCAAGGGTTCAATACTTATACTGAATGGATAATACCTCCTAGGAGATATCATCCTGAAGGATATAGGAGTCAACCAGAGATGTCTTTCATTTCTTATTTCAAAGGTTATCAAGCTAGACCCAAGGTAAAATGGGTCAAAAACAAATGAACTGTTATTTGTGTAGGTGAAGACCTATCCAACCATGGACCAGCATTGGTATCTGGATAGTGGGTGCTCCAAGCACATGACAGGAAGCAAGGATAACCTAATATCCTTCAAGGCTAAACATGGACCCAAAGTCATGTTTGGAGATTCAAACTTTGGACAGACCAAAGGATTTGGTGCAGTCCAAATAGGATCAGTAACATTCAAGAAGGTAGCATTTGTGGAAGGACTGAAGCACAATCTTATCAGTATCAGTCAGCTATGTGATGAAGGTTACAAAGTCACATTCAATAAATCTTCATGCCTCATCAAATCAGAAGGCAACAAAACTGTGTTGACAGGTAATAGAAGAGGTAACATCTATCTAGTAGATTTTCATTCAACCAAGGTAGACATCTGTTTATTTAATTCTCTTAGCAAACCTAATGAATTATGGCATAAGAGATTAGGACATATCAACCTTAGAACCATTGCTAGGCTATCCAAGGATAACCTTGTTAGAGGACTACCCTCTGGCCCCTACAAGAAGGAAGGACTCTACAGGTCTTATCAATTAGGCAAGCAAACTAAAAATAGCTTTAAGTCACTTAATAAGAGTGATTCACCTAGGATTTTGTACTTGTTACATATGGATCTGTTTGGACGCATTACTGTACAAAGCCTAGGAGGGAAATCTTATACTTTAGTAGTTGTAGATGAATTCTCTAGATTCACATGGGTGTTCTTTCTGAGGAAGAAGTCTGATAACTTCAAATGTTTGACAGAGTTTCTAAAATGTATACAGATTTAGTTTAATACTCACATAGCCCTGATCAGAAGTGATCATGGGACAGAGTTTGATTCTCTTCTTATACAAGATTTCTGTCAGAAGGAAGGGATCATGCACACTTTCTCAGCTCCTAGAACTCCTCAACAGAATGGGGTAGCTGAAAGGAAGAATAGAACCCTTATTGAATCTGCCACAACATTGTTGACAGATGCTCACCTTCCTCTATCCTTTTGGGCAGAGGCTGTGAACACTTCAAATTATGTTCTGAATAGGAGTTTGATACATAAGTTAAAGGGCAAGACTCCCTATGAATTACTCAAAGGGAAGAAACCTAAAGTTGATTATTTAGGATTTTTGGTTGTATTTGCTACATTCATAACAATAACAAGAAATACTTAGAAAAATTTGAATCCAAAGCTGATGGAGTGTTTCTGGGATACTCCATGATCAGTAAGGCATATAGGGTTTATAATAAATCATCTCATAAAGTTGAAGAAACTGTGCATATCTCTTTTGATGAAACTAATATGTCTTACAAGGAGAAGAGCACTTCTACCATAGACCCTTTGCAGGTACATTCTCTATCAGAGAATTTGGAGAGGCTACACATCATTAACAAAGATCCATCACCTTCATCCACTCAACAAAAAGCTGAAAGCAGTGAAAATGAAGATGACAGTCAGATGTTAGCAAGCCATTGTGACAATCTAAATGAAGAGCCAATTGTTGTTCCACTAGAGGAAACAAAAACACAGGTTGGTGAACAATTAACACCCATTGTTGATTTAGTAACAACAAGAGATCATCCAATCTCCCAAGTGATTGGAGACATCTCAGCAGGTGTGCAAACCAGAAATCAGATCAATCAAAATCTGATGCACACTTGCTTTCTTTCTCAAATTGAGTCTCAATCCATACAAGATGCAGAACTAGATCCAAACTGAATCATTATAATGCAAGAGGAATTAAATCAATTTGAAAGAAACAAAGTTTGGGAGCTAGTGCCAAAGCCAAAGAATCATCCCATTGTTGGAATAAAATGGGTATTCAGAAATAAGTTAGATGATCAAGGAGTTATAGTAAGAAACAAGGCAAGGCTGGTTGCTCAAAGATACTCTCAAGAAGAAGGCATAGACTATGACCGAACCTTTGCACCAGTTACAAGGTTAGAAGCCATAAGAATCTTCCTAGCATATGCAGCTCACAAGAAGTTCAAAGTATATCAAATGAATGTCAAAAGTGCATTCCTCAATGGTGATATCAAGGAAGAAGTTTATGTAAAACAACCTCCAGGTTTTATCTCTCTAACTCACCCTTATTTTGTTTATAAATTGCATAAAGCATTATATGGTCTCAAACAAGCTCCTAGAGATTGGTATGACACCCTAGCTTGCTTTCTCTTGGAAAATGATTTTAAAAAGGGTAGAGTAGATCAAACTCTTTTTATTAGAACCCATAAGTCCAATATCCTACTAGTACAAATCTATGTAAATGATATCATTTTTGGTTCTACTGATTCAAATTTGTGCAAAAGGTTCTCCAACCTAATGCATTCAAAATTTGAAATGAGTAGTATGGGTTAGCTATCCTTCTTTCTAGGATTGCAAGTCAAACAAAATGCTGATGGCATCATTATTTCTCAAACAAAGTATGCAAAAGAATTGGTTAAGAAATTTGGTATGTCTGATGCATCCTCTGTGAAAACACACATGCCTACTAATTCTGTATTAGATGCTGATGAACATGGGAAACCAGTTGATCAGACCACATATAGAGAAATGATTGCCTCCTTATTGTATCTTACAGCTAGTAGACCTGACATAATGTTTGCTACATGCATATGTACTAGATTCCAAGTTAGCCCTAGAGAGTCACACCTCACATTAGTTAAGAGGATTCTTAGGTATGTGAAAAGTTGTCCAAATCTAGGTCTCTAGTATCCAGCTGATTCAGGATTTGATTTAATTGGATTTTCTGATGCTGATTATGCGGGATGTAGAGTAGACAGGAAAAGCACCAGTGGAACTTGTCAGTTTCTTGGTGACAGACTTGTCTCCTAGTTTTGCAAGAAACAAACATCTGTGTCCACATCAACTGCTGAAGCTGAATATATGACAGCAGGTAGTTGTTGCTCACAGATATTGTGGATTCAAAATCAGCTCCTGGACTATGGCTACAACTTAGAGAAGTCCAAAATATTTTGTGATAATACTAGTGCTATTTCAATAGCTCAAAATCCAGTCCTCCATAGTAGGACAAAACACATAGGGATCAGGCATCATTTCTTAAGGGATAATGTAGATAAAAATAAAATTGAATTGGAATACATCCGAACTGATTTACAAAGGAGAGATATTTTCACCAAACCCTTGGATGAAAAGAAACACACTTTCTTTCTTAATCAGTTAGGAATGTTAGATTGAGGGAGTCTTAATTAAGTTCCAAGATCTTTAAACCTAAAAGAGACAAAGACTAGGCTAAAAATTTGAATTTCCTAGTGTCTATAGGTTTTCTCTGTCTATGAACTCCGCTCGACGATTTTTCTGAAGAGCATCGAACGGAGCTCGTCGTTTCTAGATAGTACTCAACTATCTTTCATTTTCCGTCGAACGGAGATCGACGATGTTAGGAATCGTCGAACGAAGGTCGACATTTTTCTAGATAGTGCTAAACTATCCTTCTCGATTAGCGATCTCAATTATCGTCGAACGAAGATCGACAATGTTAAAAAACGTCGAACGGAGGTCAATGATGTTAAGACCTTTCAGTTTCCCCTAGAGCCGTCGATCGTCAAACTGAGTTAAACGATCTCTCCTTTTCTGCGTCGAACCCTGATATAAAATCATTTTTTCAGGCATCGTTCTCCTTTGCGCTTTCATACTTTCTGCAAGAACTTTCTTTCCCTCCAAACTTTTCTACACTTGATCTTGTTTGTTTTTGCAGGAAATATGTCGGTCTCAGTCGCCGTTCTAGCCACAATGAAGTTCGACACTAGTTTCGACATTGACATGGAATCTTTCGAAGGAACTGATCAAATATTCAAAGACATTCTGGAACTTTTTAAGGAGCAACAACTTGTGAATATTATGACTTCCAGAATCAAACTAGCAGTAGATGAGATTAAAGAATGGGTCTATACTGCCCACAATCTGGATCAAAACACAGTTATTGGAACCATCTCAAGGACACAAGTATCCCTAACCCCAGCCATTATTATAGAGATTTTTGGATTAAGTACTGGAAATGATAGCATAGAACTATCAGGGGTAGAATTTACTAAAATGTTAGATAAAATGGGTCATAATTCTAAGAACCCTAATAAGTTGCTTGAAGAAAAATCTATCTATGGAGTACAGATTTCTAGCAGATGTTGTCGGCAAAGTGATATTGGCCAAACATTCAGCCCATGATACAATATCTAGACATCAATTCTGTCTAATGGCTGCAATAGTAGATAAGAAACACCGGATTTTCTTTGATTTGATTAAGAAAAAGATCACTAAGAATTTTGTGAATTTTGGAAGAATTTTGGGCCTATTCCTGCAGAATAGGTGCCCGCAGTTGTTGGTGTCAAATGGAATGCATATCAATGCATCAAAGAGGCTTTCTACAGCTCTATTAGGCAAGTGGGAGAGACATATTGTCAAACCCAGCAGGGCCCCATCAATAAAAGCTTCTTTAGGTGCAAGGACTGAATCAGTCACTCCTCCTCAGTCCACTGCCCCAGTAGAAGTGTTGTCATCCCCTTCCATATCCTCTCCTCCTTCTCCACATCCAGTTACATCTTTCATACCTTCATCTCAAATATCTTCTTCCTTCTCCCTTCAGGCCACCCCTTCTTCTGGGGGCCTAGATTCAGTTGTCACTGAAACTAGGCAGGGGGAGATGCCTTATGAAGAAGTGCTGCCCTCAGAGAATTTTGCTTCAGAAATGCAGATATCAGAAGTTCTAGTTTCAGAAAGTCCATCTTCAAAGCAAGTTTTAGTTCCAGCTTCAGCTCTAGTTCCAACCATCAGTCCTGTAGTAGATCTACATTCTTTATTATCATTCTTTGATTCATTTTATAGCAGTTATCTTCCAGCACCTCTCCCTGCTGAAGATTTAACTAGGGCTATAGTTCCCTTCTCCTGCTTGTTGGTACCCTAGTTTGGATTTGAGTTTAGTCTTCTCAATTAGTTTCTTGACCCATGATTTATCTATGGTCAAAGGTTAGTTGTTAGGTTAGATTTCCTCAGTTGTAGGATTGTCACTTATCCAGTGGAAATCTGGCTAAGTAGTTTTTGGTTCGACTATAGTCGAACGGTGCTCGACTATCGTCTATCAACTGTTCGACGATCGTCTATCAGTTGGTCAACTTTCGTCAGTCAGCAGATCGTCGATCTCTGAGTTAGTTCAACTCTTGTTAGCTCGACAATCTGTGGTCTCTGTCTCGTCGATCGTCGAACCCTGCTCGACATCTTTCGTCCAAACAGTTTGTTTGGTAGTTCGACTATCTGCTCTGATAGTTCGACTATCTGATTTGTTGTGATAGTTCGACTATCTGCTCTGATAGTTCGACTATCTGTTCTGTTGTGATAGTTCGACTATCTGTTTGATAGTTCGACTATCTGCTCTGTGTTGATAGTTCAACTATCTGTTTGATGGTTCGACTATCTTTTTGATAGCTCGACTATCTGCTTTGATAGTTCGACTATCTGTTTCGTTCGACTATCTGTTCTGATAGTTCGACGATCTCTGTGGTTCGGTCGACGATCTCCGTGGATCGTTCGACGATCTTTTGTCTACTGTTAGTAATTTTGTACTCCTTCTCTTCTGTGATTTATTTCCTATTTATTTGGCATATTTTAAAGATTATTTCATTGATTTTATGCTGACATTTCAAGGCAACCTTTTCCCCATCCTTTGTGCATAAGTCAAGTTCTTTCTGACAAAAGTCTTTTGTCTTATTAGTTGAAATATCTTTATGCTTTATCTGCCATGCTGTCCTTTATAGCCGTTAGACACAAAAGTCTTCTCTGGCCGTAAAGAGTTTGGTCTGATGTGACTTTCTCTAGTAATCTTTTATCAGATTGGATATGCAGCTTCTCAGAAAGCTTTATCCCTTTATAGGATGTCTGTCTGCAAGATATATTTTTGTATTGTGTTATTTGCAGCCCAGATTGCAGATCTCAGAAGAAGACAAAGTTCAAATAAAGATTAGAGCCGTTACAGAGGCTAATATTTAAAGAGTTCTTTTGAAAAAAAAAAGAGGTTCACACATATACATAGATAGAGAGATATACTTACAGAAACCAAGTTTGGTTGACACAGATATTCATATACAGATTCAAAACAAGAAGAACAGCTCTCAGTTTCTTTCACATTCAACTGAGAAGATCTACTTTCTTCAGCATTCTTCTTCAAATCCTGAGTTTATCCTGCTTACAGGAACATTCACACTCAGAGCCTCTAAAAGAAGAAGAAGCAGAAGAAAGAAAATCTGATTGAAGAAGAACAATCATTCTACATCAAGAGTCTTCTTCAAGCTGCTCCTTCAAGAACTTCAAGACAGCTCTCTGTCAAGAGTTCAGAAGAGTTCCTGCACCCTGAAGCAAGGCTTTCTTCCTGGATATTCTCTAAGCCAGGGGGAGCCTTGATTCCTTAGAGCTTTCTAGCTCTGTGCAATCCACTTGCTTCTCTAATCTTGTTTTAACAATAGAGAAGACATTCTAACTCTCTCTCAACCTCCTGTAAAAGGGTTATTACTCCCTTCAAAAATGAACCTTGGTGGCAGGGCACTTTAGCAAAAACCTGTGTTGGATTTTGAGCTCCTGATCAAAAGCTCAAAGGGTCTACTTGATCTACCTGAACTAGATCAGTTGGTGGCAGGGCACCTGAACAAAAACATATAGTGGATTCCTATCAGGGTGGTAGAAGAGTGGATGTACCTATTTAGAGGGAACCACTATAAACCTCTTGTGTCGTCTGTGTTGCTTACTTTAATTATTGCACTGTGGCTGTGATTAGAACTAACTAGGACTGCTAGTTGTTGTGATAGGACTAAAGCTGAAACTGTAATTACAGTTAGCTTTCTCTTGTGCACCACACTTTGTGTTAGGCTCTAGGGTTTCAAATATCTATAAACTCATTCCACAAACTAACTCTAAGGGAGTTGAGTAGATTGTCATAATTTTTTGAATACTCTATTCACCCCCCCCCTATCTAGAGTTGTATTTATCCTCACTTTCAATTGGTATCAGAGGGAGGTTAACTAACTGTACAGGCTAACACCTGAGTCACAAGATCCAGATAGATACCAAGTTTATAGACATTCACTTCATGGCCCAGTACAAGGATTATTCTAGCACTAGATCTCCAGTTTGCAACTTAGCTAAGTTCAGCATCTAGGAAGGCAAGAATAAAGTTATATATGAATTCTATTGATGAAGATATTTTTTCTTCTATTTTGACAGGACCTCCAACCCCACCTGCTGCAGCCAATGCTACAACATCTACAAATCTCAGTGCAGTGCCACCTCCAGACTACAATGATGCATACAAGAAAGCAAAAGTAGTTGATGCAAAAGCCATGAATATTCTGGCTCAGACCATGTCAGATGAAACCTTTCAGAAAGTGGTTGATTGAACTTTTGCAAAAGCCATGTGGGACTCACTGAATCAGATTGTAGCTGGTTCAGCTGATGAGAGGAAGAACAGAAGGTCCAATCTTATATCTCAATATGAAAACTTCAAGAAGACTGAAGCTGAATCAGTTGAAGCTATGTACACCAGGCTCAGCTCCATCATCAATGAGCTGAGAACCCTTGATAAGGAGATAACATTGACAGAGGTCAATGATAAGATACTGATGTGCTTCCCCAGCACATAGGATCTTAGGATCTGGCCCATCAAGGAGGCCAGAAGTACTACTGAGATCTCAACTAAAGCCCTCCTTGGAAAGCTCAAATCTTTTTAGCAAGTTCTAAAGTCCAGGGAAGCTGAAGCTGAAGCTAAGACTCCCACTCCAACAAGGAAAGAGCAAACTCTTGCTCTCAAAGCTGCTGATGCTTCTGAAGGAAGCCAATCCAATGAGGAGTTGATGGCACTCTTTGCCAAAAGGTTTCTAAAGATGGACAGAAAGGACTTCAGAAAGAAGTCTTCAAGATATGAAGATAAACCAAGGTATGATAGATCTCCTGCTAAAGAAATTATCTGTTATGGTTGCACGAAACCTGGACACATTCTACCTGAGTGTCCAGAGGAAAAGAACAAAGAAAAGAGAAAAGAAAAAGAACATCACAAGAAGCACTCCAAGTCCTCCTCCTACAAAAATAAGAAGAAGGAGAAATGATTTGTTGCTGAGACCTGGAGTGACACAGATGGGGAATCTTCCTCCTCAAGCTCCAGTGAAGATGAGGAAGAGAAGAAGGCAAAGGAAATTTGCCTAATGGCAATTGATGCCTGCAGCAATCACTCAGCTGTAGAGAGTTCTGATGATGATGAAGAAATGCCTACAGAAGATCAGGTATTATCTTCTTATGATTTTTCTTCTGCTGAATTTAAATCTGAATTTAAATCCCTTTGTTTAGATTTAATTAGTTCAGAAAAAGAAATTAAGGAGCTTAGAAATAGGATAGCAGAATCAGAAATCCTCTCCATTGAAAATGCTAGGTTAGAAGCAGAACTCACCAAGTCCAGTTAAGAAATAAAATTTCTTAAAAATGAACTAACTAAGTCAAAAAGATTAGAAGAATCTCTAAATGGTAGAAGTCTTAAGCTAATAGAAATTACTAGCATGTCAAATACTAGGACAGGTAATAATAAGCAAGGCTTAGGAGCTTCACCAAGTGAACCCCCCTTGGTTCTTAAAAATAATCTTTCAACTCCAGTAAACTTTATTTCAGCTGATGGAATAAAGAATACTGAGCAAGTAAATCTAGTTAACAAAGCCTTAAATAAAGCTAAGAGAGAAAATAGAAAGCAAAAATTTAAGGAAATACAAAAGTCGTCGAACGCTGCTCGACGATCGAAGGCTCAATGGTCGAACGATGCTCGACGATCTGAGCATCGATCGTCGAACGATGATCGACGTTCTCAATATGATTTTCAAAATAACAACCTGAACCTTAGAAATCCTACTGTAAATAGAAACCCTAGGTTTATTGACTCATCAACTGCATGGAGTATTCCACCTAGGAGATCCTATCCCTTAGGATATAAACCCCAGCCTGCTTATTCTTTTATTTCAAGTTTTCATTATGTGAAGAATAATGGACCCAAGGTTGTCTAGGTCCACAATGTCTAACTGTTTAATTTGCAGGTGAAGACCTATCCAATTACTAAAGACAAATGGTATTTGGATAGTGGCTGTTCCAAACACATGACAGAAAACAAAGAAAATCTGTCAAGATACATGGCCAAGCTTGGACCAAAGGTGATCTTTGGGGATTCCAGCTGTGGGCAAACAGAAGGATATGGTAGGATTACCATTGGAGCAGTAACATTCAAAAGGGTTGCATATGTAACTGGACTGAAGCACAACCTAATCTCAGTAAGCCAGTTATGTGATGCAGGTTATCAGGTATCTTTCACTCACACTCTTTGCAATATTACTTTAAATAGTAATGTAGTGTTAGTAGGCATTAGACAGGGTAATATTTATTTAGTAGATTTTAACTCATATCAATCTGAAATCTGCCTGTTTAATGAAGTAACAAATAATAATACCTTATGGCATAGGAGGCTTAGCCATGTTAACCTCAAGAACATATCTAGGTTATCTAAATACAACCTTGTTAGAGCTTTACCTTCTTGCCCCTACAAGAAGGAAAGCCTATGCAAGGCTTGTTAATTAGGCAAGCAAACCAAAAACTTCTTTAAATCTGTACATAAATGTGATTCACCTAGAATCTTGTATTTATTACATTTGGACCTTTTTGGCCCAATAAATGTACAGAGTCTAGGAGGGAAGTTTTACACTTTAATGATTGTAGATGACTTCTCTAGGTTCACTTGGGTGTTCTTCTTGAGAACTAAGGCTGATAACTTCAAAGTTCTTACAGACTTTTTGCTATGTGTGCAGACTGAGTATTCTACTCATGTGGCCTTGATCAGAAGTGATCATGGTACTGAGTTTGAGTCTCTTCTCATGCAAGAATTCTGTGAGAAAGAAGGTATCAAACATATCTTCTCTACTCCTAGAACTCCCCAACAAAATTGGGTAGTGGAAAGGAAGAATATAACCCTGATTGAAGCTATTGGAACATTATTGGCAGATGCTAACATGACTCTCTATTATTGGGCAAGAGCTGTTAGCACATCTAATTATGTCTTGAACAGATGTCTTATACACAAGCTTAAGAGTAAAACTCCTTATGAGTTGCTTAAAGGAAAGAAACCTAAAATTAATTATTTTAGAGTCTTTGGTTGTGTAGTGTATATTCACAATAACAACAAAGAATACCTTAGAAAGTTTGAAGCAAAAGCTTCAATGGGAATTTTTCTTGGATATTCCAATGTAAGTAAAGCTTATAGGGTCTTTAACAAATCAACATCTAAAATAGAGGAGTCTGTGCATGTTTCTTTTGATGAGTCAAAGATGTTTTACAAGAAGAAGGAAACTTCTCCTTCCTCAAGCTCATTGCAGGTAGCTGAGTCATGCAAAGATGTAACTCAAGAGATTCTCCCTCTTTCAACTCTTCATATCACTGATTCAGACAGTGATGAAGACACTGTGGAAGCAGTTGCTGTACCACCAACAGTTGATCCAATTCCTCAAGAGGAATTAATCCAAATTGTTGTTGAAGATCACTTCCCACCTGCTGATATTGTCACACTTAGAGATCATCCTACATCTCAAGTGATTGGTGACATATCATCTGGTGTGCAAACAAGACATCAATTAAGACAGGATGTGATGCATGCTTGTTTCCTTTCACAGATTGAGCCCCTCACCATAAAAGATGCTGAGCTAGATTCCCACTGGATCATTGCTATGTAAGAAGAGCTTAATCAATTTGAAAGATATAAAGTATGGACTTTGGTTCCAAGACCTAAAGGCCAACTGATCATAGGCACCAAGTGGGTGTTTAGAAACAAGTTTGATGCCCAAGGAATTATTGTAAGGAACAAAGCTAGGCCTGTAGCTCAGGGCTACAGATAGGAGGAAGGTATAGACTATGACCAAACATTTGCCCCTATTGCAAGGCTAGAGGCAATAAGGATCTTTCTAGCCTATACAGCCTATATAAAGTTTAAGGTTTTTCAGATGGATGTCAAGAGTGCATTCCTAAATGGTGAGCTAAAGGAAGAGGTGTTGGTTGAATAACCTCCTGGGTTAGTCTCTTCAACTCAACCCTCATTTGTTTACAAGTTGCAAAAAGCTCTTTATGGACTTAAGCAAGCACCCAAAGCCTGGTATGAGACTCTAGCTAGTTTCCTGTTAGAGCACAACTTTGTTAGGGGAGTAGTTGATAGAACCCTGTTTGTCAAGCATCACAAGGACACCATCCTGTTAGTTAAAGTTTATGTGGATGATATTATTTTTGGCTCCACTGATCCCAAACTTTGCAAAAAGTTCTCTGACCTGATGCATTATAAGTTTGAGATGAGTACTATGGGTGAGCTGTCTTACTTTCTTGGTCTCCAAGTAAAGAAAGATGCCGATGGCATCTTCATCTCCCAATCCAAATATGCCAAGGAATTGGTAAAGAAGTTTGGGATTGCTGATGCTTCAGCAATGCATACACTCATGGCTACTAATGCAGTTATAGATTCTGGTGATCAGGGTAAGCCAGTTGATCAGAAAAACTATAGGTCCATTGTTGGTTCCCTATTGTATTTAACTGCAAGTAGACCAGATATAATGTTTGCCACATGCCTATATGTTAGATTCTAGGTCAACCCCAAGGAATCTCATTTGATTCTTCTTAAGAGAATTTTGAGATACTTGAAGGGATGTCCAAATTTAGGACTGTGGTACCCAGCAGAATCAGAATTTGAGTTAATTGGATACTCTGATTCTGACTATGCTGGTTGTAGAGTTGACAGAAAAAGTACCTCAGGAACATGTCAGTTCCTGGGAGAGAGATTAGTCTCTTGGTTCTGTAAGAAACAGGCTTCTGTCTCAACTTCAACTACAGAGGCTGAATATATAGCAGCTGCTAGTTGTTGTTCACAGATCCTGTGGATTCAAAACCATCTTTTGGATTATGGGTACACACACAAGAACACCAAAATCATGTGTGACAGTACCAGTGCTATCTCAATTTCATAAAATCCTGTGCACCACTCTAGGACTAAGCACATTGAGATTAGACATCATTTTCTAAGAGATTGTGTGGAAAGGAACAAGATCAGCCTTGAGTTCATATCCACTGACCTTCAGTGAGGTGATATTTTCACCAAGCCCTTAGATGAACAGAAGCATCTGTTCTTTTTGGTTCAACTAGGCATGATAAATGGAAAAGACTAAGTGTGACTTCTGCCTTTGTTGAAATCTGTTTGAAGATCATCGAACGACGTTCGACGATAGTCGAACAGGTTGAGCCTATCGTCGACCTATGGTTGACGCTGGCTCATTTGCTTGTGAAGACAGAAATAGTCGAACGATTGCTCGACTACTCTGCCTTAGGAAACGATCGTCGAACGACCGTTCGACTATCGCTTCTACTATCTGTTAAAACAGGTCGACGATTGTCGTTTTAATATAAAACCGATGGTCGACCTAGGTTAAGAGATCGTCTTCTTAGTAGTCGACAGAGCTCGTCTTTTTGTATTCCATCTTTCTGCTTGAGCTCTGCCCCGCGCTTTCTTCTCTTCGCTTCTCTCGTCTTCTCCGACAAAATCGATGGCGATTGCTCCAGCTCTCCTGACAACGATGAAGTTTGACGCCGGTTTCAGCGTGGATTTCAACTAGTTCAGCGCCTGCGATGCAGAGATTATAGAGATGCTATAGCTCTGCAAGGATCAAGGACTGGAAAAGCTTATGTCCACAAGGATTAAAATAAACATTCCAGAGATCAAAGAATAGGTTTACTCTTCGTCTTCCAGCAACAAATTCATGACCGGGACAATAGGCGGCGAAGAGGTAATCCTGACTCCTGCCGTACTGGCTGAAATTTTCGGATTATTGAATGGTCAAGAAGAGTATGACCAAGATACTCAAGAGTATGGAAGAATGCTCGTAGAGCTAGGACATGATGAGGGCATTCCTACAAAGTTGCTGAAAGTAAACATCCTAATGAGGATAAAGTTCTTAGCAGAACTGGTTGGAAAAGTGCTATTGGGTATGCACTCTTCTCATGACAACATCACCAGGCAGCAGTTTTCCTTTATGTGTGCCCTTGTCAATAAGAAAGAGATTAATTGGGCAAGTATAGTATTTGATTTGATCAAGAAGAAGAACTCCAAGAAGGAAGTAACTCTTGGAAGGGTGATAGGAATATTTCTAAAAGAAAATATCCTCAACTGTTGGGTACAGTTGCTACATCCATCAATGCTAGTAAGAAGATGGATCCCACTTTGTTTGTTAAGTGGAGGAGGAACATCCAGAAGCCCTCACCAGCTGGGGTTGCTCTTGCTGCATTTGAGAGCACCAGGACTGTATCAGTCACATCCCACCTACCTGAAGAAGGCTCTTCAATTCCCCCCATTCCACCTTCATCTGCATTGCCATCCACATCTACTGCATTACCATCCACTTCCACTGAAGTGCCATCTACATCTACTATCTCTCTTCCACTAGATTCTTCCACTATTCTCCATGCATCACCTCCAGCATCTCCACTTCCCTCACATCTTGCTAGGATTTCATATCCTAGTTTTGATCTGTTAGTTTCTGAGATACTACCCACTCCATCTCAGTCACCACTTACACCTCGATCGAGATCATATTGATCTTCCCTCATCCACTCATAAGTCTCCAGTTCACAACATATCTCATCAGGAGACCACCGTACCTGATGATCTTCCATCTACTGTGATTCCCCCACCATCCTTTGAAATAACTCCAGCCTTCATTGCAAGCATTATGGAGCTAATTACTCCTTCGATCAAAATCATGATTGAAGAAGCAATTGCACCTCTTGTTTCTTCCATTTCTTCCCTTACTCAATCCATCATAGCCCTCTCCAAATCTGCTGAGCCCTCTTCATTTAGGGGCCATAGTTCAGTACCTACTAAAATCAGGCAGGGGGAGATGTTCCAGGAAGATGTCTCAGGACTTCCCCTGATCTCTCTCTCAGCTGAAGCTCAAGAAGAGACTCCTTCAGAAGAAATCCTGAAAGCTGCAGATACAACTTCTCTTACAGTTACAGTTCCAGACCCAGCAGCTATTCAAGTAGCACAAGTCTCAGATCAGAGGGCATCTGATATTATAATGGAAGCAGAATTTGCTGTCAAAGTTTGCCTTGAAGAATCCTCCACTCCCATTGTTGCTCTGTACCTAGAGGGAGTCATCACCTCCTTTCTAGATGATTTATGGGAGTTGGGAAACCCTGCAGGTAATTCTTTATCTCAATTCCTTGACAAGATAACTGACATGTTAACATGTGAATATCTTGAAGTTATGATGCTAGCCCATTTAGAAAATCTGTGTGTTCCTGATACTACAGATCCAGTGCAAGAAGATCAAGAAGATCTAGAAGCTCCAGAACCAGCTCAAGAACCTGCTGTTCAAGAACCTATATCTACTCCTCCAGCTCAGATAACTGTGCAAGATGAACTGGTCTCCAAGACAGTTACTAAAGAACAAGAAGAGAAATCAACTCTGTGGGATGACACCCTAGGACCTGATTTGGATACCCTTCTGGCACAAGATGCCTTAGAAGAGGAAAGAGAGAAAGTTGCTTTGAAAGCAAAAGAGAAAGCTGATCAAGATATCTTGGACCCTTATGACCAACCTCTATCATCTCACTCTGATGATGAGGATGATTCTGATGATTCAGAAGGTTCTAAGAAGAAGAAAGCAGCAAAAAGAAAAAGGAAAGTTGCTGCTCCTCCTCCTCCAAATCCTGATCATGATGTTCCCTATTACATACTGAAAGGGATAGATCCCAAATCTAAAGAATATCAACATTGGATGGGACTATCCAGAAACCAACAAAAGCAGAGAAAGAAAAGCAAAAGATATAACAGTCCAACTCCCAAGTGGACTCCTAGAGGACCTCCTCCTCCTCCAAGTGTAGGAGCCTCTGGAATTGTATCTGCCAATCCCTATGCCCCTTCTGCAAGATTGACACCCTCACAGGCTTATCAAAGAGGAAGTAATCCAGGATATCAAGGCAGATCTCAATCTGGACATCAAAGACAAGAGGCTGATACAAAAGAGCAAGTGAAGGAGATAGTATATCAGAAGCCAACCTTTTCTCCTCCTCCTTCACCCAAGAGAAAAGCATCACCTCCTAAAGAAAGCAAAAGCATACCATCCAAAAAGCCAGCTCAAACAAAGAAAACAGATTCAAAAGGAAAAAGGATTATTTACTCTGAAAAATCAAGTAAAAAATATGCAGAGTTTGCTCCTCCATCTTCTCTAGTTATTCAAGAAAATAAAGAGCCAGCTGTAAGTTTGTTAGAACTCTCTACAAAATTCAAAACTATAAAACCTCTAGATTCAACTGATGATAATGAATATGAAAGCCAAGAGCTTAATCCTGATTTCAGGATGGACAGATTTCTTGAATTTGTTGGATCAGCTCAGATCAGACAAGCCAGAGCTGAAGGAAAAGATGTTACAGGCTTAACTACAACGTCAAAATTTAGAAAGAAGGAACTAGATAGATTCCAGGTCAGACCTGAGGTTTTTGCTGCTTCAAAGTACATGGAAAAGCATCCAGAAGCTGTAGTGCCAAGAACAGGAGAATCCAAGATTATTGGAGAACAAGACTTGAAGACCTCAAAGAAAGATGCTCCAGATCCTTTTAGAAAATTCCTTTTCTTCCTGGTTCTTCTGTCTCCAAATCAGACTCTGATGATGTTTGAGTTCTTATTTATTGTCAGATTGTTTATCTGTTTGATTGATGCAATTTGATGCTTAGATGTTTCTTTTCCTGAGTTATATTTATTTCCAGTAGTTTTGTTTTGAGAGACTTAACCCAAATAGGGGAAGATTGTTGGTACCCTAGTTTGGATTTGAGTTTATTCTTCTCAATTAGTTTCTTGACCCATGATTTATCTATGGTCAAAGGTTAGTTGTTAGGTTAGATTTCCTAAGTTGTAGGATTGTCACTTATCCAGTTGAAATCTGGCTAAGTTGTTTTTGGTTCGACTATAGTCGAACGGCGCTCGACTATAGTCGAACGGCGCTCGACTATCGTCTATCAAATGTTCGACGATCGTCTATCAGTTGGCCGACTTTCGTCAGTCAGCAGATCATCGATCTCTGAGTTAGTTCAACTCTTGTTAGCTCGACGATCTGTGGTCTCTGCCTCATCGATCGTCGAACCCTGCTCGACTTCTTTCGTCCAGACAGTTTGCTTGGTAGTTCGACTATCTGCTCTGATAGTTCGACTATCTGTTTTGTTGTGATAGTTCGACTATCTGCTCTGATAGTTCGACTATCTGTTCTGTTGTGATAGTTCGACTATCTATTTGATAGTTTGATTATCTGCTCTGTGTTGATAGTTCGACTATTTGTTTGATGTTTCGACTATCTTTTTGATAGCTCGACTATCTGCTTTGATAGTTCGACTATCTGTTTCGTTCGACTATCTGTTCTTATAGTTCGACGATCTCTTTGGTTCGGTCGACGATCTCCGTGGATCGTTCGACGATCTTTTGTCTACTGTTAGTAATTTTGTACTCCTTCTCTTCTGTGATTTATTTCCTATTTATTTGGCATATTTTAAAGATTATTTCATTGATTTTATGCTGACATTTCAAGGCAATCTTTGCCCCATCCTTTGTGCATAAGTCAAGTTCTTTCTTACAAAAGTCTTTTGTCTTATTAGTTGAAATATCTTTATGCTTTATCTGCCATACTGTCCTTTATAGCCGTTAGACACAAAAGTCTTCTCTGGCCGTAAAGAGTTTGGTCTGATGTGACTTTCTCTAGTATTCTTTTATCAGATTGGATATGCAGCTTCTCAGAAAACTTTATCACTTTATAGGATGTCTGTCTGCAGGATATATTTTTGTATTGTGCTAATTGCAGCCCAGATTGCAGATCTCAGAAGAAGACAAAGTTCAAATAAAGATTAGAGCCGTTACAGAGGCTAATATTTAAAGAGTTCTTTTGAAAAAAAAGAAAGGTTCACACATATACATAGATAGAGATATATACTCACAGACACCAAGTCTGGTTGACACAGATATTCATATACAGATTCAAAACAAGAAGAACAGCTCTCAGTTTCTTTCACATTTAACTGAGAAGATCTACTTTCTTCAGCATTCTTCTTCAAATCCTGAGTTCATCCTGCTTCCAGGAACATTCACACTCAGAGCCTCTAAAAGAAGAAGAAGAAGAAGAAAGAAAAGCTGATTGAAGAAGAACAATCATTCTACATCAAGAGTCTTCTTCAAGCTGCTCCTTCAAGAACTTCAAGACAGCTCTCTGTCAAGAGTTCAGAAGAGTTCCTGCACCCTGAAGCAAGGCTTTCTTCCTGGATATTCTCTAAGCCAGGGGGATCCTTGATTCCTTAGAGCTTTCTAGCTCTGTGCAATCTACTTGCTTCTCTAATCTTGTTTTAACAATAGAGAAGACATTCTAACTCTCTCGCAACCTCCTGTAAAAGGGTTATTACTACCTTTAAAAGTGAACCTTGGTGGCAGGGCACCTTAGCAAAAACCTGTGTTGGATTTTGAGCTCCTGATCAAAAGCTCAAAGGGTCTACTTGATCTACCTGAACCAGATCAGGTGGTGGCAGGGCACCTGAACAAAAACTTGTAGTGGATTCCTACCAGGGTGGTAGAAGAGTGGATGTACCTATTTAGAGGGAACCACTATAAACCTCTTGTGTCGTCTGTGTTGCTTACTTTAATTATTGCACTGTGGCTGTGATTCGAACAAACTAGGACTGCTAGTTGCTGTGATGGGACTAAAGCTGAAACTGTAATTACAGTTAGCTTTTTCTTGTGCACCACACTTTGTGTTAGGCTCTAGGGTTTCAAATATCTATAAACTCATTCCGCAAACTAACTCTAAGGGAGTTGAGTAGATTGTCATAATTTTTTGAATACTCTATTCACCCCCCCCTCTAGAGTTGTATTTATCCTCACTTTCACTGCTGTGATCCAAATTTGATAGAAATGTATATAAATTCTGTTAAATCTGTGGAAAGTATTTCTGTGGTTCTTGAAGCTGCTGCTGCTGATGTTACTTTTTCAGAGGCTATTATAGAGCCAGTAGAGCCAATTTGTTCAGTTTCTGCTCCTGTTGTTTTAGATGCTACTGTTGTTATTTCTACTACTGCACCTCCTGCTTTGAAGGAAATAGATGTTCTATATGATGAGCCTCAGAGTTCTGATGATTATGATGAATTCAGAACTGACTCTGATGATTCCTTTGCAACTATTGCAAAGAAGAGGAAAGCTAGAAGTAAAGCTATGAAAAGAGTTCAATTGTCCAAGACTACTTCTGATCATGACATTCCATATTATATTCTGCACAGCTGCACTATAACTGAGCACTGGATGCAATTCTCTAAGAACCAGTTGAAGGCCATGAGGAAGAAAAGGAAATATGACCAAGGAACTTCTCCTCCTCCTCCTCCTCCTCTCCAAGTGCAGGATATGGTGGAAACTCAGCTCATCAATCCTTATATGCTTCATCTCAAAGATCCTCTCAGTCTCAAGGAGGATCTCAATCCAGAGGATATCAGCAAAGAGGCAATCAGTCAAGAGGAAGTCAGTACAAAGGCAATCAAAGAGATTACCAAGTTTATTCTAGAGGATAGTCCAGACATCAACCTTATCAAAGGAAAGGACAAAGCCCAAGTGATTCCACTTCTGGTCCTTTTCCTTATAAGATCAAAGAAGGTTTTCATCAAAAATCTCCTCCCACTGACACCATCAATAAGTATGAGCCACCAGTTCCTTTTGTAGACCCAGAGAATAACCCAGTCTCTTGGACAGCCAGACTAAAAGAAATGGATGCTCTAGATCAAATCAAGAAAGCAAGAGAAAAAGGCCAAGATACTTCCAATATCTCAACTCTATCAGATCAAAGAAGACAAGAACTTGAAAGATACAGCTCCAAGAAATTCTTCAATACTGAGGAGTACATGCAGCTACATCCTGAAGCTGTAGTTCCTAAAAACAGAAGCCAGAAGACTCTTGGTGCTGCTGATGACTTCAGATCAAAGAAAGATTCAAAAAAATCCAAAAAGAGAAATCATTTTCAAGAAAAGAACTGATGATAAGCATTAATCTGGGTGTAAGCTGAAAACCCTTTTATATCTCTGCTGAACTATTTGGTGTGATGTAATTATATATCTGTGGTTCTGCAATGCTTTTTATATTTCTATTTTTGTTGTTTTTATTTCCTATATCTCATATAAATAGTAATCCTAACCCAAATAAGGGGAGATTGTAGGAACACCCTATTACTAATTTGGGTCAGGATCATTATGTTTATAGAATTGTTGCTTTGACCTTGTTATATAGAGTAAAGGTCAACTAGTTAGTTCTAGGGCCTAGGACTTAGGTTGGAAGCTTTCCCCAAGACCTCCTAGTTTCAGATGAGAAGCCCAGAAGAAGAATTCAACTTGTCGTCGAGCTCAGATCGACGAAGCGTCGAACCCAGTTCGACTATCTATGAGTTCAGGTTGACAAAGAGTCGAACTTAGTTCGATGATCTCTGAGCTCAAGTCGATGAGGCGTCGAACTCAGTTCGACGATCTCTGAGCTCAGATCGACGATTTCTGTCTTAGACAAATTCCAATATCTCTGAGCAAATTTCTGAGAGAACTAAGTTGTCTACCTAAATCACCTAGAGGGGGGTGAATAGGTGATATGCGTGTCAAATGCGGAATAAAAAATTAACACAGCACAGATCAAGCAATCACACAGACGACAAGAGATTTATAGTGGTTCCCCAATCTTGGGTACGTCAACTTTCCTCACTGATCTAGCAAACCACTAGACTCGGCTACTCCACTATCTCGGATTAAAAACAATCCTACACCTCGGAACCACGTTCCAACAAAACTCGATCCAAACCGGATCTATACTCGGAAGATAAAGCCTTCCTACAAATCTCGGAGAAAAACTCCTACAATGAAATTTGTTTGAAAAGAAAATACAAACAATATATTGCACAGATCTGGATCTTTAATAGTCTTCTTCCTTGAGAACTTTGGCTTGATCAGAATAAGTTGAAGACGACTTGAGAGAGATCCACAGATCTGAAAAACGGAATCACCACAATCGAGAAAATAGATCAGAAATCTTTGAGGCTCGGCGAGATCGAGTGATTATCTTTCGTCTGGATCTCTGGAGAAACAGAGTTGAAAGCAGCGATCGGAGATCGTCGATCCAGACATTCTTCCGTGAACGGCACTGGCGGCGGCGTGGGAAATTAGGGTTCACGGGAATTTTTTTTCCTTTCTTAAAATAATAATCTCTGTAAAGCCCGTTATTAGTCAAATCTGAAAGGACCTATTTATAGGTGGACTCCAACGATCAGAAATTTAATTAGGGATGACACGTGGACCAATCAGAAATGATTAATTCGAAATACACAGCGAAATTGTACTTGGAGAATTTCAGGAATGTTTGAAAAGATATACTCGAGACAGAGAAGAGACATACTCGAGTATAAGATGTTATATACTCGAGTGGATAGGAGGAGCATACTCGAGTATAAGAAGAGAAGCTACTCGAGTGATTCAGAGATCAACACTCGAGTGATTTTAGAACTACTCGAGTATGAGAGTATATACTCGAGTAAAAACACTTAGAGAAAATTTCTCAGATAAAATAGGAAGAACTACTCGAGTAGAAGAGTTGGAGATACTCGAGTGAGGGGAAAATGAACTACTCGAGTATCTTGGGAAGACTACTCGGGTAATCACTAAACTGCTCGAGTATGAAAAACAACTACTCGAGTACAGAGTCACTTACTCGAGTATATAGGGAACTACTCGAGTAGGTAGACTTAGAAACTTTCTGAGATGAGAAGTGCAGATCTACTCGAGTATGAACAGAACACTTACTCGAGTAACTAACCAACTACTCGAGTACAAGTTATCACCTACTCGAGTACAATACAGTCTACTCGAGTATGTAATCCAACTTACTCGAGTACAGACTCACTTACTCGAGTGTACAAAGGAGGTACTCGAGTATGTGGACTTAGAGAAAATTTCGGATCTAAGAACAGAAGGGTCTACTCGAGTATAAAGTATGACCTACTCGAGTGACTAACTATCTTACTCGAGTATAAGCTTATCTACACGAGTATACAGAGTCTTCTCGAGTATGTCTAAGGATCTACTCGAGTACTAGGTCACTTACTTGAGTAGATGAAGGAAGCTACTCGAGTATGTGGACTTAGAAAAATTCTTCTGAAAAAAAATAAACTTCAATACTTCAGTCCACCAATCCAAGTGCATGTATAGGAAGTGTATCCCAATAGAGCGACTATACATGGGCCAACACTTTGGATCACACAATGAGGGATTACATTGTATGGTCCTGTGTTTGGTGACCCATTATAGATTGACATTGGTCTACACTTGGCAATAAGAACCTGCATACATACAACTTAAACACAATATCAAATACACCTTAATTCATCTTAGTTCAAGGCCTGACCTCCTACAAATCTGAGGTATCGTGGAGAAAAATCCCAACAATCTCCCACTATTTGTAGATGTCAGCACCCTCTACACTAAGGTGAATTACTTAGAGTAAAAAGAACAACACACATATACTTAAAAAAAATAAAGTAAACTGAAGCAGGATAAATAATAAGATAGCCATAATCAGAATCAAATATATATATAGAAATGTTTTTAACAGATTAAAAAGTCCATTTCCACATTCTCATTGACTCAAGAAGGGGCTTCTTTGTGCATTATTTCTCTCTTCAGCTCTTGCCTCTCTAGGTAACTGAATGGTTTAGGAAAATATGTTCTGGGCTTAGGAGGAGCAGCTGGGTTGTTGTATCCCCAATTCCTGTCATGAAGTCTGATCTTGATCTGGGATACTTCATAAGCTTTCCATTCTGAATAACTGTAATACTGATCTCTTTGCTCACCAAGATCTGTTACTAGCTTCAAGGTATCAAGGATCAGAGATTTGGAGGTTGGACTCCAAACTTCAGTATGAACAATTTCTGGTCTACCTTCAGAAGCTGGGGCAGGCTCTTTTCTAGGTGCAGAACGGCTGGCAGAAGCGCCGTCACCATATTTCCTTTTCTTCCTTGGGGCACCTTGAGAACTAGGAGGAAGTTCATCTTGCCAAATATCAGTATAAGAGAGAGGAGGCTCAGTCACATCACCAGCAGGTCTGGGTGAGAAGACTGGCACACCTCCTGGAATGTTTGCCTGAGCTGGAAAATTTTCTTGAGCTAGAGCACCTGATGGAGGATTTTCTTCAAGAGGATCCAGAAATTTAGGAATTATGGTAGGGTTGAGCTGAGAATTTGGGAAGTTCTGATTATTTACCCATACAGCTGTATCATAAATGTAGAATTTGACAGATTGGAGTTAAGATAGAATATCTGCTTTCATATCCTTGACTACATCATTCACAGTTGTTTGAGCTTGTTCAGACGGTTTTTCAACTACTTTTTCAACTTATTCTTTGACAATTTCCTCCCCCTTGCTGATATCTACAGATAGCTTGGCAATTGCTTCATCTATGAAAGTGCCAACTTCTTCACATACTTTCATCACATTTGCTTCAGCATTCTTGTCCAATTGTATCTGATTATGTGCAACAGTTTCAGCTTGATTTCTTAGTTCACCTATACTTGTAATAGTATGATCAATTGCTTTTCCACCTAGCTGAAAGAGTTTCTTGAGCTCATCAGTATTGGCTTGAATTTCAGCAAAGCCTCTACTCATCTCCTTTTCAAGAGTAGAGACCTTGTTATTTACTGAGGCTAGAGAGTCATCAAAGTACTTTCTTTGTTCACTGAGTAACTGTTCAATCTTGCTTACCAGATCTGAAGAAGTAGAAGGAGTTGATGTTGGGGCAGGGACTGAAGGAGCAGGAGTAACCCATGGTGGGATTTCAGTAATTACCACTGAGCTTTCAGCTCTCTTGAAAGATTCTAGGACAACTGATTCTTCTTCATTTAGGAAGGAGGGAATAAAGAAGTCCAAAGACCTCAGAGGGGCATCCACTGGTTCTGGAGATACTTCCTTGTCATCAGACAAAAGAATAGTTTCTGGTTGGCTTTTCTCTGCAGCAGGGGACTGAGCAGGAGACTGAGCAGGAATCTGAGCAGGAGTCTGAGCAGGAGACTGTACAGGAGACTGAGTTGGAGTCTGAGCAGGAGACTGTACAGGAGACTGAGCTGGAGTCTGAGCAGGAGACTGTACAACTGATTCATTTTGAAACCGGGGAGCATCTGAGCTGAGCTCATCAATCAATTTATTGATATCTTCTGCAGTAGACAGTAGGGTTGCTGGATCTGGAATCTCTGAGTAGGGATCTGCTGGAAGAGGAGAAACTGGAGGAGTAGAATCCCTGACTTCTGCTTGCTGTGAGGGTTCTGATGAAGCTGGGTACTGAGGATGAGATGAGGCAGGCTCCCCCTCAACTATTGCACCTGAGGTAGCAGCAGTTTGATGTGGAGGAGGAGATGGAATCCTGTCATCAGGTACACTGGTTTCTTGGGAATCTACTGAAGGGATAGCAGCTTTGGATGCTTGGGCAGTGTTCAGAATTTTAATTTCATATCGCTGGATGGAGGATATAGAAACCTTTTTCATGTGATGGAGGGGAGTCCCTTTGGATAAGTTAAAGACTGACAGGTTGATTTCATGAAGAAGGAGGGAAGTAATCCTGGCAAAACTTGGATGCTTAATGCTTTCTCTGATTTTATCTAGGATCAACAGTCCAAACTGGAATTGTTTGCGGTAGATAATGGCTTGCATTATATCAAACATTTCCATAGAAATGTCTCGAATAGAGTAAGTCTTGCATAATAGTACCTTTGCAATTACATCCACTAGGAACTTTTCTTCTGAGTTGAAATCAGCTCTGCTAAAGGAATGGGCTTGAGGGTTAGCTCCACAGAATAAACTACTTCTTACTGAATCTTCAGCAGTCATTTCGGCATCGTCATCTACTACTGGCAGTATTAACAGAGCAGCTAAGGAGCCTTTGTCCAGTCGGATTTTTATCCCTCTGACCTTGGATTTCAGGAGCTTTCCATTTCTTTTTACCTTCAGATTCTGATAAAACTCTTCAATAGCTAGGAAAAGAACTCGGCACGGCGTCTGGAGAACGAACGACAGTCCGGCGGTCTCGAACAAAATCAAAAGATTTCAGAAATCATCTGAAAGGTCGGCTATACCCGCGGGGGCGAGTTCTGAGCCGATGCCGATTTTAGAGGAGGGGGCCATCTGCGATTCTGGAGGACGAGAGAGGCGAAGGCGACGATGCTCTGCGGTTTTTCAGAAGATGAAGAGTCGGCGACTACTCGAGAGAGTGAGAAGTGGAAAGGGGTTTCCCGATTTTTCTAGATATATATATGATTCTAATTAGGTTTAAAAAAAAATCATACATGAAAGAAGCGGCAAATAGCTCGGTGCGAATAGAAAAATTAGAAATCCAAAATATGAATGTCGTATACTCGAGTAGGTAACATCATACACGAGTATTAGACAGAGCATACTCGAGTAGGGCAAGTTTGTACACGAGTATGTTGTCAAGTACCCGAGTATGTAAATCCTTTTACTTGAGTAATTCCCGTTTACTCGAGTATCTGTCTGGATATAATCGAGTATATATTACTTGAAAGACAATTTTGCTTGGGAGATGTATATTGCCACTGAAATCTTTAACTCTGAGCAGCCAACACCACTGATATCTTCTTGATTTGTGAGTCCATCACTAGTCGTCTTTGTTGAGCATCCCGAGTTCCGTTTTGAAGAACGAAAACTTGGACTCGTCCAGCGGCTTGGTGAATATATCTGCAACTTGCCTGTCTGTGGAGACATATTGTAGATCTATGTCTCCATTTTCCACATGCTCCCAGATGAAATGATAACGAAGCTCTATGTGCTTGGTCCGGCTGTGGGAGACTGCGTTTTTGGCGATTGCTATAGCGCTGGATGAGTCGCAAAACAAAGGAATGTTCTGGAACTTCATGTTGTAGTCTTCAAACTGATTTTTGATCCAGAGAAGCTGTACACAACAGCTGCCTGCAGAGATGTACTCTGATTCAGCCGTTGAGATGGCAACACAGTTCTGCTTCTTACTGCTCCAGGAAATAAGTCTCCTTCCGAGGAAATGGCAAGTCCCGGAAGTACTTTTCCTGTCGTCTTTGCTTCCTGCAAAATCTGCATCTGAAAATCCAATTAGTTCACTATCATTACTTCTTGGGTACCATAAGCCAAGATTTGGTGTACCTTTGAGGTATCTCAAGATTCGCTTTGCAGCAATGTAATGAGATTCCTTAGAGTTGACCTGAAATCTAGCACATACACATATTGAGAACATTATGTCTGGTCTACTTGCGGTAAGGTAGAGCAAGGACCCAATTATGCATCTGTACTTGGTTTCATCAAAAGGTTTCCCTTTCTCATCCTTGTTCAGAGACATAGCTGAGGCCATTGGAGTCCTCATAGAGGTTGCATTCTCCATTCCGAATTTCTTGAGTAGCTCTTTGGTGAACTTGGTCTGTGAGATGAAAATTCCATCCTCAGATTGTTTCACCTGAAGCCCTAAGAAATACTTTAGCTCTCACATTCTGCTCATTTCAAACTTCCTTTGCATATGTTTAGAAAACTTCTTGCATAGGTTGTTATCTGTAGAGCCAAAAATAATGTCATCGACATAGATTTGCACTAGCAAAATCTTGACTTTTATTTCCCTAAGAAATAATGTCTTGTCTATCTTTCCTCTTGTGAACTTGTTCTCAAGAAGAAAGGTGGACAGCGTCTCATACCAAGCTCGAGGAGCTTGTTTAAGACCATATAAAGCTTTTTGTAATAAGTAAACATAATTAGGATAAGTTGAATCAACGAAACCTGGTGGTTGCTCTACATACACTTCTTCCTTTATGTCACCATTTAGGAAGGCGGACTTAACGTCCATCTGATAGACGGTAAAGCACTTAAGTGCAGCGTAGGCAAGAAATAACCTGATCGCTTCCAGTCTTGCCACTGGAGCATAAGTCTGGTCGAAGTCAATTCCTTCTTCTTGACGATATCCATTTGCGACAAGTCTGGCTTTATTCTTTATTATGGTTCCATCTTCGTCCATCTTGTTCCGATAGACCCATTTTGTCCCAATGACGTTCTTACCCTTGGGTCTAGGAATAAGTTTTCAAACTTTGCTTCGTTTGAACTGATTCAGTTCTTCTTCCATGGCTAGAATCCAGGATGCATCGGAGTTGGCTTCCTCAAATTTATTTGGTTCAACCTGTGAGAGAAAACTTAAGTGTAAAATCTCGTTAGTTGTACCTCGACGAGTTCTGACGCCATCCCGAGGATCTCCTATGATTTGATCAACGGGATGATCCTTCAAGTGTCTGAACTCTAAAGTCCTTGCATCTGGGATCTCTTCAGCTACTAGAGTTGCATCTTCAGCTGGGATGTGTTCTTCATCTTGATCATCTACCTCTCCAATAGGGGTTGTAGAGGTGATCTTGATGAACGTCTCGTCTTTATCTTTAGTAGTTTCATCCAAGCTAAGTTCCTTCAACTTTGTACCTGCATCTACAATAGGCACACTAGACGAGTTACTGTGCAGCAGACTCGTCTCATCAAATACAAGATGTATCGACTCTTCTACCACCAGAGTTTTTCTATTGAATACTCTATAGGCCTTACTATGGCTACTATAACCTACAAAAATACCTTCAAAGCTTTTCTCGCTAAACTTGGTAGTGTGATACTTGCCGTTGTTAAGTACGAAGCACTTACAGCCAAAGATTCTAAAATATGAAATGGTTGGTTTCCTGCCTTTTAGAAGTTCGTAAGGAGTCTTATCATGGTTCTTGTTGATGAGTGCTCGATTTTGCACGTGATAAGCGGTGTTGATGGCTTCAGCCCAGAAGTATTCTGGAAGTGAGGCATCACTCAACATGGTCCGGCAAGCCTCTATGAGTGTTCTGTTCCTTCTCTCAGCTACTCCATTTTGCTGTAGAGTGCGAGGAGAGGAAAACTCATGAAAGATACCTTGACTTTCGCAGAATTCTGTCATGGCTCCAGACTTGAATTCCGTTCCATTGTCACTTCTGATTTTGACTACGGAACAGTTGTATTCATTCTGGATTTGCCTAACAAAATTGGTGAAAATACTGAAGGTATCTGACTTGTGTTTCAGAAAGAACACCCACGCAAAGCGCGAGTAATCATCCACAATAACCAACGTATATTCCTTACCTCCCAAACTTCTAACTTGCAGTGGACCAAACAAGTCCATATGGAGAAGCTGTAAGCTTCTATTGGAATCCTTGCCTATGATGCTTTTAAATGAACTCCTTGTTTGCTTGCCCTTGATACAGGCGTGACAAGGACTGTCTGTAACTCACTTGACATTAGGGGCGTCACGTACTAGGTTATGAGCTAGTCTCTTGTGCCATTGGTCAGCAAGAGATGCACTACTTTTTGGTAAAAGACACACTGGTGTCGAAGAGTCTATACAAATGAAATTTAAACAGAAAATATTTCTGCTTCGAGTGCCTGATAAAACAGTTTCCATGTTGTCAACCGATTTTATCAAACACTTGTCAGCATGAAATTCAACTACGTATCCTTTATCGCATAGTTGGCTTATGCTGATGAGATTGTGTTCCAATCCTTCAACATAGGCTACATCCGAAAAGGATACGCTACCATTAGAAATCATACCATAGCCTTTAGTTATCCCTCGATCTGAACCTCCAAAGATGACCTTTGGTCCATTGCACACTGAGGTGAAATTCTGGAGTTGGCTTCTTGTCCCGGTCATATGCCGAGAACATCCACTGTCCAAATACCAGATTGGCATTTTGGTGGCCGTTGGACATACCTGCAATTACAATCACTTAGCCTTAGGAACCCAAACACGTTTGGGTCCTTAGTCTCGAGTTAGAAAACTCCCCCTACGAGTATTAGCCTCATGAGTGGTCATTCTCACGTTGCTAACTTGAGGGGTTGTAGCATTACTAGGATTGAACCAACAATCGATGGCAAAGTGACCAATTCTGCCACAACACCAACAGTCGAACCTATTGTATCTTTGCCTAGTGAATTCCTGCTTGATTTTCTGAAATGATGGTCTAGCGGGAACATCACTCTTGGAGGAAGAGGCTTCATGGTGATGGCATCTACATGAAGTCTTCTCCTTCAGAGGCCTTTCCTCAATAGGCTTTACTTTCGGTGCTTTCTTGAAGTTGTGGCCATGATTATAAGGACCATAGCTCTGAAGAGTCACTTCTTCATAAGGTGCCTTAAAGACACTCTCACCAAAGTTTCGAGGGCGAGTCCAACCTTGGTACCGAGACTTTGGCTCGACATAAGTAGGCCTGGTCAAGTGACCATAGGACGAGTCCAGGTCAAACTTGTTCGTTGGAAAGATTACTTTCTTGAATACAGTTTGATCCAGAGGGGCTTTCCCTTTCTCTTTGGCCAAGGCCTTCTTGGCGGCCTTATTCTTCCGTTGAGCCTTATTTCTCCTAGAAGATTTACTAGGAGCACCCTCATGGCCTAGTCCAGCATTCTTAGCCTTTGTTGAGAATTCAGCAATGAGTGGAAGAACATTCTTGGGCTTGGAGAAACCTTCAACAAGTTTCTTTTCAGCTTCGAGTTGATCTTCCAACTCTTTGATGATTTTCCCTTTAAGGTCAAGGTGCTTGAGAGCTAGATTGTATTCTTTCATTGCGAGATCGAATTTTTCTTGAAGAGAGTTAGTCTTAGTGACTTCTTCTCTCAAGCTGCTCTCAACGGCCTTTAGAGACTGAATCTCTTTTGCCTGAGTTTTCACGACTCGACGACATTTTTCGTAGGTCATGAGCAACTCTTTGTACTGGGCCATGAGTTCTGACTCATCATCTGAAGAGATGTCCTCATGATCATGTTCAGAACTTTTAGATTCAGAGAGGGGAGTGTGAGATTTTACCTCCCCAGTGAACTGGGGGACTTGTTCATCATCTGAGTGAGCCATGAGCCCAAAGTAAGCTTCCTCTTCTTCACTCGACTCAGATGAGTCGGAGTCGCTGAGAGTTTTGCTCTTCTTGGCTACTAGACTCTTCTCTGTCCTCTTCTTGTGGTATGAGGATTTCTTTTCCTCTCTTCCGCCGCCCTCTTTCTTCTTGTGAGGGCAGTCCGCGATGACGTGACCTGGCTTATTACAACAATAACAAATGATGTCAGTTGAAATCTGTTTGTTCTGTTTAGAGTTATACCTGTCATGGCTACTTGAGCCTTTCTTTCGCTGATCACCGTCACGTCGTGATCTTCTGAATGAGGCATCTTTGCCTCTCCATTGCTTCTTCTTATTTAAGAATTTCTTGAATTGCCGGGAGAGCAATGAGAACTCTCCTTCAGATAGTTCTGAGCCAGATGAACTTGGATCAGATGATTCTTCTTCATCAGCTTCAGGAACTGGGGCAGGAGAGCTAGCCTTTGTCTTCCTTGAGCTATTTGCCTTTAGAGCGACAGACTTCTCCTTGGATGCAGACCTGCTTATCTCTTCTTCAGCTTTTCTTGAGTTGATTTGCAGCTCGTAAGACATAAGCTTTCCAAACAGATTCTGCGGGTCCGTCTCAGTTAACCTTCCAAACTCCCGAATGGCACATACCTTATTGTCCCATTCCTTGGTTAGGGATCTTAAGAATTTTTCATTGAGTTCCCCATTGGTGAAGACACGTCCATAAACTCTTATGCCATTTACTATCTTGAAGAAGTTCTCAAAAGTGTCAGCTATGGCTTCCTTATGACCCTGCCTGAAGGCTTCATATTTCTGGTTCAGTAGGGACCTTTGATCATCCCTCACTTCTTCTGTACCTTACATTAGAGTCACTAGGGATTGCCACATCTCCTTGGCAGATTGGCAATGAATCAGATTCTGCAGCATTGAGTCATCGACTGCACTTGCGATAATATTTTTAGCTTTCTTGTCCAAAGAGACAAGTGCAATCTCGTCCTTATCTAGATCCATCAATTTCTTGGGAACTTGCTTAGATGAATCTATGGTGGAGGTGGTCATAGGAATGTGGGGACCTTCTTCAACAATCATGAAGATCCGGGGATCTACTACTTCCATAAAGAATTTAACTCTTTCCTTCCACAAACGATCAACCTCCCTCTGATACCAATTGAGGGAACTAAGTTGTCTACCTAAATCACCAAGAGGGGGGTGAATAGGTGAAATGCGTGTCAAATGCGGAATAAAAAATTAACACAGCACAGATCAAGCAATCACACAGACGACAAGAGATTTATAGTGGTTCCCTAATCTTGGGTACGTCCATTTTCCTCACCGATCTAGCAAACCACTAGACTCGGCTACTCCACTATCTCGGATTGAAAACAATCCTACACCTCGGAACCACGTTCCTACAAAACTCAATCCAAACCGGATCTACACTTGGAAGATAAAGCCTTCCTACAAATCTCGGAGAAAAACTCCTACAATGAAATTTGTTTGAAAAGAAAATACAAACAATATATTGCACAGATCTGGATCTTTGATAGTCTTCTTACTTGAGAACTTTGGCTTGATCAGAATATGTTGAAGACGACTTGAGAGAGATCCACAGATCTGAAAAACAGAATCACCTCGATCGAGAAGATAGATCAGAAATCTTTGAGGCTCGGCGAGATCGAGTGATTATCTTTCGTCTGGATCTCTGGAGAAACAGAGTTGAAAGCAGCGATCGGAGATCGTCGATCCAGACCTTCTTCCGTGAACGGCACTGGCGGCGGCATGAGAAATTAGGGTTCACGGGAATTTTTTTTCTTTCGTAAAATAATAATCTATGTAAAGCTTGTTATTAGTCAAATCTGAAAGGACCTATTTATAGGTGGACTCCAACGGTCAGAAATTTAATTAGGGATAACACGTGGACCAATCAGAAATGATTAATTCGAAATACACAGCGAAATTGTACTTGGAGAATTTCAGGAATGTTTGAAAAGATATACTCGAGACAGAGAAGAGACATACTCGAGTATAAGATGTTATATACTCGAGTGGATAGGAGGAGCATACTCGAGTATAAGAAGAGAAACTACTCGAGTGATTCAGAGATCAACACTCGAGTGATTTTAGAACTACTCGAGTATGAGAGTATATACTCGAGTAAAAACACTTAGAGAAAATTTCTCAGATAAAATAGGAAGAACTACTCGAGTAGAAGAGTTGGAGATACTCGAGTGAGGGGAAAATGAACTACTCGAGTATCTTGGGAAGACTACTCGGGTAATCACTAAACTGCTCGAGTATGAAAAACAACTACTCGAGTACAGAGTCACTTACTCGAGTATATAGGGAACTACTCGAGTAGGTAGACTTAGAAACTTTCTGAGATGAGAAGTGCAGATCTACTCGAGTATGAACAGAACACTTACTCGAGTAACTAACCAACTACTCGAGTACAAGTTATCACCTACTCGAGTACAATACAGTCTACTCGAGTATGTAATCCAACTTACTCGAGTACAGACTCACTTACTCGAGTGTACAAAGGAGGTACTCGAGTATGTGGACTTAGAGAAAATTTCGGATCTAAGAACAGAAGGGTCTACTCGAGTATAAAGTATGACCTACTCGAGTGACTAACTATCTTACTCGAGTATAAGCTTATCTACACGAGTATACAGAGTCTTCTCGAGTATGTCTAAGGATCTACTCGAGTACTAGGTCACTTACTCGAGTAGATGAAGGAAGCTACTCGAGTATGTGGACTTAGAAAAATTCTTCTGAAAAAAAATAAACTTCAATACTTCAGTCCACCAATCCAAGTGCATGTATAGGAAGTGTATCCCAATAGAGCGGCTATACATGGGCCAACACTTTGGATCACACAATGAGGGATTACATTGTATGGTCCTGTGTTTGGTGACCCATTATAGACTGACATTGGTCTACACTTGGCAATAAGGACCTGCATACATACAACTTAAACACAATATCAAATACACCTTAATTCATCTTAGTTCAAGGTCTGACCTCCTACAAATCTGAGGTATTGTGGAGACAAATCACAACAATCTCCCCCTATTTGTAGATGTCAGCACCCTCTACACTAAGGTGAATTACTTAGAGTAAAAAGAACAACACACATATACTTAAAAAAAAATAAAGTAAACTGAAGCAGGATAAATAATAAGATAGCCATAATCAGAATCAAATATATATATAGAAATGTTTTTAACAGATTAAAAAGTCCATTTCCACATTCTCATTGACTCAAGAAGGGGCTTCTTTGTGCATTCTTTCTCTCTTCTGCTCTTGCCTCTCTAGTATGTAACTGAATGTATTTCTGTTTAGGAAAACAGTATGTTCTTCCATGGGCCTAGGAGGAGCAGCTGGGTTGTTGAGCTCTATCCCCAATTCCTGGATCATGAAGTCTGATCTTGATCTGGGATACGTCATAAGCTTTCCATTCTGAATAACTGTAATACTGATCTCTGTGCTCACCAAGATCTGTCGGGACGAAATAGCTTCAAGGTATCAAGGATCAGAGATTTGGAGGTTGGACTCCAAACTTCAGTATGAACAATTTCTGGTCTACAGGCTTCAGAAGCCTGGGGCAGGCTCTTTTCTAGGTGCAGGGGGTAACGGCTGGCAGAAGCGCCGTCACCATATTTCCTTTTCTTCCTTGGGGTGTCACCTTGAGAACTAGGAGGAAGTTCATCTTGGCCAAATATCAGTATAAGAGAGAGGAGGCTCAGTCACATCACCAGCAGGTCTGGGTGAGAATACTGGCATGAACACGGGCTGTCCTGGAACGGGCGTGTTTGCCTGAGTTGGAAAATTTTCTTGAGCTAGAGCACCTGACTGGAGGATTTTCTTCGAGAGGATCCAGAAATGAGGAATTATGGTAGGGTTGAGCTGAGAATTTGGGAAGTTCTGATTATTTACCCATACAGCTGTATCATAAATGAGAATTTGACAGATTGGCGTTGAGATAGAATATCTGCTTTCATATCCTTGACTAGATCATTCACAGTGTTTGAGCTTGTTCAGACAGGTTTTTCAACTACTTTTTCAACTTGTTCTTTGACAATTTTCTCCCCTTGCTGATATCTACAGATAGCTTGGTAATTGCTTCATCTCTGAAAGTGCCAACTTCTTCAGATACTTTCATCACATTTGCCAGCATTCTTGTCCAATTGGATCTGATTATGTGCAACAGTTTCAGCTTGATTTCTTAGTTCACCTATACTTGTAATAGTATGATCAATTGCTTTTCCACTTAGCTGAAAGAGTTTCTTGAGCTCTCAGTATTGTCTTGAATTTCAGCAAAGCCTCTACTCATCTCCTTTTCAAGAGTAGAGACCTTGTTATTTACTGAGGCTAGAGAGTCAGGAGTACTTTCTTTGTTCACTGAGTAACTGTTCAATCTTGCTTACCAGATCTGAAGAAGTAGAAGGAGTTGAAGTTGGGGCAGGGACTGAAGGCAGGAGTAACCCATGGTGGGATTTCAGTAAATACCACTGAGCTTTCAGCTCTCTTGAAAGATTCTAGGACAACTGATTCTTCTTCATTTAGGAAGGAGGGAATAAAGAAGTCCAAAGTCCTCAGAGGGGCCTCCACTGGTTAAGGAGATACTTCCTTATCATCAGACAAAAGAATAGTTTCTGGTTGGCTTTTCTCTGCAGCAGGGGACTGAGCAGAAGACTGAGCATGAATCTGAGCCGGAGTCTGAGCAGGAGAATGGACAGGAGACTGAGCTGGAGTCTGAGCAGGAGACTGTACAGGAGACTGAGCTGGTGTCTGAGCAGGAGACTGTACAACTGATTCATTTTGAAACAGGGGAGCATCTGAGCTGAGCTCATCAATCAATTTATTGATATCTTCTGCAGTAGACAGTAGGGTTGCTGGATCTGGAATCTTTGAGTGGGGATCTGCTGGAAGAGGAGAAACTGGAGGAGTAGAATCCCTGACTTCTGCTTGCTGTGAGGGTTCTGATGAAGCTGGGTACTGAGGATGAGATGAGGCAGGCTCCCCCTCAACTATTGCACCTGAGGTAGCAGCAGTTTGATGTGGAGGAGGAGATGGAATCCTGTCATCAGGTACACTAGTTTCTTGGGAATCTACTGAAGGGACAGCAGCTTTGGATGCTTGGGCAGTGTTCAGAATTTTAATTTCATATCGCTGGATAGAGGATATAGAAACCTTTTTCATGTGATGGAGGGGAGTCCCTTTGGATAAGTTAAAGACTGACGGGTTGATTTCATGAAGAAGGAGGGAAATAATCCTGGCAAAACTTGGATGCTTAATGCTTTCTCTGATTTTATCTAGGATCAACAGTCCAAACTGGAATTGTTTGCGGCAGATAATGGCTTGCATTATATCAAACATTTCCATAGAAATGTATCGAATGGAGTAAGTCTTGTGTAACACCTCCCCTGTAAAGACCATATAATATGGGTCAGGTCGGGGCCCCACAACATACGGACGCCACAGCTTTAGTATTAAAAGATGATATGAAAACTACCCAATCTCAAAACTCCAGACAAACACAGCGGAAACAGAACAAACCGACAGAAGTTATCCACTAACGATAGAGTATCAAATGGCCTTAAGGCCTTACACAATAATAGTTCAAAAATATAAATGTGCCAAGCACTCCTAGGCTACCTCGGCATGCAAGTCGGACATAAACATTACAAGAGTAGCAAACACAAAAGGAGAAACCAAGCACAGCAACACTTCATGAGGCTTAGGGCTTTTCGCCCGGCGCGCTAGCTCCTGCATGTGATCCTTGCCCTATAAGGATTTGAAGTAATGTGGGTCAGCAAAGGCTAACCTCTACTGTGTAACAAACACATCTCCTCCCGGCCGTCCCTAACGGACCCCGGGGTACCACTCCACCTGCAAGTTAGCACTTCGTATACTAAAAGAGCATATATATATTAAAGCGGTAAAACAGGCTTAAATGTCTCATACGGCATACATGTTCTCTATGTTTTGTACAAAGTGAAAGGGGCCTACTATGCAACATGAATGCAACCCGGGTTTCACCCAAGGCACCTAGCTCGTATGCATCTAGCACAACATCAAACACTGGGTACTTCCGTTTCCCCATTGGCTTAAAGCCGCAAACACAAGGGAACCACCATGTCCCTAACGGCACACACGCCGTCACACAGAACCTTGCAAAGGCCCCACCCGCACAAGGGTCATATACCCCGGGGCTTGCCCGCACATTCTGACTTCGCATGTCAGGGTTCCGTCTCACACTGACTGATTCTAAGAAGCCTTGCTGGACCCCACCCGCTCATGGCCACATTGCCCGGGCTTGTCCTCCGCTCGACATTCTCGTCAGTCCATACAAGGGGCTAGTCTCGCCGGGACACTTCCCCCACATGACTTGTGCGTCACGGGATAACCAGCCGACCACGGAGACATAGCCGCGCCTTTGCACAGCACAAACAAAGGTTTCCCCACCCCAATCACCATTCGCACCGTGTCTTTCCCGTGCTCCAAGGAAATCATCTACCGCGCAACACGGAGCTAACCTTGTCCGGTTCCGACCACGAGTACTCACTCAAATATAAGGGGGAAAACACATACATACAACGGCGTATTGCCGCAATGGATTTCTACCGAATCCCTGAAGCTCGCTATGCAACATCACCGGGTCAGACTAACGGTCGCGACCACGGCTTCACCCACAATGCCTAATCTGCTAACGGAGCGGATCTCTAATGCAAAGCATGTCGGGATGAACATACTCAACCCGGAGGTTCCTCTTGAACCTAGGCTACACGAATCCCTCTCATTTGAGAGATTCGGTGCTCAAAATACGAACGGAAGGGGATGCTATTCATGCATCCTAAATCCTAAAAACCGAGAGAAGAAGTGTCGTTACCTTCCGTCCCCTCTTCCTAGCCATGGAGTAGATTTGCTCGGTTGAAAACCACCGCAACGCTCCCACCTTCGCGGATCTGAACTCCGCTCGCAAAACGGAACTCTGAAGCTTCGTCGGCAGCCGGATCTTGGCCTTCTTCCTCCTCCTTGCTCTCCCTTCTCTCTAGAATCAAGAGAGATAAAGATAGGAGAAAAGTGAGGGTTTCAAACCCTATTCCCGAGTTTAATCCCTCAGATCTAGCCCCCAGCCGTTGGATCTCAATCAAAGAAACGGACGGCCACGATTCGGCCTAAAATCACAAAAACTGGGCCGAACACGGGTTGCAACACGGCCGTGTGCCAGGCCGTGTTACCCACTCGCCGTCTCGATCGAGTCGAAAAACCAGCACACGGCCTTTGACACGGCCTCCGACACGCCCGTGTCACCTACGACACGCCCGTGTCGGGACCCGTGTCACGCCCCCGTGTGCAATCGACCAACATTTCGCAGTCAGAGAGGTACACGGCCTTGTGACACGGCATCAGACACGCCCGTGTCAAATTTGACACGCCCGTGTTTGTGCCCGTGTCACGGCCCGTGTCCCACACTTGCAGAATGTCTGGAGTGACACGGCCTGGGACACGCCCGTGTCCTAGGCCGTGTTCTACAACTCGACTAGCGTCGATCGCCAAAGCGTCGACCGCACGACCCGAGGCCGAACACGCCTGTGTCACGCCCGTGACACGCCTGTGTCACGCCCGTGACACGCCCGTGACACGCCCGTGACACGCACGTGACACCTGCTCCAAAAAACAAACTGGGCTTAAAACATCACTCGTCCCTCTTTTGAGTTTCGGGGTGTTACAACTCTCTCCCCCTTAAAATAATTTCGTCCCGAAATTTAAAACATGGAAGGTAAACAGAACAAAACAGTACCTGAGGAGAAAAGCTCGGGGTACTCCTCCAGCATGGCCTGCTCTCGCTCCCATGAGAGCTCCTCGCAACCATAGTTGTCCCAACGGACCTTTACGAGTCTAACCTCCTTGTTCCGCAATTGCCGAACCTCTGAGTCTTCTATCCCGATTGGACGAACTCGCGTCCTCAAGTCTTCCTCTACCGGCACCGCCGTCGGCTCAATCACCACGCTAGCTTCTAACAATGCTTTCCTCAGGACGGAGACGTGAAAAACGTCATGCAATCCACTTAGCTCTGTGGACAACGCCAACCGGTACGCTGCCTCTCCCACTCGCTCGATGACCTTGAATGGTCCCAAAAATCTCGGACTCAGCTTCTTGAGTCGGCGAATTCGCGAAACGCCTTTGAACGGCTTGATCTTAAGATACACCCAGTCGCCCACAGCGAATTCCACATGCCTGTGGCGAGCATTGAAATACTTCGACTGCCGATCTTGAGCTACCTTCATGCGCTCTTGGATGGTCCGCACTAGCTCACTAGCGTCGGCTACCACTTCTTTCCCCAAAATCTTGGTGTCTCCCGCCTCTGTCCAAGACATCGGTGTTCGACACCGCCTCCCATACATAGCTTCATATGGCGCCATCTTGATACTAGCTTGGTAGCTGTTGTTATAAGCAAACTCCACCATGAAGAGGTGTTCCTCCCACTTCTTGCCGAAGTCGAGAGTACACATCCTTAGCATATCTTCCAAAGTATGGTTCGTTCTCTCAGTTTGCCCATCGGTTTGAGGATGAAAGGTCGTACTAAACTTGAGTTTTGTGCCCAAGCTCTTCTGCACCAACCGCCAATCCTTAGACCTGAAACGTCCATCCCGGTCGCTGACTATACTCTTCGGAATCCCATGAAGTCGTACAATATTGCGGATGTACAACTCTACCAACTTTTCCACACCGTCCTCCTTCCCGTTTGGGATGAAATGTGCCACTTTGGTCAAGTGGTCCACAATCACCCAAATGGCATCATTACCCTGCTGCGATCTAGGCAATCCATGCACAAAATCCATGGAGATGTCATCAAATTTCCATTCGGCGATTGGAAGAGGCTTCAAGAACCTGCCCGGCTTCTGACACTCGGCCTTCACCAAGGCACAAGTTTGGCACCGACTCACGCACAAAGCTACATCCCGCTTCATCCCAGGCCACCAGTAAGACTTCTTCAAATCCAAGTACATCTTTGTACTGCCCGGGTGAATGGATTACTTAGTGAAGTGGGCCTCAAACATCAACTCCTCGCGGAGCTTGCCGAACTGCGGTACACAAATCCTTCCACCCTTCCTCAGAATCCCATCAACCATCTCCCAGGCGCTTCCCTCACCCTTTAGAGCTTCCTCCACGAAAGGTTGGAACTCCGCATCTACACGGGTCGCTTCCGAATACGATCGCATAAGTCACTCTGCATCTCAATCCAATTTAGTCGAGCCACGCTAGACTCGCCTCTTGCCACACATTCCAAACCAAGGGACTCCCAGTCCTGCCTTAACCGCTCATCGTGAGCTTCAATCCAATTTCCTTGCCCCGAGTATTTCCTACTCAAAGCATCTGCCACCACATTGGCTTTCCCTGGCATGTACTGAATCGCCACCTCGTAGTCCCCAAGGAACTTGACCCACCTATGCTGCCGCATATTTAGGTCCTTCTGATCTAGGAGATAATTCAGACTCTTGTGGTCCGTGAAGATCTCCACCTTTGCACCATAAACGTAGTGCCTCCACAACTTCAAAGCAAAAATTACCGCCGCCAACTCCAAATCATGGACGGGGTAATTTCTCTCATGAGGCTTCAGCTGCCTCGACCCAAAATCTATCACACTACCATGTTGTACCAACACGCACCCTAAACCGCATCCGGATGCGTCGCTGAAAATCTGGAACCCTTCGGTCCCCTTTGGTAGACTTAGGATCGGCGCCGTCATTAGCCTTTCCTTCAGGGTTTCAAACGCCTATTTGCACTCTTGAGTCCATACAAACTTCTGATCCTTGCGAGTTAGTGAAGTGAGGGGTAGAGCTATCCGCGAAAAGTTTTCCACAAACCTTCGGTAGTACCCGGCTAGTCCAAGAAAACTTCGGACTTCCGCCACGGTCCTCAAAACTGGCCACTCTCTGATGGCTTCTACTTTCGTTGGATCTACCGCCACCCCATTCCCACTAATCGCATGGCCTATAAATGCCACTTTCTCCAACCAGAACTCGCACTTGGAGAACTTCGCATAAAGCTGGTTCTCTCTCAATACTTGCAACACTGTCCGCAAGTGCGACTCGTGCTCCGCTTCCGACTTGGAATACACCAAAATGTCAACGATAAAGACGACTACGAACCAGTCCAAATATTCGCGAAACACTCGGTTCATCAAGTCCATGAACACGGATGGCGCGTTCGTTAGCCCGAACGGCATCACCGAGAACTCAAAATGACCTTACCTCGTACCAAACGCGGTCTTGGGTATGTCTTCGTCATGAATCCGCAACTGATAATACCCGGACTTCAGGTCCAACTTGGAGTACACCACCGACCCCACCAACTGGTCGAAAAGATCGTCTATCCGAGGGATCGGATACTTATTCTTGACAGTCAATTTGTTCAACTCTCGGTAGTCTATGCACAGACGCATACTACCGTCCTTATTCTTTACAAATAACACCGGCGCACTCCACAATGAAGAGCTGGTCCTGATATACCCTTGCTCCAAAAGCTCCTGCAACTGAACCTTGAGCTCGGCCAACTCCTTTGGTGCCATCCTGAAGGGTGGACGCGACACTGGTCTAGCCTCGGGCACCAACTCGATGGAGAAATCAATCTCCCGCCGAGGAGGTGCTCCCGGTAACTCCTCGAGAAATACATCTCCAAACTCCGCCACCACGGGCACTTCTCCAAGAGACAGCCTGGAGAGGCTAACCTCCAACAACGCTACTAGGGCTACACCTCCCTGGTTAACAGCTCGCACTAACTGATGTGCCGAAACTAGGGAACAGGCCACTCCATGCAGGCCTTCAAACTTGACTTTCGCTTGCCCCACGCCCCTCAGGGTTACCACCTTGGACAAACAGTCGATACTGGCACGCTGCTCCGCTAGCCAATCCATCCCCAAAATCACATCGAACTCGGACAATGGCAAGATCGCCGCTACCAATAAGAATTCAACCCCCTCAAGACTCCAACAAATCCGGCCCCTAACCCTGGTAGTCATAGATGACCCATTGGGCATGCGCACTTTCAACTCGAAGTCCGTCGAGAAAGACTCCACTCCGATCCTCCGGATAAAGCCTTCCGCAAGGAAGGAGTGCGATGCTCCCATATCAAAGAGTACCCTAGCGGGGTACCCAGATACCATTACAAAGCCTACACACATGCAACAAACATAAAAAGGCTTGAAAGGAAGAAATCTACGATGTAGGTTGAACTCTCATACCTGTCACCACATCGATTTGGCAGATTGCTTCCTGCTGCCCAAGGTTGTAGGCCCTTGGCTGCACTGGTTGAAACTGGGAAGCACTCGACTCCGCCATTTTCCCTTTCTCTGCTGCACTGGGTCCGGAGCGTACGGTTTGCTCCTGCCTTGGCTCTTGCTCAGCGCCCCCTTGGGTACAAAATCTTGTTATCTGGCCTGGCTTGCCACAACTGTAACACGTCTGCGGTCCCTTAGAGCGTGACCCTCCGGACGTCCAATTACTTTTCTCGCCCGACTTATATGGGGAAGGCTTCTTCTTCCACCGGCTCCCTTCCGCCTTTCCATGGGACTGAGCAGGCTTCTTCTCCTCCCCCTGTTTGGGTGTGAAACCCTTGCGACGTTGGGATCGCTCCATGTCACTCTCCAAAATTCGGGCCGCCTCCACCAATTCGTTGAAACCCGCACGTTTCATCGATATGAGGGGTTGTCTTAGATTCTCCCTCAGTCCATGATAGAAGAGATTGTCCCTCTCTTCATCATCTGCCATGGTCGTCCCTGCATAACGACCCAAGCGAGTAAATTCCTGAACATACTCTTCCACTGACTTGTCTCGCTGCACCAGATGTAGGAACTGCCTCTGGAGGGCTAACCTCGTTGAGGCGGGAATGTACTTCTTCAGGAAGGCATTCCCAAATTCCTCGATGGACGGTATGCGTCCTAGAAATTGCCGGCCACTGTGGCTCACCCACCACAACTTGGCATCTCCCTCCAACATAAAGGCTGCGAACTCTGCCTTTTTCTCTTCGGGCGCCTCTGCCGCCCTCAGAAGCTCCTGAATTCTAGCCCACCAATCCTCTGCATCTATGGGCGTGCCGATTCCCTTGAAGGTTGGAGGGTGGAAGCTCAGAAAGTACTTCATCTGCCGGTCCCCATGCCCGACAACCACTCTCTCGGCCTGCAGGCTCTGCCCGCCTGACTTCTTCAACCGGCACGGTCGCTGCCGTGTCCGGGGTAGCAGGAGTTGCTACTTAAGCAGCGGGAGCTGCTACCTGTGCTGTCACTGCAGCTTGGGCCGCCACCATCGCTTCTGCAAGCATACGGAAGAAGTCGGCCGGCGTGACCCCCATCCCTAGCGGACCTTGCGCAGTCGCACTACTTGCCGAGAGCTCTTCTCTTGGCCTCGAGGTCCCTGCCTCATTGCTTGCACTCTAAACACAAGCAAGAAAACGCAAATCAGTCTCTAATTGCAAGACTCGAACACAAGGACACTCATGGTCCTGCGATACTCCAATGTGGATAACTTCTAATACGCGACTCGACTTATACTTTCGACCGCGAAACTTCTCACTGGAACGCGAACCTGGCTCTGATACCAAATTGTAACACCTCCCCTGTAAAGACCATATAATATGGGTCCGGCCGGGGCCCCACAACATACGGACGCCACAGCTTTAGTATTAAAAGATGATATGAAAACTACCCAATCTCAAAACTCCAGACAAACACAGCGGAAACAGAACAAACCGACAGAAGTTATCCACTAACGATAGAGTATCAAATGGCTTTAAGGCCTTACACAATAATAGTCCAAAAATATAAATGTGCCAAGCACTCCTAGGCTACCTCGGCATGCAAGCCGGACATAAACATAACAAGAGTAGCAAACACAAAAGGAGAAACCAAGCACAACAACACTCCATGAGGCTTAGGGCTTTTCGCCTGGCGCGCTAGCTCCTGCATGCGATCCTTGCCCTGTAAGGATTTGAAGTAACGTGGGTCAGCAAAGGCTGACCTCTACTGTGTAACAAACATATCTCCTCTCGGCCGTCCCTAACAGACCCCGGGGTACCACTCCACCTGCAAGTTAGCACTTCGTATACCAAAAGAGCATATATATATTAAAGCGGTAAAACAGGCTTGGATGTATCATACGACATACATGTTCTCTATGTTTTGTATAAAGTGAAAGGGGCCTACTATGCAACATAAATGCAACCCGGGTTTCACCCAAGGCACCCTAGCACGTATGCATCTAGCATAACATCAAACACTGGGTACTTCCGTTTCCCCATTGGCTTAAATCCGCAAACACAAGGGAACCACCATGTCCCTAACGGCACACACGCCGTCACACGGAACCTTGCAAAGGCCCCACCCGCACAAGGGTCATATACCCCGGGGCTTGCCCGCACATTCTGACTTCGCATGTCAGGGTTCCGTCTCACACTGACCGATTCTAAGAAGCCTTACTGGACCCCACCTGCTCATGGCCACATTGCCCGGGCTCGTCCTCTGCTCGACATTCTCGTCAGTCCACACAAGGGGCTAGTCTCGCCGGGACACTTCCCCCACATGACTTGCGCGTCACGGGATAGCCAGCCGACCACGGAGACATAGTCGTGCCTTTGCACATCACAAACAAAGGTTTCCCCACCCCAATCACCATTCGCACTGTGTCTTTCCCGTGCTCCAAGGAAATCATCTACCGCGCAACACGGAGCTAACCTTGTCCGGTTCCGACCACGAGTACTCACTCAAATATAAGGGGGAAAACACATACATACAACGGCGTATTGCCGCAACGGATTTCTACCAAATCCCTGAAGCTCGCTATGCAACATCACCGGGTCGGACTAACGGTCGCGACCACGGCTTCACCCACAATGCCTAATCCGTTAACGGAGCGGATCTCTAATGCAAAGCATGCCGGGATGAACATACTCAACCCGGAGGTTCCTCTTGAACCTAGGCTACACGAATCCCTCCCATTTGAGAGATTCGGTGCTCAAAATACGAAAGAAAGGGGATGCTATTCATGCATCCTAAATCCTAAAAACTTAGAGGAGAAGTGTCGTTACCTTCCGTCCCCTCTTCCTAGCCATGGAGAAGATTTGCTCGGTTGAAAACCAACGCAACGCTCCCACCTTCGCGGATCTGAAATCCGCTCGCGAAATGGACCTCCGAAGCTTCGTCGGCGGCCGAATCTTGGCCTTCTTCATCCTCCTTGCTCTCCCTTCTCTCTAGAATAAGAGAGATAAAGATAGGAGAAAAGTGAGGGTTTCAAACCCTATTCCCGAGTTTAATCCCTCAGATTTAGCCCCCAGCCGTTGGATCTCAATCAAAGAAACGGACGGGCACGATTCGGCCTAAAATCACAAAAACTGGGCCGAACACGGGTTGCAACACGGTCGTGTGCCAGGCCGTGTTACCCACTTGCCGTCTCGATCGGTCGAAAAACCAGCACACGGCCTTTGACACGGCCTCCGACACGCCCGTGTCACCTGCGACACGCCCGTGTCGGGACCCGTGTCACGCCCCCCGTGTGCAATCGACCAACATTTCGCAGTCAGAGAGGTACACGACCTTGTGACACGGCATCAGACACGCCCGTGTCAAATTTGACACGCCCGTGTCAAATTTGACACGCCCGTGTTTGTGCGCGTGTCACGGCCCGTGTACCAAACTTGCAGAATGCCTGGAGTGATACGGCCTGGGACACGCCCGTGTCCTAGGCCGTGTTCTACAACTCGACTAGCGTCGACCGCCAAAGCGTCGACCGCATGACCCGAGGCCGAACACGCCTGTGTCATGCCCGTGACACGCCCGTGACACGCCCGTGACACCTGCTCAAAAAAACAAACTGGTCTTAAAACATCACTCGTCCCTCTTTTGAGTTTCGGGGTGTTACATCTTGCATAACAGTACCTTTGCAATTACATCCACTAGGAACTTTCCTTCTGAGTTGAAATCAGCTCTGCTAAAGGAATGGGCTTGAGGGTTAGCTCCACAGAATAAACTACTTCTTACTAAATCTTCAGCAGTCATTTCGGCATCGTCATCTACTACTGGCAATTTTAACAGAGCAGCTAAGGAGCCTTTGTCCAGTCGGATTTTTATCCCTCTGACCTTGGATTTCAGGAGCTTTCCATTTCGTTTTACCTTCAGATTCTGATAAAACTCTTCAACAGCTGGGAAAAGAACTCGGCACGGCGTCTGGAGAACGAACGACAGTCCGGCGGTCTCGAACAAAATCAGAAGATTTCGGAAATCATCTGAAAGGTCGGCTATACCCGCGGGGGCGAGTTCTGAGCCGATGCCGATTTTAGAGGAGGGGGCCATCTGCGATTCTGGAGGACGAGAGAGGCGAAGGCGACGATGCTTTGCGGTTTTTCAGAAGATGAAGAGTTGGCGGCTACTCGAGAGAGTGAGAAGTGGAAAGGGGTTTCCCGATTTTTCTAGATATATATATGATTCTAATTAGGTTTAAAAAAAAATCATACCTGAAAGAAGCGGCAAATAGCTCGGTGCGAATAGAAAAATTAGAAATCCAAAATATGAATGCCGTATACTCGAGTAGGTAACATCATACACGAGTATTAGACAGAGCATACTCGAGTAGGGCAAGTTTGTACACGAGTATGTTGTCAAGTACCCGAGTATGTAAATCCTTTTACTTGAGTAATTCCCGTTTACTCGAGTATCTGTCTGGATATACTCGAGTATATATTACTTGAAAGACAATTTTGCTTGGGAGATGTATATTGCCACTGAAATCTTTAACTCTGAGCAGCCAACACCACTGCTATCTTCTTGATTTGTGAGTCCATTACTAGTCGTCTTTGTTGAGTAGCCCGAGTTCCGTTTTGAAGAACGAAAACTTGGACTCGTCCAGCGGCTTGGTGAATATATCTGCAACTTGCCTGTCTGTGGAGACATATTGTAGATCTATGTCTCCATTTTCCACATGCTCCCGGATGAAATGATAACGAAGCTCTATGTGCTTGGTCCGGCTGTGGGAGACTGGGTTATTGGCGATTGCTATAGCGCTGGATGAGTCACAAAACAAAGGAAGGTTCTGGAACTTCATATTATAGTCTTCAAACTGATTTTTGATCCAGAGAAGCTGTACACAACAGCTGCCTGCAGAGATGTACTCTGATTCAGCCGTTGAGATGGCAACACAGTTCTGCTTCTTATTGCTCCAGGAAATAAGTCTCCTTCCGAGGAATTGGCAAGTCCCGGAAGTACTTTTCCTGTCGTCTTTGCTTCCTGCAAAATCTGCATCTGAAAATCCAATTAGTTCACTATCATTACTTCTTGGTTACCATAAGCCAAGATTTGGTGTACCTTTGAGGTATCTCAAGATACGCTTTGCAGCAATGTAATGAGATTCCTTAGAGTTCACCTGAAATCTAGCACATACACATGTTGAGAACATTATGTCTGGTCTACTTGCGGTAAGGTAGAGCAAGGACCCAATTATGCTTCTGTACTTGGTTTCATCAAAAGGTTTCCCTTTCTCATCCTTGTCCAGAGACATAGCTGAGGCCATTGGAGTCCTCATAGAGGTTGCATTCTCCATTCCAAATTTCTTGAGTAGCTTTTTGGTGAACTTGGTCTGTGAGATGAAAATTCCATCCTCAGATTGTTTCACCTGAAGCCCTAAGAAATACTTCAGCTCTCCCATACTGCTCATTTCAAACTTCCTTTGCATAAGTTTAGAAAACTTCTTGCAGAGGTTGTTATCTGTAGAGCCAAAAATAATGTCATCGACATAGATTTGCACTAGCAAAATCTTGCCTTTTATTTCCCTAAGAAATAATGTCTTGTCTATCTTTCCTCTTGTGAACTTGTTCTCAAGAAGAAAGGTGGACAGCGTCTCATACCAAGCTCGAGGAGCTTGTTTAAGACCATATAAAGCTTTTTGTAATAAGTAAACATAATTAGGATAAGTTGAATCAACGAAACCAGGTTGTTGCTCTACATACACTTCTTCCTTTATGTCACCATTTAGGAAGGCGGACTTAACGTCCATCTGATAGACGGTAAAGCCCTTAAGTGCAGCGTAGGCAAGAAATAACCTGATCGCTTCCAGTCTTGCCACTGGAGCATAAGTCTGGTCAAAGTCAATTCCTTCTTCTTGACGATATCCCTTTGCGACAAGTCTGGCTTTATTCTTTATTATGGTTCCATCTTCGTCCATCTTGTTCCGATAGACCCATTTTGTCCCAATGACGTTCTTACCCTTGGGTCTAGGAACAAGTGTCCAAACTTTGCTTCCTTTGAACTGATTCAGTTCTTCTTCCATGGCTAGAATCCAGGATGCGTCGGAGTTGGCTTCCTCAAATTTCTTTGGTTCAACCTGTGAGAGAAAACTTAAGTGTAAATTCTCGTTAGTTGTACCTCGACGAGTTCTGACGCCATCCCGAGGATCTCCTATGATTTGATCAACGGGATGATCCTTCAAGTGTCTGAACTCTAAAGTCCTTGCATCTAGGATCTCTTCAGCCACTGGAGTTGCATCTTCAGCTGGGATGTGTTCTTCATCTTGATCATCTAACTCTCCAATAGGGGTTGTAGAGGTGATCTTGATGAACGTCTCGTCTTTATCTTTAGTAGTTTCATCCAAGCTAAGTTCCTTCAACTTTGTACCTGCATCTACAATAGGCACACTAGACAAGTTGCTGTGCAGCAGACTCGACTCATCAAATAAAAGATGTATCGACTCTTCTACCACCAGAGTTTTTCTATTGAATACTCTATAGGCCTTACTATGGCTACTATAACCTACAAAAATACCTTCAAAGCTTTTCTCGCTAAACTTGGTAGTGTGATACTTGCCGTTGTTAAGTACGAAGCACTTACAGCCAAAGATTCTAAAATATGAAATGGTTGGTTTCCTGCCTTTTAGAAGTTCGTAAGGAGTCTTATCATGGTTCTTGTTGATGAGTGCTCGATTTTGCACGTGACAAGTGGTGTTGATGGCTTCAGCCCAGAAGTATTCTGGAAGTGAGGCATCACTCAACATGGTTCGGCAAGCCTTTATGAGTGTTCTGTTCCTTCTCTCAGCTACTCCATTTTGCTGTGGAGTGCGAGGAGAGGAAAACTCATGAAAGATACCTTGACTTTCGCAGAATTCTGTCATGGCTCCAGACTTGAATTCCGTTCCATTGTCACTTCTGATTTTGACTACGGAACAGTTGTATTCATTCTGGATTTGCCTAACAAAATTGGTGAAAATACTGAAGGTATCTGACTTGTGTTTCAGAAAGAACACCCACGCAAAGTGCGAGTAATCATCCACAATAACCAACGTATATTCCTTACCTCCCAAACTTCTAACTTGCAGTGGACCAAACAAGTCCATATGGAGAAGCTGTAAGCTTCTATTGGAATCCTTATCTATGATGCTTTTAAAAGAACTCCTTGTTTGCTTGCCCTTGATACAGGCGTGAAAAGGACTGTCTGTAACACACTTGACATTAGGGGCGTCACGTACTAGGTTTTGAGAGAATAATATATTAATAGTTTTGAAATTAATATGAGCTAGTGTCTTGTGTCATTGGTCAGCAAGAGATGCACTACTATTTGCTAAAAGACACACTGGTGTCGAAGAGTCTATACAAATGAAATTTAAACAGAAAATATTTCTGCTTCGAGTGCCTTATAAAACAGTTTCCATGTTGTCAACCGATTTTATCAAACACTTGTCAGCATGAAATTCAACTACGTATCCTTTATCGCATAGTTGGCTTATGCTGATGAGATTGTGTTCCAATCCTTCAACATAGGCTACATCCGAAAAGGATACGCTACCGTTAGAAATCATACCATAGCCTTTAGTTATCCCTCGATCTGAACCTCCAAAGATGACCTTTGGTCCGTTGCAGACTGAGGTGAAATTCTGGAGTTGGCTTCTTGTACCGGTCATATGCCGAGAACATCCACTGTCCAAATACCAGATTGGCATTTTGGTGGCCGTTGGACATACCTGCAATTACAATCACTTAGCCTTAGGAACCCAAACATGTTTGGGTCCTTGGTCTCGAGTTAGAAAACTCCCCCTAAGAGTATTAGCCTCATGAGTGGTCATTCTCACGTTGCTAACTTGAGGGGTTGTAGCATTACTAGGATTGAACCAACAATCGATGGCAAAGTGACCAATTCTGCCACAACACCAACAGTCAAACCTGTTGTATCTTTGCCTAGTGAATTCCTGCTTGATTTTCTGAAATGATGGTCTAGCGGGAACATCACTCTTGGAGGAAGAGGCTTCATGGTGATGGCATCTACATGAAGTCTTCTCCTTCAGAGGCCTTTCCTAAACAGGCTTTACTTTCGGTGCTTTCTTGAAGTTGTGGCCATGATTATAAGGATCATAGCTCTGAAGAGTCACTTCTTCATAAGGTGCCTTAAAGACACTCTCACCAAAGTTTCGAGGGCGAGTCCATCCTTGGTACCGAGACTTTGGCTCTACATAAGTAGGCCTGGTCAAGTGACCATAGGACGAGTCCAGGTCAAACTTGTTCGTTGGAAAGATTACTTTCTTGAATACAGTTTGATCCAGAGGGGCTTTCCCTTTCTCTTTGGCCAAGGCGTTTTTGGCGGCCTTATTCTTCCGTTGAGCCTTATTTCTCCTAGAAGATTTACTAGGAGCACCCTCATGGCCTAGTACAGCATTCTTAGCCTTTGTTGAGAATTCAGCAATGAGTGGAAGAACATTCTTGGGCTTGGAGAAACCTTCAACAAGTTTCTTTTCAGCTTCGAGTTGATCTTACAACTCTTTGATGATTTTCCCTTTAAGGTCAAGGTGCTTGAGAGCTAGATTGTATTCTTTCATTGCGAGATCGAAGTTTTCTTGAAGAGAGTTAGTCTTAGCGACTTCTTCTCTCAAGCTGCTCTCAACGGCCTTTAGAGACTGAATCTCTTTTGCCTGAGTTTTCACGACTCGACGACATTTTTCGTAGGTCATGAGCAACTCTTTGTACTGGGCCATGAGTTCTGACTCATCATCTGAAGAGATGTCCTCATGATCATGTTCAGAACTTTCAGATTCAGAGGGGGGAGTGTGAGATTTTACCTCCCCAGTGAACTGGGGGACTTGTTCACCATCTGAGTGAGCCATGAGCCCAAAGTAAGCTTCCTCTTCTTCACTCGACTCAGATGAGTCGGAGTCGCTGAGAGTTTTGCTCTTCTTGGCTACTAGACTCTTCTCTGTCCTCTTCTTGTGGTATGAGGATTTCTTTTCCTCTCTTTCGCCGCCCTCTTTCTTCTTGTGAGGGCAGTCCGCGATGACGTGACCTGGCTTATTACAACAATAACAAATGATGTCAGTTGAAATCTGTTTGTTCTGTTTAGAGTTATACCTGTCATGGCTACTTGAGCCTTTCTTTCGCTGATCACCGTCACGTCGTGATCTTCTGAATGAGGCATCTTTGCCTCTCCATTGATTCTTCTTATTTAAGAATTTCTTGAATTGCCGGGAGAGCAATGAGAACTCTCCTTCAGATAGTTCTGAGCCAGATGAGCTTGGATCAGATGATTCTTCTTCATCAGCTTCAGGAACTGGGGCAGGAGAGCTAGCCTTTGTCTTCCTTGAGCTATCTGCCTTTAGAGCGACAGACTTCTCCTTGGATGCAGACCTGCTTATCTCTTCTCCTTGGATGCTAACCTTCCAAACTCCCGAATGGCACATACCTTATTGTCCCATTACTTGGTTAGGGATCTTAAGAATTTGTCATTGAGTTCCCCATTGGTGAAGACACGTCCATAAACTCTTAGGCCATTTACTATCTTGAAGAAGTTCTCAAAAGTGTCAGCTATGGCTTCCTTATGACCCTGCCTGAAGGCTTCATATTTCTGGTTCAGTAGGGACCTTCGATCATCCCTCACTTCTTCTGTACCTTCCATTAGAGTCACTAGGGATTGCCACATCTCCTTGGCAGATTGGCAATGAATCAGATTCTGCAGCATTGAGTCATCGACTGCACTTGCGATAATATTTTTAGCTTTCTTGTCCAAAGAGACAAGTGCAATCTCGTCCTTATCTAGATCTATCAATTTCTTGGGAACTTGCTTAGATGAATCTATGGTGGAGGTGGTCATAGGAATGTGGGGACCTTCTTCAACAATCATGAAGATCCGGGGATCTACTGCTTCCATAAAGAATTTAACTCTTTCCTTGCACATAGGAAAATTGTTCTTGGTGCAGATAGGGAGCTTAGCAAAATCCTTGGTCTTACTCATGCTTGAAATTTCTCTTGAGACAACTTGGTAAGGATTAGATCAAGGTGTTAACCTTTTAACGATCAACCTCCCTCTGATACCAATTGAGGGAACTAAGTTGTCTACCTAAATCACCTAGAGGGGGGTGAATAGGTGAAATGCGTGTCAAATGCGGAATAAAAAATTAACACAGCACAGATCAAGCAATCACACAGACGACAAGAGATTTATAGTGGTTCCCCAATCTTGGGTACGTCCATTTTCCTCACCGATCTAGCAAACCACTAGACTCGGCTACTCCACTATCTCGGATTGAAAACAATCCTACACCTCGGAACCACGTTCCTACAAAACTCAATCCAAACCGGATCTACACTCGGAAGATAAAGCCTTCCTACAAATCTCGGAGAAAAACTCCTACAATGAAATTTGTTTGAAAAGAAAATACAAACAATATATTGCACAGATCTGGATCTTTGATAGTCTTCTTCCTTGAGAACTTTGGCTTGATCAGAATATGTTGAAGACGACTTGAGAGAGATCCACAGATCTGAAAATCGGAATCACCTCGATCGAGAAAATAGATCAGAAATCTTTGAGGCTCGGCGAGATCGAGTGATTATCTTTCGTCTGGATCTATGGAGAAACAGAGTTGAAAGCAGCGATCGGAGATCGTCGATCCAGACCTTCTTCCGTGAATGGCACTAGCGGCGGCGTGAGAAATTAGGGTTCACGGGAATTTTTTTTCTTTCTTAAAATAATAATCTCTGTAAAGCCTGTTATTAGTCAAATCTGAATGGACCTATTTATAGGTGGACTCCAACGGTCTGAAATTTAATTAGGGATGACACGTGGACCAATCAGAAATGATTAATTCGAAATACACAGCGAAATTGTACTTGGAGAATTTCAGGAATGTTTGAACAGATATACTCGAGACAGAGAAGAGACATACTCGAGTATAAGATGTTATATACTCGAGTGGATAGGAGGAGCATACTCGAGTATAAGAAGAGAAGCTACTCGAGTGATTCAGAGATCAACACTCGAGTGATTTTAGAACTACTCGAGTATGAGAGTATATACTCGAGTAAAAACACTTAGAGAAAATTTTTCAGATAAAATAGGAAGAACTACTCGAGTAGAAGAGTTGGAGATACTCGAGTGAGGGGAAAATGAACTACTCGAGTATCTTGGGAAGACTACTCGGGTAATTACTAAACTGCTCGAGTATGAAAAACAACTACTCGAGTACAGAGTCACTTACTCGAGTATATAGGGAACTACTCGAGTAGGTAGACTTAGAAACTTTCTGAGATGAGAAGTGCAGATCTAGTCGAGTATGAACAGAACACTTACTCGAGTAACTAACCAACTACTCGAGTACAAGTTATCACCTACTCGAGTACAATACAGTCTACTCGAGTATGTAATCCAACTTACTCGAGTACAGACTCACTTACTCGAGTATACAAAGGAGGTACTCGAGTATGTGGACTTAGAGAAAATTTCGGATCTAAGAATAGAAGGGTCTACTCGAGTATAAAGTATGACCTACTCGAGTGACTAACTATCTTACTCGAGTATAAGCTTATCTACACGATTATACAGAGTCTTCTCGAGTATGTCTAAGGATCTACTCGAGTACTAGGTCACTTACTCGAGTAGATGAAGGAAGCTACTCGAGTATGTGGACTTAGAAAAATTCTTCTGAAAAAAATAAACTTCAATACTTCAGTCCACCAATCCAAGTGCATGTATAGGAAGTGTATCCCAATAGAGAGGCTATACATGGGCCAACACTTTGGATCACACAATGAGGGATTACATTGTATGGTCCTGTGTTTGGTGACCCATTATAGACTGACATTAGTCTACACTTGGCAATATGGACCTGCACACATACAACTTAAACACAATATCAAATACACCTTAATTCATCTTAGTTCAAGGTCTGACCTCCTACAAATCTGAGGTATTGTGGAGACAAATCCCAACAAGTTCAACGATAGTTGAGCTCAGATCGACGATTATTTTTTTGAGATCGACGATTTCTGGAATTTTGTCAGTTTGATAAGGATTTCAAATGTCTTCAACTCATAGCATTTATTGCAGAAGATTTCTAGCCGTTATAATAAATCTAGAGCAAGTTTCAAGGAAACAAAGGAGGAATGTTTTTAGTTTCTTTCCTTTAGAGACAGTTGTCATTTAAGGAAAGTATTTATGACTTTGCTAATGGATATCAAAAATTTTGACAACTAGATTTCTTATTATCATTCATAGAGAACAAGAATATACACAGTAGTATACACACAACAAATTCACACAGAAAGAAAAAGAAGATCAATAACTCAAAAAACAGAACAAGTTTTCTTTCTGATTCCTGCTGATTAAAAGTCTTCATCATTCACACTCCAGACAACAAACATTTCAGTTCTTGTTGGAATCATCTTTTGCTGGAGCATTCTTTTCATTGAAGACCTATCACCCTTGCAAAGCTTCCAGCTCCTGAACTCTTGCTAATCTCAGGGGTAGCTTTGACAACATCTCATCCACTTGTGCTTCTCTTTGACTGTTGACAGAGAAGACAACTTCACCATTTTTCTTTTTCCTTTCCTGTAAAAGGGTTTTTGAACTCCCTTCAAAAGTTTTGCTTTGCTTCCTGAGACCTGATCAAAACTCAGTGGTGGCAAGACACCTGATCAAAAAAATCTGGTTTGGTTTTTAAGCACCTGATCAAAAGCTCATTGGTGCCCAGGACACCTGATCAACTAATCCTGCAGTGGATTCCTACCAAGGGTGGTAGAAGAGTGGATGTACCCAAGTTTTGGGGAACCACTATAGTTCCTTGTGTCTTCTGGTTGCTTGCTATTTTATTTATTATGTGCTGTGGATTTGCTCTTTTGTTTATTTTATTTTGATTTCTGTCAAGCACTCTACACTAACTAAATTAAGTCTTCCACTGCTAGAATAATTTTCATATTTGCAAAATTATTTTAAAACACTCTATTCACCCCCCTCTAGAGTGAAGGATTGATCTTACACTCACTTTCACTTCCTCAAGGGCATATGCGATCCTGTAAGAATAAAACCAAAGATACCTTCATTAATATAATTTATGTATAATATAATTTTGTCCTTATAGAGTGTAAACTTCTCTCAGTTACACGTTGGAGGTCTTGTAGATGCAAAAAACTTTAAAGTTATTGGATGCCATTTAAAAAATAGATTTCTAATTTAATATGCATAACTTTACAACTATTCAGATCTTTTAAATCAAGGTGTTAACCTCTATTTTATTAACTTGGCTCTAATATCAATTGAAAGTGTGAATAGTTGTGTAAATCCTATGAGAATTCCATAGAAGGGCGAGTAGTAAATAAAGATTTATAGGTTTGATGTAAAATGAGTTACTAATTTTAATCTTAGCTCAGATTTTGCATGCACAAGAAGTTAATTAGATAAGTATTGCAGTAAGTAGAAGCACAACACACAAAAATAATCATAGAAAAACACAGACACAAAAAACACCAAAGCTATACTAGTTCCTCAAAATCTAGGTACATCCACTCTTCTACAACTTCGATCGCAATATAATATTAAAGTGCCCGAGTCTTTTGATAAGCAGCCTCTCAGAGCCAACAAATGGATCTTCTGATATTGAGATCTTAAATCAACACCAATCTTTTAATAAGTAGATCTTGAACCACTAACAGACTAAGTTTTTTTTGATAAGGATACTCTTAGAAACACAGACCGAATCCTTTGAAGAGAAATTCTTAAAACTCTTTACCAAATTAGTATAAGAAAAGATGAGAAAAGATAGAAGAAGAAGAAGAGTAGAAGAAATTGTCTTCTAGATGATTCCTCTCAACAAGAATATGAGGACTATATAACACTAAGTATATTGTATCCTCTTGATGATGATGAATCCTTGCTTGAAGAAGAAGTTGCAAGGATTATATGCTTTTGATACAAAGTTATTCTCTTATTATTCTTTCAGAATTGTTGTCGTAGTTGTAGAGAATAAAGAGTTAAGAAGAACTGTCGGTTGTGTGTTTTATGTTATTCTGTAAAAGTTTCTTATCTGCTTCTCTTTCATGCAATCAATATATCATCCTTGAATAATTTTGAATTATTATTTTGGTAGAATCTTTCTTAAAAAGTAATGATATTATTTTCATCCAAATGTTCTTCAACATATTTTGACAAATTCTTCAAAATCCTTTCAAATAAATTCTTCTGAATTTAATAGGGGAATTTCTTTCTTTAATCTCTTCTACAAATAACTAGAAACATTAGAAAAAATTCCATAGAAATACAGGTCATACGTAGATCTTGTAGACCAAGGTTTGAGCCTGAAAGATATGGATTTCTCGTGTATCAAATAGGTAATGTGTTGCTTATGGATCATTGTACAACCCTATATTCGATGAGTGGACCCCATCATATATGCGAGTGGGGCAGTTTGACCAGCACTCACCCAAGGCCTAAAGAGGGGCATTCGCGCAGCCCGAGGAGGAGTGGTTTGACCCTTCAACGAGTGTAATCTTCATCCAAAACCTGCCTAAGGATCTTGCGCCTCAGCGCGTAGGCGAGGTCAATTCTCGCCAAGCTAAGCGAGTGGCCGCCCAGCCAGGCACTCACACATAAGAGAACTTCAAGGCGGCAAATGTGTTGTGCTCCCAGCATTCGCCCACTCAGGCGAGTGGTGTCCTCATAGACCACTCGCCCAGGTAGGGCCCAGGGGTAAAGTTAATTTTAGGACTGTAAAGATTGGCTATTTGTAGGCCGTTTTTCAGAAATCTATAAATAGATACAAGGGGGTACCTCAGAAGGCATGCTTACTTGGGCCCCAGTCTTCTTGCGCTTTTTGAGGTATCCTTTGCTCGACATTTGGCTAGGGAGGTGAAGCGCTCTAAAATCTTCCGGGTTTGTGGTGGGTCATCCATGCCAAGCCCTTGGGTCTGTCACCTGTTATTTTTCTTTAGTCATTTGGCTCGCGAGAGAGAAGTAAGTGTGTGATCACACCTTCCTCAATGGAGAACTCCACAGAGACCGAGTTTTTGGTTTCAACATTTTGGTGCGGTGAGCTTGGAGCATGGTCAACACAGAAAATCTTCAGCAAGCTCGATGAGTGGAGGATAAGGTCAATGTTCGGATAGGGCCGACTCGCCACCCCCTCGCCCTCTCGCTACGGTGGGGATGTTCGAGGAGTGCAGGTGGGAGGTGATCGGTCTCGTCAGGGTCGCACTTGGCGCGTATGTCGAGTGCTCAATGCTAGCTGTCCCAATCGCCGTAGCCCCAGCTCTTGGAGAGGTTGCCCCGGCTCGGTGACCTGGGAAGGAGGTAGCGGAGGAAGGCAGTAGGTGAGATCTACAGGGGCGAGTGCACTTCCCTGAGTCAGCGAGTGGAGGTCGGTTCGACGAGATGGGGATGTGAGATGTCCCGGCTCACCCAATAGGTGGAGGTAATCCCTTCAATGAGTTGGTTTCTTCTACCCCGGTTCTAGAGGGTTTCAGGGAGCCAGAGATGTCCTACTACACAGGGAAGGACAACCCGATCCAATACATCCAGTGATTTGAGGATGTGGTGTCGATAAGGCAGATATCTGTTGTCTTCATGTGCAGACTCTTCGCCATCACCCTCAAGGAGAAGGCGAGAGAATGGTTCCACCAGCTACCAGCCAACTCAATCTACTGGTTCGAGAACATGCACCGGGGGTTCATATTAAGGTTTACCACCTCAAAGAAGAGAAAGGAGGCGTAATCCCTGTTCAACATCAAGTAGGGGTGAACGAGACCTTGACGAGTTATGTGGACCGATTCTAGGAAGAGGTCACCCAGGTCCAGGAGATGCCAGGGCACACCCTTATGATGGTATTTACCTTGTGGCTTCAGTAGGGTTTCTTCAGGATGGAGCTGAAGAGGGTGCTACCTCTCTCCTATGAAGAGCTGATGGAGAGGGTGGTGAGGGAATTCGATGGGGAGGCGTCAAACTCCTAGTTTGCGAAGGGGTCAGGAGGTGGTCGGGGTCAGGAGGTGAGGAGAGTTGAACCCAAGTAGTAGGAGAAATAGTAGTAGGTGCAGTAGCAGCAGCCGAGGTGGGGGAGTTAAAATTCGAATAATCGGATCGACTGAAGGCAGCCGGAGTGGTAGGATCAGGGTCAGCGGAGAAGTTTCCATGGAGGAGACAACCTCCAGGGAGGCCAGGGTCACTTCCACCCTTTATAATGGAGGCAGGGGTAGAGACTCCCCCCTATGACGATAGCCATGTAGAGGAGGAGGGGTCAGCAGAGGAGGAGGTGGGAAGTCAGGTGGTAGTTACCCTATTGTGACTTCCACCAAGAAGAGGGGCACTCTATATCCACGTGCCCGGAGTTCCTCGAGATGAGAGTAAACAGGGAGCAGAAGCAGCAAGACCACTGGGAAGTGCAGATTGAAGAAGTCCTACCTCGGGCAGAGGAGGATAGGTGTGAGGATCGGGCCGATGTTGGGGCCCGAGGAGAGATTATAGTGATCCTTAGGGGGGGGGTGTCGAGGCTTCCGGGAAGGAAAGTCTCCATACCATGTACCGCCGGAGCATTGGCTCCACATCCCAAACCCCACCCCGGATGAGAAGATTATCTTCTCAAGGAAAGACATGCTGGATTATGAGGATCCCTTTTGCAATGCGGTAGTCATCTAGACAGCCATCAAAAACTTCACTATCTCCCAAATCTTCATCGATAACGGGAGTTCAGTGAACGTTATCTTCAAGAAGGAATTTGATGCAATGAAGGTAAAGGCCAAGAGGGTGCTGGCCTCAGATGGGCCTCTATTCGGATTTTTCGGGGAGAGGAAGGAAATAAAGGAGGAGTGGGACTCCATGTTACTTTGGTGGGGAAGTCCCGTACTTGCAGGCTCGTCATCGTGGACGCCCCCAGCAACTATAATGCCATCTTTGGGTGGCACATCATTAGCGCCTTCCGTTGTGTCCCCTCATCCTTCCATCAATGCTTGAAGTTCAACGTTGAGGGGATCTAGGTCAAGGTCCGGGGAGACCCCAAGGTGGCGAGGGAGTGCTACGTCATGGCACTGAACTCCATCTCTTGGTAAGAGGGGGCTGAGGAAATCGAGAGGAGGATGGAGGAGCTGTCTGGGCTGGGGGCCGGAGAAGAGGTGGAGGAGATGGAACTGGAGGAAGAAGTTCGCTCCCAGGTAGTGGTGGCAGAAGCTATTCTAGAGGAGCCGGCCGAGGCAATGGTCATGGAAGAGGAGGATCCCCTTATCCCAGGAGAGGGAGACGTTGGTGAATGGGGAGAGTAGTACAGGCTGGAGGTTCCGGAAGAGGTGGTGGAGATGGATATTTTCACCCAGGGAGGAAGGGTGGAGAAGGTTCGTATCAGCAGGGGGCTGACCCCGGTGGACACGGAGAGGATGCTGGCATGCATCCAGAAGTACGTGGACATATTTTCTTAGAGCACCACGGAGATTTCAGGGATCGATGCGAATGTCGCATGCCATTGCCTCAACCTGGATCAAGAAACCCGCCCTATCCAGTAAAGAAAATGATCTATTACAGACAAGTTGGTCGAGCCCATCAGGTAAGAGGTGGCCAAGCTCCTGAAGGCTGGTTTTGTATCTGAAATTCAATACCCCAGCTGGGTCTCCAATATAGTAATGGTTTAAAAAGGACACGGCGGGTGGCGTATGTGTGTCGATTTCTGTTTTCTTAATAAATCATGCCCTAAAGATTGTTATCCCTTGCCTCATATCGACGCGTTGGTTGACTTAGCCGTCGGTTTTCAAGTAATGAGTTTTTTGGATGTGTTTTCCGGTTACCACCAAATCTGGATGCACCCTCTTGACATAAAAGATGTCTCCTTCATTACAGGGGATGGGTGCTACTGTTACAAGATGATGCCCTTTGGATTGAAGAATGTAGGGGTGACGTACCAAAAGATGATGGACTGGGTCTTCAGAGAACAAAAGGGAAGGAACCTGGATGTGTATGTAGATGATCTTATGATTAAGAGTCGAGACGTGGACTCTCACCTTCAAGACCTGGAGGAAACCTTCACCACCTTGATCGAGTACAAGATGAGAATTAACCCCTTGAAATGTGTTTTCGGGGCCAGCGGGGGCGAGTTCTTGGGCCAGTAGGGGCAAGTTCTTAGGCCATCTTCTCACCCCCATGGGGGTAGAACCGAATCCTGACAAGGTCAAAGCAATCATGGAGTTGGGATTACCTCGGAATGCTAAGGAGGTGCAGCGTTCGACAGGAAAGTTTGTCGGGCTAAGTAGGTTCCTTTCCTAGGATGGGGAGAAGTGTTCTCCCTTCTTCAAAGCATTGAGGGGAGGCAGGAAGTTTGAATGCACTAGGGAATGCGAGGAGGTGTTCAAGGCCTTGAAGAGGCAGTTAACCAAGTCCCCCTGCTCCAAGGGCCGAAGGAGGGGGAGGACCTATATTTGTACCTTAGGGCTGGAGCAGAGGCCTTGAGCTCCGTCTTGGACCGGGAAGAGGGGAAGAAGAAGCTGCCCATATACTACGTAAGCCAAGTCCTGAGGAAGTCAGAGCTCCGCTATCCCATCTTGGAGAAGCTGGCCTTTGCTCTGATCATCTCAGCTCGGAGGCTCCAACTCTATTTCCAGGCACACTCCATCCGAGTGGTGACTGACCAACCTCTCTACATCATCTTCAAGGGGGTGGAGCATTCAGGAAGATTGGCGAAGTGGTCGGTTGAGCTAAGAGAGTTTGATATCTCCTCCATCCTGCGCCTCTCGATCATTGCCCAAGCAATGACCGACTTTCTGGCTGATTTTGTGGTCGAGGTGGAAGAGGCGGAACTCACTCGCCTGGTTCCCTGGAAGGTAATGGTGGATGGTGCTTTGGGAAGGTGATGGTGGATGGCGCTTCGGGAAGGAATTTCTTGGAGAACCCCCAGGGAACGAGGATCGAGCAGACGGCGATGGTGCATTTTCCCATCATGAACAATCAGGCCGAGTACGAGGCAGTGTTTGCAGGGCTGCATATTGCCAGGGAACTAGGAGTGCATGATGTGGAGGTCCTCACGGACTCCATGGTTGTGGCCTCACAAGTCAATTGGGAATTTGAGGTAAGGGAACCAACTCTTCAGTTTATTTGGAAAAGGTGAAAGGGGTCATCGGTATGTTACAAACCTTCTCCATCTGACATGTGTCGCGGGAGGAGAATGAACAAGTTAATCAGCTGGCAAAGCATGGTCCCCAGGTGGGGGGTACCATCACTAACCTGTTCCGCCCATCCATCGAAGAGGGAGAGCTGATGGAAGTGGACTAGCACCCCTCGTGGATGGACCCTTTCAAAATGTTCCTTTCCACAGGGAAATATCCGAAAGTGATGGACAAAAAGAAGTTCAAGTGCAAGTCAGCATACTATCTCATAAGTGACGGGCAGTTGTATCAGAAGACTCTCTCGGGCCTATTGGCTCATTGTGTGGCCAAGAAGGAGGTCCAAGGGATCTTGGAAGAAGTCCACTCTAGGGAGTGTGGAAGTCACTCAGGGAGTCAAACCCTAGAAGGAAGGATTGTCAAGAAAGGGTACTTCTAGCCTACCCTGAACCACGATGCTGCATAGTTCACGAAGAAGTGCCACAAGTGCTAGTTGTTTTCCCCCTCCAACTTAAACCAGCACAGTGCCTCAGAAGCATCACAGCCCCCTTACCCTTTGCCTCTGGGGAATTGATTTGGTAGGACCTTTCCCCCAGGCCAGCGGCCAGAGGAGGTTCCATTTAATAATGATCGACTATTTTTCTAAGTGGTTGGAAGTGATGGCACTGGCCAAGGTGATATCCCAGGTAATCAGAAACTTTGTGTGGGGAGAGATCATCTGTAGGAACGGGTTACCCCAGACCATTATAGTTCATCAGTTTCTGCGGACTAGTGGTCAGCTATTCGTTAAGAAAATAAAAGCAGCCGAACTAGCAATCCAATGAGGCAAGTATACCTATCAAACTGTAGCAAGGAAAAAAAGTGTCGTATTTAAATCCGGGAACTGTTGAGTACACTTACTCACACGAAGACTATTATTTTATCGACAGAAAATCTAGGGTTTAGAGAAACTAATTGCAATTAAGGAAAGGAAATAAAGCTAAAGAGAACTACTTGCACTAAAAATAAATAGAGCATAAAAGAAATGATTACGATAAAGGGTTGGAACGATGAGATGGAAATGCACTCGATCAAGAATCACGTCGGCTAAAGTCGATTAAAAAACACGATAAATAAACCTAAACTTAATAGGGTAAAGGTCCTTGACCGTGGAAGTTCATAAATCTTGAACACGCTTCTCTCGAAGTCGTGCCCAACAGAGTTTAGGAAGGTCCAACCGACTCTCGTCTAAATCGGAGGCCTAAAGCTCGCTTTATGCGGTGAACCCCACTATTGGAGTTTACTCCAACCTGGGATATTTGGACGTCTGCCTCTCTCGAGGGGTGCGTACAAATCCCTTTACTCTTGAGTGCTCACTTCAAACTATCGGCCTCTCGGCTAGCCAAGAATGAAAGCAAAGGTGGAGAATATATATCGATGATATATCTCCAACCCAAAATAAATAGAGAGTAATTCATGGCCAAACCGTGAAAAAGAAAAGGTAAATTCAAAGCATCATAACTTAATCACTCAAACCTCGGATCATCAAGATTGAGTACAAGGAGGATTATTTAATCGTAATGGAGTGGAGGATGGGGGATGGGTAGTAAAGCATTAAGAACACAAAGATAAGAAAAGAGCACTTTTATTAATATTAAAGAGAAAGTTACAACTTGAAGTGAAGGAGCTACACTTGCATGGAAATGAAAAGACTAAGCTAGCATTACATTAAACTACTAAATGAAGTACAAAAGCTATTACAAAAGCTTAAACTAAACTAGAGTTAAGAAAAAACTAAAAGGAGTAAGAGAGAGAGAGAGAAAAAAACAAGAAAAGTTTCACTAAGCAAAGGGGCAACACCTCCCTACACACTCCAAAAAACTATATGAAATGCTTGGAGAAGGGCTCAATTAATAGAAAAACTTAAGGGGGGTGACACGGCCAGGGACACGGCCGTGTTAGTGGTCGTGTCCTATACAGGTTGACCTCGGGCAATGGTTCTGGTGGGAGTGATCATTGCTTCGTTGAATAAGTGGGCTCATCCATGCTGACACATCCAGTGACACGGCCGTGTTGGTGGCCGTGTTGACAACAGTTGATGGACTTTGACGCAGATTGCATTTATGGCGGGCAGCAGGATTCGATGTGATGGCGACACGCCCAACGACACGACCGTGTGGGTGGCCGTGTCCTTCTCTGGAAAGTTATCGGATTCTGGTGACACGCTCGGCAACACGGAGGCGACACGACCGTGTTCGTGGCTTTGTCCTTCTCGGGATGGTCTCTGGATTTTGGTGACACTACAAGGTTGACACGACCAGCAATACGGCAACGACACATCCGTATTGGTGGTCGTGTCCTTCTCGGGATGATCTCTTGATTTCTCTGGAGGCTGATTTCCCTGGGAACAAGTGACACGCCCAATGACACGGCCGTGTTAGAGGCCGTGTCAGGTCCAATTTTTACCTATTTTGTGAAAACCTGCAAAAATTGAAATAAACATAAATGGCATAAATAAACATAAAAGGAGATCAATATATAGGCTTATAAGACATAAAAGGAGATCAATATATAGGCTTACTCGCCTGGTAGTTGTTGTTGTACACAAACTCCACCAAATACAGGTGGTCTTCCCAATGCTTCCCAAAGTCGAGAACACACATGCGGAGCATGTCCTCCATAGTTCTGTTGACCCTCTCGGTTTGCCCATCCGTCTGCGGATGGAAGGCTGTGCTGAACTTCAATTTAGTCCCCAGCATCTGTTGCACCAACCTCCAATCATTGGACGTAAAATGCCCATCGCGATCACTCACGATGCTGCGGGGCACACCGTGCAGTCTGACTATATTATCCACATAAAGCTTCGCCAGTCTCTCCACTGCATCATCCTTCCTATGCGAAATAAAGTACGACACCTTTGTTAACCGGTCTACGATCACCCAGATGGCGTCGTTCCCTTTCTGCAACCTTGGCAAACCATGCACAAATTCCATCGATATGTCGTCGAACTTCCATTCCGGAATAGGCAAGGATTTAAAGAATCCTCCGGGCTTTTGGCACTCCGCCTTTACCAAGGCGCACGTTTGACACTTAGCCACAAACAGTGCCACGTCCTTCCTGAGCCCTGGCCACCAAAACAGCTTCTTTAGGTCCCGGTACATCTTCGTGCTCCCTGGGTGGATTGAGTACTTGGTATTATGAGCCTCGTACATCAACTCTGCCCGAAGATTTTCCCCGCTTGGGATGCACAAACGATGGTCCTTCCTTAACAGCCCATCCTCGACTGAAAACTGGGAATTCGACCCATCCAACGCTGCATCCAAAAGATCCTTCATGCTACCATCCAACTCTAATGCCTGCCGAACACGATCAGCCAGGTCATACTGAACTTCCATCCAATTCAACAATACTTTAGCGCTAGACTGCTTGTCCACGCAATAGATCTCCAACGCCTCCAACTCCCGAATTAGCCTCTCATCGTGCACCGACAACCAGTTGGCTTGGGCGGGAGCCCTGTGACTCAACGCATCCGCAACTGCATTGCCTTTGTCGGGTACCTAATGAATCTTGAAAGTATAGTCCCCCAGGAACTCCATCCATCTCCGCTGTCTCATGTTCAGATTCTTCTGATCCAACAGGTACTTCAGGCTCTTATGGTCGGTATAAATATCGACCTTAAAGCCGTACAAGTAGTGTCTCCACAGCTTAAGCGCAAATATCACGACCGCCAACTCTAAGTCGTGGACCGGATAATTCCTTTCGTGCACTTTTAGCTGACGTGGTCCATAAGCTATAACATTACCATGCTGCAGCAGCACGCAACCCAAACCACTACTTGAGGCATCACTATAAATCTCGAAGCCCTCGGTCCCACTTGGCGAACATTGCACTAGCGTTGTGGTCAATAGTCCCTTCAGCTCCTCAAACGCTTGCACGCACTCCTGCGTCCACAAGAACTTCTGATCCTTCCTTGTCAACTTCGTGAGAGGTAACGCTATCCACGAGAAGTTCTCTACGAAGCACCTATAATAGCCGGCAAGCCCAAGAAAACTACGGACTTCCGCTACTGAAAATAACACAGGCCACTCCCGTATCGCAACAATCTTCGTCGGATCAACCGCTATACCTTTCCCACTTACAATATGAGCAAGGAATGCTACTAAGGGTAGCCAGAACTCACATTTGGAGAATTTGGCATAGAGTTCATTTCTTCTAAGCGTCTCCAAGACTAGATGCATATGCTTGAAGTGATCTTCTTCGCACTGCGAGTACACCAATATGTCGTCAATGAAGACGATCACAAAACGGTCTAGGTACACTCGGAACGTCCTGTTCATCAAATCCATAAATAACGATGGCGCATTCTTCAGTCCAAACGACATGACCGTGAATTCGAAGTGCCCATACCTTGTGCTGAATGCCGCCTTCGGGATATCACACTCCCTTATCCTTAGCTGATAATACCAAGACTACAGATCCAACTTGGAATATACCGACGATCCGACTAATTGATCGAATAGATCATAGATCCTTGGGATCGGGTATTTATTCTTCTCTGTTAGCTTGTTCAACTCCCTGTAGTCGATACATAGCCGCAAACTCCCGTCCTTCTTCTTAACGATGAGGACCGGTGTGCTCCATGGCGGCGAGCTCGGACACACATACCCTTGCTCCATCAACTCCTCTAGTTGAACCTTCAATTCCGCCATCTCCTTAGGCGCCAACCTATAAGGAGAACGTGACACAGGTTTGGCACTTGGCACAAGCGCGATAGTGAAATCAATTTCTCGCTGTGGTGGGGCTCCAGGAAGATCGCCCGAGAACAGGTCGGGGTACTCACATACCACTGGGATACTATCCAAAGTGGCCTTAGGCTTTACAGCCTCCACTAACGTGAAGAACAGCTCTGCTCCAGCACGAACCGCCTTCACCACCTGAAGAGCAGACATCAGTGTCTTGCTCGACCCCTTCAGTCCCGCAAACATCGTCTCCTGCCAACACCCAGCTTGACATCCTTACGGTTGCAATCGATACAAGCCTTCTGCTCTGAAAGCCAATCCATACCAAAGATGACGTCGAACTCTGCTAGCGGCAGCAACGACGCTAGCAAGTCGAACTCTTGGCTTCCAATAAGAACCTTCACGGCGCAAACTCTATCCACACGCATCGAACACCCATTCAGTAGCAACACATCCAATCTGTCCTTCACCATCGAAGAAGGGACTCCAATGCGCGTTACGAAACTTTCGGACAAAAAGCAGTGTGAAGCTCCCGTAACAAAAAGTGCTCGTGCCGGACAACCGCCAATCAGAACAAAGCCTATACAAAAGTAATAAGCTAACAAGCACTGGGTAACAGTATTGAAAGCTAACTTGCTATAAATTGAACCGTACCTATCACCACGTCGGCCTGTTTGATGGCCTCCTACTAGCCCAAGTTATAGACTCTCGGTTGAGTCAGATCATAGTGGGACGCGGTTGACTCCACCGCCTTGCCCTTCTCTTCATAGGTGACTCCTTGCTTTCTCTCGGACTTCGGACGTCCGCTCTAACAATCTCAGGCAAAATGCCCCGTCTTTCCACAAGTATAACAAGCGCCCAGGGTTTGATTGGTAGAGGCCCCCGAGGCACCTGAAGAAGGGGCTAGACCCGACGTCTTAGCCTTCTTGTAGAATTTGCGATATCCAAACTTCGAAGTAGTCGGCACTTTAAACTCTGATTTCTTGCCACCAGATTCCTTCTTCGCTTGAACATTCTTCATGTCCTTTTTCAAGGACCGGGCCGAGTTGACCTAGGTCATGAAACCCTGCGCCATAGGCCCGGAAACTAACAATCTCAGATCATCTCTTAACCCTTCATAGAAGCGGTTCGTCTTGCGCTCCTCATCGACAAAGGTAGCGCTAGCGTATCTTCCCAAATGAGTGAACTCGTGGAGATACTCGTCCACAGTGTTATCTCCTTGCACCAACTTTTGAAACTCATTTTCCAACGCGATCCTCTGCGCTGAGGGGAGGTATCGAGCCATAAACAACCTCGAAAATTCCTCCATAGAGACATCAGCCAACTTCCTTCCCCTCATGTGGTGTAGCTCCATCCCTTCCCACCATAACCTCGCGTCCCCGTCCAACAAGAACGTCACAATCGTGGTCTTCTGCCACTCTTAGGTTTCCGTTATTGTCAGCACTCTCTTGACTCTCGATAGCCAATCCTCTGCCTGAGTCGGGGTTCCCGTTCCCGAGAACACTAGCGGATGGAAACCCATCACATGCTTAAGTTGCTTTTCAGTTGCTCTCCGAGGCAACTCTGGCTCCACCATCACCTATTCCACCCTCCTAGGCTCTGCTGCTTGGAGCGGTACTTGCTCCAAAGCAGGAGCAGGCTGCTGCACCTGCCTCGCAGGCTGCGGATTGATCATTGCAAGTACAGCTTCCTCCACAAATCTAATGGTCTCGGCTGAAGGAGGTGTTGCAGGCGCATCATTTGGTGCGCTGCTTGCCTCAGAACCTGGCCGTTCCGACGGTCCAACACCACTTCTGGTCACCTATAATCATGCAAAACACTGATAAGCGACCAACAATATTGCAAACAGCAATTATATGAACACGCAGGTTCCTCAAACATGTGTATTTTCATTCCTAAGTGAACATTCATGGGTTCTTTTCATGCTATAACGATGACACACACACCTATGCTCACCACCCCTTAAAGTGAATTCGCCCACAAATTCATTTAAGCTAGACCGAAACTGGTAGTCTGATACCAATTTGTAACACCCCTATCCGTCACATAGCATATAACAGTAGGTCCGGCCGGGGCCCGACGCCATATACTACGGACAGACCGGTTGGTTACTTATTGAAACCATTAAACCAATCACAACGTCCTACACAGAGCACTTAGCGGAAGCAAATTATTAAGTTGCAAGATAAAAGAACCCAGCCAAAGCATGAATGTCCACTACAAAAGACCCATAGGAATGTATAATACAACAAACGATGGCCTTATAGACTTAAAAGTATTTGCTTAATAAAAGTGTCTTCCAAACCTCGGCACGCAGGCCGGTCATACATGAGTACAAAAAGGAAACACTCAAAACTTCGCCTTCGAGGGCCGGCACAGTGATAGTTTTACTTTCAAGACAACCTAAACACCTAGAGGGGGGGGTGAAATCGTTCTAATGCTTGTTAACACTTTTTGGCAGAATTCAATTACAGAATTAAAACACACAGCACAGCAGTCACAGAAATTTAACCATCACAGATTGCACACTGTTTTATAGTGGTTCCCCAAGGTCTGGGTACATCCACTTTCCCCCTTCACCTATCTAGCAGTATGCTAGATTCGGCCAAACTTCCTCTTTACTCAGATCCGCAGATCCTACAGCTCAGAACCTGAAAAGGTTCCTACAACTCAGGCTCAACAGCCCTACCTCAGCCTTATCACAAAGCCTACAACTCAGAAAAGAACCTTCTCCTACACTCAGGCAAACAGCCCTACCTCAGCCTTATCACAAAGCCTACAACTCAGAGAAGAACCTTCTCCTACACTCAGGCAAACAACCCTACCACTCAGAGATCAACTCTCCTACACTCAGCCTTTATAACACAGGCTTACAACTCAGATCTGTATTGACAGATCCTACAGAAATTAGAAAAGAAGTTTTTAATGTCTTGCCTTTGTTGAGAGAGAAAAGAACAAGACAATTCTTGATCAGCTGATGAAATCAACTGAATCTGAGCTTTCTTCAAAGCTTCTTGAATCTGAACTTAGCTGAGTTGATTTCCAAACAGCTTCTTGAGAAACCAATGCTGTCTTCCTTCTTCTTCTTCAATTGGCTGGATCCCTCTCTATCCAATACCTTTGATGATACTTCTGAATTCTTGAAAGAACTCTACTTAGACTGATCCTGAGATCGTCTTCTTAGATCTTCTGATGAAGATCTTCTTTAATGTCTTGCACTTTCTTGAAGAGAGGACTAGTCTCTTAACTGATGTGTTGATGAAGAATTAATTTCCTCTTATGTATTGTATATATGTGTCTTTCTTCTTCTGAATCTGTCTATTTATAGATCTTCTTCATGGTAACCGGCTGATCCGGTTTCTAACTGACTTCTGACAAGTCTGACAGCTTCAGTTAACCTGTCATAACCCACAGCTGTCAAGTCTTCAAACAGATCCTGTGTCTTAGTATTGGACAGCAAAGTGTTGAGACAGACTGTCAGAAAGTGTCGAGACCAACTGTCTATATGTGTCGACACAAGTGACTTTGGTGTCGACACAACCTTTGATGATGTCCACTAGTTTGCCTTTAAGTCGACACTGCTTCTTCAGAACTTCATCTTGAGAATGAGTCGATACAGAGAATTTGTGTCGACTCAACACTTCATCTTTCTTCAGAAAATAACTTGGTCTTGACTTTGCAGTGTGTCGACACAAGTCCTGTGTGTCGACACAGTTGTTGTAGATTCAGAACTCAGTATGTGTCGACTCTGCCTTCAGGTGTCGACATAGTTGAGGTCGACTATCTTTCTGTGAGTCGACACTGCTTCTCAGTATCGACACAAATGTGGTCGACTATCTTTCTGTGAGTTGACACTGCTTCCCAGTGTCGACACAAATGTGGTCGACTATCTTTCTGTGAGTCGACACTGCTTCCCAGTGTCGACACAAATGTGGTCGACTATCTTTCTCTGTGTCGACACAGCTTCCTTCAAGTGTCGACACAATTATTCTGAAGTGTCGACACAATTTCTTCAGGTGTCGACACATGGACTTAGAATAATTTCCTGTATTCTTTAATACTTCTTCACCTGCACATGTCAACTTAAAATAACATTAAATACACCTTAATGTATATCATTAAGCTAAGTTAGGCTTCTTCAAATCAGGTACACATTTTCCAATGTACCCAATAATCTCCCCCTATTTGGAGAAGTCATAACCCTTTTAGTTAATGATATACACCATTTATAACAAATATAATATGATGATGTATGACATTACAGGAATACTTAATATAAACAAAATATTAACAATTCATCACAGAGTGAACATGTATATATGATTCCAAACAAAATTTTGTTTATAACTTGGCAATGTTTGATTACAGATGTTTACATTGAATGATTAAACAAAACATTACAAAACACTTTTGAAAGAACTTAGAACTAAGACTGATCAGGCTCTTTTATGACAATTCCTTTGCCAGATTGGATTTGATCCTTCACAGGTGCTTCAGCAACTTCAGTAGGCTTCTTGCCTTTTAGCTCAGCTTTCTTCTGAGCTTCTTCCTTTAGCCTTTGCCTTTCAACGTAATGAAAGGGCTTTGGAAAATACTTGCTCGGCTCCTGAGCATCTGGTGGCAGCCTTCCCAGCTTGGCTTTTCTCCTAAACTGTACTATAGCTTCTTGCCTAGCTTCATGCTTTTGCCATTCCATTTCATTATACCACTTCCCTCTATCATGTACTTGGTCTTTTACAGCCTTCCATGCAGTTAGTATAATATTTCTTGAAGTAGGGCTCCACTGCTCAAAATCTGGCTTAAGTTCAGCCTGCTCTCTAAATCTTTTCTTGGATAGTAGAGCATCTTGCTGTTCTTGCAAGTTGGCATCAGGCTTATCAACTTTTTCAATAACAACCTTGGTAACCTCCTTTGGAGGACTATACATATCCTGAACTTGCTGATCAATCATATCAAAATCAGGAGGAGGGTAAATGACTTGGGCAATCTCAGGTTGATTGCCTTCAAGTAGACCTGTTTGAATTCCTGACTCAGCCACCATAGCATCATCATACAAAGGTGGATATCCCAATGTGGCTCGAATACTATTTGTCACCCATTTGGTGTGCTCTGAGCCAGCATGAACTAACAACCTCTCCCCCTTTATGACTTCTCTGGTAATATGATCTCTTAGATCATCCTTCTGAAATCTGATCTGGCCATCTAGATAATTCACACCATCTTTAAAATATGGTTTCAATTTCTGAAGTTTGTCAGATATTTCCTTCTGAGATGTAGTGATGGCAGATTGAACTGAAGCTATAGCTTCCTTTAGTTTCTTATCAAAAACTTCCATCTCTTTTGCTCTTGCTTCAGTCATCCCTGCAGTAGCCTTTGTGAACTCTTCAAGAATTTCATGGTGAGATTCAGTCAAATTATCATTCATCCTCAGCTGATTCTCCAAAACATAACCTTGCTTTAAAGCAATATCATCCACTTTAGTGAGGATAGACTGCAGTTGTTTAACCAAAAACACTACAGCATTACCTCCCTTATGGAAGCAATCTGTCATCTCCTTCTTATTCATATTTACTTCAAATCTAATAGATTTAATATCTTGAGCCAAGTCAAATTGAAGGGATTTATTGCTCTCATCAACATACTTCTCCATTGCTAATCTCTGCTCATCCAACTTAACTTGCAGATCTACCATGAACTTGTTGTAGTTAAATTCAGATGAAGATTGGTGAGTTGAAGTCTGTAGAGTCTGCTTATAGCTTTTGCTCCTTCTCTAAAAGACCATGAGCTTTTTCTTCTTAGCCAGTCTGGCTTCTTCATTCTCAGAATCAGATGAACTTTCAATTTGAACTCTGTCAGGAGAAGTACGAGGAATATTAGTTGCAGTGACATGTTGCTCAACCTCAACATTCACAGGCTCCCCCTCAACTACTTGCTCCTTCTCAACTCCTTGTTCCTTCTCAGCTTCTTGCTCTATCTCCATGTCGAGTGCCTTCTCATTGTCTTGCTCCTCCTCTACTCTATCAGTAGCAATTTCAATATTAGGAAATAACTCATCTAGAGTGTATTCCTTCTGAGCTTGAACAGATGTTGAATCATCCAGATCTGCAATATTCAAATCTTTTGATAAATCAATTTGTTCTTCCTCTTGCACTTGTTCAGACATTTGCACCTCCTATACTTGTTCAGTATGTGGAATTTCCTGGGTAGAAGAATGTACTTGCTCCCCCTGTACCTGTGCAGGAGTAAAAATATTAGGAATGTCCTTGGCAGGAAAACTCACTTGTTTTCCCTTTACCTGTTCAGAAGTAGATACATTCTGGGCAGGAGAGTGAGCTTGCTCCCCCTGCATTTGGGCAGGAATGGTTTCATCTTGAACAGACTCAGGCTGATCTTCAACCTGCTTTCTCACTTGCTCTTCTTGATGTTGGGCAGTGCCTAGATCATGTGCAGGGGATCTCACAGGGGTGTCCTGCCTGTTCTCATCAGGCACATCTTTAGACAGCACCCTATCCCACCTTGAAAATAATCTTATATCCATTTTCCTCATGTGATTAATTTTTTTCCCAGGCAGTTGTTGCATAACCTCAGGGATCACTCCAGTCAGGTATAAACTCACAATTCTAGCCAGATTTGGCTTCTTGATTCCATCCTTAATCTTATCAAATACTACTGCAGACCAGTCAGTTGGAATTGTAAACACAATTCTGGTCATTAGGCTAAACATATAGGCTGAAATCCTATCATGTCCACCTGGTTTGCACAAAATCACTTTGCCAACTACTTCAGACAAAAATTTTCCTTGTTGATTCATTCCTTTTCTATTGAAAGCAGCTCCAATCTTCAGGGTTGGATCCAATCCACACCATTGGAGAGCCTCCCTTGACTTAGAAGCAGGGACTTCTTCTTCATTCTCAATGATAGGTAATTGGAGAATCTTTCTTAAACTTCTTGGGGTAATTTTCACCTTTGACCCATGAATTGTGGATTTGATCTTGAGACCATCTGAATCCACTGATGCAAAGGTAAAGAATTCAAGCACCTCCTTCTTCCATATCTTTGAAGGTTCAGAAACTAGAAACTCTATTCCAGATTCGGAGATTAGAGTTATAACCCTTTGAATATCTGTCGGGGCATCCGCAAAGGCATTGCGTACCAACTCATATCCTTCGTTGATGTTATCTTCAACCTTTGGTGCCATTGATCAGACGAGAAAGCTTGAGAGAAGAGAGAGAGAGAATGTCGACACAGGGTTTCAGTCTCGAAAACCTTGTAAGCGTGTCGACAGAATAAGTTCTTGACCTATTTATACCTTCTATTGAAAGAAGATCAAAAGGCGGGCAAAAACAGTCTATATGTGTCGACACAGATGGAGTGTGTCGACACAAACTTCTATTGTCTTGACAGCAAGTCTGTCTACTATGTGTTGACACCAATTGTGGATATGTCGACACCTGAGAGACATAGTAGAGCATCAGAAATTCTGTGTCGACTCTTATGATAAGTGTCGACACAAAATCTGTAAGTGTCGACACCACTATTCTGGTGAAGTCGACACTACATTCCTGGATGAGTCGACTATTTGTTTCTTAAGTGTCGACACAAATTCTCTATGTCGACACATATTCTCTGACTAGTCGACATGACTTCACTGAGTCGACACATTATCACTTAAAGGGTCGACACTATTTTACTTGGCCAATATCTGTTTTGTGAATACCACTTGATAATCTAATATCACTTATAAGTTTGTTGATAAACTAATGAATGGTAAGCATGCCTAATTCAATTTTAAATTTATTGGATTTTGTTTCATCCAGTGGCTTAGTAAATACATCTGCTATTTGATAATCTGTTTTAACAAATTCCAATGAGATGTTTTCTCTTTCTACATGTTCTCTAAGAAAATGGTATTTAATTTCTATATGCTTAGTTCTACTATGAGAAACAGGATTATTAGCAATAGAAATTGCACTCTTAGAATCACACAAAAGAGGTGTTCTACTTACTTGAATACCATAATCTTTAAGCTGATGCTGTATCCACAATAGCTGTGCACAGCAGCTGCCAGCAGTAACATATTCTGACTCAGCTGTGGATATTGCCACACTGGTCTGCTTCTTACTACTCCATGATATCAATCTTCCTCCCAAGAATTGACAAGTACCTGTTGTACTCTTTCTATCCTCTCTACAGCCTGCAAAGTCTGCATCTGAATAACCTGTTAGTAGAAAATCTCTATTCCTAGGGTACTAAAGGCCTAGATTAGGTGTGCCCTTAAGATATCTCAGAATCCTTTTGACTGCAGTATAATGAGATTCTTTAGGGCAGGCTTGGTACCTAGCACAGACACATGTAGCATACATAATATCTGGTTTACTAGCAGTGAGATAAAGTAGAGAGCCAACTATTCCTCTATACAAAGATTCATCAACAGGTTTACCTGCATCATCTTTGCATATAGGCATACTTGTTCCCATAGGAGTTCTCATAGTGGAGGATGACTCCATACCATACTTCTTAATTAATTCTTTGGTGAACTTAGACTGGGATATGGACAGGCCATCATCAGTCTGTCTTACTTGGAGTCCCAAGAAGAACTTAAGTTCCCCCATACTGCTCATCTCAAACTTCCCTTGCATAAGTTTGGCAAACTTTTTACAAAGGTTGTTTCCAGTAGATCCAAAGATTATGTCATCAACATAGATCTGAACTTAGATGATCTTACCTTTGGATTCCCTAAGGAAAACAGTTTTGTCTATTTTTCCTCTTGAGAATTTATTCTCAATAAGGAAAGTAGACAGGGTTTCATACCAAGCCCTTGGGGCTTGCTTTAACCCATACAAAGCTTTCCTAAGCTTATAGACATAATCAGGTTTAAGAGGATCTACAAAACCTGATGGCTGCTCTACATAGACTTCCTCTTTTAAATCACCATTCAGCAATGCTGATTTCACATCCATTTGGTACACTTTGAAGTCTTAATAGGCTGCATAGGCAAGGAACATTCTGATTGCCTCCAGCCTTGCTACTGGGGCAAAGGTTTGATCAAAGTCAATCCCTTCTTCCTGCCTGTATCCTTTTGCAACCAATCTTCCTTTATTCTTCACTATTATTCCACTCTCATCCAATTTGTTCCTATAAATCCACTTTGTGCCAATTATGTTGTGGCCTCTTGGTTTAGGAACAAGCTCCCATACATTGCACCTTCTGAATTGATTCAGCTCCTCTTGCATAGCATCAATCCAGTGCTGGTCTTGGATGGCTTCTTCAAACTTCTTAGGCTCCACTTGAGACAGGAAACTTGAATGCAGGTCTGTGCTTTGATTTCTGCTTCTAGTCTGCACTCCCTGTCTTGGATCACCTATAATCTGATCAGCTGGATTATCTCTTTAATGTCTTATAGCTGGAGGAAGATTCCTTTCTGGTTGAACATCTCCAGCTCCTTCTTCATGCTGAACCTCTTGGTTTTCATCAGCATCTATTGAGTCTTATACTCCCCCTGGACAGTAGCCTTCATTTTCCAATGCTCCATCTTCCTTTGATGCTTCAGCAATGGAGAGCTTGTCCATTCTTTTGCTTATACCTGTTGAATCATTTGATCTACAAGACAACTCACAATTGATTAATCTTGTTTCATCAAACACAACATGTACAAATTCTTCAACAACATGAGTAGTCAAGTTGTAGATTCTATAAGCCTTACTATTTATGCTGTACCCAACAAATATCCCATCTTGGGATTTGGCAGCAAACTTAGTTAGGTATGACATGCCATTGTTAAGTATATAGCATTTACAACCAAAGATCCTGAAGTAGGATAGATTTGGTTTTCTACCTTTCATAATCTCATAAGGAGTCTTTTTATGGTTCTTGGTGATAGAAGCCCTATTGATTACATGACATGCAGTGTTAACTGCCTCAGCCCAGAAATATTCTGGGAGAGAGGTGTCACTCAATAGAGTTCTACCAGCTTCAATTAATGTTCTATTCTTTCTTTCAGCAATGCCATTTTGCTGTGGTGTTCTAGGTGAGGAGAACTCTTGGAAAATCCCAAAGTCTTCACATAATTTTGTCATGCTTTCAGATTGAAACTCAGTACCATGGTCACTTCTGATTTTGACCACTGTACTATTCAGTTCATTCTGAATTTGCTTTACAAAACTAAGTAATACACTTGGGGTTTCTGATTTCTGTCTCAGAAAGAACACCCATGTAAATCTAGAATAGTCATCTACCACCACAAAAGTATAGACTTTCCTACCTAGACTATGAACTGGCATAGGACCAAAAAGATCCATATGTAAGAGGTATAGGCACCTCACAGAATCCTTATTTTCAAGGCTTTGAAAGGAAGATTTTGTCTGCTTGCCCTTTTGACAAGCTGAGCATATCCCTTCCTTTATACACTTAACTTGAGGACCATTCCTCACTAACTCTTTGCTAAAGAGTTGGCCAATTGTCTTGTAGTTAAGATGAGTCAATCTCTTGTGCCACTAGACACAATGAGAAGCATTATCATCAGCTACAATACAGATGGAAGAAGCCTTGTTCTTACATACAAAATTAAGATAATATACATTTCTCTTCCTATACCCAGTCAATATGATCTTTTGATCACTTGACCTTTTGATATGACATCCATTCTTAACAAATGAAATGTCATATCGTAAATCACTCAGCTGGCTAATGCTTATTAGATTGTGTTTCAAACCTTTTACATAAGCCACTTGGGTGATAGTAATTAGGTTAGTAGAAATGTTACCAAACCCTTTAATGATTCCTTTTTCAGATCCACCAAAGATCACTTTGGGTCCATCTTTGGCAGATGTATACTCCTTCAGCAGCCCCTTTGTTCCATTCATGTGCCTGGAACAACCACTGTCCAAGTACCATATAGGGGCATGGCCACTTGGACTTTCCTGCAATACAGATTTACTTACCCTTAGAACCCAAGTAAGTCTTGGGTCCTTGGTTCAGGATAGCATTAATAAAGCTACCATTATCTCTTCTAACAGGTAAACTATTGTTCTTTCTAACACTTGTGTTATGCCAGCAGTCTAATGCAAAATGGCCTCTCTTGCCATAGCACCAACATTCAAACTTATTGTATCTAGTTCTAGATACACCCTTGACAGAAGAATTTCTGTCCATTGCTGGTGCTGCAGCAGCTTCACCCACTGATTTCTTATAACCATTGGGTTTATGAACATAGATAGGCATGTTGGCATTTACACCATTGTTTATCAAAACATTAGTCTTAAAATGACCATGAATATCTTCATGATCATATTTGTTAGAAGGCACTTGCACCTTTCTAAACTTAATAGGGACTGAAAAGTTCAGTGGCTTGACAGGAGCTTTGCCTTTCCTCTTGAATTGGGCTGCCCTGGGGTTACCTTTGAATCCTAATCCTGCCTTACCCTTTTGAGTCACAAATTCATCTATCAGGGGTAAGACAGACTTTGGCTTAGAGTAACTAGCCACTAACTCCTTTTCTATTCTTAGTCTGGCCTCCAGACTCTTCACTTGATCATTGGTATAATTGATTGTGCCCATCTGAATAATAGTTATATTCTTCAGTTTGGCAATTTCATTTAACTTCTGATCAATTACTTTTTCAAACTCAGTTGCAGCTACCTTTAGATCAGCAATTTCCTGAGCCTGAGATTTAACCAGGTTCTTGCTTTTCTTAAGGGCCTGCAACAAGTCCCCATACTTATCTATCAATTGATAGACATCTCCTTCAGATTCAGATGCATCTACATCACTTGATGCAGATGTAGCTGATTCTGCACTTGTACTATAAACAGATTTTATTGAAGGACATAGTACCTTACTAGGACCAGACTGATTCTGGTACATGTCTTCTTCTAATCCTGCCATCAGTCCCATGCACTGATGATCTTCTTGTTCATAGATGGAGTCTAGCAATTGCATAAACTCCTCTTCTTCAGTAGCAGCATACAGTCCAATATATGCTTCAGCTTCAGATTCTGATTCTGAAGTTGATTGATCTGTTAGGCTCTTTTCCTTCTTTGCAACAAAGGATTTTTCCTTCTTGCCCTTTTGATAAGTCTTCTTCTTGTCTGATGACTCCTTTCTCTTATCAGGACAGTCAGCCACTACATGTCCAGGCTTATTGCAACAATAGCAGACAATCTTTGAAGTAGTGGCCTTGTTGGGCATTGTTCTGCTCTTCTCTTTCCTTGATGACTTTTTCTTCTGATAATAGTCATCAACTTGTTGTGATGAGGAGGGCCTAGACTTCCACTGCTTCTTCTTTAAGAATCTCTGGAATTGCCTTGTAAATGCAGCAAAATCTGCATCTGACTCACAGCTTTCTGAACCCTGATTATCTGAATTTTCAGAACTAACTTCTGCAACTTCCTTAGGAGGAGGTGATGATATCCTCCTATTCTTTCTAGTGGCTTCTGCCTTGAAGGCCACTGTCTTCTCTCTATGCTCTCCTTTTGAATTCTTTTCCTCCTCCTTCCTCACCATAAGTTGCATTTCATAGGATAGCAACTTTCCAAACAAGGTTGGAGGAGAAATCTCTGCCAGTTTAGCCACTTCTCTTATGGCACAGATCTTTGTGTCCAAATCCTTTGTCAAGGATCTTAAGAATTTGTCATTCAGTTCAAAGGTACTGAATACTCTTCCATAGGACTTTAACTCATTCACAATTCTATAGAATTTCTTATAGCATTCAGTTATGCTATTAGTTTTTCCTTGTCTAAAACTTTCATATTCCTGGTTGAGCATAGACTTCCTATCCTGTCTTACTTCTTCAAATCCCTCCATGTAGACAATCAAGGTGTCCCACATCTCTTTGGAGGTCTTGCAGTGAATCAGATTCTGAAATGTAGAATCATCTATGGCACTCACAATAATATTCTGAGCTCTCTTGTCCATGGTTGCCAAAATGATTTCATCCTTGGTCATTTCAGAATAACTCTTTGGAGTTTGAATATTAGCGTCAAGAACTGATACCTTCATTGGAATGAAGGGTCCTTCCTGAACTGTGATGTATATCCTTGGGTCAGTTGCTTCCATGAACAATCTGACTCTTTCTTTCCAAATTCCAAAGATTTCCTTCCTGCATATGGGTAACTTCATTGACCCTAACTCCTTGTGATTTTCTCCAGAACCCATCTTCTTTAATCTTGATTCTGCCTTTCAGATCTACCTCAGACTGTTAAGTCCTTTTTGAGGAACCACCCTCTGATACAACTTGATAGTTTTACTTTCAAGACAACCTAAACACCTAGAGGGGGGGGGGGTGAATAGGTTCTAATGCTTGTTAACACTTTTTGGCAGAATTCAATTAAAGAATTAAAACACACAGCACAGCAGTCACAGAAATTTAACCATCACAGATTGCACACTGTTTTATAGTGGTTCCCCAAGGTCTGGGTACATCCACTTTCCCCCTTCACCTATCTAGCAGTATGCTAGATTCGGCCAAACTTCCTCTTTACTCAGATCTGCAGATCCTACAGCTCAGAACCTGAAAAGGTTCCTACAACTCAGGCTCAACAGCCCTACCTCAGCCTTATCACAAAGCCTACAACTCAGAGAAGAACCTTCTCCTACACTCAGGCAAACAGCCCTACCTCAGCCTTATCACAAAGCCTACAACTCAGAGAAGAACCTTCTCCTAAACTCAGGCAAACAGCACTACCACTCAGAGATCAACTCTCCTACACTCAGCCTTTATAACACAGGCTTACAACTCAGATCTGTATTGAAAGATCCTACAGAAATTAGAAAAGAAGTTTTTAATGTCTTGCCTTTGTTGAGAGAGAAAAGAACAAGACAATTCTTGATCAGCTGATGAAATCAACTGAATCTGAGCTTTCTTCAAAGCTTCTTGAATCTGAACTTAGCTGAGTTGATTTCCAAACAGCTTCTTGAGAAACCAATGCTGGCTTCCTTCTTCTTCTTCAATTGGCTGGATCCCTCTCTATCCAACTCCTTTGATGATACTTCTGAATTCTTGAAAGAACTCTACTTAGACTGATCCTGAGATCGTCTTCTTAGATCTTCTGATGAAGATCTTCTTTAATGCCTTGCACTTTCTTGAAGAGAGGACTAGTCTCTTAACTGATGTGTTGATGAAGAATTAATTTCTCTTATGTATTGTATATATGTGTCTTTCTTCTTCTGAATCTGTCTATTTATAGATCTTCTTCATGGTAACCGACTGATCCAGTTTCTAACTGACTTCTGATAAGTCTGACAGCTTCAGTTAACCTGTCATAACCCACAGCTGTCAAGTCTTCAAACAGATCCTGTGCCTTAGTCTTGGACAGCAAAGTGTTGAGACAGACTGTCAGAAAGTGTCGAGACCAACTGTCTATATGTGTCAACACAAGTGACTTTGGTGTCGACACAGCCTTTGATGATGTCGACTAGTTTGCCTTTAAGTTGACACTGCTTCTTCAGAACTTCATCTTGAGAATGAGTCAATACAGAGAATTTGTGTCGACTCAACACTTCATCTTTCTTCAGAAATAACTTGCTCTTGACTTTGCAGTGTGTCGACACAAGTCCTGTGTGTCTACACAGTTGTTGTAGATTCAGAACTCAGTATGTGTCGACTCTGCCTTCAGGTGTCGACATAGTTGAGGTCGACTATCTTTCTGTGAGTCGACACTGCTTCCTAGTGTCGACACAAATGTGGTCGACTATCTTTCTGTGAGTCGACACTGCTTCCCAGTGTCGACACAAATGTGGTCGACTATCTTTCTGTGAGTCGACACTGCTTCCCAGTGTCGACACAAATGTGGTCAACTATCTTTCTCTGTGTCGACACAGCTTCCTTCAAGTGTCGACACAATTATTCTGAAGTGTCGACACAATTTCTTCAGGTGTCGACACATGGACTTAGAATAATTTCCTGTATTCTTTAATACTTCTTCACCTGCACATGTCAACTTAAAACAACATTAAATACACCTTAATGTATATCATTAAGCTAAGTTAGGCTTCTTCAAATCAAGTACACATTTTCCAATGTACCCAGCACACAGCAACTTGGGCTTTAGCCTGCTATTTTCCACTCGGCTCCGCAGCACCTACAAGCAACAATCCACCTCCCGGTGGTAAACAAAAGCAACGGTCAGCTATGCTGACCCAATTATAATGACCCTGCCCCCAACTCGGGGCGTCGATGCTCTTCCCTGCATTTTGTTAGCATAAACAAGCGGTATAGAGTAAAAACACACTTCATCATAGGTGCAGGCATGCACGACCACACACCTCGTGCACTCAGGGCACATTCACGGCAAACCGGCCATCGTCACGTCAATTTAAGCCATAGACGTTCCCGTCTCACAACCGTCCCTTGGACGGCCAACCATATGAGCAATATGTCTGCCTGACATTGGTCACGTCAATTAAAGCCATAGACCGCCGAAGACCCTCATCTATGCCAATGGTTCCGCCGAACGACATAGATCGGTACAGTTCCTCCTTACCCGTGCTCATACCGCAACGAAAATTAAAGCCATATGCGCGGGTCAAGACTCCCCGAGTCCCGTTTCCATCACACAATACACATAGCCCGGTTATGTTCAAGTTGGCTCCCCGGACACCATATTGGCAACATCCCGCATTTGCCCAATATTCCGGGTGTACCTTGGAGTTAGTCCCCAAGGCTCCCTATTGCAATCTACCTCGTAGAAAACCCGAAAAACAAACATTCACCCGGAGTCTTCTCTGGTTATTATGCAATGCAACATCACCGATCCAAACCAACATGACCGGATAGGCTTCACATAACATGTATATGTCCGTTTTCGCATACGGACTCTACACAAGGGGAACTTTACATATCTACCCCAAGGAACGCCTCAACTCATCGCACACTCGCGTGAGAGGGCTTCCTATGCAAAGTAAAAGAGGACTTCACATGTCCTAGGATGAGAATCGTTACCCTAGCGTTCTTCCTCCGTGCCATGGAAATCTATGCGGATGGAAAGCACCGCAATCTCCTCGCCTCCGCAGATCCGAAGTCGGCTCGCGATTTGGAGCTCCGAAGCTCCGCTGGTGACCGGATCTAGCCCTTCTTCCTCCTCCTTGCTCTCTCCTCTCTCTAGATTTAGAAAGAACCACTCAAGAGAAATGAGGGTTTCTAAACCCTATTCCCAGGTTTAAACCCTCAGACCCAACCCCTAGTCGTCGGATCCCATAGCAAAGAAATGAATGACCACGATCGGGGCCTGAAAATAGAAAATCTGGGCCGAACACGTGTTGCAACACGGCCGTGTGCATGGCCATGTCACTTATTCGCCGTCACCAAAAATTCCCGACCAGAACACAGCCTATGACACGGCCACTGACACGCTCGTGTCACAATATGGCACGCCCGTATCATGGCCCGTGTAACGACCCGTATGCAAAATCTATGATTCTCACGAGAATGATACGGCCATGTGACACGCTCGTGTCACATACCGTGTGCTAGACACGCCCTGGGACATGCCTGTGTCCTAGGCCGTGTAATCTCCTTAGCACAAAACCACAACCTGCCCGAGCAGGACATACCCTGGGACACGCCCGTGTCCTTGGCCGTGTGCCTCCCTTGACATGCCCTGGGACACGCCCGTGTCCCAGGCCGTGTCACCTGCTCCAAGTCCCAGACTTGGCTTAAAAAGTCACTCGTCCCTCTTTTGAGTTTCGGGGTGTTACAAGAAGGAAGGGGGCCAACACAATCGATCCCCTAGAGGTCAAAAATTTTTCACTCAAGGAAATAATTTTGCGGCATTTCATTTTTATTGGAAATGTTGCCCGACCGTTGGCAACTATCACACCTACTCACAAAGGCTTGCCCGTATTTAAATAGGCTAGGTCAGTAAAAACACGTGCAAAGACCCTTGTGAGCGGTGCGAGCAGCTTGATAGTGCCCACCAGCCGGACCTTCATGTAAGTGTTTTAAAATATCAACTCCTTCTTCATAAGAAACACATCTCCTTATCACTTGGTCCGCACAGACTCTGAAAAGATGCGGGTCCTCCCAAAAGTAGTTCTTTAACTCCGAAAAGAATTTCTTCTTTTGTTGAGAGGAGAACTCTTTTGTGAGCACACGAGCCACTAAATAATTGGCAATATGTGCAAGCCAAGGAGAAGGAGATGTGCTAATTGAAAGCAGCTTCTCATCAAGAAAATAATCATTAAAAGATTTTTCATCTAGATTTTCAATATAAGGGTTGTCTAGGCGTGAGAGGTGATCGGCGGCCAAATTCTCGGCTCCTCACTTATAACGGATCTCTAAGTCAAATCCTGGAGGAGTAAGACCCTGCGAATCAAGCTCGGCTTGGTATCCATTTTGGCAAGAAGATATTTGAGGGTCGAGTGGTCCATAAAAATGATAAATTTTGAAAGTGTAATATAAGGGCAGAATTTATGAAAAGCGAATACTACAACTAGGAGCTCCTTCTCGGTGGTGGTGTAATTTTCTTGTGCAGATGTGAGTGTCTTACTTACATAATAGATAGGGTGGAAGTTTTTAGATATGTGTTGACCTAATACGGCTCCCACCGCGAAGCTACTTGCATCGCACATTATTTCAGATGGAAGGTCCCACACCAGAGCAATCATAATCAGTGCGTTAATTAACTTTTCTTTTATTAATTCGAAGGCAGAAAGACAAGAGTCATCAAAAATGAATGGGGTGTCTTTTTCTAAGAGATGGGTAAGGGGTTTGGTGATCTTAGAGAAATCCTTTATGAAACGACGGTAAAATCCAGCATACCCTAGGATACTTCTTATATCTTTGATGTTCGTAGGCGGCAGCAGCTTATCGAAAACTCTTATCTTAGCAACGTCTACTTCAATACCTCCCGCAGATATTTTATGACCCAAAACTAACCCTTCCCTCACCATAAAATGTCATTTTTCCCAATTTAGGGCAAGGTTAGTCTCTTTGCATCGTTCTAAGAATTTTTCGAGGTTTTCTAAACAACTTTCAAATGCGTCACCGGACACGGAGAAATCATCCATGAATACCTCCATAATGCTTTCTACGTACTTGTCAAAGATAGCGAGCATACATCGTTGGAATGAAGTTGGCGTATTGCGCAATCCAAACAGCATCCTTCGGTAAGCGAAGGTGCTGAAGGGACAAGTAAACATAGTTTTCTCTTGGTCCTCGGGAGAGATGGGGATTTGAAAATACCCCGAGGGACCATCGAGAAAACAATAAAAGCTATGGCCGGATAATCGTTCTAAAATCTGATCGATGAACGGCAAGGGAAAGTGATCCTTGTGGGTGGCGTCATTTAACTTACGATAATCTATACACATTCGCCACCCCTTCACCGTCCGTGTCGGGATTAAATCATTATTTTCATTTACAACTACAGTTATCCCTCCCTTCTTTGGCACTACCTGAACAGGGCTAACCCACTTACTATCTGATATAGGATAGATAATTCATGCGTCTAAGAGTTTCATAACCTCGCCCTTAACTACTTCTTTCATGTTCAGGTTTATACGACACTGAGGTTGTACTGAATTATGTGAATTATCTTCCATTAAGATTTTGTGAGTGCAGAAAGATGGGCTTATGCCCATGATATCAGAAATTTTCCAGGCAATTGCTCGGCGATGCTTATGTAGAACTAAAAGAAGTTTATCATTTTGCGCATCCGTGAGGTAGGCCAAAACTATTACTGGCAGTTTGGAATTTTTTTCTAAGAAGTCATACTTGAGATGTTCAGGAAGTTATTTAAGTTCTAGGGTAGGGGGTTCTTCATAAGAGGTTATAGAAATTCTTTATTTTTCAAATACTATATCTTCGTAGATCTTTTTAGACGAAAAATTTAAAGGGGTGGAGCTGGTGGCCAAGGCGGCTTCTTGTAGCGATTCAGTTGGAAAAGTAGAGGAGGAACAAAAATCAGAATATTCTTTTTCAAATTCAGATAGACGATAAGAGGATTCTTCACTTTCTTCACTTAGGTGTAGCGATTCAGTTAGAAGAGAAGAGAAGGAACAAAAAGCAGAAAATTTCTTTTAAAATTTGGAGAGGCAATAGGAGGATTCATCACTTAAGGCATCTACAAAAAAAAAGAGTTATCATTTCCTACGGTGTTTTTCATCGAAGGGGTGATAGAGAAAGTCACTTCGTCGTCGCCTACTCGAAGGAAGAGTTTACCATTGCTTACGTCAATGATGGCTCTGGAGGTGGCAAGGAAAGGTCGGCCAAGGATTAGGGGAACCTCGACGTCTTCTTTGATGTCCAAAATGACAAAGTCCACCGGGAAGATGAACTTGTCGACTTTAACTAAGACATCGTCCACGATTCCTAATGGGTATTTGACTGATCTATCGGCGAGCTGGATACTCATGCGTGTGGGGTGGCGGCTACCAATTCCTAAATTCTTAAACAATGAAAGGGGCATTAAATTAATACTAGTACCTAAGTTGGCCAATGCATTCTTGACAAAAAGATCACCAAAGACACACAGAATAGAAAAACTACCCAGGTCACTGGTTTTCTTTGGTAAGCCGTTTGTAAAAACCGCAGAGCACTCGGTATTTAACGTTACGTGCGACAAGTTCTCTAACTTCTTCTTGTTGGTCAGGAGGTCCTTAAGGTACCTAGCGTACTTCGACATCTGGGAGATTGCTTCATGGAAGGGGAGATTAATGTGGATTTTCTTGAACATCTCTAGGACGCGGGAGTATTGATCATCCTGACGTTTCTTATTAAGTTCGGAAGGGTATGGCGGGGTTGGATTATTTTTAAAGATGGGTCGTGGAGTGATATCTTTTTCTAACATAGGGAGAGGGGTGATAACTTCTTCTTCAACAGAGGGTGGAATTTTTAAAATTGAGGCGGAGCTTTGATTTTTTAACGCGGGGGTAGAGCTTGCCTCGAGTTCTTCACTAACCATACCAAAAACATGTTTCCCACTCCGAAGAGTTATATCTTTCACTTGCTCTCTCAGGTTGGGCTCGGTATTGGAAGGAAGAGACCCTGTGGGTCGCTTAGAAATAATTTTTGCGAGCTGTCCCACTTGATTTTATAGACTTTTAACGCTTCCGGTTAAGGTTCTTATAGTAGCGTCATTTGTGGTTATATATTTTGAAAGTAACTCCTCCAAGCTTGGAGGTTTTGGATAATTTTGAAGAAGTGGTGGTGGTGGTGTAGAAAAATCATTTTGTGGTGGCGGGCGCATTGCGTTCAAAGGATTACTCCACAAAAAATTCGGGTGATTTCTTAAAGCAGGATTATAACTATTCAGAAATTAAAACCGGGCGCAGGAAAATTCGCAGCAGAAAAATTATTAAAAACATTTCTAGGCATATTGTTAACAAAATCTAATTGTTCGGGAGCAGGAGTTGCAGTTTCCCATACCTGAGGGGCAGAGGCAGCAGTCATCTCCGTAATTTTTTTGCTTAATATTTAAACTTACAGAGCGAGCTGGGAGACGTTGTCCACTTCAAAGATACCTGCAGGTTTGTTTGGGCGGGACCTAGGCACATTCCATTGATAAGTGTTCATGGCCATGTCCTCGAAAAGATCAAGAGCTGCTTCCGGGGTCATATGGTTTAAAGTACCGTCAAAAGCTGCGTCTATCATTTGCTTTGTATTTTGATTTTGCCCGTTATAAAACGTCTGTACTTGTAACCATACAGGCAGCGCGTGATGTGGGCATCGTCTCAATAATTCTTTAAATCTTTCCCAAGTTTTATATAAGGTTTCAGATTTTATTTGTCCAAAAGCAGAAATGTCGTTCCAAAGTTTTGCAGTTTTAGCTGGCGGAAAATACTTTGCCAGAAATTTTTCAGTTAGTTGATCCCATGTTGTGATGTTGTTTTTAGGTAGAGTGTTCAGCTACTGCTTAGCCTTAGTTCTTAGAGAGAAAGGAAATAATCTTAGCCTAATAGCATCATTTGTAACACCATTTATCTTGAAGGTGTCACAAATTTCAAGAAAGCTTGTTATATGTGCGTTCGGATCTTCATCTTGAAGTCCGTCATATTGCACATACTGCTGCACCATTTGAATTATGTTAGGCTTCAGTTCAAAATTATTATTAGCTATTGCAGGGCGCACTATACTAGATTCAGTTCCCTCTAGATTCAGTCGTGCATAATAGGACATAGGCCTTTGCACGGCTTCCTCCACGTGGGTTTCTTCCATTCTTAAAGTAGAAAATGACTCGGAGTCCTCAACCGGTACTTGGATAGTAGGACCTTGAAATCGCGATCTTCTCCGAAGATTACGCTCAATTTTGTGGTCCAAGTCCAAAATAACCGACGGACTCCCGCGGGTCATACACTAGAAGAAGAGAAGAGAAGAAAGAGAAATAAATAAACTAGAAAAAAGCTAGATTTTTTTTTGAAATAGATTTCTTATGTTTTAACTCTCGAACTTCCCAAGGGCTACCCAATAAAGGGTTTGCATGGTACTAGACAAGATAGTGCCACTTAAAGCCCTTTGCCATTTTCAAGAGAATTAGGTGGCGTAGAAAAATTGTGAAGTGGGTTTCTATTAAGACCGATAATAAATAATTTTTTTTTGGATTTTAAAATTTTTTAGAAGGATAATGAGAAAGAGAAATGATAAAAGTAATAGGTTCGTGTTTTTGATATATCAACGAAGGTTGCTCCCCGGCAACGATGCCAAAAACTTGGTGGTCAGCTATTCGTTAAGAAAATAAAAGCAACTAAACTAGAAATCCAATGAGGCAAGTATACCTATCGAACTGTAGCTAGGGGACACAAGTGTTGTATTTAAATCCGGGAACTGTTGAGTACACTTACTCACACGAAGACTATTATTTTATCGATGGAAAATCTAGGGTTTATAGAAACTAATTGTAATTAAGGAAAGGAAATAAAGCTAAAGAGAACTACCTTCACTAAAAAGAAAGAGAGCATAAAAGAAACAATTATGATAAAGGGTTGGAACGATGAGATAGAAATGCACTCGATCAAGAATCGCCTCGGCTAAAGTCGATTAAACACACGATAAATAAACCTAAACTTAATAGGGTAAAGGTCCTTGACCGTGGAGGTTCCTAAAGCTTGAACACGCTTCTCTCGAAGTTGTGCCCAACTGAGTTTAGGAAGGTTCGACCGACTCTCGTCTAAATCGGAGGCCTAAAGCTCGCTTTACGCGGTGAACCCCTCTATTGGATTTTACTCCAATCCGAGAGATTTGGACGTCTGACTCTCTCGAGGGGTGTGTACAACTCCCTTTACTCTTGAGTGCTAACTTAAAACTATCGGCCTCTCGGCTAGCCAAGAATGAAAGCAAAGGTAGAGAATATATATCGATGATATATCTCCAACCCAAAATAAATCAAGTGTAATTTAAGGCCAAACCCTAAAAAGAAAAGTTAAATTCAAATCATCATAACTTAATCACTCGAACCTCGGATCATCATGATCGAGTACAAGGAGGATTAGTTAATCATAATGGAGTGTAGGAGGGGGGATGGGTAGTAAAGCATTAAGAACACAAAGATAAGAAAAGAGCACTTTTATTAATATTAAATAGAAAGTTACAACTTTAAGTGAAGGAGCTACACTTGTATGGAAATGAAAAGACTAAGCTAGCATTACATTAAACTACTAAATAAAGTACAAAAGAAAGTTACAAGAGCTTAAACTAAACTATATTTAATAAAAAACTAAAAGGAGAAAGAGAGAGAGAGGGAGAATAAAATAAGAAAAGCTTCACTAAGCAAAGGGGTAGCACCTCCCTACACAATCCAAAAAACTATATGGAATGCTTAGAGAAGGGCTCAATTTGTAGAAAAACTTAAGGGGGTGACACGGCCAGCGACACGACCGTGTTGGTGTCCGTGTCCTGTACAGGTTGACCTCGGGCAGTGGTTCTGGCGGGAGTGATCATGGCGTCGTTGAAAAAGTGGGATTTCCTATGCTGACACGGCCAGCGACACGGCCGTGTTGGTGGCCGTGTCGACAGCAGTTGATGGACTTTGACGCATAATGCATTTATGCCGGGCAGTAGGCTTCGATGTGATGGCGACAAGCCCAGTGACACGGTCGTGTGGGTGTCCGTGTCCTTCTCTGGAAAGTAATCGGATTCTGGTGACACACCCGACAACACGGAGGCAACACGGCCGTGTTCGTGACCGTGTCCTTCTCAGGATGGTCTCTCGATTTTGGTGGCACGCCATGTTCACATGGCAAGGTTGACACGGTCAGCAACATGGCAGTGGCACGGCCATGTTGGTGGTCGTGTCCTTCTCGGGATGATCTCTGGATTTCTATGGAGCCTGATTTCCATAGGAACAAGTGACACGCCTAATGACACGGCTGTGTTGGAGGCCGTGCCAGGTCCAATTTTTACCTATTTTGTGAAAACTTGCAAAAACAGAAATAAACATAAAAGGAGATCAATATATAGGCTTATAAGACATGATTCGTGCATAAAAGACCTAAAAATACTCTAATAGCTTAGACTACAAAACGTACTATCACGGACAGCTCGGGATTGACCTCAGGTTTGCCTCAGTCCACCACCCCAGGATAAACGGGCAGGTGGAGGCGGTGAACAAGATCATCGTTAATCTCCTCAAGAATAAAGTGGAGAATTTGAAGGGTAGTTGGGTGGAGTAGCTTCCTTCGGTTCTATGGGCCCTTAGATGCACTCCCAACACAGCCACAGGGGAGACCCACTTCATGCTCTCCCATGGGTATGAGGTCGTGCTCCCAATAGAGTTTGAGGTCCAAATGCCTCGGGTGGTCGAGGAAGTGGAAGGCAGGGAAGAATGGTAAGCTGAGAATGAGGTGGAGCTACGGCTCTCCCTTGACATAGAGGAAGAGTTGCGCGATCTCTCCACCATCCGACAGGAAGAGGTAAAGCAAAGAATGGCTAAGTACATTGACAAGAATGTTAGGGTCAAACAGTTCGCGGAAGGAGACTTGGTCCTGAAGAAGGTGGACGCGGAAGGGAGGTCGGCAATAGTGTGCGAAGCTCAACCCCAACTGGGAAGGCCCGTATATTTTCCAGGAAGCTCTAAGGTCAGGAGGATATTGTCCCGGAATGTAGGAGGGCGAGACCCTAAGTCACACCTTGAGTGGTGATGACTTGAAGCATTTCTATCCGTGAAAATATTTACATCACCCTTTTCAATAAATGTGAAATCTTTTGATGCTCCAACTCTTTTGCAGATCAACTTTGTTATTTATAAAGATGAGTCCTGAGATGCTCCCGCTGCCAGGCTTCCGCCTAGTTGGCATTGCCGGAGAATGATGACAAGTTATCTCGCTTATGGGGTTAGGTCCCGGGATACTCCCGCTGTCAGGCTTCCACCTAGCTGGCAGGGTCAGGATCCCCATTAGATGTCGTTATGAACCTAGGGCTGAGTCCGATTGATGCTTAATGCCCGCCATCAGGATTCCACCTAGCTGATTGGGCCGGTAGTAGTGCCCGGAGGTCGGCCAAAGGAAAATCTTCTCGCTCTGGGGTTAGGTCCCTGGATGCTCCCGCTGTTAAGCTTCCACTTAGCTGGCAGGGTCGGGATCCCCGTTGGATATCGTTATGACCCTAGGGCTGAGTTCGGTTGATGCTCATTGCCTATCGTCAGGCTTCTACCTAGCTGATTGGGCCTGTGGTAGTGCTCAGAAATTATCCAAAGGAACATCTTCTCGCTCTTGGGTTAGGTCCCGGATGCTCCCGCTGTCAGGTTTCCACCTAACTGGCAAGGATGGAATCCCCGTTGGACATCGTTATGATCCTAAGGCTAAGTTTGGTTGATGCTCAATGCCCACCGTCAGGCTTCCACCTAGCTGATTGGATCGGTGGTAGCACCCAGAGGTTTGCCAAAGTAACATCTTCTCGCTCTAGGGTTAGGTCCTGGGATGCTCCCGCTGTCAGGCTTCCACCAAGCTTGCAAGGTCGGGATTCCCATTGGACATCATTATGACCCTTGGGATGAGTCTGGTTGATGCTCAAACCCACCATGAGGCTTCCACCTAGTTGATTGGGCCGGTGGTAGCGCTCGGAGGTTGGCTAAAGGAAAATCTTCTCGCTCTGGGGTTAGGTCCCGAGATACTCCCACTGTCAAGTTTCCACCTAGCTGGCAGGGCCAGGATCCCTATTGGACATAATTATGACCCTGGGGTTGAGTTTGGGTGATACTCAACACCCGCTGTTAGGATTCCACCTAGCTGATTGGGTCGGTGGTAGCATTCAGAGGTCAGCCAAACGAACATCTTCTTTCTCTAGGGTTAGGTCCCGGGATGCTCTCGCTGTCAGGCTTTCACCTAGCTAGTAGGGGTGGGATCCACGTTGGACATCGTTATGACCCTGGGGATGGGTTTGGTTGATGCTCAACACCCTCCGTCAGGCTTCCACTTAGCTTATTGGGCCGGTGGTAGCGCCCGGTGGTAAATCAAAGGAAAGTAGGACTCCCTTTCTAGGGCTATCCAGAGTTGCTTCGGTTGTCAGGCTTTCACCAAGCTAGCAGGGCAGAGGTCCTCGGTGGACGGAGTTTTCAAAATAAGTCCTCAAATAATCTCACCAATGAAACAGATCTAAAGACAAAGGTTTTCTTTAAAGAAAGGATAAGTTCTTGGGAAGATCTCGCCAAGAAAGGGGATCTCGCCAGTATAAAAGAGGGAAAGCCAATGTGAGTGCCAAAAGCTCGCTCTCATAGGCCCAAGAACTTGCCCGCGCATGGGCTAAAAGGGCGAGAATGGCACAAAATCTAATCCTAAACAAAAGGTCGGCCTAAGGGGTCGCGAGACATTCCGGCCCTGAGTTGAGCAGAATTGTGGGTCGAATGCATTTCTAAGTATTGCATCACTCGGCATCAGAAAGAATAAGGGGAAGAAATGAGAATTTTTATAACAATGTATTCAATGTATTCCATCTGTCAAAATCATTACATTGACGAAAAGGGGTCAAGGCCCAAAAGGAAAACGTACAATCAAAATCAAAAGGGGGGGCGAGAGCCTCAGGGCAACAAGGCCGAGTGCTCACTCTCGTCATAATCCTCATCTGTTCTCTCCATGGGCTCAGGAATAGGCTGGAAGAGCTCCAGCATCAAGATCTTGGTTATCATCTTCTCGCCGTCGTTGTTCAGGAAACCGGCCTGCTGCATCATCTGGAGCGCGTGCCTAGCTCCCATGACAGCACGTTCCTGCATAATCAAGTCAACCTCATGTTGTGAATACATTAGGGCCTCCTCCTTCTCGCTCAGGGGGGGATCAGCGAGTTAATCTACTGCTGATTTTGAGCCCTTATCCTCCGGTTCGTGTCCTCAAGGCGGGCGATGTGAGCGTCCTTCTTGGCGACAATCGCGACATCCTAAAAGATTACAAGGGTTCAGGGCAAGAGAAAAGCGCAACAAGTGTGCAACAAGCATGAAGATACTTAGCACTCCAGCTTACCACAAGGCGAGTTCCCCCTTGGAGGCCGTGAGCTCCTCCTTCTGTGTTTTCACTTCCGAGCAGAGAGCGGATTGCGCCATACTAAAATTCGGCAGTTGTCGCTCAAGGCGAATGCTAAGGCGTGCTAACATAAGCGAGATCTCGAGGGCGCAGAATTGGGCCCGCGAGCTCTCATAGGAGAGTGATTTGGTCAGTGCCATGTCATAGTAGGCGGAGCTGTCCTGCCCATACATGCCAAAGGCCAATGCATAGGCCTGGCCCGAGACCGTATCGCCTTCCTGCTAGGAAGGGAGTATGGAAGAGATAGAGGCCCTGTTGGCCTTTCGATCCCACATTGGTAGGGGCTCTTCGTTATCATCCAACACATCCTCACCCAGGACAAAGTTCATGTGGCCCCTGGGTTCTAGCTTCCCTATGCCGAGGTCCCTCCGGTCTCTCCTGCCCTCTTCCTTAGTACACTGCTGGCATCATTTTTTGGATAATCAATGATAATCTCCTTGCCCTTGCCGAGATCAGTAGCGGTTGGCTTCTCTTAAGTTATGGGCTTCTCGGCAGCTTTTGGATTCTTGGAAGCTACTGGTTTCTCGGATGTTGATGGTTTCTTAGAAGGAGGCGGAGATGGAGTTGCGTCAGGCCTCCGCTTTTTTCTTCTTGAATTTGGCAGTGGCTTCAGCGAGCTTCTACAAGCCACCGCGGCAGCCTCGGCGCGGGCCATCTAGGCAGAAGATGTCATACTGCCGAAAGATGGGAGGTTTAGAGGGAGATCTCGCACCCCAGCACAAATATCGTAACTTAGAGAATTTTCCAAACCTTATAATCTTTAGAGTAATGAATGCGAGAACTACCCTCCCCGGCGAGAACTGGCAGGAGCGTGTCGACGTTCCTCCTCAGAAAGATGACGTTGAAATCCTTCCCAAGGAGGAATTGATGGAGATTGGATTCACGGCCGCCGAGACTGGGAGGGCGGTAGGTAGACTCCTTTTGCTAGATAAACGAAATTGGGAGGTTGCCGAAGTAACCAGAGACAAAGATGAACTTCTTGACCCAGTTATGGTTCTTGTTGGCGAGACCTTTCGCCTTCAGGTTATTTTCAGAGAAGAACATGATCCCGTCCCACTTGGCGCATAAATTGAATAGTTTGCGGAAGACTGGGAGGCTGAACTTCATTCGCTCTGACCGCATATAGCAGGTAAATGCGACTAATAGGGCTATGGAATTTGGGTTGAGCTACGCGGGAACTATGTCGAAGTAGTGCAGAGCTTGGCAGACCTCAAGCAATATAGGGAGGCGGAGTCCATCTTCAAAATGCACAGCGGGAATGACGAGTTTGACAAGGGAGAAGTGGTTGATGACTTCGTTGTCCGACGGAAGTCGCACGGTGAAACCTGGCGTGATGTAGAGGTTGACTAGGGAGTGGTATTCTTCCACGTTCATGTTACAGTTTACGAAAGGGTATTCGGCAAATACGGCGGCGCACTTGTTCCGGCCATCACCCTCTACTAACATCTCGCTTGGAAGGAAAGCAGAGGCAAAGGTGCGAGTGTAAGAAATAGAAGAATGATGAGGAAAGCGAAAAATTGTTGAAGGCGATGATTAATACGGTAGGTGGGCAGCCTATTTATAGGAAATTCCTGATGGGAAAAGATCAAGGAATAAAAGAGGTGTAGATAGCACATGTTTAGATCTTGCCCCAAGTACCGTCTTGGCCCCTAGCGAGATCTCACACCGCCTCACTCACACCGCGATTCCAAGAAGGGGAAACGACATAGGTAAAAGCATCCGCAAGAACAAAAACATATGCACGATAAAAGAAAGAAAAGAAAGTGAGATCAAACAATATATAACAATCACGTATTCTCAGCATTCGGCACAATGGATGACAGTTAATATCACAGAACTTATAAAATAGAGCTAGAGCGGGAGGCGAGTGCCTATAGTCCCACTATGGGGCCATTATCGCCGTTCTCGACCTCCCCTTCCCGCTCCCAGCATGGCATGTGGGTAGTGGATGGAGTGAATGGTCTAGAGTCCTCGCTGTGCGAGATGGAGTTTGAAAGATAGGGTAAGCTCTGAAAACTCTACAGGGGGGGGGGGTGAATAGAGTTATTGAAACCTTTTTAATTTTTTTTTTGTATTAAAGAATCTTTAATAAAATAAGTTACTATACTATTAGTGTATAAGTGTACAGGTGCAACAGATAAACTAGAGATATATATCTAATCTACACAACACATATGTATCACAGCACAAGCACAAAGAAAAATCATAGCAAACACAGACAACACAAGAATTTTATAGTGGTTCCCCAAACTTGGGTACATCCACTCTTCTACCACCCAAGGTAAGAATCCACTACAGGTTTTGATCAGGTGACTGCCACCAATGAGCTTTTGATCAGGTGCTCAAAAACCAACTCTCAAGTCTTTTGGAAGGATACTTGCAACCAGAATAATTTTGAAGGGAATTAAAACCCTGTACAGAGGTGAGGAAGAGAGTTTGATGATAGTCTTCTTTTCTCAAAACATAGTGAGAAGACTATGTGGATTTGTTGTTGATGATGACAAAGCTCCCCTGAGATCTTGAATGGTTCAGGAGTGGAAGCTTTGTAGAAGGGTGAGTAGGCCTTGACTGATTTGAATGTTTCTGTCACTTGAGATTCTTGAAAACAAAGGAGAGGAAGAAAGACTCTTGATGGTGATGGTTGTTCTTTCTTCTTCTCTTGAGAGCAGTCAAATTTTCTGAGAGATTTATGTAACCCTGTTGATGATGTATTGCCATTTCTTTGTATATGTTCTCTCACTTGTTGTTTTCCTATCAGGGAGATGTGTATCAGATAACTGCAACTTTTTTGAATTTCAAGAACAAACTCTGCAATAAATGTTTAGCCGAAATCTTGGGAACGAAAAACGGCAAGAATGCTGTCAATTATTCTATTCTATGTCTGTCCCGAGATATAAACAATTAATTCCATGGAGGATATTAAAAATCAATGCTGCCAGTAATGGCTCTATTCAGAGAATATAAGTGCATTGATTTACAAGGGAATTAATAGCCTATAATAGATAAAAAGAAATAAGACAGAAAGAGAAAGAATAAATAACAAAATGTCTTACAGTTTTCGTCGACCTGAGATCAACTTTCGTTGACATCTGATCAGCTTTCGTCGACCTGTAATTTCGTCGACCTGAGCTCTGCAAACAACTGCACTGCATAAACTGAATGATTTCGTGCTCTGAGTTTGTTGACCTGAGATCAGCTTTGGCTTTGAGTGAATTATATCGCTGAGTCCATTATAGCGCTGAGAGATCTTTGGCATTGAGTGACTTTGGCATTGAGAGATGAAGTATTAGTCGACCTGAGAACAGAGATCATCAAACTCAGTTCAGAGAATTTTATCTCTGAGTTAGTTGAGCTGAGTATGACTATCTTCGACCTGAGATCGACGAACGTAGATATCTTTTTCTAAATCTTGATTTCTCTAAGTCTTGAGTCTATGGCAGTGATGGAGGCTGGTCCTTTGTACTGTTGACTCTAAGGACATGGCCTAAACTCTAGAAATACATAAAATTTGACCCTTTTATACAATATGGGTCACAACCTAAGAAGAGAACCTGGCCCAAATCACCTAGGGGTTCCAACAATCTCCCCCTATTTGGGTGAGGTTACTTCAAAAACAAAAAATAAAGATCACAAGACAAAATGAAGTAAACATAGCTTGAAAACTGAGATAACTGATAGAATAAATAAGCTATCAGTACCTTTATAAAGCTATGTACCCAGATTGTTCACAGAAAACACAGAAAATAAATAATTTAAATGTTCTTATGAGAATCAGAAGACTTAGCAAATTTGATTGTCCTGTTTGGATCTTGAGCTTGCTTCATAGTCATGATCATATAAGCATCCCCAAGAGTCTTTTGAGAGGTGGTTCTTGGAACCACAGCTTCAGGATGTAGACTCATGTATTCATTAGCATTGAACAGTTTCCCTACTTGATATCTTTCAAACTCTTTCTTTCTGTAGCTATACATGGTAGAGAACTGAGAAGGATCTTGGCCTTTTTCTCTGGCTTGCCTGATTTGAGAAAGAGCCACAGATTCCTTGAATCTAGCCATTCTTGTAGTTGGACTACCTTCAGGATCATAAGTTGGAATTTGAGGTTCTTCAGGGTTATTAGCCTTGCCAGGAGATGGAGGAGGGGAAAATGTTGGCTGGGGAGTAGACTGCTGAGCACTGTAAGAACTTCTAGAGGACATCTGATGTCTATGTTGATGCTGACTTCCTCTAGAAGATTGAATTGTCTTCCTTGCCTTTGATATGTTTTAGTAAGAGTAGGCTTGGAGAATGCTTCTAAACTTTGAGATAAGGTTTCTGAGGCTCCTGCAGCTTGAGGAGGAGGAGGAGGAGGAGGAGGGTCCCTTTTGAATTTCTGAGATGGAGGAGTGTATATTCTGCTTTTCTTTATGCCCTTTTGTTCATTCTTGGATAGCCACATCCAAGTTGGCATACCCTTATAAGGAGTTATGTTTTGCAGAATGTAGTATGGAGTATCATTTGTATACTTAGGTTTTGGAGCAGGAGGAGGAGGTGCTTTCCTTTTCTTGGAGATTTGCTTCCTCTTTGGAGCATCATCAGAATCATCATCATCATCACTCTCATCATCAGAAGACAAAGGATTGTCATACATAGCATCAATCTGACTGATTACATCTTGGGAAATCTCTTTACTAGCTGGAGTGGGAACAACTTCAGCTTCAGCTTCCATAGCCATATCCTGATTTATCAAATCATCCAGATTAGGAATGGGGCTGTCATCCATGATATAAGTTGGCACGGGAGGGCTAGATCTTTGTTCATATAATATTACTGGAGGATTTATCAGTCTTTTCTTTATAATATCTAATACTTCTGAACTTGCAAGGGAGGTGTAGCACACAATTGCTCTTGATGATTGAGTGGGAAAGGAGAAACAAAAATGAATATATGATCCAAAATTTTTTAGCATAGTATGTAGATTTACTTTTGATTTAATAAAGAAGACCCTTCTAGGCAGAACTTCTGGCAAGCTGGTCTCTTGAGCAATGGATACTACAATATCTGTACATTGATTATCTACATCTGCTACTGAGTCAGTTATCTATATATCATCTGTTTCCATATCAGTATCAAGAAACTTTTGAAAATCTGTTTCCATGTCAACATTTGTTCCTGCTGCTGCTACTGGTTCTGTTATTGCTGCATCATTTGTTTCCATGTCAACATTTATTCCCGCTGCTGCTGGTTCTGCTGTTGCTGCTTCATCATTAAGTATCTCCCCCTGCCTGGTTTCATTAGGGACTGAAGTCAGCCCCCAGATGAAGAGAGGGTAGAGGTGAGGGTAGAGATTTGAGCAGAGAGAGATGATATGGAGATAGCTAGAGGGGAAATAGCCTCTGCAATGATGGTTTGAAGGATAGGCTTGAGGAGCTCAAGAAGTGGCTGGATGATGGAGGGATTCAAAGATGTAGAGGTAGATGTTTGGGCAGGAGGTGATTGAGAAGGGATAGAGATAGTGATGATAGTTGTTGGAGGAGATGGTTGATTGGAAGTGTCTGGAAGGGGGTCTTATTGAGGAGATTGTTCAGGAGAAGGAGTGTTCAGAGGAGACGAAAATAAATTGAAAGATGGGATTGAAGAGGGAGTGGAGAGGGGGATATCAGCAAGATGAGATGGAAAAGGTGATTGGGGAGGAGTAGGGATGGATGTATCAGGCCTAGGAGAGGGAGGATTGGATGGAATATGAGTAAGGGAAGAAGGAATTGGAGATGCTGGTGGTGTGGGGGTATGTATTTGAATAGAAGTGGAGGCTGGGGTTTGTTGAACTTGAGGCTGAGATGGAGCTTGAGAATCAGGAGGACATGGAGGGGTGGATGGAATCTCTTTAGAGGGATGAGGAGTGGCTGATGCATCCCTTGTACTTTCAGAAGATTTAGAGGAAGAGGACTTGCCCTTAGATGGCTTTATAATAGTCCTCTCCCATCTGCCAAAGAGGGCAAATGTGAGCTTCTTAGATGCATTAATGCATGTTGTCTGAGATAGCAGTAGTTCATTGGCCTTGGCTTTCAGAAACAAGCCCAAGATTCTTCCATAGCAAACCTCCTTTTTTCTATTCTTTTTCCTGATTAGATCAAAGAAGATCTGCGGTCAATTCACATTCTTCTTACTGACCAATGAGGCCATAACCAGGAACTGTTGCCTGGAAATATAGTCATGTGTTGTATGCTTAGCAAACATCACCTTTCCAACGACATCCGCAAGAAATTTATATGTCGGGGAGAAATTTTTCTTAAACAGTTTGTTAGGGTTTTCGTCGAAGTGACCCATAACAGTCAGCATATCCTAATATTCATTATCGTCCATTTCTAGATCATCTTCTCAAGTTTTCAAAATGAAAATTTCAGAGAGAACGGAGGGAGAAAGAATCACCTGATTACCACTGACAGTCCCAGTCATTTCAGTCTCGGTTGAAGAAGAAGAGCCAACCCATTCCTTGATTTCCATCATGGGAACCCTGATTCTTTCAGTCATGAACTGCTTCAGATTTTGTTCCACAAATAGTTGTAGAATATCTATGAAAATTTGATCTGACTGTTGGAAAGAGTCAAAATCAATATCGAAACCATGATCGAACTTCATGCCAGTTGATCCAGTAGCGGCCATTTGCGACGTTAAGGTCGAATGAGAGAGAGAAAGAGCACACCTGCAAGAGAAAACACAAGATCAAGTGCAGGAGGGGAATTCTGAAAGCTCGGGATTGAGGTCGAAGAAGAAAGCCTTAATAAAGGTTTTCGGAATATGAATCGCCAATCTCAATCTGACAAAAACACAAGATTCTTCGATCTCAAGTCGACAAAAAATTTCATTCAGGAGAAATTCGTCGATCTAAGAACGAAGAGAGGGAAAGTTTTTGTCATTCGTAGAAAACTTTCAGAGACAGAATTCGTCGTTCTCTAGTCGACGAATGCGCTCAACTAAGAGATTTCGTCGATCTATGGTCGACGAAAAGTCTTCAAGAACATTTATCAGTTCGTCGATCTTAGGTCAACGAACAGAAGCAATTCTTGTACCGCTGACAGAGCATTAGATTAAGTCCTGACCATTTATCATAACAAGCTGATTGAAAAGAACAGATGCTTGGATGAGTCCAATGGCTTAGTGAATATGTCTTCTCTTTGCAAATCAGTAGAGATAAATTCAAGTTTAATCTTATGTTTGTCAACACAATCTCTAATGAAATGATGTCTAATGTCTATATGCTTGGTTCTAGAATGCAATACTGGATTTTATGCAATTGAGATAGCACTTTTATTATCACAAAGAATAGTTGAATTATTTAAGTTGACACCATAATCCAGTAGTTGGTTTTGTATCCACAAGATCTGTGAACAGCAACTGCCTGCAGCCATATACTCAGCTTCAGCAGTTGAGTTTGAAATAGATGTTTGCTTTCTACAGAACCAAGATACAAGTCTGTCACCAAGGAACTGACAAGTTCCTGAGGTGCTTTTCCTGTCTACTCTGCATCCAGCATAATCAACATCAGAAAATCCAGTTAACACAAAAGCTGATTCTGTTGAATACCAGAGGCCTAGATCTAGACAACCTTTTATATATCTTAAAATCCTTTTTAAGAAAATAAGGTGAGATTCTTTAGGGTTCACCTGGAACCTAGCACAAAGAAATGTGACAAACATAATGTCTGGTCTGCGTGCTGTTAGATACAGTAGGGATCCAACAATGGCCCTATACTTGTTCTGATCAACTGGTCTTCCAGATTCATCAGCATCTATAACAGCATTGGCAGCAGTGGGAGTTTTCATGAAGGAGGCATCATTCATCCCAAACTTCTTAATAAGCTCTTTAGCATCTTTGGACTGAGAGATGAAGATTCCTTCAGGGGTTTGTTTCACTTGAAGACCAAGGAAATATGATAACTCACCCATGCTACTCATATCAAACCTTTAGTGCATTAGATCAGAAAATCTTTTGCACATATTTGGATCAGTAGATCCAAATATTATGTCATCTGCATATATTTGTACTAATAGAATTTTATCATGATGCAATTTTGTAAAAAGAGTTCTATAAACCATGCCTCTTAAAAAACCATGCTCTAAAAGAAAGTTGGCTAAGGTCTCATACCAAGCTCTTGGAGCTTGCTTTAAACCATAGAGATCCTTATGTAATTTAAAAACATAAGAGGAATGAGTTGAAGAGATAAAACCTGGTGGCTGTTCCACATATACTTCTTCTTTTAGTTCCCCATTGAGAAAGGCACTTTTGACATCCATTTGATATACCTTGAATTTCTTGTGAGCAGCATAGGACAAGAAGATTCTGATGGATTCAAGCCTTGCAACAGGTGCAAAGGTTTGATCATAATCAATCCCTTCCTCTTTTCAGTATCCTTGAGCAACAAGCCTTGTCCTTGTTCCTCACAATCACACCTTGGGCATCAAGTTTGTTTCTGAATACCCACTTAGTCCCAATTATTTGATAGTCCTTAGGCCTTGGAACTAAGTCCCAAACTTTACACCTCTCAAACTGGTTGAGTTCCTCTTGTATTGCAATGATCCAGTTTGGATCTTGCTCTGCATCAGATATGGATTGAGGCTCAATTTGAGAGAGAAAGCAGGCAAGCATCACATCAGGGTTTAGTTGATGCCTTGTCAGCACTCCTGCTGATATGTCTCCAATTACTTGAGATCTAGGGTGATCCCTAAGTGTAACAAAATCATTAAGAGAAGTTGGTTCAGCAACAGTTATTTGATTTAATTCCTCTTGTGGAATTGTATCAACTATTGAAGGAAGTTGGACTGCTTCCACTGTTTCTTCTTCACTTTCATCTTCTGATAGAGCTTGTGGAGAGGGATGTGATTCAACCTTTGAGGTAAGGTTTAGATCACCCAAGCTCTCACACAAATTCTATACCTGCAAATGACTGTTGGTAGAGATATCTCTCTCCTTGTAAAACATGTTAGATTCATCAAATGTCACATGCATGGATCCTTCAATTTTTAGTGTTGATTTATTAAACACCCTATATGTCTTGCTGACTTGGGAATATCCTAGAAAAATTCCCATTGCATCCTTAGATTCAAACTTTCTAAGATGTTTCTTGTCATTATTGTGAATATAGAATATACATCCAAATACTTTAAAATAGGTGATTATAGGTTTCTTCCCATTGAGTAGTTCATAGGGAGTCTTGAGCTTTAGTTTGTGTATAAGGCTTCTATTCAGGACATAGTTTTTTGTGCTTACAGCTTCTGCCCAATAGGATAGAGGCATGTAGCATCTGTAAGCAATGTACCTGCAGCTTCAATGAGTGTTCTATTCTTCCTTTCAACTACCATATTTTGTTGAGGAGTTCTGGGAGCTGAGAAGCAGTGTCTTAAACCTTCTTTCCTACAGAACTCAGCATAAGAAGAGACTCAAACTCAGTGTCATGATCACTTCTGATCAATGAAACTTGAGTATAATACTCAATCTGTATGTTCTTGAGAAAATCTGTAAGAACTTGAAAGGTATTTGACTTTGCTCTCAAAAAGAAAACCCATGTTAATCTGAAGAAGTCATCTACAATAACTAATATATAAGACTTTCCACCTAGACTTTGTACAACAATAGGACCAAAAAGGTCCATATGGAGCAAATACAAAATTCTAGGTGAATCACTCTTATTAATGGATTTGAAACTAGATTTAGTTTGTTTGCCTAGATGACAAGCCCTGTAGAGGCCTTCCTTATTGTAGGGACCAGAAGGTAAACCTCTAACAAGATTGTCCTTAGATAACCTAACTATATTCTTAAGGTTTACATGACCTAGTCTTTTGTGTCATAAGCTAGTTTGAATGCTAACAGAGTTGAATAGATAAATTTCAGAATTAGCAGATTCAAAATTTACTAAGTAGATGTTGCCTTGTCTAATTCCTGTTAAAACAGTTGTGTTGTATAGAGAAATAATGCATAAGGAGTTAGTAAAGCTTACTTGATAACCTGTATCACATAGTTGGCTTACTGATATCAGGTTATGCTTTAGACCATTTACATAAGTCACCTTTTTGAATGTGATAGCTCCACAGTTAAAGTCACCATAGCCTTCTGTCAAACTAAAGCCTGAATCCCCAAAGATTACTTTATGTCCAGTCTTGGCTTTATAGTTGATTAGGCATTCTTTGCAACCTGTCATATGTTTAGAGAAACCACTGTCAAGGTACCATTTGTTTTGAGTGACAGGGTTCTCTTCTACCTGAAAAGAGGATTAGCAATTTTTGACCCAGGTTACCTTGGGTCCTTGTTGTTTAACATAGCTGAAGCTTGAAATAAATGAGCATTCAGGTTGATCCTTATAACCTAAGGGATGATACCTTCTAGGAGGTATGACCCACTAACTAAAGGGATGAAGTGATTTATTAGCTTTTAGGTTACTCTGGTTATGAACTGGATCTGACAAATTTGAGTATATTTGTCGACCTGAGATCGACGATCGGGGTTGAGTTCTTCGATCTCGGCTCGAAGAATGGAGATATCCATTCTCAGAGCCACAGAAACGTCGATCATTGGTCGACGAACCATACTGGTTTCATCGATCCTAGTTCGAAGAATAGATTAAATTATTATTTGCGTTCAGAGTTCGTCGTTCTGAGGTCGACGAACCATACCCATTTCGTCGTTCTGAGTTTGACGAAATTTGCTGAACATAGTTATGTTGTTTATGTTTCATTTTCTGATTTGTTTTCTTAATTTCTAATTGTTTAAGAACTTCATTAACTTTGTCTACCTATTCAGTATTCTTCTTACCACTTTCAGAAATAAAATTAATAGGTTTTGATAATTGATTTTTCTGAATGAGGACTGGTTCACTAGATGAGGCTCATAATCCTAGTTTGTTATTATTAGATCTTGTATTAACTGTACTAGTTATGTCTATCAATTGTAAACTTCTACCATTTAAGGTTTCTTCTAGTTCCTTCGCCTTACTTAATTCATATTTTAAGAACACTATTTGTTGATTAGCTAGGTTTAGTACTTCAGTTAATTTTTCATTATCAGCAATGACTTTTTCTTGTTCTAACAGTTTTTCCCTGAGAAGTTTGATTTTCTTCTCAGATCCTATTAGGTCTCAACACAGCAGTTTAAATTCAGATTGAAATTCTTTAGATTAAAAATCATATGATGCAATTACTTGATCCTCTTCAGAGAGGGATTCTTCTTCTTATGATCCTTCAAAATCTGTTCTGTTGCTTCCAGCATCTATTGCCATAAGGCAAACTTCCCTTGCCTTCTTTTCCTCTGTATCATCCTCACTAGAGCTGGAGGAGGATGTTTCATCTTCAGTATCACTCCAGGTTTCAGCCACAAAGCCCTTCTCCTTCTTTTTGTATTTGCTGGAGGAGGCCTTGTTGTGCTGATGTCTTCTTGACTCCTTTTCTTGCCTTTTGTCTTTCTTTTGAGCTTTTGGGCATTCTGAGATAAAATGTCCAGGTTTCCTACATCCAAAACAGACAACTTCTTTTGAAGGGGTCTTATCATACCTGGGTTTATCTTCATTCCTTGAAGGCTTCCTCCTGAAGTCCTTCCTTGCCATCTTATAGAATCTCTTAGCAAAGAGACTCATAAGTTCTTCATTGGTTGATAAGCTGGGAGATTCTTCTGCTGCTTTGAGTGCTAAACTTTGTTCCTTCCTGGTAGGTGTTGAAGCTTTTGGTTCAACTGCAACTTCTCTTGACTTGATCAGTTGCTCATAGGATTTGAGCTTTCCAAGAAGAGATTCTATTGATATTTCAGCCATGCTTCTGGATTCTCTGATGGGCTAGATTCTGGAGTCCCATGTGCTAGGAAAGCATATGAGGATCTTGTCATTGACCTCAGTCAGAGTTATTTCTTTATCCAATGTTCTGAGCTCACTAATGATGGAGCTCAGCATGTTGTACATTGCTTCTACAGATTCTGCTTCATCCTTCCTGATGTTCTCATATTGGGAGATGAGATTTGATCTTCTGTCCTTCCTCTCATCAGCAGAGCCTGCTACCATTTGGTTGAGGGAATCCCAAATGGCTTTGGCAGATGTGCAATTAGCAACCTTTTGAAATATGTCATCTGACATAGTTTGGGCTAGTATATTCATAGCTCTGGCATCAGCAATCTTTGCCTTCTTATGTGCATCAGCTTGATCTGGAGGAGGCACTGCACTGAGATTTACTGAAGTTGAGGTAGAGGCTATTGGAGCTGGTGGTCCTGTCAAGATAGAATTGAAAATATCCTCATAAATAGAGTTCATGTACAGCTTGATTCTTGCCTTCCAGATTCCGAACTTTTGCAAGTTGCAAACTGGAGGTCTGGTGCTGGCATAATCCTTGTTTTGTGTCATGATAACAAAAAAAAAATCAGAGAGATTGCTAAAGCTTATTAGTAGTTTATCCTGAGGATCTTGGTTAATCTAGGTGTGAGCTTGTATGATATGATCAACCTTCCTTTGATACCAATTGAAAGATAGGGTAAGCTCTGAAAACTCTAGAGGGGGGGGGGGTGAATAGAGTTACTGAAACCTTTTTAATTTTTTGTTGTATTTAAGAATCTTTAAAAAAATAAGTTACTATACTATAAGTGTATAAGTGTACAGGTGCAGTAGATAAACTAGAGATATATATCTAATCTACACAACACATATGTATCACAACACAAGCACAAAGAAAAATCACAGCAAACATAGACAACACAAGAATTTTATAGTGGTTCCCCAAACTTGGGTACATCCACTCTTATACCACCCTAGGTAGGAATCCACTACAGGTTTTGATCAGGTGACTTCCACCAATGAGCTTTTGATCAGGTGCTCAAAAACCAACTCTCAAGTCTTTTGAAAGGAGACTTGCAACCAGAATAATTTTGAAGGGAATTAAAACCCTTTACAGAGGTGGGGAAGAGAGTTTGATGAAAGTCTTCTTTTCTCAAAACACAGTGAGAAGACTATGTGGATTTGTTGTTGTTGATGACAAAGCTCCCCCTTAGATCTTGAATGGTTCAGGAGTGGAAGCTTTGTAGAAGGGTGAGTAGGCCTTGAATGATTTGAATGTTTTTATCACTTGAGATCCTTGAAAACATAGAATGAGAGGAAGAAAGACTCTTGATGGTGATGGTTGTTCTTTCTTCTTCTCTTGAGAGCAGTCAAATTTTCTGAGAGATTTCTATAAGTCTGTTGATGATGGATTGTTGTTTCTATGTATATGTTCTCTCACTTGTTGTTTTCTTATCAGGGAGATGTGTATCAGATAACTGTAACTTTTTCGAATTTCAAGAACAAACTCTGCAATAAATGTTTAGCCGAAATCTTGGGAACGAAAAATGGCAAGAATGCTGTCAATTATTCTATTTTATGTCTGTCCCGAAATATAAGCAATTAATTCCATGGAGGATATTAGAAATCAATGTTGCACGTAACGGCTCTATTCAGAGAATATAACTGCATTGATTTACAAGGGAATTAATAGTCTATAATAGATAAAAAGTAATGAGACCAAAAGAGAAAGAATAAATAACAAAATGTCTTACAGTTTTCGTCGACTTGAGAACAGCTTTCGTCGACATCTGATCAGCTTTCGTCGACCTGTAATTTCGTCGACCTGAGCTCTGCAAACAACTACACTGTATAAACTGAATGATTCTGTGCTCTGAGTTCGTTGACCTGAGATCAACTTTGACTTTGAGTGAATTATGTCGCTTAGTCCATTATGGCGCTGAGAGATCTTTGGCGTTCAGTGATCTTTGGCGTTGAGAGATGAAGTATTAGTCGACCTGAGAACAGAGATCGTCGAGCTCAGTTCAGAGAATTTTATCTCTGAGTTAGTTGAGCTGAGTACGACTATCTTCGACCTGAGATCGACGAACGTAGATCTCTTTTTCTAAATCTTGATTTCTCTAAGTCTTGAGTCTCTAGCAGTGATGGAGGCTGGTCCTTTGTACTGTTGACTCTAAGGACATGGCCTAAACTCTAGAAATACATAAAATTTGACCTTTCTATACAACATGGGTCACAACCTAAGAATAGAACCTTGCCCAAATCACCTAGGGGTTCCAACAAAGGTTGTCTTGGACCCGCACAATATAAAGGCGAAGGTACTCTATCCCACAATCAACTTCTCTCGATAGATTGGCGACCAACTGGGTGTAGTTATTTTCAAGACAGAGAAGCCGCTCCTCGACAGATTCCTAATTCTTTCGCACCTAGGCTGCAATACTGCACAACAACAATGATTGCTTCGGTAGTATCTCGTCCACCTGCCGTTCATCCCAACATCGTCCTCTGGATTGCCTAGGTAATAAGTAATAGAATCCGGAGAAGGAAGGGGTGAGACCTTCTCCTCATCGATATCTACACCAGTGGAGATCTCGTGAGAACCTGCAATAAGTGATGTTACATATGCTTGGTTCTTGTAAAATTCATCCCCTGATCTGGTACCCGCGTCCTTATCAGAAGGATGGTGAGAAGTGTCGGGCTGTCCCAAAAAGGGGGTGTCGAAGGTTATGTTTCTCTTCCCTAGGCCTGGGGGGAAGATTGTTGGTTTAGAAGGAAGGTTTGGGATGTCATCCACCGAGGGTAGAGTCAAGGCAAGATCTATGGGTGTCTCGCGAGCAGAGGATCTCAGCGTTGTAACTCTTAACCCTGAAGTCCCAAAAGCAGGAGATGTAAAGAAAAGACGGGTAAGCCAGAGGAGGAAAGGATAGAAGTTAGAAGAAGGTTTACTTTTCTCCTGCGCAGGAACATCGAGTCAGAGGGGGGAGGTGATCTCGCTGGCCATTTGGTCGCACCCGTCCGCCAGGGGGTCCGGTTCATCACTCGTTTTCTTAACTTCCTTCTCCACCGGCGGGATCTGCGAACAAAGACAATGAATCAACATTTTATCTTGGCAATGAAAGGGGATGAGCAGTACTAAGCGAGTGCAAATACCAAGGATGTCTTGGTCGGGGAAGGATTTTGAGAGTTCGACTCATCCTTGGCTGGGCAGCGCTAGACCACTTTAGCTTTTTTCATCTTCGGCGATGACCTGGTTGCTTTTAGAGAATGTCAGGGGGTGAGTGAGCCCATCAAGGTCTTGTTATTGTCTTGAACAACGCGGAGGCGGTTTAGATCTCCCTTGTAAAGCGACATCGCAATTGGAGGCAAGAGCGGCAACAGAGGATTGAGGCAAGGTTCATTTTCCACTACCTGGATATTTAAATGGCCATGGTAGGGCCAACGAAAGATTCTCTTTAAGGTCAGCATCCACTCATCCAATATATAGGGTTCGATGGTTCTTTCCGAGCTTTGTTAAAGCTCACAAAGAGCGGGGATTGTGTACAACCCCATATTCGATGAGTGGACCCCATCAGATATGCGAGTGGGGCAGTTTGACCAGCACTAGACGAAGGCCTAAAGAGGGGCATTCGTGCAGCTCGAGGAGTGGTTTGACCCTTCGGCGGGTGCAATCTTCATCCAGTACCCGCCTAAGGATCTCACGCCTCAGCGCATAGGCGAGGTCATTTCTCGCCAATATAAGCGAGTGGCCTCCTAGCCAGGCACTATCCCTTCAGAGATCTTCAAGGCGGCGAATGTGTTTTGCTCCCAGCATTTTCTACCTCAGGCGAGTGGTGTCCTCATGGACCACTCTCCCAGGTAGGGCCCAGGGGTAAAGTTACCTGGATGCCCTTGTAGGCCTGCACATAGCCATTTGGAACACCGGAGTTTGGTTATTAGCAAACCAGCCCTGGGGTATTTTAGTAATTTTAGGACAGCGAAGATTGGCTGTTGGCAGACCAGTCCCGGGGTATTTTAGTAATTTTAGGACAGCAGAGATTGCTATTTGTAGGCCGTTTTCAGAAATCTATAATTAGACCCAAGGGGGTACCTTAGAAGGCATGCTTACTGGTGCCCCAGTCTTATTGCGCTTTCTGAGGTATCCTTAGCTTGGCATCTGGCTAGGGAAGGAAAGCGCTCTAAGATCTTCCAGGTGTGTGGTGGGTCGTCCACGCTGAGCCCTTGCGTCTATCCCCTGTTCTTTTTCTTTATTCTTTTGGCTCGCGAGAGTGAAGTAAGTGCGATCACCCTTTTCCCAAGGGTGAACTCCACAGAGACCGAGTTTTCTGTTTCAACAATCATGATGATGAGCCTGCAACCTACCAAGAAGTTGTGTGGACCAAGCTCTGAGAAGTGGCTTGAGGCCATGAAATTTGAAATGGACTCCATGTATTCAAACCAAGTTTCGACCTTGGTGGAACCACCTGAAGGGGCAAGACCCATATAGTGCAAGTGGGTCTTCAAGAAGAAGACTGACATGGATGGGAATGTACAGTCATTCAAAGGGCGATTGGTGGCTAAAGGTTTCAAGAAAATTCATAGTGTTGACTATGATGAGACCTTTTCCCCTATATCTATGGTTAAGTCCATTATAATTTTACTTGCTATTACTGCTTATTATGAATACGAGATCTGGCAGATGGATGTCAAAATGACTTTCCTAAATGGAAACATCTTTGAGGAAGTGTATATGACACAACCCGAGGGTTTTGTATCTCTAGGTGAAGCTACTAAAATATGCAAGCTGTAGAGATCCATTTATGGATTTCAACAGGCTTCTCAAAGTTAGAATCTTCATTTTGATGAAAAATCAAAGAGTTTGGTTTTATCAAGAACGAGGATGAACCGTGTGTTTTCAAGAGTATTAGTGTGAGTATTATTTCCTTCTTGATATTGAATGTAGATGACATACTATTGATCGGGAATGACAAACGACCCTACAAGTTGTTAAGAACAACCTAGGGAACTGCTTTTCTATGAAAGACTTGGGCGAAGCGACTTACATACTTGGTATTAAGATATATAGAGATAGATTTAAGAAATTACTGAGTTTGACCCAAAGTACATATATTGAGAAGGTGTTGAAACGGTTCAAGAGGCCTGAGTCAAAAAAAGGATTCTTACCCATGTCTTATGGTGTGAGTCTCTCTAAGGACCAATATCCTAAATCTTGTGAAGATAAGGACCATATGAGTTGATTCTATATGCTTCAGCAATTGGATCAAATTTGTATGCAATGATATGTAATCGACCCGATGTATCTTTGTTTTGAGCATGACTAGTAGGTATCTGTCTGATCCCGGTGATAGTCAATAGATAGAAATCAAAAATATCCTAAAGTACTTGAGAAGGACAAAGGATATGTTTTTGTTATTTGTCGGAGAGGAAGAGCTCGTTGTAAAGGGTTACACGGATGTTAGCTTCCAAAATGATAAGGCCGACTCAAAGTGTTGGGTCCATTGATCCTAATGTCCTGAATTTGAAGAAAGACTAGCAAAACAATGTATACACATGTTCTGATCTAACTTGTGTTTAAAGTGAATGATTGCAGTTTGTCCTGATAAGCTATGATGGAACAGGTAGCCTAAGTGGCTAAGTCAGGTATGTTCTTACCTAAGTGGTGGAAAGACAGAAAACTATCTAAGTCCACAGGCATTGAGTGAAGATCAGTCACTCAATGCCAGATGGCTTATAGCACTGAGTGAAGCCTATACAGTCAAAGCTAAGGCAGTGGCAAGCTAAGAAAATGGCCAAGTCCACGGGTATTGAGTGAAGTCAACTCACTCAATGCCATACATCAAAAGGCTGTGAGATAGGCTACAGTAGTAAAAGCCTGAAGTTGGAATGAGCTAAAATATGGCTAAGTCCACAAGCGTTGAGTGAAGTCAACTCACTCAACACCATGCTACTGAATAAGCAGAAAATTAGCTAAGGCAGAAAGCATTGAGTGAGTCATGTTCACTCAACGCTCTTAACGCTTATGTTGTTGAAAAAGTAGAAAATTTGCTAAGGAAGAAAGAGTTGAGTGAGGCATGTTCACTCAACGCTCTCAACGCTTATGTTACTCAATAAGCAGAAAATTGATTAAGGCAAAAAACGTTGAGTGAAGGTTACTAACTCAACGCTGTCAACGCCTAGTGAAGATAGAATTTTGTCTAAGGGGTTTGGCGTTGAGTAATTCTTAATCACTCAACGCCAAAAAGCTGGAAGCTGATAAAGCAAGATTGGCAATGAGTGGGGCTAAATCACTCAACTCCTAGAATCGGACTTAATATTCTAAGTAGTTTGGCATTGAGTGAAGTTGACTCACTCATCACCAAGAGACAGTGAATCTAAGTATTTTGGCATTGAGTGAAACTTACTCACTCAACGCCTATTCTCTGATGCTTGATTTTTGGCTATGTCCACAGCTGGTTACATCAACAAGTCAACAAGTCAACATATTTCAAATAAGTGGCGGGATGACTACAGTACGCGACAAAGGTTGTCGCAGACCTACTGTACGATAGTTGGCGTTAATGCAAATTTACAGCCAGCATTAAATGTGTGGGACCTATTGCCAAAAGAGTTGTTGGGTCTCAATACATAAAAGAAGTAACAATTGCTCTTCTTCCTGGACATTATTATGGAGTTATAGAACAGGAAGCTCAAGCTGAGAAAGAAAAAGAGCAAGTCAGTTGTTGGAATAAACATCTTCAACAGCAAGATAGCTGGTGTCATTCTCACCTGCACCAGCAAACTAGTTCAGAGTATCTTCTCTCAGAATAAGGTGGCAGCTAAGGGCCGACCCTTGCTACAGGTTCTTCACAGTTCCAACAACTCAGGCACTTGAAGATCTTTATCTAGAAGCTGTGAAGAGAAGAAAGCTTGAAGAAGCAGAGATCAGAAAGAAGGCTCAGGGGACTATTCCTCAGGAGTCAAAGTTAGGGTTGAATCACCTCATCCCAGGAAATAGAGAAGGGCAGAACAGGATTCTGCAAGTTGCTTCCAGCATAAGGATCATTATTACTGTGAAAAAGAGAGGGGTGAGCTTCTATCTCAATTCAGGGAGAGGTAGAACATTGCTTTGCAAGTAACTTCAAGTACAAGTAATTACTTATTGTTGTGAAAGTAGTTAGGACTAAGTATATCTTAGTTCAGTAAAGGTAGACTCGAGAAATAATCTCATGTAGTCATTGTTGGGCTGAGTCTATCTCAGTCAATAAGCTTGACACAGAGAAATATCTCTTGTGTCAAGAATATCCATCAACCTACTTTCATCCTGTAGGATTAAGTTTACCTAGATCTGAGCTGTAGGTACCTGAAAGGGTACTGAGTTGTAGGAGTGCTGCATCACACTGAGAGTAGGGTTGTGTGCCTGAAACTATAGGGTTGTACAACCTGAGTTGTAGGCCTTAGAAATAAGGCTTAGGTAGGTGATCAGTGGATCACTTAGTTGTAGGAGATCTGCAGGGCTTTGAGGTAGGAACCCTTGTGGTTCTGAGTTTTGATTCTATGAAGAATCTGAGTGTAAGGCTGAGGGCCTGAGGTGTAACACCCCTATCCGTCGCATAGCATATAGCAGTAGGTCCGGCCGGGGCCCGACGCCATATACTACGGACAGACCGGTTGGTTACGCGTTGAAACCATTCAACCAATCATGTCGTCCTACACAACACCTAGCGGAAGCAATTAATTTGGTTGCAAAAGAAATAAGAACCCAGCCACAACAACATGAATGTCCACTACAAACCCAGGAATGTATACATACATCAAAAGAGAAATGGCCTTAAGGCCTTACACTGTTCACTTAACAAAAGTAGTGTTTTTATACTTCGACTCGCAGGCCGGCCATACATGAAAAACGGGAAAGAAACATAAGCAATTAGGCCTTCGAGGGCTGGCACAGCAACAAGGGCTTTAGCCCGCTATTTCCCGCTCCGCTCCGCAGCACCTGCAAGCCACAAACCACCGCCCGGTGGTGTACAATAGCAACGGTCAGCAATGCTGACCAAATTATAACGATTCCGCCCCCAAACCGGGGCGGCAAAGCTTCTTCCCTGCACTTGTTAGCAAAACAAGCAACACAGTAAAACAAGCATCTCATCATAGGTGCACGCTCTCACGGCCGTACACCCCGTGCTCTCAGGGCACTTACTCGGCGAAGCCAGTCCGAACCCCGTCCGGTCCTCGACTCCACCACCACCCCCAGGGTGGCAATCTTTGTGAGCATTTAGCCTTCTCAGCCGCAACCTAGACTCGATCTCCAAACCTCGGTAAGTCCCACATAAAACTTTAGGTCGCTTTAACCGAGCAGGTGGAGCGGGTAGGGGGCTACTAGTCCGTTGCTCACTCCGCCACTGCCATTCGGCCCTTTGGCGCGGACTAAGCTTTCCCCAGTCCCAATTAACGATCAAACACGGTACATAGCCCCGCTAAGTACCCGGTTGGCTCCCAGGCCACCGCTATGACAGAACTGCATTTCCGTCCAAAATTTCCGGGTGCACCTCGGGTTTCATCCCCAAGGCTCCCTGCCGCAATCAAAACATGATACATAGCCCCGCTATGTTCCCGGCTGGCACCCAGGCCACCGAGATGGCAGAACTTCGTTTCCGCCCAGATTTCTGGGTGCACCTCGGGGTTAATCCCCAAGATTCCCTGATGCATTCTACCGCATAGCAACCCGAAAACAACCACAACGCTCGGAGTCTTCTCCGGCTAAAATATGCATAGCAAAACATCACCGATCCGGAAAACACGTCCGGGTAGGCTTCACACACCATGCCTATGTCCGTACTACGATTCCGGACTCTAACAAGGGGGACTTTACATATCTACCCCAAGGAATTCCACGATCTCGCCGCACACTCGCGGGAGAGGGGTTTTCCCATGCAAAGGAAGAAGAGCTTCACATGCTCAAGAAGAGAATCGTTACCCTTGCGTTCTTCCACGGCGCCATCGAAAACTATGCGGTTGAAAAGCACCGCAACGGCGTCACCTCCGCGGATCTGGACTCGGATCGCGATTCGGAGCTCCGAAGCTCCTCCGGCGGCCGGATCTTGGTCTCCTCCTCCAAACTTGCTCTCCCCTCTCTCTAAAACTTAGAGAGAGATTTGCTTGGGTGGAATGAGGGATTCTAACCCTAAAACCCAGCTAAAACCCCTCCGGAACAGCCCCCCACCGTCGGATCCAAAGCCAAGGAAACGAACGGTCGAGATTAGACCTGAAATCATAAAATCTGGGCCGAACACGGGTTCACACACGGCCGTGTGCCTGGCCGTGTAGCTCATTCGCCGTCTCGACCAAAATTGAAAACCAGCACACGGCCTTTGACACGGCCTCCGACACGCCCGTATCACCTGCGGCACGCCCGTGTCGGGACCCGTGTCACGCCCCCCGTGTGCAATCGGCCAACAATTCGCAGTCAGAGAGGTACACGGCTTGGTGACACGGCATTATACATGCCCGTGTCAAACTAGACACGCCCGTGTTCGTGCCCGTGTCACTGCCCGTGTAACCCACCGTGCAGCCCAGGTGTGACACGGCCTGGGACACGCCCGTGTCCTAGGCCGTGTTCCACCACACGACCATCGTCGACCTACACTGGTCGACTACACGGCCAGCTCGACGGCCCGAGCTCGACACGCCCGAAACGGCCTCCGACACGCCCGTGTCGGGGCCCGTGTCACCTGTACCAAAAATCCTGTCTTTGCCAAATTCGATCCCCGTCGCTCCTACAACATTTTGGGGTGTTACAATTCTACCCCACTTAAAGAATTTCGTCCACGAAATTCATAAAGGACAAACAGGACTTAACGTAAATCAGTACCTGAGCGGAACAATTCCGGGTACTCCTCCAGCATAGTCTGCTCCCGTTCCCAAGAGAGCTCCTCACGCCCGCAATTAACCCACCGGACCTTAACCATCCGGATCTCCTTGATACGGAGTCTCTTGACCTCAACATCCTCGATACGAATGGGCTTGACCCTAGTCGTCAACCCCTCGTCCACCGGCACTTGGTCAACCGCGATCACCTGCGAAGGCTCTTGCACTGCCTTCCGCAACACTGAAATGTGGAACACATCATGTAATCCACTAAATTTCTCCGATAGCCTCAAGCGGTAAGTCGCTTCGCCGACTCGCTCCAGAACCCCAAAAGGTCCAAGGTATCTTAGGCTCAGCTTCTTCAAGCGTCTCCCCCGCGAAACCCCTTTGAACGGCTTCACTTTAAGATATACCCACTCGCCTACCGTGAACTCCACGTTCCGGTGCTTGACATTGTAATACTTTGCCTGCCGGTCCTGGACGATCAACAAGCGTTCCCGAATGATCCGCACTAACGAGGTAGCACTCTCCACCTCCGGCTTCTTGTACAACCTTGCCTCACCCGTTTCTAACCAGGACAACGGCGTGCGACATTTTCTACCATATAGGGCCTCAAAGGGCTCCATTTGGATACTCGCCTGGTAGCTATTATTGTACGAGAACTCCACTAAAACAGGTGGTCCTCCCAAAGCTTCCCAAAGTCTAGAACACACATGCGGAGCATGTCCTCCATTGTTCTATTGACTCTCTCGGTCTGCTCATCCGTCCGCGGTTGTAAGACTGGACTAAACTTCATCTTAACCTTCAGCACTTTCTGCAACCACTTCCAATCATTTGACGTGAACCGCCCATCGCGATCACTCACAATGCTATGGGGCATACCATGCCGCCTAACGATATTGTCAACATACAACTTTGCTAACTTCTCCACCGAGTAATCCTTCCTATGCGGAATGAAGTGCGACACTAGTGTCAACACAACTACGATCACCCAGACGGCGTAGTTAATTCACTGTGACTTTGGCAAACCATGCCCACAGTCCAGTCGAACTTCTATTCCGAACTAGGTATGGATTCAAGAATCCCCCGGCACTTGGCACTCTGCCTTCACTAAGGCGCAAGGCTGGCACTTTGCTACATATAGTGCCACGACCTTCTAGAGTTCTGGCCACCAGAGCACTTCTTCAGATATCGACACAACTTCGTGCCTCCTAAGCGAGTTGAGTACTCTATATAACGTATCACGACTCCACCCATAGATTACCCATGCTTAGGCCGCATAAACAATGGTCTTTCCTTGGTAGCCCACCTACAACCGTCGATTCGGGATTTTGACCCATCGAGCCGCACTCATGATTTCCTTCATGCAGCTACACAAACCATGGCCTGCCAAATACGATCAGCCAGGTCATACTGAACCTCCGTCCAGTTCAACAATGCTTCGGCGCTAGTCTGCTTGTCAACACAACGGATCTCTAACGCTTCCAATTCCTGAACTAGCCTCTCAACATGTACCAACAACCATTTGGCTTGGGCGGGAGCCCTGCGACTCAACGCATCCACACTGCGTTTTCCTCGCCGGGTGCATGATAAATCTTGAACGTATTGTCCCCCAGGAACTCCTTTCATCTCCGCTGCCTCAAGTTCAGGTCCTATTGATCCAACAGATATTTCAGGCTCTTAAGGTCGGTATGAATATCGACCTAACGTCGTACGAGTAGCGCCTCCACAGCTTAAGCGCAAATATCACGGCCGCCAACTCCCAGTCGCGGACCGGATAATTCCTTTCATGCACTTTTAGCTGACGCGAACCATAGGCTATCAAGTTCCCATGCTGCACCAGCACGCAGCCCAAACCACTACCCGAAGCGTCACTAAAAACCTCGAAGCCCTCGGTCCCACTCGGCGAACTAAGCACTGGCGCTGTGGTCAACCGACTCTTCAGCTCTTCAAAAGCTTGCGCACACTCATACGCCCACACAAAACTCTGATCTTTCCTTGTCAAAGTCGTGAGAGGTAGCGCTATCCGCGAGAAGTTCTCCACGAAGTGCCTGTAAAAGCCGGCAAGCCGCGGCAAACTCCGGACTTCCGCTACCGAAGACAACACAGGCCACTTTTGTATTGTAACAGTCTACGCCGGATCCACCACAACTCTTCCCTACTGACTAAGTGACCAAGGAACGTCACTGAAGATAACCAAGGCTCGCCTTTGGAGAACTTTGCGTATAGCTCGTTCCTCCTTAGCGTCCCCAAAACCAAACGCAGATGCTTGAAGCGATCTTCTTCGCACTGCGAGCAAACCGATAGGTTGTCAATAAAGACGATCACAACATGGTCTAAGTACTCCCTGAACGTTCTGTTCATCAGGTCCATGAACACCGATGGCGCATTAGTCAGCCCGAACGACATGACCGTAAACTCGAAATGCCCATATCTTGTGTTGAACGCTATCTTTGGGATAACACTTTCCTTGATCCTCATCTGATAGTAACCAGACTTAAGTTCCAACTTTAAGTACATCGATGACCCACCCAACTGATCAAACAGGTCGCCAATCCTTGGGATCGGGTACTTGATCTCTTTTATCGACTTGCTCAGTTTTTCATAAACGATTCAGAGCCGCAAACTCCCGTCCTTCTTCTACACGAAGAGGGTCGGTGTGCTCCAAGACGACAAACTTGGACGCATAAGACCTTGATCCATACGCTCTTCAAATTGAACTTTCAGTTCTGCCAACTCATTAGGCTTTAGCCTATAAGGAGAGCATGACCCAGATTTGGCACCTGGCGCCAGCTCACTCGCGAAATCGATCGCTCGCTACGGAGGGACTCCAGGGAAACAAATCAGGATATTCGGATACACCCGAGATACTACCCAATGTAGGCTTAGGCTTCAAAGCCTTCCATGGTGGCAGTAACGACGCATGCACGTCGAATCCCTGACCCCTAAACCGTAACCTTGCAACACAGAAACTCTTTTCGCGCGCATTGAACATCCGTAACGCCATAACGCATCCAGTTTGTCCTTTGCCATCGAAGAAGGTACTTCAATACATGATATAAACCCCTTGGACAAAAGGTGCGCGACGCTCCCGTATCGAACAATGCTCTCGCCGGATTGTCAATAATCCAAACAAAGCCTAGAACATCCAGTCCTAAGCTAACACGCAAAAGGTAACAGGCATAAGAAGCTAAATTGCTAACAATTAAAACATACCTGTCAACCCGACGGTCGACCACATGACCTCCTGCTGGCCAAGGATGTTCACTCCCGGTTGGTCCGGAGTAATCAGCGATGCGGCGGACGCCATCGCCTTGTCTTTCTCCTCAAAAGTTGCCCCCGACTTCTTTTTGGACACTGGGCGTCCAAACCAACAATCCCGGGCATAGTGCCCCGACTTTCCACAAACAAAGCATTCATCCAGGGTTTGGACTGTAGTCGCTCCGGATGTGCTAGAGGAAGGGACTAGACCCGACCTCCTAGCGTTCTTGTACCACCTACGGTACCCAGATTTTGAGGTTGTCCGCTTGACCACCGAATCTTTTGCCACAGAATCTCCGACTGTTCCAACTAAAACTTTCCTTGTCTTTTGAGCACTCTCCCAACACTCTCTGGCAAGGTTCCCTTTCTTGCCACAAGAATAACATTTGACGGTAGTTTGGGTAGTAGATGACCCAGCCTCTTCTCTCGGCATCTTTCGATAAGCAGTCCTTATAGGATCTGTAAGGTTTGGTACCCTATTCACCGGTACTCGGTGAGTTTCCCCCAACTCCACTTCCAACGCTCTGGCCGATTCCACCAAAGCTCGGAATCCCAATAACTTTGGTCCTAGCAGTAGGATACGCAACTCGCTGCGCAGACCGTTATAAAATCTATCCACTATAGATTGCTCGCTTTCCCATTCAAAGCCTGGGTAGCGCCTTACCATAAGGAACGTCTGCAAATATGCGTCCACCGAATGCGCTCCCTACGCCACAGTCATGCTCCTCTGCTGCTCTACTTGACCCCCAAATGCCCTTTGCTCCAACATACCACCCGATGTTGGGGCCATCTCAGGGACAAATGGTTGCACATTACTCCCATGATGTGCGTTGGTCACAGCGAACACCACTTCAACCACCCTTCTTATGGTTTCCAAAGACGTAGGGGTCTCCAGCACGTCACTGGGTGCATTACTTTTCTCAGAAAGTGCGCATTCAGACTGCCACGCGCCACTCTCGGACACCTACAATCGTACAGAACACCAATAAGGGACCGAACAAAATTGCAAAAAGCAATTATAGGAACACGCAGGTTCCCCAAACATGTGTATTTTTCATTCCTAAGTGGACATTCATGGGTTCTTTTCATGTTATAACGATGACGCACGCATGTGCTCACCACCCCTTAAAGTGAATTCGTCCACGAATTCATTTAAGCTTGACCGAAACCAGAAGTCTGATACCAATTTGTAACACCCCTATCCGTCGCATAGCATATAGCAGTAGGTCCGGCCGGGGCCCGACGCCATATACTACGGACAGACCGGTTGGTTACGCGTTGAAACCATTCAACCAATCATGTCGTCCTACACAACACCTAGCGGAAGTAATTTATTTGGTTGCAAAAGAAATAAGAACCCAGCCACAACAGCATGAATGTCCACTACAAACCCAGGAATGTATACATACATCAAAAGAGAAATGGCCTTAAGGCCTTACACTGTTCACTTAACAAAAGTAGTGTTTTCATACTTCGGCTCGCAGGCCGACCATACATGAAAAACGGGAAAGAAACATAAGCAATTAGGCCTTCGAGGGCCGGCACAGCAACAAGGGCTTTAGCCCGCTATTTCCCGCTCCGCTCCGCAGCACCTGCAAGCCACAAACCACCGCCCGGTGGCGTACAATAGCAACGGTCAGCAATGTTGACCAAATTATAACGATTCCGCCCCCAAACCGGGGCGGCAAAGCTTCTTCCCTGCACTTGTTAGCAAAACAAGCAACACAGTAAAACAAGCATCTCATCATAGGTGCACGCTCTCGCGGCCGTACACCCCGTGCTCTCAGGGCACTTACTCGGCGAAGCCAGTCCGAACCCCGTCCGGTCCTCGACTCCACCACCACCCCCAGGGTGGCAATCTTTGTGAGCATTTAGTCTTCTCAGCCGCAGCCTAGACTCGATCTCCAAACCTCGGTAAGTCCCACGTAAAACTTTAGGTCACTTTAACCGAGCAGGTGGAGCGGGTAGGGGGCTACTAGTCCGTTGCTCACTCCGCCACTGCCATTCGGCCCTTTGGCGCGGACTAAGCTTTCCCCAGTCCCAATTAACGATCAAACACGGTACATAGCCCCGCTAAGTACCCGGTTGGCTCCCAGGCCACCGCTATGACAGAACTGCATTTCCGTCCAAAATTTCCGGGTGCACCTCGGGTTTCATCCCCAAGGCTCCCTGCCGCAATCAAAACATGATACATAGCCCCGCTATGTTCCCGGCTGGCACCCAGGCCACCGAGATGGCAGAACTTCGTTTCCGCCCAGATTTCTGGGTGCACCTCGGGGTTAATCCCCAAGATTCCCTGATGCATTCTACCGCATAGCAACCCGAAAACAACCACAACGCTCGGAGTCTTCTCCGGCTAAAATATGCATAGCAAAACATCACCGATCCGGAAAACACGTCCGGGTAGGCTTCACACACCATACCTATGTCCGTACTACGATTCCGGACTCTAACAAGGGGGACTTTACATATCTACCCCAAGGAATACCACGATCTCGCCGCACACTCGCGGGAGAGGGGTTTTCCCATGCAAAGGAAGAAGAGCTTCACATGCTCAAGAAGAGAATCGTTACCCTTGCGTTCTTCCGCGGCGCCATCGAAAACTATGCGGTTGAAAAGCACCGCAACGGCGTCACCTCCGCGGATCTGGACTCAGATCGCAATTCGGAGCTCCGAAGCTCCTCCGGCGGCCGGATCTTGGTCTCTTCCTCCAAACTTGCTCTCCCCTCTCTCTAAAACTTAGAGAGAGATTTGCTAGGGTGGAATGAGGGATTCTAACCCTAAAACCCAGCTAAAACCCCTCCGGAACAGCCCCCCACCGTCGGATCCAAAGCCAAGGAAACGAACGGTCGAGATTAGACCTGAAATCATAAAATCTGGGCCGAACACGGGTTCACACACGGCCGTGTAGCTCATTCGCCGTCTCGACCAAAATTGAAAACCAGCACACGGCCTTTGACACGGCCTCCGACACGCCCGTGTCACCTGCGACACGCCCGTGTCGGGACCCGTGTCACGCCCCCCGTGTGCAATCGGCCAACAATTCGCTGTCAGAGAGGTACATGGCTTGGTGACACGGCATTAGACACGCCTGTGTCAAACTAGACACGCCCGTGTTCGTGCCCGTGTCACTGCCCGTGTAACCCACCGTGCAGCCCAAGTGTGACACGACCTGGGACACGCCCGTGTACTAGGCCGTGTTCCACCACACGACCATCGTCGACCTACACTGGTCGACAACACGGCCAGCTCGACGGCCCGAGCTCGACACGACCGACACGGCCTCTGACACGCCCGTGTCGGGGCCCGTGTCACCTGTACCAAAAATCCTGTCTTGGCCAAATTCGATCCCCGTCGCTCCTACAACATTTTGGGGTGTTACATGAGGTGTAAGCTCCTTGGAGCATTTTGGAGAAGTGCCTAGTCTAACAAGATAGTTGGATAGGTGGGAGGTAAAGTGGATGTACCTAATTGGGGAACCACTATAAATATCTGTGTGCTTTGCTGTGTTGTTTTCTTTGTGCAGGGTAAATCATCTTGAAAGCTGAAATTAATCAACCACTCAAGCAGCAAACTAAAAGAGAAGAAAAGAATTAATAAAGATACCAATAACCTATTCACCCCCCCCCCCTCTAGGTGATTTAGCTATCCTTGAAATTAAAGACTTTCAAGTGGTATTAGATGGGGGTTGCTTAAAAAGGACCTAACAGTCTGAGTTGACCACCAAGGATTTCTAAAAGGTTAAACTTATGTGTTCAAGGATTAACCAGAAGATGAGGAACTATATTGAGCAGCAAATTTGCAGAGAGGATAAGATCAGCATTGGTCTATTGGCTGCTCTTGGTGATGACAAATTCCTTCCAAATGCAAGAGAAAGAATAAGGTCCCCTCTGTCATATTTAGAGAGTGACACAGAGATGGATGAGGCTGTAGAAGGGAAATGTAGATGCCATGGACAAATAGCAACCCTAGAAGTAGAATCTTGTCAGGATCAACCTAGTCAAAATAAGGTACATTACCCATCTAGCTCATCTTCAAAGTCTGGATATGAATCATGTACAGACTCTGAGGTCTCCTCATTTAGTGATTATGAGGGTCCTTTAATAGATGATGATATCAATCAATTCATTGACAATCATGCTGCACTTCTGAAAGCTTTCAAGGAAAGCAAGCTGCTTATTAAGAAACAAGTAGAGGAAATAGCCTCCCTATAGAAGACTGCTTCCCAGATGGATGAAGTTTCATCCTTCCTATGTGTAAAAGAGAGGAAAGCAGCTCATCTGAAAATCATGGTAGATATCCATGTTGAGTCCTTAAAATACAAGGACTCTATTATAAAGAATCTTAAGGAGAAACTTGATAGGGAGAGGAAAATTATGGCTAACTTCTCTAAGATAGATTCTATAAAAAGAGGATCTGAATCTGAGTGGATTTCTAAAGTAATCCAATCTCAAAAAAGAGGCCAAGTTCCTGTCAGGCCTCAGCCTACCTTTCACAAGGTAATCTTCCCATCCAATAAGTATGACCAAGACCCCAGGGATTGTCACTAGAGGAATGGGAATCTTCCTTATAAGACTACAAATGTCTCTTACAATGGAGGAAGAAAGGACATGGGTCTGAGTGCTCAGAAGGCTCCCCATGAAGAAGTGCAAAAGGCTCATCCTAGACCTTTTGTATTTAATGCACCAGCTCCATCTCTCTTGAGCAAGGCAGTGGCCTTTTCTCAAAATCTCCCTGCTCACACTCTGACCAAGGGTAAATTTGCCAGGATGCAAGACTTGGAATTTTCCAAGGACACCAACAACATGTCCTTTACCAGGAGAATTGCTGCTGATAGACCTTGTAAAAATCCAAGCTCTTATCATGTCAGACCTACTCTCAATCAGACTGTGGATAAGTGAATTTGGAACAAGGAAATTGTTTCTTCTTCTGTTTAGTCTGTTGTCAACCATGCTGTTAGACCTGCTCAGAAAATAAGATACAATATTCATGTGTGTTGGTGCTGCGGCAAAGTGGGCCACTTTGTCATAGATTATTGGCACAACCCTAGTGTGTCAAGGGCAAGAGAAAGTCTTCCTGACAGGGCTCCTATAGGTATACATTTGTTTTTTCAAGCTAACAAGAACCTAGGACCCAAGTCAGCTTGGGTTCCTAAGGAAAGGTAATTCTGTCTTGCAGGATAGTCCAAGTGGTCATAACCATTTATGGTCCTTAGACAATGTTATACCAGACCTAAGTCTGGATACAAGAAATGATTCAACTTATCAACATGCACTAAATATCAATGAAAAGTGCAATTATCAAGGGGGAGTTTACAAAGGAATGCCTGATGAACATCAAAGGCTAAAGCTCAAAAGCAAGGTTGCTGGTATGCTCAGAAACTGTGAATCCAGCATGAACTTCAAGTCTACAGAGCAGAGATAAGTAGAATTCACCTCTCTTTTATTCTACCACTAAATTTCAAAATTGATTACTCATGCATGAGAAGGGTAATTGAAACACATGACTAAGAAGATGTAAAAACAACAACTCTTCTTAATACATGTGTTAGTGGCTTACATGTTCACCGTGCCACAAAATGTAACTTGTCTCAACATACCCAAAGATATATTGCATATGGAATACCATGCTAGGTTAGTATCAAAGTTTGGTTGAGTCAATTTAGGTTGGGGGCTAATACTCTCTCAGTTGAAATAAATATAAGGTTATCAAAATTTTGTCTAATTGTACCCCAATAGAACTTGGTTTAGAATGTGTACTACAGGTTTATATTTCCCCTGCAAGTTAGGACAACACAGTTAGGGGCTAATCAAAAATTTTAACTAAAGAATTTAATTACTAAAGAAAACTGATGTTAAGCTAATTAAGCCCACCTAACAAATACTGGAGAAAAGACGGACTGCGGATATGTGTCGGGACTCAATCCTGGCCATTGATCAAGATTAAAACAACAAAGATGGATTAGTAACTTTCCGCCTTCGTTGTAGCAATACCTATAAATAGAAGGACTTGTGCAATACGCCAAGTCACTATTCCTTACCCTCTCCCTCCCGCATTCGCAAAATAACCGGAAAGCCGCTTTCGCTTGCTTTCTAAAATTCTCCAGAGAGATGGCGCCCAAGGGTCTGGATTTCCTCTTCGAAGGTGCTGAACTGGTGAGAAATGGATTCGTTGATGCTCCGAAAGATGTTCTGCAGGTGCTTAATCTTCTGCAGAAATCTAACCTAGCTTTCGTCCTGGTGAAACCCTGTCTTCTGTGGACGGTGGAAGTACTGGAGTTGTTTGCCAACGTAAAAGCGGATGCTTCGGCTGGGAAAATTAAGACCATAGTAAGCAGAAAGAAGATCAAGATAATGCTTAGAAGGCTAATCAAGGCTCTATAGCTGCCAAAGCTCTCTGTAACTGAGGACGAAGAAGAGTTATTGCTGGATAATGCAAAATTTGCAATGAAATGGTGTGGACTTTCCAAGCACACAACTGGATCAATTCAAAAGAAAGAACTCAACCTGAGAGGCCAGTTCCTAGCCAATGTCATTGGGAAAGCTCTGATATGCAAAATAGGTTCACATGACAAAATCTCAAAAAGGATATTTGAACTTATGGCTAGGGTCATATTGTCCAAGACAACTGATTGGGGAAGAATAGTGTTTGAAAGAGTTTTGGAATGCTTGGCAAAACCCAATTTGGGGAGAATCCTATCACTATTTCTGCGAGAAACTGCTCTGTTAATTCTGAATCTGAAACTTGGTGCTAGGATACACCATATGAGAAGGAAGGACATCAGGACGCTTGAGAGATGGGACAGAGTCACTAGTAGAAAATCGACTTTAAGTGACGAATTTTTTCGTCATTAAAAATTGCATTTTAGTCACTAAAGATAATTAGTGACTAAATATTGTCCGTCACAAAGCGGTCACGAATGCCTTGCCACTAAATGTTTTTAGTGACCAAAATGAGTTACGTCACTAATCGTATATATTTAGTGGCTGAATTAAACTATAGACACTAAAAGTTTCTTTTGTGATGAAATTGATTTGTTCACTAAATTAATTTTTAGTGATTAAGTTGAATCAGTCACTAAATGAACAGAGCAGAATCATAGCATTGGAAGTTTTATACTTTTTTTCATTGATACTTGATTTCAAGAGATTACCCTGTACAGAGCAGAATCATAGCTTAATTTTTGCGATACTTTTTCATATAAAATTCGTTCACATACTTGGAATATCCCATTTATTTGTGATTTTTTATCCAATTATCTTAATTATGTGTAGTAGATTTAAAGTTTATTAAAAAAAATGCAAACATATTATATATTATGCTTATAAAAGCGCCGCGAAAGCAATAGCGACGTTTGAAAAACGTCGCCAAAGACTCTTTAAAACGTGGTCGATATCCATATTTGTTGTAGTGATACACCAAAGCTACATGGGTTCCGTTTGGAAAGACATATTTTTACCGGTCGAGCGGTTACGCCCACATGAAGCGCTTGACCGGTGAAAATAAGTCCTCCCAAACAAAACCTTAGTCTCACTACTCGAGTTAAGAGATGACCCTAAATTCAGCATAACTTATTTATACACCATATATGCAATTTATTTGTTGTGATCATGTAATAATAATACATCATTGAATACTTTATGTAGTAATAATAACCCATCATTAGAATACAAAAATTGTGTGTGTATTATAAATTTACTTATGCAAGCAATTTATTTTATATTATTAGGCCTAAGATTCTTGCTTGGACTATAATTAACTTGCATTTTCTTAAGGAATCTAAATTAGATTAAACTCTAACATTGATGTTGTAGATATTTCCACTGCTTGCACCACCTTTTTTTCAAATTGACCCTTTTCACCAAGTTTTGCATTTTACACAAAATGAAATACACGCATAACTATTTTCTGGGCAATGTTATAAGCAATTTAAAAATGATTGTTTGCACTTATAAAATATCTAAAATCTTTCATTTTAAAAAAGGTATGAAAAACATTTATTAGAGTTCTTTCTTCATGGCCCTAGATAACTGGTGTCGGATTCTTCTCCAAGGATCAACTCCACTACAAAATCTCTAACAAATCCTGCAAACTCCCATTTGATCATGAATGTTCGAAAACACCATTGTTCAAATTTATGAACACTGCATAGACTCTAGTTTCTATCACCAAAAACCACATTTTAAGATGAATATTTCTTTGGGAGAACTCAATTTCACAAAAAATTGAGAATTTTTTCTTCTCTCGCGCCGATCTACTTGCACAGGAATTTCTGCCAAGCAGTACAGGAATTTCACTTGCATAAGAATTTCACAGGAATTTTGCATGCACAGGAATTTCACAAAAAATTTGACTTTTAACCGAACATGATCAAAAATGGTTGATTGTTTAGTGGCTTGAGAAATCAAAAAGACAATCTGCCAAGTAGTAGTGAATGAAAAAAAATCCCAAAATTTTAATGATTATACCTGGAAGAGGAAGATAAGCGGCGGGGGATTTACAACGACGGGGCTTCGAGCGACGGCAACTTCGAGCGACAGCGGCTTTGAACGACGGAGGCTTCGAGTGGTGGCTGACGAATACAGGAGAGGCGCAGACAAGGGCGAGGGGCAAAGTACGATGTTCTAGGGTTTCCCGTAAAAGGAGCGAAAGCAGCACGTGCAATGAAGGAGGAGCAGTAGCGTCCGGGGCTTCGGGTGGTGGGCTGGTGGCTAGCCGTCGATACAGAAGCGAACGGGATGCGCAGGAGTTACGAAAAATTTCAGAGCGGAAAGGAGGGTTTCTGCGTTGGGTTTGGATGAGGCGTGTTTAATTTGTGATCGCTTATTGCCGGTGCGGGTATAGGTTAGAGGAAGTTACGGTAAAATCCTCTTAGTGGAAGTTAAGAGTTAGTGGTATGGGTGTTAAGAGTTAGTGGTACGGGTGTTAGTGTGATTTAAGTGTTTGTAAAAATGTTCCTTAGTTAAATTGATTGGCCGGGCCGTTAGTGTCATATATTGTCTTATCTAAATTAAGTAAAATAATTTTAAAATTATAGTACAAGATTAGTAAATGTGTCTTTTTTTAAACACATTAATGCAGATTATACATTTGGGGACAATGTGTTTCAAGCTCTAGACTTCATCCTTGTCTACAAGCAGTTTCTTCGTCCACCTCCTCATCGTCTCGCCCCCGTCAAATTCCATTTATATAACAACAATCTTTCTGTAGAATCTAAGATATCTCCTGACAGACTCGTTTGTTGGGAAAAATGAGTGTAAAAACAACATAGAAAAACACAAAATACAACACAGGAATTTAATATGGAAAAGCCCAAGTTTGGCCACCTGTGCCACACAAATCCACTATGAAAAACATTTAAAGAAATTTCGGTCAAGTGTCCAGTACATCTAACACAGTCAGGCTCTATCTCTAGCATCGTCATGGTGAACTAAAATCAGATGTCAAAATATTAGCGAAAGAAGTGGTCAGATGCTTGATAAAACTCAAAATCTATAACTTTGGTTTTTTGTTTTGTTCTACATAAAAAATTTTGGGTGTACAAATAGCAACTTAGAGTACAATTATAATTCCAGGATTTACAAATTGCCACAATAAGCTACAAATAGCCAAATATGATTTACGAATATCAACACCAATGAAATATTAAATAAGCGGGAAAAAATAATAAGTGAGGAAAGTAAAAACCTGATATGTTTTTGTAAGTATAAATAATTAAGTAAAATTAAGATGAAATATCATTTTTTGGGGTCACTCAAAGCTGGTGGCGTGCAGAGAAAGGACTCGTGAAGATGCACCCAACACGTCAATGTATCCTTCGTCGGCACTTCGCTGGAGTTGTTCGGTCGTAACCTAAATTATGGCAAAGTTAAAGTTTTCTGCTTACGAAAAAGAAATTCAAACTGTCTAGCATTCATATATTTTTAATTATACACTTGCTAACTTTCTTATAAATTAGGATAGATATATATTATGTCTCTAAGTATTTTGGTTACTAAGTAAATTATTTTGTAAAAAAAAATTATCATTAAATATGAGTAATGGGGAAAGTTTCTGTATCCCACTAAAAACATGCATTTAGTGATGAAATATATTTTATCACAAAACCTCTGTCAATGAGTATGTACATTTAGTGACCGAACTTTAACTTTGTCACCATAGCCAAGTCTTTAGTGACTGAACCTTAATTTTGTTACTAAAGACGTCTCTTTAGTGACCGACATTATTTTCGTCACTGAAGAAATATCTTTAATGTCCGAAGTTTTTTTTGTCACTAAAATCATGCATTTAGTGATGAAATATATTCCGTCACTAAATTTTGGTCACTAAAACCTCGTTTTCTTGTAGTGAGTCCTTTTACCCCGTGGTCCAAAAGCTGTGGAGAGAAAAGGGAAGAGAATTGCTGCTACTGAGCCCAGCTCCTCTAGCAGCTCATCTGAGGATGAAGAGCCAAATAATCCTGATCTATCGTCATCTGCTGAAGTGTCCAGGAGGGACATGAATATCAAGGTATCCGCCTCGTCTAAACTTACCCCTCTTAGTCGTGTGCGCAGACTAGAGTCAGATGCAGTTCCTGAGGTGGATGATATTGTTGTCGAGTTAGCTGGAACTGCTGGAGAGGAAGGAGAGGATTTGTCTCCAGCCAAGGATGCTGGCCAAATAGCAGAGGAAATTGTTAACAAAATATCTGCAGGAATGAGAGATGATGCTGCCAGATTGGAAGATGCAGATAGGCAAATACCTATGTCTGATGATGAGGAAGTATTGTATAAAGTCTTGGAAACTCCTAGTACTAAGGGAAGGATTTCTCAAATTGAGGGGGAGTAACTGATGCAAGAAATAATGCATGATGCATTATTTGTAGGGGAGCAACTGGAGGTTCCTCCAATAAAGGATGATGTTGCTGCTGACCTGCATGCAAATAAAAGCATGGAAGTGGTTAAGGGGGAGAAATCTTCTAGTCTCCCTGGTCATGAGGTACACAATCTAGTGTTATCAGAATCTGAGGAAGAGGAAGACAGTGATGAGAAAGCACACTCCTCACCACATCCAGAAATAGAATAACACAAGAGTGGCACAGCTCAAGGAACAAGGAGCAAGCCTGTACATGGAGAAACTAAAGCCCTGGATGAGGGCACATCTGCTAGATTTGATCAGCTTCCATTTACCTTCATGGCCCAGCTAAAAGTGTTGTTAGATGAGCAAAGAAGGGCATTGGAAAACTATGTGGATGAAGCCCTCAAAGATGTTAGAAATGATCTTGCAACTGAGATCAAATCTATAAGGTTTGAACTGAATCTGCTGAAAGGAGAAATAATAAAATTCTTTATAAGAGCTTCTCCTACTGTAGATTACACCATAGAGAAACTGGATGTGTCAAATCGGAATATTGTTATTATCATTGAAAATCAAAATATTCATGCCAAAAACTCTATGACCATTCATGAGAATGATAAAGTTCTAAGAAAAGAATAGAACACTGAAATCTTCACTAAGATGGATTTCTGCACCAAGATGCTTGATGACCACTTGTTAGAAGTAAAAAAATCAAGTAACTGCTGGAGTTAACTACCTGGAAGGGGAAAGAATCAAAGCTAGCATCTCCCAGACTACTCAAGTAATTGAAGAAGTCAAAAAGGGGGAGAGAAATGAAATCAGAACAAATACTGAGAATATTGTCTGAGCCACAAATACTATGAGAGGCTCATTGGGAATGGAGCCACTACAATAAAATAACATCCCAATGATGTCTGGCCTTGTACAAGATGCTTTGAACAAGATGTATAGCAGTGAAGCCCAAGTTCAAGACAATCAAGAATATGTTCAATACATTGAAGAAGGTGATAGTGCTAATGCTCAGTGGGAAGAGAAGACTACTGGTACTCAGAACCTTCCATTCAGCCCCATAGTAGATCGGTCACTATAGGTCAAAGAAAGAATCACTGATGATGTTGAAGTGGAGGCCAAGCTAAGGAAAAAGAGATATAGAGAAGAAATGGAACAGAGGCCTGATTTCGAGCAGTGGAGCCCAGAGTCCAGATCTATTATTCTACTTGCTTGGGACCAGGTCAAAGCCAAATGATCTGATAGAGGTAAATGGTACAGCAAGACTGAATGGGATAAGATGGAAAAGAGAGACGCAGAAATAAAGACTTTCTGGAGGAACAAAAAGGCAAATATTTTTGCTCCTGATGTTATGGAACCATCTAAATACTTTCCCAAGCCTTTTAGCTATTTTGTGAGACAAAAGGATAAAGCTGAAGCTGAATCTGAAGCTACTAAGGCTAAGGCTATTGATAGAGCTGATTAGAAAGGGAAGAAGATAACTAGAGATGAAGACAAACCGGCAAAGAAATCCAGAGGCAACGGAATTATGATAGGAACCTGAAACTTAAAATGTTTCAGGTTCAGCTTTAAGGACTAGGGATGAAACACTGTGTTTATATTGCTCAAACATTTATTCCCTATATGATTAAATAAAACAACCATTTGTTATAATCATGATCTGTCTAACTGATCATTTGCTATGTCTTTGACTTACCTGCTATATCATTTGATATGTCTATGATTTATCTGAATTATACTGTGATGATTATGTCTATGATTTATCTGAATTATGATGTGATGATATGATTTAAATAGTTATAACATAGGTATGTTTAGTGTATACATTGGCTTAGGTTTTGACTTCTTCAAATAGGGGGAGATTGTTGGGTCCATTGATCCCAATGTCCCGAATTTGAAGAAGGACTAGCAAAACAATGTATACACATGTTGTGATCTAACTTGTGTTTAAAGTGAATGATTGTAGTGTCCTGATAAGCTATGATGGGACAGGTAGCCTAAGTGGCTAAGTCAGGTAAGTTCTTACCTAAGTGGTGGAAAGACAAAAAACTGTCTAAGTCTACAGGCATTGAGTGAAGATCATTCACTCAACGCCAGATGGCTTATAGCACTGAGTAAAGCCTATACAGTCAAATCCAAGGCAGTGGTAAGCTGAGAAAATGGCCAAGTCCGCAGGCATTGAGTGAAGTCAACTCACTCAATGCCATACAGTAAAAGACTGTGAGATAGGCTACAGCAATAAAAGCCTGAAGTTGGAATGAGCTAAAATATGGCTAAGTCCATAGGCGTTGAGTGAAGTCAACTCACTCAACGCCACGCTACTGAATAAGCAGAAAATTTACTAAGACAGAAAGCGTTGAGTGAGGCATATTCACTCAATGCTCTCAACGCTAATGTTGCTGAATAAGCAGAAAATGGGCTTAGGTAGAAAGCGTTGAGTGAGACATGTTCACTCAATGCTCTCAACACTTATGTTGTTGAATAAGCAAAAAATTGATTAAGACAAAAAGCGTTGAGTTGAGGTTACTAACTAAACACTATCAATGCCTAGTGAAGACAGAATTTTTTCAAGGGGTATGGCGTTGAGTAATGCTTACTCACTCAATGCCAAACAGCTGAAATCTAATAAAGCAAGATTGGCGTTGAGTGGAGCTGAATCACTCAATGCCTAGAATTAGACTTAATATTCTAAGTAGGTTGGTGTTGAGTGAAGGTGACTCACTCAACGCCAACAGACAGTGAATCTGTCTAAGTGTTTTGGCATTGAGTAATGCTTACTAACTCAACGCATATTCTCTGATGCTTGATTTTTCGCTAAGTCCACAGCTGGTGACATCAATAAGTCAACAAGTCAACATATTTCAAATAAGTGGCGGGATGACTACAGTTCGTGACAAAGGTTTCCGTAGACCTAATGTACGATAGTTAGCGTTAAAGGAAATTTGCATCCAGCAATAAATGTGTTGGAGTTTTACATAAGATAAGTAATAGTTGTTCCTCTTCCCGGCATTTATTGTGGAGTTATGGAACAGGAAGGTCAAGCTGAGAAAGAAAAAGAGAAAGTTAGTAGTTGGAATCAACATCTTCAATAGCAAGATAGCTGGTGCCATTCTCACCTGCACCAACAAACTAGTTCAGAGTATCTTCTCTGAGCATAAGGTTACAGCTAAGGGCCGACCCTTGCTACAGGTTCTTCACAGTTCCAGCAACTCAAGCACTTGAAGATCTTCATCTGGAATCTGTGAAGAGAATAAAGCTTGAAGAAGCAGAGATCTGAAAGAAGACTCAGGGGACAATTCCTCTGGAGTCAAAGTTAAGGTTGAATCACCTCAGCCCAGGAAAGAGAGAAGGGCAGAAAAGGGTTCTGCAAGTTGCTTCCAGTACAAGGATCATTATTACTGTGAAAAAGAGAGGGTTGAGCTTCTGTCTCAGTTCAGGGAGAGGCAGAACATTGCTCTGCAAGTAACTTCCAACACAACTAATTACTTGTTGTTGTGAAAGTAGTTAGGACTAAGTATATCTTAGTTAAGTTGTAAGACCCCTTTTTTTTCTTTTTCAACTACCGGGGTCTTAGCCCAGAATTGCCGCTTTGCGGTGGCACCGACTCACGGGAAGGCAACCACTACAAAACGCCAATTCTGCCGGCCCTTTTCGATCACAAGAGAGAGAAACATTTATACAAAAATGTAATCAAGTCCACAGAAACATGTAAATAAAAGTGAAATCACATCCAGTCCATCAATAGATAATAATAGGAAAATAGATAAATGGCCTCGAGCCCAGTACATCAGAGTCCTCACTACAAGTTGCTCATCGCGGAAGCTAAGAAACTACTAATCACTCACAGAGCTGGTCCCAGGTGCACCGGTGCTAGACTGTCCCACCTCCATGCGCACCGTACTCCGCTGGAGCTGGTCCCTGGACTGCTGGTCCCTGTCTCCCATCCGGAGCTCCTGTAATGTTGTGGTTCGAAAACCATTAGTCATAAAGACTAAGCCCTATCATCCCCTACCCCTCCCACCACGGCTCCTAGACACCGGGCGGAGAGGAGGAAAGGGAAGCAACAAAAGTGGAGAATAATCAAGCAGGTGATAGGGAAGCTAATCTAGTAGTTATTTAGAGTGAATTAGGTCTAACAATCCTACGGCAGTAAGTAATAAGGAGAGCAGTTAATAAGTAGCAATTTGTATAAAAAGACAACTAGAGAACAGTAAGTAAACAAGCAAGTAAATAAGTATGTAACCTTAACTTATATGAATGCCCATACAAACTTATAAGTTAAGGGGTCTTCTGCAAGGCTCCCATCGTATAAAAGTCCCATACCGATTTATACTTTGGGGTGTCGGTTGTATGCAAATATGAGTGTAGTGATATGCTATGCCATGATTCATGCAAGTGCAACTCACGCACACGACTCTATGTGCACAGACCTTTAGTTCCCCCTGTTCGGGCAGCTAGCTTCACTCCCAGGAACCTCCGTAGTGGCAAATGGAGACAGTGGGTCGGGCCCCCCACTCCTAGGCGGGCATCCATACTACCAGGCCTAGCCCTTCCGTACGCCCCTAGAAGAACACAACCTAGAGTATCCGCGTACTACTGCTGGCTGTACCCACCAGACTTTCTTTGGCTAAGTGTCCCACACCACCGAGTCAGCGTACCGATGTCGGTGTGAACGACAATCAGATACCGAAGACCCACCACCTTTATTCTATACTCCAACCCTCGAGCCCTCGGCCCCCCAGACAGTCCGTCCGTGCATCTACCTTCAGAGCTACTGTCTGAATGGCAACCAATCCTGTAATTCTAATTTCCTAGCTATCGGGGAGTGTAAACGTGCAACCCTAGTTATACTAGTTGCTCTTTTAATTCATTATTCCTATGGTTTACGTTAGCCCAGGACTGCCCCCGGTATACCCCGTGAAGGGCTCTCAAGGGGCACTAGGAACCAAGACGGCGGCATTACGGCCCGAAGTTCCCTTTCGCAAGGCACTTATTATTATTGGTTGATCTCCCTTAACCCGATCCCCTTTTAGTTACTTTAGATCTAACCCTAGAGTATTAAGACTCTTCCATTCCTATCCGGGGTGGACGATCTTTCGCCGTTCCCGTACTCCCTTATCCTAACCAGTCTCACACTCTACTTATCCTGACTTCCAATGATGAACTCAATCTTAACTTGCCCTACCAACCATCAATTATCAGAATTCCGTGGTTTTACTATATGCAGACCATCCTAAGCTATATGAGGTACACAAGGAGAGGTACACCAAATTATCTTCCAAATCTCCTATAATATTTACTGGAGGTCTACAATATCATAATTTGTCTAAATCTAGAAACTTATAATTTTCCTAATTAATCTGATATTTATTTAATTTTCCCAAAGGACGGGCCATGGGTCATTTTAAACATGAACTACATGATCCTCCTAAGTAATGGCTACTCAAAAATCATGATCATTACATAACAGCAAGATAACCTCAAATACAAATTTACAGAATTTTACAGAAAGTATTTAGCCTCTAAATAATTTATCCAGTATAATCACGTTAATTCTATGTAATGAAGGAAGTACTGAAATTACTCATCGAAAAATTATAGGAAAATTACTAATCAGTAGTATGGTATAAAAAAGATCTTTGTGCAAAGAATCATAATTTTACTAGCTTGCTAAACACCACTAAAGATTTAATAAATAATCAAGGTAAAACATACTTAATGAAGAAAGCCTTAGAATTATACTTCCAAAAATCCCATAAAAATTCACAGAGATTTAATACCATAATAAACGTTCTCTGTCTAAATTTCATAAATTTCCAGGAAGTGTGTGTTCCATAATAAATTTTCTAAGCAAATCATACAAGCTACTAAATCGTTAATGAAGTACCCAAAATAATAATCTTAAAATTCATAGTAAAATATCCAGAGCTTGTACCATCCCTATAATTTACTCTACCCAAATCTCAACACTTTTCAATGTGATTTAGTGTCATTTCCTATCTCTATAAGTTTTGCACCCTAAACTAGGGTTAGATTTTTGGGTATCCCAACGGTCTCCAAATCTACTAAGATTTCATCCAGAGAACTATATTGGTCCTATGGTTCTCTTCACCCAATTTCGGGTCAATCCAAGGTCATTTGACCACATGACCTTCACAAACCACCAAGATCCATCCTTAGGGTTTTGCCTTGGTTCTTAGGGCAAACTTACCCCGATCCACCTCAAATTCTATGAGGGGGTGCTAGAGAATATTACTAGCCAGTGGTAAAAATCTCAGCCTCTGTTGAGGTGATCTGACAACACAAATCTCAAAAGTGCACTTTTAACCTAAGACCCCTTATTAGGGCAAAACTTAGGGTTAATCATTTCTAATCCAAGCCTTCTCCAAATGAGATGAAAAATTATACAAAACCTTATGGTGAACCCAGGGACCACTCACCAAAATTTGGGAGGGTTTGGAAATTATTTAACTATCTAATTAAATTAAACTAGGATTATTGAATTTTTCTCAAAACTATAGAAAAATATTTCCCAAAAATTCTCATTTTTGGATAGCACCTAGATATAGGTAAGATTAGGCCACACCCCAAATTTCAAGTCGTTTTGCTGACTGGTTTGGAGTGGGGAATTTTTCTAAGGTCAGGACAGCCCTATGGATAGACCTCACCGAAAAAGGTGTTGTAGTCTAACCGGGACTCCAAATTGAGTGAAATCCATTTTAAATTAAACTAGACTTCACGGGCTACATTTTCTATGTTGACCACTTTTCCTTTAGGAGCCTCTAGGTATTTTTCCCAAATTATTTAAAATGACAGTAATTTTCATTCAGAAATTGTTTTAACAATAGAATCTAATTAATGGCACTGTTCATCTTCTTCTACAGCCCGAAACCAGAGCCCTGAAAACCTAATTTCCTGTAGCTTTTCCAAACTATTTCCCGACCATCCAGCCATCTCCCTGCCCGGCCACCACCACCACCGCCTCTGTTGAGGTGAGGGCTATCGTCGGGCGGGGGCACGGCCGCCGGAGAGGCGGTTTCCGACGAACCCGCCACCATGAAATTTTCGGAAAAACCACGAATACGCTCACCCGATCTGGCTCTTTTGAGCCTGATATCTCTCCTAACGATTTCTAAGATCTATCCGCAGAAGAAGAGGGAGGGGAGGACCTTGTTCGCGGGCTGGAGGCGTGCAGAGCGTCGGGAAGCCATTTGCGCGGTGGTGGCGTCGCCGGAAATTCTTCAACAGCAAGGGGGAAAATCCGAAACAGTTTGAGGGAGAGTGTAGCCTTTTCCTCTTGCTCTTATGAGTCTTTTATAGGTCAGCAAGTGGGGAGGGGAAAGGATGAAACGTTCGCGGCCATTAATAATTCCCTTAATGACGTTTCGGTTATGGCAAAGGCATTTGAAACGCTGGAGATGAAGAGGTGTTCGCCAGGTGGCGATTTCCTATTGGACCAACATTTCCTTAATTATTTAAATAATTAAAGTAGGAAACGGCCCATAAATACCATTGGTTTTCATTCCCATAATCAGAATTTATTACGACGTCGGTTACCGAAATTTCCAATCTGGCTGTCGTTTCGGCCTTGGTCACGGGCGTGACACATAGGTCACGGGCGTGACAGGCCCGGTTAGCCAATTCTGGGTTCGACGATCGTCGAACTGAGATCGACGATCGTCGAAGGGTGGTCACGGGCGTGACACCCGGGTCACGGGCGTGACTGGCCCGTGTGGCCAATTCTGGGTCGACGATCGTCGAATTGGGATCGACGATCGTCGAGCGTGGTCACGCCCTATGTCACGAGCGTGACATTGCGGGTCACGGGCGTGACATGCCTGGTGACTAATTCTGGGTCGACGGCTGTCGAACTGAAATCGACGACCGTCGAACGTGGTCACGCCCTATGTCACGGGCGTGACATTGTGGGTCACGGGCGTGACACGCCCGTATGGCCAATTCCTGGCCGACGACCGTCGAAATGAAATCGACGATCATCGAAGGTGGTCACGCCCTATGTCACGGGCGTGACATTGCGGGTCACGGGCGTGACAGGCCATGAGGCAAATTCCGCGCCCGACGATCGTCTAACTGAGATCGACGATCGTCAAAGGAGTCACGCCCCCAGGTCACGGGCGTGACACCTGGGTCACGGGCGTGACAGGGCCGGGTTGAAAATTCTGCGTCCAACGATCGTCTCCCTGAGATCGACGATCGTCGAATGAGTCACGCCCTAGGTCACGGGCGTGACGGGTCGGTCACGGGCGTGACCAACCCGTGACCCGAATCCTTGGTCGCTTTATTTCAATTTTTGGGCTCCCTAGGGTTCTACCACAACCAACCGACTCCTAGGGGTCTAGCCGGAAATGGGATGTTACAAATCCCAATAAACAAAACAAAGATTTCGTCCCCGAAATCAAGGTTAAGCCTACGGGACTCAAATCGGGAAAAGAAGCTTGTAACATCCCATGAGAATTAAAGAAATTACATCCCTACGTTATGTTTGCTTTATGCGGTTTCAAATCTAAGATTAATTCGCCCACTTAACTAGGTATATACACCCCAATAAACAAAAGATTAGCCCCTATTCTTGAAATTTCAGTCCCATTGGTTTAAAACAGGAAGGCAAATTGATTGTCCAGAGGGGTTGTGAGGTATACCTGACGAAAAAAATCCGGGTATTTTTGCCGCATCAAGTCCTGTGGCTCCCATGTATGCTCCTCCTGCCCATGATTGTTCCACAGAACCTTGACTAATGGAACCTTCTTTTGTCACAAGACACGCACTGCTGTGTCGTCAATCCTGATAGGCTACAAGTTGACTGACCGATCCGAGGCCACCGGGCCATCTGCTGAGGAAATCAGCTGCTCAGGGCGTAGCAGAGCCCTCCGAAGTGAGGAGATGTGGAAGACGTCATGCAATCCCGCTAACTCCGGCAGTAGCTCCAGTCTATAGGCTAAGGGGCCGATCCACTCCAGGATCCTATAGGGCCCCATATATCTCGGACTGAGCTTCTTCCGCCCGCGAACCCGCGAGACTCCGTGCATCAGCCGTATCTTCAAGAAAACCCGGTCTCCTACCCGGAACTCTACTTGACGATGCCTCGCATCGTAGTATTTTGCCTGTCTGCTCTGGGCTTCCAACATCCTGTCTCGGATCAATCTAATCTGAGCATCTGTATCTCCCATAAACTCCGAGCCTAGTTCCTGCGGATCCTCATCCTGAACCCATTATAGTGGGGTTCTGCACCTCCTTCCGTACAACGCTTCGTATGGAGCCATGCTTATGCTGGACTGATGAGCGTTGTTGTACGAAAACTCGACCAGTGGCAGCAATCTCTCCCAAGGCTCGCCACGGTCCAAAATACATAGTCGCAACAGATCCTCCAGTGTACGGTTGGTGCGCTCTGTCTGTCCGTCGGTCTGAGGGTGAAAAGCTGTGCTGAATGTCAACCGAGAACCCAGATGGGCCTGGACTGACCTCCATTCCCTGGATGTAAACCGCCCATCGCGATCCGAAACGATAGTCTTGGGCACCCCATGATAACGCACAAACTGCTTAATGAACCTCCGTACTAATACACTGACTGGTGCGCCCTTTGCCACTGGAATGAATCTGGCCACCTTTGTTAGCCTGTCCACTATCACACAGATCGAGTCATTCCCCGTACGGGATCGAGGTAGCCCATGTATGAAGTCCATGGCTATATCCTCAAACTTCCACTCCGGCACCGGAAGCGGCTGCAGCAAACCTGCCGGGTTCCTACACTCCGCCTTCACGAGCTGGCAGGCCTCGCAATGCGTCACAAAATACGTAATATCTTTCTTTATACCCGGCCAGTACATCGTCCTCTTTAAATCCTTTACCATCTTGGTGATCCCTGGGTGTACCGAATACCGGCTGCAGTGAGCTTCCGTCAAGATATCCTCCCGGATCCGTCCTCCTGCTGGTATGTAGACTCTGCCCCGGAAACACAGGAGCCCATCCCTCAAAGAGTAATCTCCTGTCGTGCCTTCCTCCAAGGCTCGGAATATCGGCTCAGCTCTCTCATCTAGCATCTGCCCATCTCTGATGCGGTCTCGAATGTCATCAGTAGTAGCCATCGACCCCAGGTACTCCATGTACAGCTCCGGGTCATCCTCAGACACTAGCGAAATCTGCATCTCCTCGAATGATCTAATCATCTCCAATGCCATCAGTTGCGGGCCTACTCCTGTCGTACTCGCTCTCCGGCTCAGAGCATCTGCGACCACGTTCGCCTTCCCCGGATGGTAGTGCATGGTATACTGGTAGTGTGACAGAAACTCCACCCAGCGTCTCTGCCTGATGTTTAACTCCTTCTGGGTGTCGACGTACTTCAGATTCTTGTGGTCGGAGAAGATATCACAATGTACCCCGTAGAGATAGTGCCGCCAGATCTTAAGAGCAAAAATGACTGCCCCCATCTCTAAATCGTGCACGGGGTAGTTTTGCTCGTGCTGCTTCACTTGACGGGAGGCGTAGGCTATTACATGCCCGTTCTGCATCAGAACGGCACCCATCCCCTGATAGGAAGCATCTGTATACACCTGGAATCCCTCCTTCCCTGATGGAAGAGCAAGGATGGGAGCCGAGGTGAGACGATCCTTTAGCTCCTGGAAGGCAGATTCGCATCGAGGCGTCCATATAAAAGGGGACTCCTTCTTCGTCAGAGACGTAAGAGGGAGGGCAATCTGAGAGAACCCCTCGACGAACTTCCGGTAGTAACCGGCAAGTCCCAAGAAACTTCGAACATCCGTGGCCGACTTTAGCGATGGCCAATCCCGTACTGCCTGGATCTTTGCAGGATCCACTGCCAGACCTGCTCCACTGATGACATGGCCCAGAAAGGCCACCTCCTTTAGCCAAAACTGGCACTTGCTGTATTTGGCATACATCTCATGCTCACGCAGCTTCCCCAAGGTCAAGGCCAGATGTCTCGCGTGCTCCTCCTCCGTCCTTGAATAGATGAGAATGTCGTCGATGAATACAATGACAAAGACGTCCAGATACTCCTCGAACACCCGATTCATCAAAGTCATGAATGCGGAGGGTGCATTCGTGAGCCCGAACGGCATCACGGTAAACTCGTACAAGCCATATCTGCTGCTGAAGGCCGTCTTCGGGATGTCCTCCTCCCGAATACGAAGCTGGTAGTACCCTGACCTCAGATCCAGCTTTGAGAACCAATGGGCTCCATCCAGCTGGTCAAAAAGCTCGTCTATCCTTGGTAAGGGGTAAGTATTACGGACTGTCACCCTGTTCAGAGCCCGGTAATCGATGCACAGTCAAAGGGTCCCGTCCTTCTTCTTAACGAACAACACCGGAGCTCCCCATGGTGAAGAGCTAGGCCGAACGAACCCGGCCTCCACTAACTCCTGAAGCTGGCTCCGAAATTCAACCAACTCCTCTGGGGCCATTCGATAGGGAGCTCTGGATACCGGCTTAGCCCCCGGTACGAGCTGAATCTGAAAGTCCTTCTCTCGGTGTGGGGGTAACCCTGGTAGCTTCTCTGGAAACACGTCGACGAAGTCCCGCACTACTGTAATATCTGCAATGGAGTCCTTGGCTACAACCGCCTCAAAGAGGACCTGATAAACTTCTTCCCCCTGCAGGTGGGCCTTAACGGCCTGCACAGACGATAGTAAGGTACGGGGTGCTGGTATAATACCTTCGATAACAATGAAGGAGTCGCCGTGCCTCACGGTGATCCTCTTCGCCACACAATCGATCTGGGCATGGTTCCAATACAGCCAAGTCATGCCCAGGATCAGGTCGTAGTCTGGCATCTTCAGAACCGTCGCTGGTGCCTCAAACGCCTTCCCGCCGATCCTCGCTTCCATATTGCAATGAGCAGAGGTCAATATCTCTGATCCATCGGGTAGGCGCACCCTCATCATCTTCCCGGTGAATGGCTCCACTCCTGCCAGTCCTTTCACGAAATCCTCCGACACGAATGATTGCGACGCACCAGTGTCAAAGAGGGTGTGAGCGGGCTTGCCACTCACGAATACTATGCCTGGGGTAATTAAATGTCTTAGTATTCTTATTGTAGTTTATCTTCTCTTAATTTCTAACCAGGTTATGTTTAAAATAGTAGTTTATATGAAGAAAATTTACAAGTACTGCTATACCTGTGATAACCTGCTCCGGGTTCCGGGGCTGTGTCAGGTCTAGAGCATACACCTGCTCCCTCTCTGGCCTGCGGCCACGATCCTGAAATCCTCGTCCTCGGTCCTGTCCTCGTCCGCCAAACTGTCGGGGAGGTGGAGCGCCCTGATGTGCTGGTGGGGGTGCTCGCCTCACAGGGCAGTTCCTCTTGATATGCCCCGGCTGGTTGCACTGATAGCATACCGGTGGCTGCTCTACCACCCTTGGCATTTCCAGCATCTGTATAGGCTGGGGAGCCAATACCCCCTGACTCCTCTGCTCCTGCCCAAACTCTTGACGAGGATGATCCCCGTTCCTTCTCTCTCCAATAACCTGGCCTCGAGGACGGTCTCTACGTCCTCCAATCACTGTATCATCAGCCGGTCTCTTCCGGCTCCTCACTGTAAGCTGATCCGCCTCTCTCTTCTTAGCCATCTCCAGAATCCTGGCCAGACTCCCCTCTGAGACGAAAAGGAGGGCCTGCCTCATGTCATCTTGCAGCCCCTTATAAAACCTCCGGGCATAGCCAGCATCGTCTAACTGGTAAGCGTCCGCATAACGGGCCAGGTGAGTGAACTCCTGATAGTACTCCACCACAGTCCTGTTCCCCTACCTCAACCGCAGGAACCTATCCTCCAGGTCATCTCTCGCCGACTGAGGTACAAAATGTCCCAAGAGCGCTGCTCTGAACTCCTCCCAAGTAATATCAGCACAGTCCATCCCTGCAAAGGTGGTGTCCAGCTGAGATTTCCACCATCTCTTTCCATTTGACTCTAAGCAGGAGACTGCCAAAGCGACTGCCTCCTCCGTGGGGCATCGAATCCCTGCCAGCATCTCGTAAATGGTGTCCAACCACTCCTCTGTACGTACTGCAGACTCCGTCACCTGGTAGGATGGAGGGGAAAGTCCTCGGAAGACCGTCATCCAATTGGCCCCGAGGTTTGGCTGTGGGGCCGGGGCTTGCTGAGCTCTGAAGGCCTCCAGGATGGCCGTCAGTGTTTGCCCCATCTCCGTCTGCTGGAACGGAACTGGTGCTGGCGGAGTCGGGACCACATTCGGAGCCTGAGGTGTCCCCTGCTGCGATGTAGGGTTCGTCGCAGGTTACAAGTAAAAATTCCATTTGTTAGAGAGCGAATGAATGGAATTTAAGAAGAGTTAGGATGGACTTTCACATGTGATTTCCCTTATGGGCACACCACTGCTTCCGCTGCTAGTTTGTCCGCAAACTAAGCTCGCACGGGGGTGGCCCAAGGTTTTTGTGGACTACTTCTCTTTCGATCGAGGTCTGCTCTGATACCACTTGTAAAACCCCCCTTTTTTTTCTTTTTCAACTACCGGGGTCTTAGCCCAGAATTGCCGCTTTGCGGTGGCACCGACTCACGGGAAGGCAACCACTACAAAACGCCAATTCTGCCGGCCCTTTTCGATCACAAGAGAGAGAAGCATTTATACAAAAATGTAATCAAGTCCACAGAAACATGTAAATAAAAGTGAAATCACATCCAGTCCATCAATAGATAATAATAGGAAAATAGATAAATGGCCTCGAGCCCAGTACATCAGAGTCCTCACTACAAGTCGCTCATCGCGGAAGCTAAGAAACTACTAATCACTCACAGAGCTGGTCGCAGGTGCACTGATGCTAGACTGTCCCACCTCCATGCGCACCGTACTCCGCTGGTGCTGGTCCCTGGACTGCGGGTCCCTGTCTCCCATCCAGAGCTCCTGTAATGTTGTGGTTCGAAAACCATTAGTCATAAAGACTAAGCCCTATCATCCCCTACCCCTCCCACCACGGCTCATAGGCACCGGGCGGAGAGGAGGAAAGGGAAGCTACAAAAGTGGAGAATAATCAAGCAGGTGACAGGGAAGCTAATCTAGTAGTTATTTAGAGTGAATTAGTTCTAACAATCCTACGGCAGTAAGTAATAAGGAGAGCAGTTAATAAGTAGCAATTTGTATAAAAAGACAACTAGAGAACAGTAAGTAAACAAGCAAGTAAATAAGTATGTAACCTTAACTTATATGAATGCCCATACAAACTTATAAGTTAAGGGGTCTTCTGCAAGGCTCCCATCGTATAAAAAGTCCCATACCAATTTATACGTTGGGGTGTCGGTTGTATGCAAATATGAGTGTAGTGATATGCTATGCCATGATTCATGCAAGTGCAACTCACGCACACGACTCTATGCGCACAGACCTTTAGTTCCCCCTGTTCGGGCAGCTAGCTTCACTCCCAGGAACCTCCGTAGTGGCAAACGGAGACAGTGGGTCGGGCCCCCCACTCCTAGGCGGGCATCCACACTACCAGGCCTAGCCCTTCCGTACGCCCCTAGAAGAACACAACCTAGAGTATCCGCGTACTACTGCTGGCTGTACCCACCAGACTTTCTTTGGCTAAGTGTCCCACACCGCCGAGTCAGCGTACCGATGTCGGTGTGAACGACAATCAGATACCGAAGACCCACCACCTTTATTCTGTACTCCAACCCTCGAGCCCTCGGCCCCCCGGACAGTCCGTCCGTGCATCTACCTTCAGAGCTACTGTCTGAATGGCAACCAATCCTGTAATTCTACTTTCCTAGCTATCGGGGAGTGTAAACGTGCAACCCTAGTTATACTAGTTGCTCTTTTAATTCATTATTCCTATGGTTTACGTTAGCCCAGGACTGCCCCCGGTATACCCCGTGAAGGGCTCTCAAGGGGCACTAGGAACCAAGACGGCGGCATTACGGCCCGAAGTTCCCTTTCGCAAGGCACTTATTATTATTGGTTGATCTCCCTTAACCCGATCCCCTTTTAGTTACTTTAGATCTAACCCTAGAGTATTAAGACTCTTCCATTCCTATCCGGGGTGGACGATCTTTCGTCGTTCCCGTACTCCCTTATCCTAACCAGTCTCACACTCTACTTATCCTGACTTCCAATGATGAACTCAATCTTAACTTGCCCTACCAACCATCCATTATCAGAATTCTGTGGTTTTACTATATGCAGACCATCCTAAGCTATATAAGGTACACAAGGAGAGGTACACCAAATTATCTTCCAAATCTCCTATAAAATTTACTGGAGCTCTACCATATTATAATTTGTCTAAATCCAGAAACTTATAATTTTCCTAATTAATCTGATATTTATTTAATTTTCCCAAAGGATGGGCCATGGGTCATTTTAAACATGAACTACATGATCCTCCTAAGTAATGGCTACTCAAAAATCATGATCATTACATAACAGCAAGATAACCTCAAATACAAATTTCCAGAATTTTACAGAAAGTATTTAGCCTCTAAATAATTTATCCAGTATAATCACGTTAATTCTATGTAATGAAGGAAGTACTGAAATTACTCATCGGAAAATTATAGGAAAATTACTAATCAGTAGTATGGTATAAAAAAGATCTTTGTGCAAAGAATCATAATTTTACTAGCTTGCTAAACACCACTAAAGATTTAATAAATAATCAAGGTAAAACATACTTAATGAAGCAAGCCTTAGAATTATACTTCCAAAAATCCCATAAAAATTCACAGAGATTTAATACCATAATAAACGTTCTCTGTCTAAATTTCATCAATTTCCAGGAAGTGTGTGTTCCATAATAAATTTTCTAAGCAAATCATACAAGCTACTAAATCGTTAATGAAGTACCCAAAATAATAATCTTAAAATTCATAGTAAAATATCCAGAGCTTGTACCATCCCTATAATTCACTCTACCCAAATCTCAACACTTTTCAATGTGATTTAGTGTCATTTCCTATCTCTACAAGTTTTGCACCCTAAACTAGGGTTAGATTTTTGGGTATCCCAACGGTCTCCAAATCTACTAAGATTTCATCCAGAGAACTATATTGGTCCTATGGTTCTCTTCACCCAATTTCGGGTCAATCCAAGGTCATTTGACCACATGACCTTCACAAACCACCAAGATCCATCCTTAGGGTTTGGCCTTGGTTCTTAGGGCAAACTTACTCCCGATCCACCTCAAACTCTATGAGGGGGTGCTAGAGAATATTACTAGCCAGTGGTAAAAATCTCAGCCTCTGTTGAGGTGATCTGACCACACAAATCTCAAAAGTGCACTTTTAACCTAAGACCCCTTATTAGGGCAAAACTTAGGGTTAATCATTTCTAATCCAAGCCATCTCCAAATGAGATGAAAAATTATACAGAACCTTATGGTGAACCCAGGGACCACTCACCAAAATTTGGGAGGGTTTGGAAATTATTTAACTATCTAATTAAATTAAACTAGGATTATTGAATTTTTCTCAAAACTATAGAAAAATATTTCCCAAAAATTCTCATTTTTGGATAGCACCTATATATAGGTAAGATTAGGCCACACCCCAAATTTCAAGTCGTTTTGCTGACTGGTTTGGAGTGGGGAATTTTTCTAAGGTCAGGACAGCCCTATGGATAGACCTCGCCGAAAAGGGTGCTGTAGTCTAACCGGGACTCCAAATTGAGTGAAATCAATTTTAAATTAAACTAGACTTCACGGGCTACATTTTCTATGTTGACCACTTTTCCTGTAGGAGCCTCTAGGTATTTTTTCCAAATTATTTAAAATGACAGATATTTTCATTCAGAAATTGTTTTAACAATAGAATCTAATTAATGGCACTGTTCATCTTCTTCTACAGCCCGAAACCAGAGCCCTGAAAACCTAATTTCCTGTAGCTTTTCCAAACTATTTCCCGGCCATCCAGCCATCTCCCTGGCCGGACACCACCACCACCGCCTCTGTTGAGGTGAGGCCTATCGTCGGGCGGCGGCACGGCCGCCGGAGAGGCGGTTTCCGGCGAACCCGCCACCATGAAATTTTCGGAAAAACCACGAATACGCTCACCCGATCTGGCTCTTTTGAGCCTGATATCTCTCCTAACGATTTCTAAGATCTATCCGCAGAAGAAGAGGGAGGGGAGGACCTTGTTCGCGGGCTGGAGGCGTGCAGAGCGTCGGGAAGCCATTTGCGCGGTGGTGGCGTCGCCGGAAATTCTTCAACAGCAAGGGGGAAAATCCGAAACAGTTTGAGGGAGAGTGTAACCTTTTCCTCTTGCTCTTATGAGTCTTTTATAGGTCAGCAAGTGGGGAGGGGAAAGGATGAAACGTTCGCGGCCATTAATAATTCCCTTAATGACGTTTCGGTTATGGCAAAGGCATTTGAAACGCTGGAGATGAAGAGGTGTTCGCCAGGTGGCGATTTCCTATTGGACCAACATTTCCTTAATTATTTAAATAATTAAAGTAGGAAACGGCCCATAAATACCCTTGGTTTTCATTCCCATAATCAGAATTTATTACGACGTCGGTTACCGAAATTTCCAATCTGGCTGTCGTTTCGGCCTTGGTCACGGGCGTGACACATAGGTCACGGGCGTGACAGGCCCGGTTAGCCAATTCTAGGTTCGACGATCGTCAAACTGAGATCGACGATCGTCGAAGGGTTGTCACGGGCGTAACACCCGGGTCACGGGCGTGACTGGCCCGTGTGGCCAATTCTGGGTCGACGATCGTCGAATTGGGATCGACGATCGTCGAGCGTGGTCACGCCCTATGTCACGGGCGTGACATTGCGGGTCACGGGCATGACATGCCTGGTGACTAATTCTGGGTCGACGGCCATCGAACTGAAATCGACGACCGTCGAACGTGGTCACGCCCTATGTCACGGGCGTGACATTGTGGGTCACGGGCGTGACACGCCCGTATGGCCAATTCCTTACCGATGACCGTCGAACTGAAATCGACGATCATCGAAGGTGGTCACGCCCTATGTCACGGGCGTGACATTGCAGGTCACGGGCGTGACAGGCCATGAGGCAATTTCCGCGCCCGACGATCGTCTAACTGAGATCGACGATCGTCGAAGGAGTCACGCCCCCAGGTCACGGGCGTGACACCTGGGTCACGGGCGTGACAGGGCCGGGTTGAAAATTCTGCGTCTGACGATCGTCTCCCTGAGATCGACGATCGTCGAATGAGTCACGCCCTAGGTCACGGGCGTGACGGGTCGGTCACGGGCGTGACCAACCCGTGACCCGAATCCATGGTCGCTTTATTTCAATTTTTGGGCTCCCTAGGGTTCTACCACAACCAACCGACTCCTAGGGGTCTAGCCGGAAATGGGATGTTACAAATCCCAATAAACAAAACAAAGATTTCGTCCCCGAAATCAAGGTTAAGCCTACGGGACTCAAATCGGGAAAAGAAGCTTGTAACATCCCATGAGAATTAAAGAAATTACATCTCTACGTTATGTTTGCTTTATGCGGTTTCAAATCTAAGATTAATTCGCCCACTTAACTAGGTATATACACCCCAATAAACAAAAGATTAGCCCCTATTCTTGAAATTTCAGTCCCATTGGTTTAAAACAGGAAGGCAAGTCCAGAGGGGTTGTGAGGTATACCTGACGAAAAAGTTCTGGGTATTTTTGCCGCATCAAGTCCTATGGCTCCCATGTATGCTCCACCTGCCCATGATTGTTCCACGGAACCTTGACTAACGGAACCTTCTTCCGTCGCAAGACACGCACTGATGTGTCGTCAATCCTGATAGGCTCCAAGTTGACTGACCGATCCGAGGCCACCGGGCTATCTGCCGAGGAAATCAGCTGCTCAGGGCGTAGCAGAGCCCTCCGAAGTGAGGAGACGTGGAAGACGTCATGCAATCCCGCTAACTCCGGCGGTAGCTCCAGTCTATAGGCTAAGGGGCCGATCCGCTCCAGGATCCTATAGGGCCCCATATATCTCGGACTGAGCTTCTTCCGCCCGCGAACCCGCGAGACTCCGTGCATCGGCCGTATCTTCAAGAAAACCCGGTCTCCTACCCGGAACTCTACTTGACGATGCCTCGCATCGTAGTATTTCGCCTGTCATCTCTGGGCTTCCAACATCTTGTCTCGGATCAATCTAATCTGAGAATCTGTATCCCCCACAAACTCTGAGCCCAGTGTCTGCGGATCCTTATCCTGAACCCATGATAGTGGGGTTCTGCACCTCCTTCCGTACAACGCTTCGTATGGAGCCATGCCTATGCTGGACTGATGAGCGTTGTTGTACGAAAACTCGACCAGTGGCAGCAATCTCACCCAAGGCTCGCCACGGTCCAAAATACATAGTCGCAACAGATCCTCCAGTGTACGGTTGGTGCGCTCTGTCTGTCCGTCGGTCTGAGGGTGAAAAGCTGTGCTGAATGTCAACCGAGAACCCAGATGGGTCTGGACTGACCTCCATTCCCTGGATGTAAACCGCCCATCGCGATCTGAAACGATAGTCTTGGGCACCCCATGATAACGCACAAACTGCTCAATGAACCTCCGTACTAATACACTGACTGGTGCGCCCTTTGCCACTGGAATGAATCTGGCCACCTTTGTTAGCCTGTCCACTATCACACAGATCGATTCATTCCCCGCACGGGATCGAGGTAGCCCATGTATGAAGTCCATGGCTATATCCTTAAACTTCCACTCCGGCACCGGAAGCGGCTGCAGCAAACCTGTCGGGTTCCTACACTCCGCCTTCACGAGCTGGTAGGCCTCACAATGCGTCACAAAATACATAATATCTATCTTCATACCCGGCCAGTACATCGTCCTCTTTAAATCCTTTACCATCTTGGTGATCCCCGGGTGTACCGAATACCGGCTGCAGTGAGCTTCCGTCAAGATATCCTCCCGGATCCGTCCTCCTGCTGGTATGTAGACTCTGCCCCGGAAACACAGGAGCCCATCCCTCAAAGAGTAATCTCCTGTCGTGCCTTCCTCCAAGGCTCGGAATATCGGCTCAGCTCTCTCATCTAGCATCTGCCCATCTCTGATGCGGTCTCGAATGTCATCAGTAGTAGCCATCGACCCCAGGTACTCCATGTACAGCTCCGGGTCATCCTCAGACACTAGCGAAATCTGCATCTCCTCGAATGATCTAATCATCTCCAAGGCCATCAGTTGCGGGCCTACTCCTGTCGTACTCGCTCTCCGGCTCAGAGCATCTGCGACCACGTTCGCCTTCCCCGGATGGTAGTGCATGGTATACTGGTAGTCTGACAGAAACTCCACTCAGCGTCTCTGCCTGATGTTTAACTCCTTCTGGGAGTCGACGTACTTCAGATTCTTGTGGTCGGAGAAGATATCACAATGTACCCCGTAGAGATAGTGCCGCCAGATCTTAAGAGCAAAAATGACTGCCCCCTTCTCTAAATCGTGCACGGGGTAGTTCTGCTCGTGCTGCTTCAACTGACGGGAGGCGTAGGCTATTACGTGCCCGTTCTGCATCAGAACGGCATCCATCCCCTGATAGGAAGCATCTGTATACACCTGGAATCCCTCCTTCCCTGTTGGAAGAGCAAGGATGGGAGCCGAGGTGAGACGATCCTTTAGCTCCTGGAAGGCAGATTCGAATCGAGGCGTCCATATAAAAGGGGACTCCTTCTTCGTCAGAGACGTAAGAGGGAGGTCAATCTGAGAGAACCCCTCGACGAACTTCCGGTAGTAACCGACAAGTCCCAAGAAACTTCGAACATCCGTGGCCGACTTTAGCGATGGCCAATCCCGTACTGCCTGGATCTTTGCAGGATCCACTGCCAGACCTGCTCCACTGATGACATGGCCCAGAAAGGCCACCTCCTTTAGCCAAAACTGGCACTTGCTGTACTTGGCATACATCTCATGCTCACGCAGCTTCCCTAAGGTCAAGGCCAGATGTCTCGCGTGCTCCTCCTCCGTCATTGAATAGATGAGAATGTCGTCGATGAATACAATGACAAAGACGTCCAGATACTCCTCGAACACCCGATTCATCAAAGTCATGAATGCGGAGGGTGCATCCGTGAGCCCGAACGGCATCACGGTAAACTCGTACAAGCCATATCTGCTGCTGAAGGCCGTCTTCGGGATGTCCTCCTCCAGAATACGAAGCTGGTAGTACCCTGACCTCAGATCCAGCTTTGAGAACCAATGGGCTCCCTCCAGCTGGTCAAAAAGCTCGTCTATCCTTGGTAAGGGGTAAGTATTCCGGACTGTCACCCTGTTCAGAGCCCGGTAATCGATGCACAGTCGAAGGGTCCCGTCCTTCTTCTTAACGAACAACACCGGAGCTCCCCATGGTGAAGAGCTAGGCCGAACGAACCCGGCCTCCACTAACTCCTGAAGCTGGCTCCGAAATTCAACCAACTCCTCTGGGGCCATTCGATAGGGAGCTCTGGATACCGGCTTAGCCCCCGGTACGAGCTGAATCTGAAAGTCCTTCTCTCAGTGCGGGGGTAACCCTGGTAGCTTCTCTGGAAACACGTCGACGAAGTCCCGCACTACTGGAATATCTGCAATGGAGTCCTTGGCTACGACCGCCTCAAAGAGGACCTGATAAACTTCTTCCCCCTGCAGGTGGGCCTTAACGGCCAGCACAGACGATAGTAAGGTACGGGGTGCTGGTATAATACCTTCGATAATAATGAAGGAGTCGCCGTGCCTCACGGTGATCCTCTTCGCCACACAATCGATCTGGGCATGGTTCCAATACAGCCAAGTCATGCCCAGGATCAGGTCGTAGTCTGGCATCTTCAGAACCGTCGCTGGTGCCTCAAACGCCTTCCCGCCGATCCTCGCTTCCATATTGCAATGAGCAGAGGTCAATATCTCTGATCCATCGGGTAGACGCACCCTCATCATCTTCCCGGTGAATGGCTCCACTCCTGCCAGTCCTTTCACGAAATCCTCCGACACGAATGATTGCGACGCACCAGTGTCGAAGAGGGTGTGAGCGGGCTTGCCACTCACGAATACTATGCCTGGGGTAATTAAATGTCTTAGTATTCTTATTGTAGTTTATCTTCTCTTAATTTCTAACCAGGTTATGTTTAAAATAGTAGTTTATATGAAGAAAATTTACAAGTACTGCCATACCTGTGATAACCTGCTCCGGGTTCCGGGGCTATGTCAGGTCTAGAGCATACACCTGCTCCCTCTCTGGCCTGCGGCCACGATCCTGAAATCCTCGTCCTCGGTCCTGTCCTCGTCCGCCAAACTGTCGTGGAGGTGGAATGCCCTGATGTGCTGGTGGGGGTGCTCGCCTCACAGGGCAGTTCCTCTTGATATGCCCTGGCTGGTTGCACTGATAGCATACCGGTGGCTGCTCTACCGCCCTTGGCATTTCCAGCATCTGTAAAGGCTGGGGAGCCAATACCCCCTGACTCCTCTGCTCCTGCCCAAACTCTTGACGAGGTTGATCCCCGTTCCTTCTCTCTCCAATAACCTGGCCTCGAGGACGGTCTCTACGTCCTCCAATCACTATATCATCAGCCGGTCTCTTCTGGCTCCTCACTGTAAGCTGATCCGCCTCTCTCTTCTTAGCCATCTCCAGAATCCTAGCCAGACTCCCCTCTGAGACGAAAAGGAGGGCCTGCCTCATGTCATCTTGCAGCCCCTTATAAAACCTCCGGGCATAGCCAGCATCGTCTAACTGGTAAGCGTCCGCATAACGGGCCAGGTGAGTGAACTCCTGATAGTACTCCACCACAGTCCTGTTCCCCTACCTCAACCGCAGGAACCTATCCTCCAGGTCATCTCTCGCCGACTGAGGTACAAAATGTCCCAAGAGCGCTGCTCTGAACTCCTCCCAAGTAATATCAGCACAGTCCATCCTTGCAAAGGTGGTGTCCAGCTGAGATTTCCACCATCTCTTTCCATGTGACTCTAAGCAGGAGACTGCCAAAGCGACTTCCTCCTCCGTGGGGTATCGAATCCCTGCCAGCATCTCGTAAATGGTGTCCAACCACTCCTCCATACGTACTGCAGACTCCGTCCCTTGGTAGGATGGAGGGGAAAGTCCTCGGAAGACCGTCATCCAATTGGCCCCGGGGTTTGGCTGTGGGGCCGGGGCTTGCTGAGCTGTGAAGGACTCTAGGATGGCCGTCAGTGTTTGCCCTATCTCCGTCTGCTGGAACGGAACTGGTGCTGGCGGAGTCGGGACCACATTCGGAGCCTGAGGTGTCCCCTGCTGTGATGTAGGGTTCGTCGCAGGTTACAAGTAAAAATTCCATTTGTTAGAGAGCGAATGAATGGAATTTAAGAAGAGTTAGGATGGACTTTCACATGTGATTTCCCTTATGGGCACACCACTGCTTCCGCTGCTAGTTTGTCCGCAAACTAAGCTCGCACGGGGGTGGCCCAAGGTTTTTGTGGACTACTTCTCTTTCGATCGAGGTCTGCTCTGATACCACTTGTAAGACCCCCCCCCTTTTTTTCTTTTTCAACTACCAGGGTCTTAGCCCAGAATTGCCGCTTTGCGGTGGCACCGACTCACGGGAAGGCAACCACTACAAAATGCCAATTCTGCCGGCCCTTTTCGATCACAAGAGAGAGAAGCATTTATACAAAAATGTAATCAAGTCCACAGAAACATGTAAATAAAAGTGAAATCACATCCAGTCCATCAATAGATAATAATAGGAAAATAGATAAATGGCCTCGAGCCCAGTACATCAGAGTCCTCACTACAAGTCGCTCATCGCGGAAGCTAAGAAACTACTAATCACTCACAGAGCTGGTCGTAGGTGCACCGGTGCTAGACTGTCCCACCTCCATGCGCACCGTACTCCGCTGGTGCTGGTCCCTGGATTGCTGGTCCCTGTCTCCCATCCGGAGCTCCTGTAATGTTGTGGTTCGAAAACCATTAGTCATAAAGACTAAGCTCTATCATCCCATACCCCTCCCACCACGGCTCCTAGGCACCGGGCGGAGAGGAGGAAAGGGAAGCTACAAAAGTGGAGAATAAACAAGCAGGTGACAGGGAAGCTAATCTAATAGTTATTTAGAGTGAATTAGGTCTAACAATCCTACGGCAGTAAGTAATAAGGAGAGCAGTTAATAAGTAGCAATTTGTATAAAAAGACAACTAGAGAACAGTAAGTAAACAAGCAAGTAAATAAGTATGTAACCTTAACTTATATGAATGCCCATACAAACTTATAAGTTAAGGGGTTCTGCCAGGCTCCCATCGTATAAAAAGTCTCATACCGATTTATACGTTGGGGTGTCGGTTGTATGCAAATATGAGTGTAGTGATATGCTATGCCATGATTCATTCAAGTGCAACTCACGCACACGACTCTATGCGCACAAACATTTAGTTCCCCCTGTTCGGGCAGCTAGCTTCACTCCCAGGAACCTCCATAGTGGCAAACGGAGACAGTGGGTCGGGCCCCCCACTCCTAGGCGGGCATCCACACTACCAGGCCTAGCCCTTCCGTATGCCCCTAGAAGAACACAACCTAGAGTATCCGCGTACTACTGCTGGCTGTACCCACCAGACTTTCTTTGGCTAAGTGTCCCACACCGCCGAGTCAGCGTACCGATGTCGGTGTGAACGACAATCAGATACCGAAGACCCACCACCTTTATTCTGTACTCCAACCCTCGAGCCCTCGGCCCCCCGGATAGTCCGTCCGTGCATCTACCTTCAGAGTTACTGTCTGAATGGCAACCAATCCTGTAATTCTACTTTCCTAGCTATCGGGGAGTGTAAACGTGCAACCCTAGTTATACTAGTTGCTCTTTTAATTCATTATTCCTATGGTTTACGTTAGCCCAGGACTGCCCCCGGTATACCCCGTGAAGGGCTCTCAAGGGGCACTAGGAACCAAGACGGCGGCATTACGGCCCGAAGTTCCCTTTCGCAAGGCACTTATTATTATTGGTTGATCTCCCTTAACCCAATCCCCTTTTAGTTACTTTAGATCTAACCCTAGAGTATTAAGACTCTTCCATTCCTATCCGGGGTGGACGATCTTTCGTCGTTCCCGTACTCCCTTATCCTAACCAGTCTCACACTCTACTTATCCTGACTTCCAATGATGAACTCAATCTTAACTTGCCCTACCAACCATCAATTATCAGAATTCCGTGGTTTTACTATATGCAGACCATCCTAAGCTATATGAGGTACACAAGGAGAGGTACACCAAATTATCTTCCAAATCTCCTATAATATTTACTGGAGGTCTACCATATCATAATTTGTCTAAATCCAGAAACTTATAATTTTCCTAATTAATCTGTTATTTATTTAATTTTCCCAAAGGATGGGCCATGTGTCATTTTAAACATGAACTACATGATCCTCCTAAGTAATGGCTACTCAAAAATCATGATCATTACATAACAGCAAGATAACCTCAAATACAAATTTCCAGAATTTTACAGAAAGTATTTAGCCTCTAAATAATTTATCCAGTATAATCACGTTAATTCTATGTAATGAAGGAAGTACTGAAATTACTCATCGGAAAATTATAGGAAAATTACTAATCAGTAGTATGGTATAAAAAAGATCTTTGTGCAAAGAATCATAATTTTACTAGCTTGCTAAACACCATTAAAGATTTAATCAAATAATCATGGTAAAACATACTTAATGAAGCAAGCCTTAGAATTATACTTCCAAAAATCCCATAAAAATTCACAGAGATTTAAAACCATAATAAACGTTCTCTGTCTAAATTTCATCAATTTCCAAGAAGTGTGTGTTCCATAATAAATTTTTTAAGCAAATCATACAAGCTACTAAATCGTTAATGAAGTACCCAAAATAATAATCTTAAAATTCATAGTAAAATATTCAGAGCTTGTACCATCCCTATAATTCACTCTACCCAAATCTCAACACTTTTCAATGTGATTTAGTGTCATTTCCTATCTCTACAAGTTTTGCACCCTAAACTAGGGTTAGATTTTTGGGTATCCCAACGGTCTCCAAATCTACTAAGATTTCATCCAGAGAACTATATTGGTCCTATGGTTCTCTTCACCCAATTTCGGGTCAATCCAAGGTCATTTGACCACATGACCTTCACAAACCACCAAGATCCATCCTTAGGGTTTGGCCTTGGTTCTTAGGGCAAACTTACTCCCGATCCACCTCAAACTCTATGAGGGGCTGCTAGAGAATATTACTAGCCTGTGGTAAAAATCTCAGCCTCTGTTGAGGTGATCTGATAACACAAATCTCAAAAGTGCACTTTTAACCTAAGACCCCTTATTAGGGCAAAACTTAGGGTTAATCATTTCTAATCCAAGCCATCTCCAAATGAGATGAAAAATTATACAGAACCTTATGGTGAACCCAGGGACCACTCACCAAAATTTGGGAGGGTTTGGAAATTATTTAACTATCTAATTAAATTAAACTAGGATTATTGAATTTTTCTCAAAACTATAGAAAAATATTTCCCAAAAATTCTCATTTTTGGATAGCACCTAAATATAGGTAAGATTAGGCCACACCCCAAATTTCAAGTCGTTTTGCTGACTGGTTTGGAATGGGGAATTTTTCTAAGGTCAGGACAGCCCTATGGATAGACCTCACCGAAAAGGGTGTTGTTGTCTAACCGGGACTCCAAATTGAGTGAAATCAATTTTAAATTAAACTAGACTTCACGGGCTACATTTTCTATGTTGACCAATTTTCCTGTAGGAGCCTTTAGGTATTTTTTCCAAATTATTTAAAATGACAGATATTTTCATTCAGAAATTGTTTTAACAATATAATCTAATTAATGGCACTGTTCATCTTCTTCTACAGCCCGAAACCAGAGCCCTGAAAACCTAATTTCCTGTATCTTTTCCAAACTATTTCCCGGCCATCCAGCCATCTCCCTGGCCGGCCACCACCACCACCGCCTCTGTTGAGGTGAGGGCTATCGTCGGGCGGCGGCATGGCCGCCGGAGAGGCGGTTTCCGGCGAACCCGCCACCATGAAATTTTCGGAAAAACCACGAATACGCTCACCCGATCTGGCTCTTTTGAGCCTGATATCTCTCCTAAAAATTTCTAAGATCTATCCGCAGAAGAAGAGGGAGGGGAGGACCTTGTTCGCGGGCTGGAGGCGTGCAGAGCGTCGGGAAGCCATTTGCGCGGTGGTGGCGTCGCCGGAAATTCTTCAACAGCAAGGGGGAAAATCCGAAACAGTTTGAGGGAGAGTGTAACCTTTTCCTCTTTCTCTTATGAGTCTTTTATAGGTCAGCATGTGGGGAGGGGAAAGGATGACACGTTCGCGGCCATTAATAATTCCCTTAATGACGTTTCGGTTATGGCAAAGGCATTTGAAACGCTGAAGATGAAGAGGTGTTCGCCAGGTGGCGATTTCCTATTGTACCAACATTTCCTTAATTATTTAAATAATTAAAGTAGGAAACGGCCCATAAATACCCTTGGTTTTCATTCCCGTAATCAGAATTTATTACGACGTCGGTTACCGAAATTTCCAATCTGGCTGTCGTTTCGGCCTTGGTCACGGGCGTGACACATAGGTCACGGGCGTGACAGGCCCGGTTAGCCAATTCTGGGTTCGACGATCGTCGAACTGAGATCGACGATCGTCGAAGGGTGGTCACGGGCGTGACACCCGGGTCACGGGCGTGACTGGCCCGTGTGGCCAATTCTGGGTCGACGATCGTCGAATTGGGATCGACGATCGTCGAGCGTGGTCACGCCCTATGTCACGGGCGTGACATTGCGGGTCACGGACGTGACATGCCTGGTGACTAATTCTGGGTCGACGGCCGTCGAACTGAAATCGACGACCGTCGAACGTGGTCACGCCCTATGTCACGGGCGTGACATTGTGGGTCACGGGCGTGACACGCCCGTATGGCCAATTCCTGGTCAACGACCGTCGAACTGAAATCGACGATCATCGAAGGTGGTCATGCCCTATGTCACGGGCGTGACATTACGGGTCACGGGCGTGACAGGCCATGAGGCAAATTCCGCACCCGACGATCGTCTATCTGAGATCGACGATCGTCGAAGGAGTCACGCCCCCAGGTCACGGGCGTGACACCTGGGTCACGGGCGTGACAGGGCCGGGTTGAAAATTCTGCGTCCGACGATCGTCTCTCTGAGATCGGCGATCGTCGAATGAGTCACGCCCTAGGTCACGGGCGTGACGGGTCGGTCACGGGCTTGACCAACCCGTGACCCGAATCCTTGGTCGCTTTATTTCAATTTTTGGGCTCCCTAGGGTTCTACCACAACCAACCGACTCCTAGGGGTCTAGCCGGAAATGGGATGTTACATAAGTAAAGATAGACTCAGGAAATAATCTCCAGTAGTCATTGTTGGGCTGAGTCTATCTCAATAAAGAAGCTTGACACAGAGAAATATCTCTAGTGTCAAGAATATCCATCAACCCACTTTCATTCTGTAGGATTCAGTTTACCTGGATCTGAGTTGTAGGTACCTGAAAGTGTACTGATGGAGACGATGACCCTCAACATGTAGAAGACGGTGACGGCGTGCTTATGGAAGAACTTTCTCCGCCTCCAAATAAAGACTTGTGGCACCGTGATGACCATGTGGAGCGTCGTCATAATATCTGCCCTAGGCGCAAACCAATTTATTAATAATTTATTTATAATTATTAATAATTATTAAATAATTTTTTATGTTTTATTTGTAATGTTTATTTAATTTTCATGTAATGCTTAAAACCATGGTTATGTTTTATTTTTTTCTATTTGGGCTGCATGTAGCCAACTATCATGATGTAAGCCTATATATAGGCATGTATTGTTTCATAATGAAGTAGAGATGAAAAGAAATTAAAAACCCTAAATTCAAGAGTGAATTTTCCCTCCTCCTCCTATCTTCCCTCTCCAAAATTTCGGCCACCTTAGGTCTCTTTCCCCCTCTTGGCTGATTGCCAACCTTCTCCCTCCCTCCTCTAGTTCAGCCCCCCCACTCTCCCTCTTCCTCCTTTGCTATTCTCGGCCTCCTCTCCACTTCCTCTCTTTCCTCATGTGCACCACCAAACAGCCCCTCCCCTTCTCCACTAAACCCGACCACCACACCCCTTAGAGATTTCAGCGAAAGCCTTTTTCCTTCCTAGCCGACAACTATTCCTCCTCACCCTAGCCACCTCCTTCCCTATTTACCTCACCAAACCCGCCAGCCTCTTTTAGTCGACCACCCTCAAGCTTTCCCCTCTCCTACCCGACCTCTTTCCCCTTCCCAAAAACCACCCGGCCACCCCCATCTTCCACAACCCGACTACCCATAGACACCACCTTTTCTCTCTCCACCATTCTCTATTTACCCGGCCACCTTTTCTCTTTCCAAAAAAATCGACCCATAGGAACCCTATTCAAGGCCGCCCATCCTTCAAATTTCGGGTGAACATCAGCAAAAGAGTGAAGCGACGAAGGCGGACAAGTATTCATCTTCAACCGGCGCGACTCCGGTGGAGCCGTTGAAGAGCGATCCAAGAAAGAGAAAATCAGAATCATCCATTCTGATTGGGTAACGAAATATTTCTACTCTATGTGTGTTTCCCTCTTGTTTAATTCTTGTGGTGGAATTCTTGTCGTTAAGTTTTGATAGCTTTAAATTTTTGTGGATTTCTTTCGATTTACTTTTGTGGTTCATCTAATTTTCATTTAAGTTCGAGAGGGTTTTGGCGAGCCCAATTTTTCTTTTGTTAGGAGAGATCTACCGTTACTTAATCGTTATTTTTGGTAGATCTCTTTTGGAAAAACCTTTGCTCGATTGGACCGGGTTTGTCCTTTTAGCCAAAAAGAATATTGGCATATCACCTCTATTCGATCCAATTCGGTTTAGCTACCCGTACGCTAGCATATAATTGATAGAATTAATTAATGTGGTGCTGCGTAGAATGATTGTGCGAGTATAGGATTGGATCGTAGAGAGGTATACATGCTAGTCCGTAGATCTATTCGATGTCAAACGTGTGAGTCGGCATCAATTTGGTATCAAAGGGAGGTTCACCTCAATTTCCTAATTGGCACCCTCCCCCTTTTATTATTTTTTCCCGACACACACTTGCACGTTTCATTGCACAACATATAAATCAATTTTTAAATTTTTGGTCTGCAAATAGCGGCCTAAAATGTTCAGTTTTTCTCAAAATTCAAAAAACTAAAATTCTGGAAATTCTTCATCATTTTATTAGTAAGAAATCAAACAAATATTTTATTTATATTAAGCCATCATTTTTATTGAATCATTATAAAATTTTAATTTTGGTCTGCAAATAGCGGCCTATATTTTTATTATTTCAGCAAAAATAAAAAAAAAATTTAATCATCTTATTATTATTTACAGCAAGAAAATAAAAATATATATATCTATTACCTTAAGTAATTAGCAGGAATAATTATATCTTTGAAAATTAAATAAGGCAAGGTTATTTATTCATTGCATGTGCACGAGTTCCGGGTGAGATATTCTCTCCGATTCTCACTAAAATGGCCTATAACGTTAACGTTTCCCGAGTAAAATCTTTTGGTTCCATGATGAACGTTAGGAAACCAGTACGGTCCCCTATAGTGGATGAGATTAAGGTTTTGATTGCACAACTAAAGGCTAGCCAAGTAGCACCACCACACCCTAGGCCACACCACATTTATCCTACTTCTGACGGTTTAGGATGTCCACAAATTTTTAGAGATTGGCTTAAGGGATTAGAAAATTATTTTAATTGACACTTATGGGATGACCACAAAAAGGTTAACATTACCCTAGAGCGATTAATAGGTCAAGCCCAGTTGTTTTGGTTAAACGAAGAGTGTCGTGTTAGTAGCTATTGTTATGCTTGGTCGCACATGCGTAGCCTACTCTCGAATCAATTTTATCCCAAATACTTACGTACTAATAGCACCACACCCGTTAGTAAGAATATTTATGGCACTAGACCCATATCTGCTTATAGGAGTGACCCTACGCCTCAAGATAGATCCTATCCCCAGAGAGGTAGTAATACCCAAAGTATGCCTACCCTCACCTCAAGGGAACATAAGCCAATTAGACCCCAAAATTTGAATTCGAAAGAGGTTACTACTAGGGTGTCTGGTCCTTTAGTATCGATGAATAAGCCCATTGAGATAGCGACTGATACCTATGAGGATTCTGATGTTGATATTGGATCTCTTGATGCTGATGTTGGCAAGCTAGGTGACAGTATTCCATCTCGTACGATAGTGCCTGATGAATCTGATGATTCTGACATTGAAGGCATACCTAGTGATCTAGAAGACGATGGTTGGGATGATAATGATAGTCCAATCTGTGAGAGTATCTCTTTGTCTATTACGTGCCCTACTAGTGTTGTATCTGTTCATCCTAGTATTGAGTGCCCTCTCCAAGATACAAACCCCATCGCGTTAGATCCTATGATTACACCCCCTGAGACTTTATCAGACTTACCTGAGGAGCCTATGAGTGCAGGTTTCTCTATTGTCATTGATGACCCTGACTTAATGGATGTCCCGACTGATTGGTAACACTCACCTTATGTGAGAAGGTTATGTTTGGATGATTTTAGCACTGCGAACCCGGACGATAGTTATTTGATGTTACCACCATTGTCTGAAGCTCAATCTAAATTAAAATTTTTGTTGGGTTCAAATTTGCCCATTTCTTAGACCGTTACTGATTCTGAATTGAATGACTTGTGTAGTGTGTTGGAAGAAATTGCAAGCGAGGAAGTGGTATTATTGGACGATTCTTTGGTTTTACCCCCGATAGAGAGTTCATTGATGTTATCACCGATAGGTGAAATTAATTCTTATTTGGATTTTATCCCGGGTTTGATTTCATCGACACTTCCTCCTATTTTTGTGCCCACATTAGTTAGCATTTTAAGACGTGAAATCGGTAGTCCAAGACTGAGTTGTTGTCACGCGCCCACTTTATTAGTTCCTACATTGGCATGGTCTCAGCGTATAGGCATTACTAAGTTGAGAGCACTAGTTTTTTGTCTGTTCACCGCACCGCATAGATTTGACTACGCGTCACTTTTGACTATTCCTTTCTTTGCGTGTCCGACTACGGTTTTATCCTCGTCTGTTTCTACTTCTTTGGCTATTATTCCTCTGGATGTGGTGTCTCCTTCACATAGTTATATACCACACCCAGTCGAACGCATTTATCCACCGCCTTATAATGACCCTCTCTGCCACACGTTAGTAACCATAGTTAGGCCCCATGAGTTGTATCGCTCACACATCTTTTCACACCCGAGAGCATCTAACTCTATTATTTATGATGAGCGGTTCCCCTTGGCATATCTTCATGCCAAGCGTGAAAATGTTAAATATAAATTTAGAACTACGAATTTGGAGCCAATGAAAGTAACATTTGATTATAAGGCTCCCATGCCCCCTGACTTAACCCCTTTATCCTTTGTATTTGGGTTGAGTCACGTAGCACATGGGTCCACACCTCACGGTAGTAATATACTTAGGCGCACTTTTAAAAAATTACTCAATCAAGTTGCGTCTTATTATTATTCGCATGCTAGTTGCTCGCCGAATAAGATCGTGCATGGATATAAAGCACATGCGCCTTTTGACTTGATTTCGTTACCACTGTCTTATAAGACAAGTCAACTCGCACAAGTTTATGCCTCTCATTTTCATAAATTATATAAGCACATTAGTGAAGAGCTAACCATACAAATGACATTTTATCAATTTCATGCTAGCTTACATAAAAGTGTGTCTCACTATATTGTTCGCGATTTAGTTTTGGTGCATCTCGTCCCTGAACGGATGCCTTCGGGCACTATAGAAAGTTGGCGAGTTGGCGAGCTGGACCTTTTTCGGATATTAAAGAAATTAGGAGAATACGCATATCATTTGAAGTTTTCAACTGATTGGGGTATTAAGCCTATTTTTAATGTTTCTGATTTAACGTCATATGTTTCTCCACCACTTGAATTATCTGCCTGTCCATTTGGGTCCACTATGTTTTATTATGGTTTGGGTAGTGATCTTGTGCATGGATCGCTCTCTTCATCAGTCTTCACTGGAGGTACGTTTATTGTTGATGTAGAAACTTGTTTTCCTTTATTACATTATGCTTTTCCAAGGTTCCCCGAGACCACATTTTTGCATGACAGGATACTCCAGGTTGAAGTGCTCTCCTCTATATATGGTGATGTTTGCCACTACTTGATTTGATGGCGTGATCGGCCAGCCTCCGATGACTCTTGGTTTCTTGGATCGGAGGTGGCCCTTTTGGATGTTGCTCTCTCGCGCTTGTACATTCAGACCAATTCATCGGTGATGAGTACTTTTGAGCGGGGGAGGATTGATAGAGACGATGGCCCTCAACATGTAGAAGACGGTGACAGCGTGCTTATGGAAGAACTTTCTCTGCCTCCAAATAAAGACTTCCGGCACTGTGATGACCATGTGGAGCGTCGCCATAATATCTTCCATAGGCGCAAACAAATTTATTAATAATTATTAATAATTTATTAGTAATTATTAAATCATTTTTTTTGTTTTATTTGCAATGTTTATTTAATTTTCATGTAATGCTTAAAACCATGGTTATGTTTTATTTTTTTCTTTTTGGGCTGCATGTAACCAACTATCATGATGTAAGCCTATATATAGACATGTATTGTTTCATAATTAAGTAGAGATGAAAAGAAATTAAAAACCCTAAATTCAAGAGTAAATTTTCCCTCCTGCACCTATCTTCCCTCTCCAAAATTTCGTCCACCTTAGGTCTCTTCCCCCCTCTTGGCCGCCGGCCAACCTTCTCCCTCCCTCCTCTAGTTCCCCCCTCCCTCTTCCTCCTTTGTTATTCTCAGCCTCCTCTCCTCCTATACTCCTTCCTCAAGTGCACCACCAAACAGCCCCTCCCCTTCTCCACTAAACCCGACCACCACACCCCTTAGAGATTTTTACGAAAGCCTTTTTCCTTCCTAGCCGCCAACTATTCCTCCTCACCCTAGCCACCTCCTTCCCTATTTCCCTCACCAAACCCTCCAGCCTCACCCCTCCTCCTAGCTGACCACCCTCAAGCTTTCCTCTCTCCTACCCGAGCTCTTTCCTCTTCCACAAAACCAGCCAGCCACCCCCTACTTCCACAATCTGACTACCCATAGCCACCATCTTTTCTCTCTCGACCATTCTCTATATATCCGGCCACCTTTTCTCTTTCCAAAAAAAATCAACCAATAGCAACCCTATTCAAGGCCGGCCATCCTTCAAATTTGGGGTGAACATCGTCCAAAGCATGAAGCGACGAAGGCGGACAAGTCTTCATCTTCAACCGGCACGACTCCGGCGGAAACGTTTAAGAGCGATCCAAGAAAGATAAAGTCGGAATCACCCATTCTGATTGGGTAACAAAATATTTCTACTCTATGTGTGTTTCCCTCTAGTTTAATTCTTGTGGTGGAATTCTTATCGTTAAGTTTTGATAACATTGAATTTTCGTGGATTTCTTTCGATTGACTTTTGTGGTTCATATTATTTCATTTAAGTTCGAGAGGGTTTTAGCGAGCCCCATTTTTCTTTTGTTAGGAGAGATCTACCATTACCGAATCATTTTTTTTGGTAGATCTCTTTTGGTAAAACCTTCGCTCGATCGGACCGGGTTGGTCCTTTTAGCCGGAAATAATATTGGACTATCGCCTCTATTCGATCCAAATCGGTTTGGCTACTCATACGCTAGCATATGATTGATAGAATTAATTAACGTGGTGTTGCGTAGAACAGTTGTGTGAGTATAGGATTGGATTGTAGAGAGGTATACATGCTAGTCCGTAGATCTATTTATTGTCAAACGTGTAAGCCTGCATCAGGTACTGAGTTATAGGAGTGTTGCATCACTCTTAGAGTAGGGCTGTGAGCCTAAAACTATTGGGTTGTAGAGCCTGAGTTATAGGCCTTAGAAATAAGGCATGGGTAGGTGATCAGTGGATCACTAAGCTGTAGGAGCTCTACAGGGCTCTGAGGTAGGAACCCTTTTGGTTCTGAGTTTGGATTCTATGAAGAATTTGAGTGTAAGGCTGAGGGCCTGAGGTGTAAGCTCATTGGAGCATTTTGGAGAAGTGCTTAGTCTAACAAGACAGTTGGATAGGTGGGAGTGAAAGTGGATGTACCCAGTTGGGGAACCACTATAAATATCTGTGTGCTTTGTTGTGTTGTTTTCTTTATGCAGGGTAAATCATCTTGAAAGCAGAATTTAATCAACCACTCAAGCAACAAACTAAAAGAAAAGAAAAGAATTAATAAAGAGACCAATAACCTATTCACCCCCCCCCCCTCTAGGTTATTTAGTTATCCTTGAAATTCATGACTTTCACAAAGTCTCAGTCAGGATTTGTGTTTTGCCTAAATAGAGGAGTTGTTAGCTGGAAGAGTTCCAAGCAGGAGACAGTTATTGATTCTATGACAGAGGCCGAGTATATCACCGCTGCTAATGCGGTGAAGGAGGCTTGATCGATTAGGAAATTCATCAACGAGCTAGATATAGTTCCTAGCATTGTTGATCATGTAGTTCTCTACTGTTATAACAACGGTGCAATTGCACTTGTTTCGAAACCTAGATCTTATCAGCGCTCCAAGCACATAATTTGGTGGTTCCATATTATTCGAGAGATTGCCGATCGAGGAGATGTGAGCATTTGTAGGGTGTCGACTGAAAAAATATAGCTGATGAACTAACAAAGCCTCTAGCACAGAGAAAGCATGATGATAAAAATAGATCTATGGGTATATAATACATTAATGATCAGCCCCTGGAGGGAGTCTTATGGACTATATGTTTGTCAGTTGTAATAATTCATTTGATGAATAGAGTACTATACATTTCATTTTATATTTATGGCAAGTTCTTTTATTGCGTAAATTTATTTCTAATATGATAGATTAATTTAACGTAATAAATGCCCTTAGAATTTTTGCTTCCATAGGATTCAAGTTGATGACTTGAATGTGAGAGTCTATATTCTTAGAAGCTTCATTATTAAATGGTCCCTGGTCGGTGTATCATCTTAGAAGCTAAGGGTGATGATGATACATTAAGACTATCATGTGCGTTGATTTATGATCGGTTCTCATAGGTTATAATATTGTGATATCATGTCATCACATGGATACTTGTTAGTGAACAAGTTGTACTGGACAAACCCACCATGAGAATACTTTGTGGATTGTTATATGAATGTGTCACAAGTATGGCTCAAGTGGCAATGGTGTTTGTGGTTCTTTGACCTGAAGTCACAATATTCATCAAGTGAGGAAGAACGTAATTTGATGTCATCAAAATTCTTCCTTGAGAAAGGTTGATGATAAAGGTGGTTATTGGGTACATTATGAATCATTTGGGTGTTTGTGTGTCGACAGAAATCAGATTTTTCCTCCTATATGATAGGAGTTGCATCCTTGGGCCTCCTTGATAGAATAGAACTGAGAAATGTGTGGCTATGCTTCGATGAGTCAATATATGATATTGGGCTCACCAATTTCTGGAAGTCCATTCTAGATCAAGAAACTTGGATTGAACAATCATGAGGGTGACACGGTCTATACCTTTAGTTCTATCCGGATATAAGGGACAAAGGGACGAGACAACACTACGCCATTGGTCACAATGGCTTTTGAGTTTTAAACTCTAATTGCTTGGGGAGAAATGATGCATTGCTAGATGTCACTCATTGTTTGTGAAGCTTTTGTTTGATACTTTCAAGATCAAGTGGGAGACTATTGGTGTTATCATGGTAATCTTGAAGTGATCAAACATGTAGTCTCGCTGCTAATGCAATATGAGCCTATGGGGTGGCACATAAGAGCATTGGAGAAGTTGGAAAGGTTTGTGTTGGCCTTGCTCATATGTGATATGAGTGAAGGACTATGCTTATGACAATCTAGATCTGAAGGTTTTTCATTCTGGGACTTATATTATAAATATAGATCATTAAGTAAGTGGTCGGAAGACCCAAAGGGAAATTCGTCAAGTATAGTCTTGAGGTTTCAACGAATAGGTTTGAATTCATCGAGTATCATCATAACATCTCAATGAATCTGTCTTGGATTCGTCAAGTATCGTGCAGACAATTTCGACGAATTAGACTTTGATTTGTCGAATTTTTCCTTGATGATTGAACGACTTGTTGTGTCTGGATTTGTCAGATATTTACGTGTTATTTCGAAGAATAGCCTTTCGAATCGTCGAATATCAACATATAGTCTCGATGAATCCTGAATACTCCGGTTTGATTCGTTTAAGTCCGGTTCATCGTGTTCTACGGGTATCGATTGGTTCAGCATTCTGTATATATACGATATAAACAGTAAACTGATATGTATGCTCATTCTTCTGACCTAATTGGTTTTAAGATTTTAGAGGGCGGCGACTTCCCCGACGGAACTATTCCGCACCGAAGAAGTCGTAGCTAACGATCCATCACACTGAAAACTGAATTTTCTGTAGTCGCCAGGAAAGTGTTTCCTTTGTCTTCGACTTCGTCGTTATCGCCTCTCCTTTAACGGTTCTAGCAAATCATGGAGACATTGAGGGCATACCTTATTTGTAACGACTCCACCCGTTAAATAACATAACATAGAAGGTCCGGCCGGGGCCCCCACACTATATGCTACAAACAGACGGTGAGGTCATAGGATAATAACATCATCACATCCTAACACAGAGCATTCTAGCGGAATAGATACACAAGTAGCTGAACTCATAGCAGGAATATCCACTAGATAAATATAAACCAACGTTATATACAACCACTCAAACAAGGGCATAACAAATACTTTAGTTTGGCCTTAAGGCCTTACAGTTCCTCTTTAAAATGTATGGATTACAGACATCGGCGCGCAGGCCGACCATACATGAATAACAAAACTACAAAAGCTAGCCTTCAAGGGCTAGTAGCAACAGCAAGAGCGGCAGCAGCAGCAGCAACAGCAGCAGCAGGGCATCAACCCTTCATTTTCTGCTCGGCTCTCCAGCACCTGCACAGGGACAATCCACCCAGAAGGTAGCAAACAAGGCAACGGTTAGCATTTCGCTGACCAATTTATAACAATCCTACCCCTTTCCCGGGGCAGAGGCATTCCTTCCCTGCAGAGAAATACAACAATTGACAGATCATATATATATTTTGCTCTCATGCACAAGCAATCCATCACAACTGTCGGCCACCCGGCCCGACGTTCTGTGCTCTCAGGCACACTTTTGGTTACACCGGCGAATCGAGATCAACACCATTGAGCATTCAGTCTTACTGGCGCGCAGGCCTAAGACTCTCATTATGCTACTGACGAAAGCCCAAAGCCTTGGCACTTCCTTGTACAGTCAACATAACGCAAGTATAGAACCGCCATCCCCACCCCCCCCCCCCCCCCGTTGCTCAAGTCACCTTGCCCTCACCAAGCACATCGTACTTGCGGCTATGATAAAAGGCGCGGGTCAGCTTCACCTTTCCTGTTCGGCACGAGCCCTTCTAGAGCTCGCAGCTCCCAATTTCCATAACGTCTGCCAAGGAATGGCGTCACAATAGCCACACTGTCCAACTAGGACTGGCTTCATCGTCCAGCAAGGACTGGATACATCGTAGCCACAGCACAACCAGCACAAGGGTATTTTCCTGGAGTTTCGCATTCCAGTACTTCCTGCTACTCCCCTTCACATGCATAACCCAACGACCCCACAAACTACACGATTATACACGGAGTCTACTCCGGTGTGTAAATGCAACATCACCAATCCAGACCAATATGTCCAGATGGGCTTCACACAGCATGTTTATCCCGTACTACACTTTTCCGGGCCTATATACAGACTTAAGCTGGGGATAACAACTATCACCCACTGGAATTACTCACTTTTTCTACCTTTTGGTGGAGAGGATTCCTTACTCATATATAAAGGAAGACTTCACATGTCCAAGAAGGAAGATCGTTACCCTTGACGATCTCTTGGGAGCCATCGAAAATCTGGCCGGTTGGAAAGCACCGCAGCAGCTTTGCCTCCACTAAACTAGCCTCGAATCGCGAATCGGACCGCGGGAGCACCACCAAAGCCTTTCTCTTCTCCTCCTTCTCCTTCCTCTAAGCTCTCTCTCTCTTTTTCTCTCTTGATAAGAATGAGAGAAGAAGCTACTACTCAGTCTTATCACTAGAGGAAAAGACTAGGGCCATTGGATCCAAATAAAAATAATTGGATGGCCAAGATCTGCCCAGAATTCCATTTTTGACTTTACATGGCCTGTGATACGCCCGTGTCCCAGGCCGTGTCCCCCAAGCAGTGTACGAACCGACTCAAAATGAACCAGAACACGGGCTCCACACGCTCGTGTCAGAGGGCAGACACGCCAGTGTCAACTTTGACACGGCCGTGTGACTGGCCGTGTCACATGTTGTAACACGAGCACAAATCACCCGAATAGGACACGGCTAAGGCACACGACCGTGTCCCTGGCCGTGTATCCAACACGCCCCTGTGACACGCCCGTATCACAGGTCGTGTTCCACACTCAACGCCACTCAACGCCATTTCTCTCAGCGCCACTCAACGCCATCAATTTTCTCCCGAGCAGGACACGTCCTGGGACACGCCCGTGTCCCAGGCCGTGTCGCCTCTCGACTATCAGTTCTCGAGTACTCGAGTCGACGCCTCGAGAGAAGGACACGCCCTGGGACACGCCCATGTCCCAGGCCGTGTGCTTGGACATGCCCTGGGACACGCCCGTGTCCCAGGCAGTGTCACCCAGCCTAACTCCATCTTAAGATTTTGGGGTGTTACAATCCTCCCCCCTTAAGATAAATTTCATCCCGAAATTTGTACTCAGCAAATAAACAGGAATCCCAAAGCTATAACATTAAAAGAGTTGTTATAACAAAATGTACACGGTCAACAGTTTATACAAAAAGTTTGGGAAACTCAGCTCGCATAGTCTGCTCACGCTCCCATGTTAGCTCCTCTTGGCCACAATTGTCCAATCGGACTTTGACCATCCCGATTATCTTGTTCCGCAACTGTTTCTCAGCTCAATCCTCGATCCGAATGGGTCGAACCTTCGTCATTAGCCCATACTCGACCGGTACACGATCATTCACAACAATATGCGCTGGTTCCTTGACGACTTTGCGAAGTATTGAGATGTGGAAGACATCATGCAATCCACTCAACTCTGCTGAAAGCGATAGCCGATAAGCAGCTTCCCCGACTCGCTCCACTACTTCAAATGGACCAAGGTATCTGGGACTTAACTTTTTCAACCGCTGAATCTGAGATACGCCTGTGAAGGGTTTGATCTTCAAATAGACCCAGTCACCCACCGCGAATTCCACGTTACGATGATTGGCATTGTAGTACTTTGCATGTTGATCCTGGGCTATCAATAGCCTCTCCCGAATAGAGAGTATAATCGAGGTAGCTTCTTCGACTTCCTTTCGCCCATGCAGCTTGGATTCGCCTACCTCCGCCCAAGCTAATGGTGTACGACATTTACGACCATATAGAGCCTCAAACGGTGTCATACTGATGCTCTCTTGGTGGCTGTTATTATATGCAAATTCAACCAGTAAATGTACTCTTCTTATTTCTTACCAAAATCTAGGGCGCACATACGAAGCATATCTTCCATCATCCTGTTGGTTCGCTCAGTCTGGCCATCCGTCTGGGGGTGAAAGGCCGTACTGAATGCTAATTTTGTACCCAACATTTGATGAATTAACCTCCAAACAGTTGAGGTGAATCGCCCATCACGATCACTTACAATACTCCGAGGAACACCATGCAGTCGAATAATCTGTTCCATATAGAGTTTAGCCAAGGTTTCCCCTGAATCATCTCTCTTGTTTGGAAGGATGTGAGCCACTTTTGTCAACCGGTCTACAATCATCCAAATAGATTCATGACCGCAATGAGATCTCGGCAATCCGTGCACGAAATCCATTGTAATATCATCAAACTTCCACTCCAGAATCGGTAACGACTTCAGGACACCACCAGGCTTTTGGCATTCCGCTTTTACCAAAGCATAAGTGTGGCATTCTGCCACATAACGTGCTATGTCTTTCTTTAGTCCAGGCCACCAGAACAACTTTTTCATGTCTCTATACATTTTTGTGCTCCCAGGGTGAATTGAGTACTTGGCAAAATGCGCTTCGTACATCAACTCTTCTCTAAACTTCCACGAACTTGGGACGCACAATCGACCATCTTTTCGCAATAACCCATCATCCTAGGAGAATTGATCACCAGGACCATCCTTTGCATAGCGTTGGAGACTTTCATCAAGCTCCGTTGCTCGCCGAACTCTATCCGCAAGGTCATATTTTACCTCCGTCCAGTTCAAGCATGAGTCGGTCGTAGCATCCTTATCAACACAAGATATCTCTAACGCTTCCATCTCCTGGATTAGTCGCACCTCATGCCTCTGCAACCAGTTTGCCCGTACTGGCGTCCTACGACTCAAAGCATCAGCGACCACATTTACCTTCTCGGGAGTATAGTGAATTTCGAAAGTGTAGTCCCCAAGGAACTTCATACACCTCCGTTATAGTATATTCAGATCCTTTTGATCTAACAAATACTTTAGGCTCTTGTGATCTGTATAGATATCTTCTTTAACGCAATAAAGATAGTGCCGCCACAACTTTAGCGCAAAGATTACCGCCGCCAACTCTAAATCGTGGACGGGGTAGTTTCATTCATGCACCGTTAGTTGGCGTGAGCTATAAGCAATCACTTTACCAAATTGCAGAAGAACGCAACCTAAGCCGCTCCCTGACGCATCACTGTAGATCTCATAGCCGTCTGTACCACATGGCGATGTCAACACTGGCGTCGTGGTCAAATGACTCTTCAGCTCTTCAAAAGCTCGCGCACACTTCGGTGTCCAAACGAACTTCTGATCTTTTCTCGTCAACGTTGTCAGAGGTAAAGCAATCCGTGAGAAGTTTTCTACAAACCGTCTATAGTAGCCTGCCAGGACAAGAAAGCTCTTGACTTCGGCCACCGAAGACATCACTGGCCAATCTCGTATGGCACTTATCTTTGCTAGATCTACCGCTATGCCCTCTCCACTTACCACATGGCCCAGAAAAGCCACTGACGAGAGCCAGAACTTTGAGAACTTGGCATACAGCTTATTCCTCCACAGGGTATATGCAACACCAACCGCAAATGGTTTGCATGATCATCTCCCAACTGAGAGTGCACAAGAATATTATCAATGAACACAATTACGAATAAATCCACGTACACTCCAAACATCCGGTGTATTAGATCCATGAATACCGAAGGCGCATTATATAAGCCAAACAACATCACCGTGAATTCATAATGACCATAGCGTGTCCCAGCCGCTGTCTTGGGACTATCGCCTTCCTGAATCTGCAATTGATAATAACCTTATTTCAAATCAAACTTTGAATAGACGGTTGACCCCGCTAGCTGATCAAATAGGTCATCGATCCGTGGAATCGGATATTTGTTCTTTTCCGTCAGCTTATTCAATTCTCGGTAGTCAATACACAAACGCAAACTACCGTCTTTCTTTTTCACAAATAGAACAGGTACGCTCCAAGATTACATACTTGGTCGTATGTATCCCTGCTTTAATAATTCTTGCAATTGGACTTTCAGCTCAGCCATTTCCTTTGGCGCAACGCGATATGGTGAGCGGGCCACAGGTTTTGCACCTGGCACCAACTCAATCGCGAAGTCAATCTCCCGCTTGGGCGGTAACCCAGAAAGATCCTTAGGAAACACATCTACAAACTCAGACACAATCGGAACTTCACTTACACTGGCCTTTGGCTCAACAGCCTGAATAAGCGTGAAAAATAACTTCGCGCCCTTTCGAACAGCACTGACGACTTGGAGTGCGGACAACAAGGTCCCGCCTACTCCTCGCATACTAGAGAACTTCGTCTCAAGTTCGGTATTCTGTCCCAGTGTGATCTCCTTGGAAGTGCAATCAATCAAGGCATGCTGCTCCGAGAGCCAGTCCATGCCAAAGATCACATCAAACTCCGATAGTGGCAGCACAGATACTCTCAATCCGAAATCTGGATTTCCTATATGCACGTCCACATCACAAGTCTTATCCGCAAGCATAATACACCCATTCGGTAGTAGTACCTTTACACCATCTGTCGTCACATGACGGGTACTCCAACTCGAGTTACAAAGTCCTTAGACAGAAAAGAATGCGAAGCACCTGTATCAAACAGGGCTCTCGCCGGATTGTTCCAAATCAGGACAATGCCTGCAACACACACATCATGCACAAGCTACATACAAAATATGCAATCAATACCACAAGCATTAACTTAACTCGTACCTATGACGACGTAACTTTGCTTAATAGCCTCCTGTTGGCCAAAATTGTAGACTCTGGGCTGCACCTGCGATGCAGAGGAATAAACCACTGCTTTGCCCTTCTGATCATAAGACGCACGCGTCTTCTTTTCTCCTTTGGTTTGAGCAAACCGACAATAACGGGCTAAATGCCCCACTTTGCCAAAGATAAAGCATGCACGAGACTCCGGCCTCGACGTTGCTCCTGATGTAACCGTCCCAGAAGTTTGCCCCAATGGCTTGGACCTCTTGCCCAACTTCTTTTGGTAGTACGAATTGCCCGAGCGGGGTGCTTTGAACTCGGGCTTTTCTGCAGCCAAGTCCTTCCTGCCTTGCACCCGCTTCATATCCTTTTCCAGCGCACCCGCCGTAACAACCAAAGCCTGAAATCCCTGGTTCACTGAACTAGAAAGCAGAAACCTCAACTCGTCCCGTAATCCTTCATAGAGCCTATTTGTTTTTCTTTGTTCATCGGCGAAGATTCTTCCGGCATACCGTCCCAATCTTGTAAATTCATGTAGGTATGCATCAACGCTATTTTCTCCTTGCGTTAGCCGCTGGAACTCATTCTCCATCGCAATGCGTTGTGCCGCTGGGAGATGTTTAGCCAAAAACATACGAGAGAACTCCTCAATCGATATTTGAGTCAATTACCTGCCCGCCAAATGGTGTAACTCAACCTCGTCCCACCATAACCTCGCCTCTCCTTCTAACAAGAAGGTGGCCAAAGTGACCTTTTGAGTTTCATCCGTCCTGATCGCCATCAAAGTACGTTTGACTCGCGATAACCAGTCATCTGCCTGCATTGAGGATCCCAGTCCCGTGAACGTAGGCGGATTGAAGCTCATGAATTGCTTCAATTGTCGTTCAGCTGCTTGCGGATCCACAGCCTCAACCAGTTCGAGTCGGACACCAACACGATCTGGCACCACTGCCGGCAGCGCCTGCCCGGTCGGCCGAATCATCGCAAATAGAGCTTCAACAACTAATCGAACAGTTTCCGTAGAGGGAGGAGGTGTTGGCACCTCAGCTGGTGCCGCACTCTCATCAGAGCACTGGGGCTCAGATTGCCCAACACCACTACGAGTCACCTATGGGTGGACAAGACACACATTAGCGACAATACGCAAGCAATAAAAACAAAGTAGGAACGCACAGATTCCTCAAACAAGTGTATTTGCATTTATTAATGGATATTCCAGAGTTTACTAGCGTTACAGCGGTTTGCACAGACACGTGCTCGCCACCCCACAAAAAAATTCGACCATGAATTAGAAAGAGGAAGACCGAGACAAGCTGATACCAAAATGTAACGGCTCCACCCGTTAAATAACATATAATAGAAGGTCCAGCCGGGGCCCCATACTATATGCTACAAACAGACGGTGAAGTCACAGGATAACACCATCATCACATCCTAACACAGAGCATGCTAGCGGAATAGATACACAAGTAGCTGAACTCATAGCAGGAATATCCACTTGATATATATAAACCAACGTTATATATAACCACTCAAACGAGGGCATAGCAAATACTATAGTTTGGTTTTAAGGCCTTACAGTTCCTCTTTAAATAGTATGGATTACAGACATCGGCGCGCAGGCCGGCCATACATGAATAATAGAAACTACAAAAGCTTGCCTTCAAGGGCTAGTAGTAACAGCAAGAGAGGCAGCAGCAGCAGCAGCAGCAGGGAATCAGCCTTTTATTTTCCACTCGGCTCTCCAGCACCTGCACAGGGACAATCCACCCAAAAGGTGGGGCAAACAAGGCAATGGTCAGCATTTTGCTGACTAATTTATAACAATCCAACCCCTTTCCCAGGGTAGAGGAATTCCTTCCCTTCAGAGCAATACAGCAATTGACAGATCATATATATATTGTGCTCTCACGCACAAGCAATCCATCACAACCGTCGGCCACCCGGCCCGACGATCTGTGCTCTCAGGCACACTTTTGGGTACACCGGCTAACCGGGATCAACACCATTGAGCATTTAGTCTTACTGTCGTGCAGGTCTAAGACTCTCATTATGCTACTGACGAAACCCCAATGCCTTGGCACTTCCTTGTACAGTCAACATAACGCAGGAACAGATCCGCCACCCTCCGTTGCTCAAGTCGCCTTGCCCTCACCAAGCACATCGTACTTGCGGCTATGATAAAAGGAGCGGGTCGGCTTCACCTTTCCAGTTCGGCATGAGGCCTTCTAGAGCTCGCATCTCCCAATCACCATAACGTCCGCCAAGGACTGGCGTCACAATAGCCACACTGTCTAACGAGGACTGGCTTCATCGTCCAGCAAGGACTGGCTACATCGTAGCCATAACACAACCAGCACAAGGGCATTTTCCTGGACTTCCACATTCCAGTACTTCATGCTACTCCCCTTCGCAGGCACAACCCAACGACCCCACTAACTACACGAGTATACACGGAGTCTTCTCCGGTGCGTAAATGCAACATCACCAATCAAGACCAATATGTCAAGATGGGTTTCACACATCATGTCTATCCTGTACTACACTTTTTTGGGTCTATATGCAGACTCAAGCTGGGGATAGCAACTATCACCCACTGGAATTACTCACTTTTTCCACCTTTTGGTGGAGAGGATTCCTTACTCATGCATAAAAGAGGACTTCACATGTCCAAGAAGGAAGATCGTTACCCTTGACGATCTCTTGGGATCCATCGAAAATCTGGCTGGTTGGAAAGCACCGCAGCAGCTTTGCCTCCACTAAACTAGCCTCGGATCGTGAATCAGACCACGGGAGCACCACCAAAGCCTTGCTCTTCTACTCCTTCTCCTTCCTCCAAGCTCTCTCTCTTTTTCTCTCTTGATAAGAATGAGAGAAGAAGCTACTACTCAGTCTTATCACTGCAGGAAAAGACCAGGGCCATTGGATCACAATAGAAATAATTGGATGGCCAAGATCTGCCCAGAATCCCATTTTTGACTTGACACGGCCTGTGACACGCCCGTGTCCCAGGCCGTGTCCCCCAAGCGGTGTACGAACCGACTCAAAATGAACCAGGACACGGGCTCCACATGCCCGTGTTAGAGGGCAGACACGCCCGTGTCAACTTTGACACGACCGTGTGACTGGTCGTGTCACCTGTTGTAACACAAGCACAAATCACCCGAGCAGGACACGGCTAAGGCACATGCCGTGTCCCTGGCCGTGTGTCCAACACGCCCCTGTGACACGCACGTGTCACAGGCCGTGTTCCATACTCATCGCCACTCAATGCCATATCTCTCTACGCCACTCAACGCCATCGATTTTCTCCCGAGTAGGACACCCAGGGACACGCGCGTGTCCTAGGCAGTGTCGGCTCTTGACGATCAGTTCTCGAGTACTCGAGTCGATGCCTCGAGAGAAGGACATGCCCGTGTCCAAAACCGTGTGCCTGGACACGCCCTAGTACACGCCCTAGGACACACCCTAGGACAAGCTCGTGTCCCAGGCCGTGTCACCTAGCCTGACTCCATCTTAAGATTTTGGGGTGTTAAATTCTTCCAACCTAGATCTTGTGTGACAATGTCTAATGGTTCTTCGTGCTCGTGTGGACATCTGTAGAGGCATGGACATAATTCTATGCTCAGAACTCCAGCCAATAGTTTTCGTTAGACTTCTTCGGAGTACCTTGGTTGAGTAGTGACTCAATCCCGCAAAGGTATAATTTTATTTACTGTAATGGTACTTCTTGATCAATATTCATAGCAAGATATATATTTCTTTTGGGTTTTCTTGCTCCCTAATTCCGTTGTGCACAAGTGTTGTGACGTATACCAAAACCCAACAAAAAATTCTCTTGAATTTCCATTATTAGCTGTACCCGATGCTACATCGACTTCATGTAGGAGTTATGTCAATATCTTCCTTCAAAATGAAATCTCATCGACTCAACTCTATATTCATTGTTGCGTTGATATCTTATGGATGCATGCGCTGAATTCTGCCTTGAAGTAGCGTCGACTTATATTTTTTCGTTGCTCTGACTTTTAGTCGAAGTAATTTTAACTTGCAATCAATGGTGCAACGAATTCTAGTCGACGTATACTGACTTGACTTGATTTTCTTCCTTATTTCAGTGTGCCTTTCTCATACCCTTGACTGTACTGGCTTCGTAGGACATCTATGACAATATTACTCTCACTATACAACATGAGTAATAATTAGAAGTTATAAAATCACTTTATAATATAATATGTTAAGTTAAATCAAAAAGATTTTTCCCAACACTCTCTTCCGATTTAAAACCTCTTTTATTTGATAAATACCAAAAAGAGTTTGAATTTTAAGAAATTTGAACCAAAGGTTGGATTTGCTCTATCATAAACCCCGTAAACTTATAAAATCATTTTATCTTGATTTGACCTCCAATAAATTATTTGTCTTCAATAAACTCTTATTTTTATATTTAAAAATAAGATCACACTCCAAAAATCACCAAATCATGGTTGTTGGTTTAGAATGTAAAATACAAACACTTCAATGTCTTAGATTTTTTCAAGGTTTTACATAGCCTCTAGCATTATAAAATAGGATCTGGTCATTTTAAATCATTAAAATACCAGGAATACATCAAAAATTCCCAACAATCTTCTATACATGTATGTGGCCATTATAGAACTCCAGTAAAAATATAAGACATTTTGATCGGGTAATTCCACCTCTATTAATTTTTCAAGTGCCCTTGAATCACAATATAATATCCAAAAAATAGCATAAATGCTTGAAAAATTCTCATACTTCATCATAGCATGCACTTAGTAATTATAAATCAACCATAAAATATTAAGTTATTTTAATTAGAGAAATTTGCCTCTTGTAAATTTCAAAGGTGCAATCGAATACTTTAATTACTTGAAAAATATTAAATCTTAACAAAAAAATCCCAAAATATTACCGTTCATGGATGAGGGCTCTAGTTATCACCGAGAATTTTCTTAAGTTTCTATCAGCATTCTAGAATCCTTTTTATCAAGGTATTAAACATTATTTTAATTTTCAAAAAAACCAATTGATATAAAAAAATCCCTTTTTTATGAGTGGTAGCTGATATCAAGATAAACATGTTTTATATTCAAGACTTTCTCATCAGAGGTCTATATCTCTAATAAAAATTCAAAACCTTCCATTCTAATAAAAGAAATACACACCACATATGTTGATGCGCGATCTGCCACTAAGATTGAGCCGTAGATCCTACGCAATAGCCCCACAACAAATATGACGCTAATCTATTGTGGGGATAATAATAATTATATGGAGGGGTTAAGGAGATCAGGGCCATCCAATCTCCTCCTTGAGATTGGACGATACCAATAAACTACGAGGCGACAGAGGCTTGCGGCCTCTGCCTCCTCCTTCCAACCAACGACCGGCCTTTCCGCTATCCCCAAAGGACTAGCCAGGGGCCAGGGCCACCTCTTGCGGTGGTATAATGGTCTGGCACCACCGGTAGTCGTCGAACCTAGACTTACATATCCTATTATCGAATGGGTACCGCCGAAACTCCATTTTCTAGGGGTTTCGCTGCCCTGGTTCCTCCTAGAGAGGGCTCTCATGCCCCTCTATAGAGAGGAACTCCCCCTAATATCCTAAGAGGTGCTTAGCCTCACCTCTTCCCAATTATATCTCTAGATCTTCTTGAGAATGGTGGTGGCCGCGACAATGCTCTGGTGGTCAGAGTTCGCATGCAGTGCGTTCATCAAGTAGGGTGGAAGGAAAGGAGGAGGTCCCACCCATACTGAGGGCCTTTGGAGTGTCCAACAAAAAGTTTCATTAGAGGTGGTGGAAGTGGTGGAGCACGGGAGTGGTATTTTCCAGCATAGTGGGGCTATGGATTGGGGGCTTGGGATTTATTGAGGCTAAGGAAGAAGTATGATTTACCCTGAGGCCATGACTTCCCTTTTATAGAACTAAGAGGATCCACCCCTATTCCTCCTCTTGGTGGGGACAATTCTCCATTGGATAAAAAACTTTATCTTCAACCAGCATGTATGAGAAGGTGTCAATAATCCTAAAGTGAGGTACAACCATGTGTTAGTATCCCAAGGCTTAGGGCTAGGCTTAGGGAAAAGAAGGTGAGGTGGAAGCCTTTGATTGGAGTTCTCCTTCTACATAGGGTTTGATCAATTCAAGGCCAACAATTGGCATCCTCTGATTGGGTAGGACAACTATGTGTCACCATCCTAAGGCTTAGGATGGGGGTGAGCTTATTCTTGTGCTTGGAGAAGGAGAGAAATAGACGGATAAGGTGGTCTCATCTTTGGCCAAAGGACCAACTTAATCTCATGGGTTTAGCTTGAAATTAGAGCCCATTAGGACTGAGGGTGATCTAAGGTGGCACCTTGGTGAGTTGGTCTTAAGTGGGCATCCTTGAAATGGATTTCCTTAGGAAAAATTATATTTTAAAGAGCTTTGACAAAATTCAACCATGGGGTGGGTCCCCCATGTGGATCAAAGTCAAAGTAGGTCCAAGTCATCGAGTGATAGGTCAATGTTGGGGTATTGGAGTAATATTGATATGGACACGCTTTTTGATGCACCATAATGCTTGAATTAACCAAGTTGAACAAAATGACGTCAAAATCTAGCACAACAAATTCTGTTGGTCTTGTATTGACCACATGAGTCCACTGCAACTAATATAACTAAAATCTGAGCATGTATGTTTTATATATTAAAATGGTATCATCGTGATGCGCTATGATACTCAAAATGGTCATATACTTCATATGATCTCAGATAAAACAAAACGAGTTCTGTTGCATTTGTAATGACTATATGAGTCTAATATAACTAACGAATATCAAATCGAAGTACATATGCTTAATATACTAAAATGGCATTGTCGTGACATGATATAATACTAAAAATGGTCATATTCACCATATGACATCAGATCAAAGTGAAACTAGTTTTGTTGCACTCATATTGACTATACAAGTCTAATACAACTAATATAACTCAAATTATATGCTCAATATACTAAAAATGGCGTCATCATGACGCGCTATGATACACAAAATGGTCATACAATATGTCCTCGGATTGTAACAAAATGAGTTTCGTTGCACTCATATTGACTATAAGAGTCTAATGCAATTGACTTTGAACTCAATTCAAAGCATACATGCATAATATTTAAAACTAGGTCACCTCCTAGCTTTTAGGGCATCTTATAGGTGGCTGGGTTACTTTTATTTGGTTAGCTAGGATCCTAGTGACCCAATAAAAGTTGGGATGTTACAATCCAATAAAAATTAAAGGATTTTTGTCACCAAATATCTCTAAATGTAGGGGATTTTTGATAGGGTGATGTACTCGGGCGAAAAGTTATGGATACTTTTCTCTGACATGACTCTCTAGTTCCCAAGTTTATTCATCATGCTTATAATCTGAACATAATATTTTAACCATGGTTATGGTTTTATTTCACAGACTCTTGATTTTTGTGTAAACAATCTGTATGGGCTCTAACTACAGAGATCTGTTAGATAGCACAAGTACATGAGGTATATGAAGATTACTGTTCTATTGTAACCATCACTTAGCAGGTATAAAAACTCAAGTTTAGGCTTTTATTTTATATATTATTAGTATTTAAATGAGATTCAAACCTTAATGGTCAGAACAGGGTGTACTTTATGTCAAATTGACTTTTCCTTAAAGCTTTGATTTGATTGGCACAAATAGGGGTGATAAACTTTGAATTTCCATGACTTAAAACTCTCATAATGATATTCTTATTGTCTTGATGACATTTAATTTTGTCTTGATGACATTTCACTTTGTCTTGACAACACAAGTCCTTCATCACTTTTAAGAGCACTTCTGCTAAGGTCTTAGCTATCACAATGATAATACTTCTTATCAGTGATACTTAGTCTTCACTATTAACCTAAATCCCATGACGGGAGATAGTACTAGGCAATGTTAGATAGGTCATTTAGAGAACTACTCTAGGAGTAACACCCCAAGTTTCTGTAGGCAGGAAAAGAGGGTACGGCGCGGCGGTAGGCCAATACCGCGTCGCGAAAGTGCCAGGTATCGAGAGCGCTGAGTAAGGAGAGTTGAATCAACGGTTTGGTTACCATGTGGCGGTAGGCTGATACCGCATGGCGGTAGCATCGGGCATCGAGAGCATTGAGTGAGGCCAGGTGACTCAACGCCTAGTTTACCACACAGTGGTATGTTGTTATCGCGCGGTGTTAGCCAATTTATTGGCCGAGTCCTCGGGAAGTTATTGCCCGGCAGTAGTGATACTGCAGGCGGTAGCTTGATAATTTATTTGTCGAAGCTCTCGGGTTTCTACCGTGCGGCGATAGTAACTATCGCGTGGCGGTAGTAACTATCGCATGGCGGTAGAGGGAGCGGTTGTGTCGTAACCGTCCCCATCAATCGCGAGGTGCTAACATTCTATCGCGCGACGATAGCAAAGCACATGTCAGCCTGTGGTTGGAGGGTCTAGGCGATGGAACGCGAATCGAGGCTTTGATTAGCGGTACCGTGCGGCGGTAGCTAGTTACCACTAGGCGTTAGCTCTATTTATAGTGTTGGTTTTGTCGTTCTCACTTCATTCTTTTGGAATTTGAGAACCTTGGGCTGGACGTGTGGAGGAGGAGAAGCAGCGTCGGAGAGAGGAGATCTCCCCGTCGTTTGAGATTCAGAGATCGGATTTGCGATGCGAGTTTGGATCTACAGAGGCAAAGCCATTGTGGTCGTGTTCAACCGGCTAGAATGTATTCCATGGCGCCGAAGCGGACTTCTAGGGTAACGATCCTCTTCCTTGGACATGTGAAGTCCTTCTTGTTGGCATTAGACGGTAGACACTCTATGAACACGTGGAAGTGGTTCTCTCGATGGGTAAATTTGTGTATCCCCGTTAGTTTTGCATTTAGATCCGGAATCGAAGTACGGAATAGGCATGCTGTGTGAAGCCCATCCAGATAGGTTGGTTTGGATTGGTGATGTTTTTATGTTTTGTATGACGGAGAAGACTCTGTGGTTATCGCATAGATTTTGGAGTCGTGGGGTGTGCAGATGGCTGCATTGAGAGTACTGGATGTAGACTCCAGGAAAACACCCAAGTTGGGGGAAGAATCAATAATCTATCCCAACCTACTTGACGATAGTGCTACCGTCGGCGATAGCTCCGAGTGAGCGTTGTATTGTTTGTTAAGGCTTGTTTCTTGGAAACCTTTTTGCCATTTCCTGAAGCAAGTCTCTAGGAGACCTGTGGGCTATTTTTTGAGGCCTGTCTTGTGAAACTTGGGGCTCATCGGTGTCTGTCTCTCGAACACCTGGGGGATAATTTGTGGAGCGTGAGCTTGATTTGCTCAGCTTTGGTAGCCATGAGTGCTAGCCTAGGATCCTTACAGAGTTATGGATCATACGAAAAAGGGAAAGGGGATACTGACCCGTGTCAGGCTTGCGAGCCGGATGATTTGAGCACGGGATGTGGTTGAACACTACACTCCCCTATGTCAGTTTACTTAGAGTGAGTCAAAGTGTGAATTTTAAGTCACCATGACTTTATCATAGCATAGAGGCTTTGTCTATGGCTTTAGCCTTGTGAGACTGAAAGCTCAAACGTTGTTGACCATTGCAGAGAATGGTGGTACGAGCCTTGTTGTCCTGTGCACCAAGAATGTGCCCTGAGATCACGAGGCGTTAGGCTTTTGCACCAACATTTGTGGTGAATGGTGCTTAAGTTGCATGTTTGATTGCCAATATATGATTATACTAGTTCCTGCAGGGAAGGAGCACCGCCACACAGAGTGAGGGGCGGGGTCGTTATAATTTGGTAAGCTAATGCTGACCGTTGCTATTATTTTCCACCGCGCGATGGAATGTTTCGTGTAGGTGCAGCCGAGCTAAGTGGGAAATAATGGGATGGAGCCCTGGATTGCAAAGATTGCCCTTGAAAGCCAAAGCGAATTACCCATTTATTTTATTTTTCATGTGTGGTCGGCCTGCGTGTCGTTGTATGCAAGTCATTTTAATTTGAGTTGAACAATATAAGGCTTTAAGGCCATGACTATTTGTGTATTTGTTTATTCATTCCTATTTTTATGTTAATGGACATTAAGTTGTTTGGGTTCCTGTTAACATTTAAATTACTTCCGCTAAAATGCACTCTATTATAGGATTCGTGTATTTGGACTATGGTCCCAATTAGTAACTCCTTTGACTGTCCATAGTATATGGCGTCGGGCCCCGACCGGACCTTCTGTTTTATGCTATGTGACGAACAAGGATGTTATAAAGTTCGTATCAGAATCTGGTGTCGATCTTTCTTATTTTAATTAGTGGGCAAATTCTTCTAAGGGGTGGTGAGCACATGTATGTGCGTTACCGTTATAACATAAAAGAACCCATGAATGTCCACTTAGGAATGAAAATACACATGTTTGAGGAACCCGCGTGTTCCTATGATTTCTTTTTGGCAATTGGTTGTCACCTAATTGAGTATTTCACGATTATAGGTGACGAGGAGTAGTGCAGAGAAGTCATAACATCATCACTCTGCGGAGAGTTGTGCTCCCAATAAAGCTCCTGCAACCCCTCCTTCTGCTGAAACCATTCGTACGGTAACTGAAGTAGTGTTAGCTATGATAAATGCCCAACCACGGAGGCAAGTGCAACCTCCTAGTCTTGGTTTGGGTCATGTATTGCTTGGCATAGAGGAACCTATATTGGCAGAACAAATAGCGGCAGAGCCCATAGTGCAGAGGAGAGCAACTAAGAAATAGCTAAAGCGCGTGATGATCTTTAATCCGCCAGTGTTTTGGGGTACTGTGACCCCAACACAATCTAAGGACTGGCTTTCCAGAGTTAAGAGAGTCATGTCTGCAAAAGAGAGTGAGCAGTGGAAGAAGGTCATGATAGCCACTTTCCTTTTGTATAGTGAAGCAAGATTATGGTGGGAGGAGTTAGAGCTACATCACTTCACTAGGAGGCAAATCTCTAATGTCTCGATGGAGGAGTTCTAAATACTATTTGTGGCACGGTTTATCCCGTCAACACAAAAAATAGCTATGGTGAATCAGTTCCAGGGACTGACTCAGGGTGATAGTGGTGTGGACGACTACCTTCATGTGTTCACGAGATTAGGGCGTTATGCTGGCTCTACTTTAACTAATGAGGAGCATAAGACCAACCGGTTCTACGAAGGACTGCATGACGATCTGAGGTTTCTACTCTCAATTCCTATGACACATGGCTTTCTTGTCTTGGTCAATACAACTCGATCTCTAGAGAAGGATCAAAAGTTTGTTTGGTTGTCAGCGTGCGTGCAAGCTTTTGAAGAATTGAAATGTCATCTGACCACGATGCATATTCAATGCTCGTCATATGGTACAGGAAGGCTTTGAGATCTTCAGCGACGCTTTAGGCAGCGGCTTAGGCTATGTTCTGCTATAGCATGGGAGAGTAATAGATTATGGTCTGTGCTAGTTGAAGGTGTATGAGAGGAATCATCTTGTCCATGACTTATGATTGGCGGCTGTGATATTCACGCTAGAAGTCTTGTAGGCACTACCTGTATGGAGTGAAGGTCGACATTTACATAGACCATAAGAGTTTGAAGTATCTGTTTGATTAGAAGGACTTAAATATGTGTCAGTGAAGGTGGATGGAGTTCCTTGGTGACTACACCTTCAAGATACATTATGTCCCTGAAAAAGGTAATGCAGTTTCAGATGTGTTAAGTCCTAGAGCTCCCGCATAGGCCAATTGGTTATTGATGCATGACGAACGTCTCATTCGAGATTTGGAGGCCTTAGAGATCTCTTATGTTGATAGGAGGTTTAGTGTTGAAGCACGTTATAGTTGGATAGAGGTATAGTATTACCTTGCCGATCGAATTCGACAGGCTTTGGATTTGGATGACAATATGAAACGCTTCATGGCTGAGTCTTTGGAAGGGTCAAATTCCCAGTTTACTGTTGATAATGGGCAGTTGTGGAAGAATAATCGTGTGTGCATCCCAAAGGTGGGTAAAATATGTGATGAATTAATGTACGAGGCCCATTATACTAAGTACTCGATTCACCCAGGGAGCACGCAGATGTATAAAGACATGAAAAAGCTATTATGGTGGTCGGGCCTGAAGAAGGACATAACATTATATGTAGCAAGGTGTCAGACTTGTGCCTTGGTGAAGGCCGAATGTCAGAAGCCTAGTGGATTCTTGAAGTCTTTTCCTATACCGAAATGGATGTTCGATGACATATCCTTGTATTTTGTGCATGGTTTGTCGAGATCGAAGAAGGGAAATGATGTCATCTGAGTGATTGTTGACTGTTTGACGAAAGTGTCACACTTCATCCCGAATAGGAAGGATGATTTGATAGAGAAACATGCAAAATTATATGTGGATAATATTGTATGATTGTATGGTGTGCCCCATAGCATTGTGAGTGACCGAGATGGCACTTCATTTCTAATGACTGGAGGCTGGTACATCAACTGTCGGGTACCAAACTAAAATTTAGTACGGCTTTTCATTCACAGATAGATGTTCAGACCGAGAGGGTAAATAGGATGATGGAGGACATGCTTCATATGTGCGTCAAAAATTTCCGAAAAAAGTGGGAGGATAACTTGTATATGAACGAATTTGGTTACAACAATAGCTACCAGGTAAGCATTCAAATGGCGCCCTTCGAGTCCCTATATGGTAGAAAGTGTCGTACTCTGTTGTCTTGGTTGGAGACGGGCTAGTCAAAGTTGTATAAGCGGAAGGAAGTTGAGAATGTGACTTGTATTGTTCGGACAAACAAGGAGCGGTTGTTGATAGCGCAGGATAGACAGGCTAAATATTACAATGCCAAGCACAGGAATGTTGAGTTTGTCATGGGAGATTTGGTTTGCCTAAAGATCAAACCGTTCAAGGGTGTGTCAAGGATTCGATGGCTGAAAAAAGCAAAGTCCGAGATACCTTGGGTCGTTTGAGGTTTTGGAGCGCATTGGTGAAGACACCTATCGATTAAAGCTTTCAACGGAGCTTAATGGTCTGCATGACGTAGTCCACATTTCTGCATTGCGGAAGGCGGTGCAAGAGCCTATGCAGGTGGTTGCAGCGGATCAGTTACCGATTGATGGTGGGTAGACAATGAATATCAAGCCCATTCATATTCAAGACTCGAAATTCAAGCAACTTCAGAATAAGTCTATCAGGATGGTCAAGGTCCGTTGGGACAACTATGGCCGAGAGGAGCTGTCATGGGAAAAAGAACAAACCATGAAGGTGGAGTTCCCCGAGCTTTTCAATTGAGGTAGACTTTCGTAGTATTGATGCTCTTCCATTATCCTACAAAGTGTAATTTCAGGACATTCTTTGAGTGGGGGAGATTTGTAACACCCCAAGTTTCTTTAGGCAGGAAAAGAGGGTACCGCGTGGTGGTAGGCCAATACTGCATTGCGGTAATGCCAGGCATCGAGAGAGCCGAGTAAGGCGAGTTGACTCAATGCTTTGGATACCATGCGGCGCTAGGCTGATTCCAAGTGGCGGTAGAGTTAGGCGTTGAGAGCGTTGAGTGAGGCGAGGTAACTTAACGCCTAGTCTATCACGTGGCGATATGTATTTATCGCGCGGCGTTAGCCAATTTATTGGTTGAGTCCTCGGGAAGTTATCACCCGGAAGTAGTGATATCGCAGGCAGTAGCATAACAAATTATTTGTCGAAGCTCTTGGGTTTCTACCGTATGGCAGTAGTAACAATAACATGGTAGTAGCGGGAGCGGTCATGTCATAACTGTCCCTAGGTACCGCGAGGCGCTAGCATCATATCGCGCGGCGATAGAGAAGCTGTAACGACATTGCCACATGTCAGCCTGTGGTTGGAAGGCCTGGGTGGTGGCACACAAATCGAGGCAGATATTAGCGGTACCACGGGAGGTAGCTAGTTACCGCGCGGTGGTAGCTCTGTTTATAGTGTTGGTTTGGCCATTTTCACTTCATTCTTTTGGAGTTTGAGAACCTTGGGCTGGATGTGTGGAGGAGGAGAAGCAATGCCGGAGAGAGGAGATCTCGCCACCGTTTGAGATTCGAAGCTCAGATTTGTGAGGCAAGTTCGGATCTACAGTAGCAAAACCATTGTGGTCGTGTTCATCCAGCTAGAATCTCTTCCATGGCGCTGAAGTGAACTTCTTGGGTAACGATCCTCCTCATTGGACATGTGAAGTCTTTCTTTTTGGCATTAGAGGGTAGACACTCCCTGAACACGTGGAAGTGGTTCTCCCGACGGGTATATCCATGTATCCCCATTAGTTTTGCATTTAGATCCGAAATCGAAGTACAAAATAGGCATGATGTGTGAAGCCCATCTGAACAGGTTGGTTTGGATTGGTTATGTTTGTATACTGGAGAAGACTCTGTGGTTATCGCATAGATTTCGGAGTCGCGAGGTGTACAGATGGCTGCATTGAGAGTACTGGATGTAGACTCAAGGAAAACACCCGAGTTGGGCTAAAAGTCGATAGTCTATCTCCCTAGCACGCGACGAAAGCACTACCGCCGGCGATAGCTCCCAGTGAGCGTTGTATTGTTTGTTTAGGCTAGTTTCTTTGAAACCTTGTGGCCGTTTACTGAAGCCTGTCTCTAGGAGACCTGTGGGCTATTTTGTGAGGCCTGTCTTGTGAGAACTGGGGGTCGTGGGTGCCTTTCTCTCGAGGACTTGGGGGCCAATTTGTTGATTGTGAGCTTAATTTGCTAATCTTTGGTAGCTATGAGTGTTATCCTAGGATCCTTACAGATTTATGGATCATACGAAAAAGGAAAAGGGGATGTTGACCCGCATCAGGCATGCGAGCCAGACGATTTGAGCACGGGATGTGGCTAAACTATACCCTCCCCTATGTAGGTCGACTTGGAGTGAGTCAAAGTGTGAATTTTAAGTCACCATGACTTTGTCGTAGCTTTGGACTGCGAGCGCGGGATGTGGCTTTGGCCCTGTGAGACTGATAGATCAAACATTATTGACCGTCACAGAGAACGGTTGTGCGACCCTTGTGGTCATGTGCACCAAGAATGTGCCCTGAGAGCACGGGGCATTGGGCGTTTGTGCCAACATCTGTGACGAATGGTGCTTAAGTTGCACGTTTTTATTGCCAATATATGATTATACTAATGTCTGCAGGGAAGGAGCCTGTAGTCATGATGATATTTCAACTTGCTAATATATGAATATAAGAACTTGGTGAAAATTTTTGCACCAACATTCCCGATGATAATTTGTCTCATCACGATGACATTTCAACTTGTTTTGATAATAATTGATTTATAGTAGTTTTCATCTTCAGTGAGAGCATTCTAAATGATATTCTCTATCACAACTATATTTACTTTATGTGAGACCTTCACAATGAAGGAGGTTAGTCATCACATCGATGTTTATATACTTAAAATCTATCATAAATATATTTGCATGACTGATCCTTGTCAAAATAATATCATCGTGAACTGCATATTATCACAACGATATTCATGAGTTTGAACTGCTTTTCCTTATCAGGATCGTAAGACCGACATTGAGTGTCTTCACAATTATATTAGTCTTGTCTCAACAATATTCCTATCTTATCACAATGATATTATACTTAGCATATTTCTTTGAATTAGATAAGTATCCCTTTAACATATTATGATTTTTTGGCTTTTTGAGAATGATTTATATGGTTATATAATAACCCTACACATACCAAACCAGATGACCATCAAATACAAAATTATTTATCATTGACTTGAGGACTTCTTCAAATCAGGAATATTGTGGGAAAGGTTCCCAACACACAGCTAGCCTTGAGCAGATAAGGAAGGTGGTGGCTCTTTCCTTGCAAACCTATATTACCGTGAAGCGGTAGCTGCTATCACAAGTGATAGCAACATTTTCCTTCTATGACTACCACCAAGTTACCATGTTGATCACTTAAATCACTGATATGGACTACTAGATAGCGCGGTGCATTAGTAGTAGCGCATGACGGTAATCAATAAGCCTAGTCATGTCGATTTGTCCTTCTAGTCGACAAATATTATCTCTGAAGGATCAAGCGCATACCCAACTGCACCAAAAGCCCGGACTATTGGAGAGGGCGCTACTTAATTTTTTATATAAGTAGCAGAGCGCCACGGGTCAAGTGAAGGAACGCCGGACCCAACAATCCCCCCCCCCGGCGTCCAGCACAACCCGTCGGCTTCGAGGTGGGGTTACCACATGGCCCACACGGCTCAGAGGTGGGGTTACCACATGTCCACGGTTGCCTGACCCACCGGACCCACACAGGCCCCCCAATCTTGAACCCGTGACCTCCTCTGATACCAATTGAAGGATCAAGTGCATACCCAACTGCACCAAAAGCCCGGACTGTTGGAGAGGGCGCTACTTAATTTTTTATATAAGTAGCAGAGCGCCACGGGTCAAGTGAAGGAACGCCGGACCCAACAATCTCGTTGATTCTTTTGCCAATCGACACAAGCTATCTAGTCAATCATTGCTTTTAGTAGATCTGGCTAGCACTCAATATTAGGGCTATTTCCAATGCTAACTTACACCTTTAGTCGACACATGATTTCTCATTGATGTTCTCTTTTAGGTGACATAAGCTTTCTAGTTGACTCTTCCTTTTAGTCGACTTATTAGCGGTCTGGCAGTATCCATATCGCCAATAGTAGTTGATAAGTCCAACCAACATTCTCTATCTAGTCGATGCATTCCTTCTAGTCGACATTTATAGTTAGGTTGATCTTGCATCTCGTCGGCATACTAGTGTCTAGCATTATCAGTAATATGTGGTGGTAGCTATCGTGACATGTCTAGACGATTTGATCAGTTTAGTCAATATTTTTCTTTGTCTGAACAAGTACAGTCGAAGAGTATAAACAGAGCTAGCACTCAACGGTATCTCTAATGCCAGCGGTATATAATAAGGATTGTAATTCTCATATGACTGTACATCTATAAACCTGTACACCATACCCAACACAAGTATGATCAAATACAACTTGATATTTATTATTATCAAACTTGAGAGATGCAAAATGCATATTCCAACAAATTCACCTTTTTAATACTAGCAAATTCTTTTCATGAGATATAAGTCAATAAAAATCATGGCATACGATAAACATATTAAATGAATATGTTAAACTAAAAAGATAAGCGTATAAGCATGAACTTGCTCTTCCAATTTGTTGGGTATTATTTCCGAAATAACCCTGATTTGAAGAAATCCTCCTTGAACTAAGAAGAATTGAGTTGTATTTGACATTGCTTTCAACTTATGTGCTTGCAGGACTTAATTTCCAAGCACACGCAATTGTCAGATTACAATGAGTCATGTAACACAGGACTATACAATATAATCCCTAATTATGTAGGACATGGTGTTGAATCATGTGTAATCTCTCTATTGGGGTGTACTTCCTTTTTAAGTACATAAGAATCAAGGAAAAGATGGTTGTTAAGTTTAGGAAGAATCAGAAATTTTCTTAAGTAAAATTCGTCAAGTATGCAAGTGAAGTCTTGTGTCATTTGTTGAGACATCACGTGAACATTCATGGAATTTGTCGAGTTTACTCGAGAAATTTATGATAGTTTCTCAAGTCTTCTTCAAAAATGGCTAAGTTAAATTCGTCGAGTATACACGTGAAGTCTCATGTGATTTGTCGAGATGTCACATGAATACTCATGGAATTCTTCAAATATACTCGAGTAGTCCAGTGACAGTTAACAAAAAAATTTCTTCTGGTCAAATTTTTTATTAACGCTCTATTTGGGGGGACTTATTTTCACCAGTCAAGCGGTTACAACCGCAAGAACCGGACCGTAATTAAGGTCAGCTTCATGCGGTCGTAACCGCTTGACCAGTGAACATAAGTCCCCTCAAACGGAGCCTAAGTAAAATTTGTCGAATGGTCTTGTATAATTTGTAAAGTTCTTTCGTGTAATTTGTCGAATTCTCCTGTGTAATCTATGTAATTCGTCGAGTGGTCTGGGTATGACATGAGTCATTTCGACGAATGGACTTAACATTTTTTCTTGGTTTGATTTTTTGACGGATTATGTTTAATAATGACGACCATGTACAATGCATGTGCAAGCTTGTTTTGGAAGGAGATTTCTAGCCATTGTAGATGGAATTCTATATAAATATCAAGTATTTCATTTCGACTAAAATAGATCGCTTATAATCAAAAAATTCTCTTGACCTAATCGTGAATGGCCGAACTTTTCTTTTGACCTACTATTCTCGAAAACGCAGCCCAATGACCTAGAGTTCACGATCAACCATTCTTCTCAAAGAAAAATTCAACAAGATCATTGCTTTCAAATTCTTCAAAGGTGTTCTTGATCTAGTCGAATTCAATGTTTTCAGATAAATGTTTTCAAGTGCTCCAAGTCCTCTCCTTCAACCTTATTTCAGGATCTACATTCTAAGGAGAAAGAAGATTGAATCCATTCAGATCTGAAGAAGAAGATTGTTTGCAATCTACCAAGTTGTACAAATCCATTTTTCTTATTGTAGGAAGTTCTACTTCCGAGTTTGTAGATCTATGTTTATTTGATCGAGTTATAGGAGAAGTTGTTATCTGAGTTGTAGGAGAATTTATTCTCCAAGTTGTAGAAGAGTTATCTCCAAGTTATAATAGTTGAGGCTCTGAGGTTTAAGATTATGATAATCTGAGTTTTGGTGAAGTAGCTGAGTCTAGTCCGAAGTGCTAAATATGCGAGGCGAGACAGTGGATGTACCCATTTTAGGGAACAACTATAAATCCTTGTGTCTATGTTGTGCATTTGAGTGCTTATTTTTATCAATATTTTTATTCCGCAAAAAGATGCAGAACTCACCTATTCACCCCCCCCCCCCCTCTAATTGATTTAGGTAGACAGCTAGATACTTTCAATTGGTAACGGAGGTTAATCATTAAAAGGTTAACACCTTTAACAAGATCTCATTTTATTTGTCAAAGCACATGATTTTCTGTGATGGATAGAAGCAAGGATATGTCCCCCATGAGCTGCCTATCTGTTCTAAGGAAAACTTCCGCATGTGGAAGGAATGAGTCAGGTTCTTCATAGAACTTGCTGATCCCAGAATTTTTTAGATTGTTGAAGAAGGTCCTCATGTGCCTATGATTACTTCAACCATCAACCCAACTCTGATGGTTCCTAAGAAGATGTTGGATCAAACCAAATATGAGATAGTTCTTGTCTCTCTGGAGAAGAAAGCATAGAACATTATTGCAAATGTTCAACACAATGTTGTAGAATCTAATCCACTAAAAGTTGGCCAAAGAAATGTGGACATCTCTGATTGTCCTCATAGAAGGTACGAAGGAGGTTAGGGATGACCGAAAATCCCTCCTCAATCCGGAGTATGAAGCATTTAAACAAGATAAAAGAGACTCCACAGCTGACTGCAATAAGAAGTTCTTCAGGATTATTAATGGGCAAAAGAATTGCGGTCACATGTTTACAAACGGTGAACTTAACGACAAAGTTTTGAGATCCCTGACGAAAGAATGAGATAACAAGTTTTGCATAATAAAAGAGTTTGGTAGACTTGCCGATACTGACCCTCGAAATCTGTTTGGGAAGTTGATTTCCTATGATCTTCAAATCAACACGAGGAAAGCTGAAGAAGAAGGAAGCAGATACTCAACCAGAGAAAGGTCAGTGGACCTAAAGGCTGAAGGGTAAAGGAAGACTAGAGATGTGTCTCCTGCCAGAACACAAACCTCATGTGATCAAGAAGACTCAGATCCAAGCACCTCATGCTCTAAAATGTCAGATGAAGAGTTCTCTTTATTCTCTAAACAATTCAAGAGGATTCTCCGCAAGAGGAGTCAAATGAGAAATCAATCCTCCTAATCTAACTATAGGAGATCACATGGTGATGGTGATCACTATAAGAAAAGCTACTACAACAACGACAGGTATAACTCAAAACCGAACAAACATATTTCAACAAACGTTGTGTGCTACTATTGTAATAAGCCGGGGCATATGATCGTGGATTGTACTTATAAGAAGAAGGATGGATCCAAGAAGTAAGAGAGGATATCGTTCAAAGGTAAGAAGAAAGAAGAAAAGAGCTTTATCGCAAAGAAGCTGAAGACTCTAAGCGATAGTGACTCAAATAAGTCAAGCTCAGATGAAGAAGCCTATTTTGGGCTAATGGCTCAATAGAAGAGGATGAAGGCAACTCCTAGTACAATGGGAAGGTAAATTCTCACACACCTCTCTTTGAGTCTGAAACAGCCTCGAAATGCCATGAATACTATTCTTCTAAGGAGGAGTCAGATTTATTGACTCAGTATAAGGTTCTGTTGGCAGGTTTTGACAAATATCATATGGTAGTCAAAACTCAGGCCAAGGAGATTAACTCTCTCAAGGCAGTGGAATCTGATCTGAGAGAAGAAATTGAAAAATTGACTCCTCTCACAGACGAAGTCCAATACTTAAAAGAGGAACTCTTGACCTCTACTAAATGAATAAGGTTGAAAGAGAAAGTCATTGAGGAACTAGAAGAAAAGTTGTTAGTAGAGAAAAAGCTCATAGCAAGATTCTCGAAGCCAAACACTGTCCTTCCACTTATAGATGGATTTTCTGCTCGCAAGAAGGGTACTGGAGTGGGAAACAAATCCACTAAGGGTAAAGGGAAGGCTGCTCAATGTGACACTTTGTTCAAGAAAGTCATCTTCCCTACAAACACGTATGACTTTTAGGCATCCTATAGTCACTTTGTTAGAACAACATATGTTCATCCTAACACAAACTACCAAGGGTTGAGCCGCCCTAGGAAATTTGGAATGAGTGCTCTAAAGGCACCTCATGAAGAAATAATCCTTAAGGATTATGGGACATTCGTTCATTGATCGAGTGCAAAGAATGCACCAAAGGTAAAGCCTGCTATAGTCAAGCCACGTGGGACGAAGATGTCTTGTGTGTGTTGTAATCACGAGGCTTCTACCTCCAAGTCTACTGCTCCTGTAAGACCACTCGTTCAAAAGCTAAAACAGGAGAACAAGACAAGATATAGCAGGTTTGACTGTTGGTGTTATGGCAAGGTTGGTCACTTTGCCAGCTATTGCTGGTTTATCCCTATGAATTGTAAGACTCCACGAGTTAACACTGCAAGAACGACCACTTACAACGTTAATACCCTAATCATGTCAAGCTAACCCAGAACCAAGGACCCAAATCTGCTTGTGTTTCTAAGGGAAATTAGTTTGTAAATGTAGGTATGTCCAAAGGCCAACAAAATGCCAATTTGATTTTTGGATAGTAGATGCTCTAAGAATATGATCGGGACAAAAAACCTACTTTAAGTGTATACCCCAGTTGAGGACAATTTATTTTTGGCGGTTCAGATAGGTGAATCACTAAAGGATACAGTATGATTATTAACGATATAGTCTCTTTCACAGACGTGGCGTATGTTAAGGGATTACAACATAATCTCATTATCATAAGCCAATTATGTGACAAAGGCTATATGGTAGAATTCTACAAGGATAAGTGCCTGATAAAGTTGTCTGATCGCTCAGAAACTATTTTAACAGACACTCGGAGCAGAAATATTTTTTGTTTGAATTTTCTTTGCTTAGACTCTTCTACATTAGTGTGCTTTTTAACAAAAGATAGTGCGTCTCTCTATGACCAATGACACAAGAGATTAGCACATATTAATTTCAAAACTATTAATATGTTATTTTCTCACAACTTAATGTGTGATACTGCTACGATTAAGTGCGTTAAAGAGAGACCTTATCACTCATGCCAAATGGGCAAACAGACAAGGTCTACCTTTAAAAGCATCGTTGGCAAAGATTCTACCAAAAGCTTATATCTGCTCAATTTGGACTTATTTGGTCCCTTGTAAATTCGTAGTTTAGGAGGTAAGGCTTACATATTGGTTATCGTTGATGATTACTCACGGTTTGCATGAGTGTTCTTTCTAAAACAAAATTCAGATACATATGATTCCTCGCTAATTTTATTAGGCAAATTCAGAATGAATTGAACTGCTATGTGGTCAAAATCAGAAGTGACCATGAAATAGAATTTGAACTTGGTGCCATGACAAAATTCATGTGACAGTCTAGGTATCTTTCATGATTTTTCCTCTCCTCGCACTCCACAACAAAATGAAGTCACTGAAAGAAAGAATATAACTCTCATAGAGACATGCAGGACCATGTTGAACTATTCTTCATTACCAGAGTATTTCTGGGCGGAGGCTGTCAACACTGCTTGTCATATGCAAAACAGAGCGCTCATAAACAAGAACCACCGTAAGACACCTTATGAACTATTGAAAAACGAGAAACAAACCGTGTATTATTTTAGAATCTTTGGTAGCAAATGTTTTGTACTTAATAATTAGAAATATTACAAAATTAAGTTTACGGAAAAATATTTTGAAGGTATTTTCGTAGCTATAGTAGCTATAGTAAAGTTTATAGGATTTTCAATAAAAACCCTGGTGGTAGAAGAAATTTTTAATGTGGTATTTGATGAGACGAGCATGCTTCATAGCAGCTCCTCCAGTGTATTTATTGAAGATGCAGGTACAAGGTTAAAAGAGCTAACCTTGGATGAAAATAAAAAGTAAGACGCTCCAAGCACAGTCAAGGTCAAAATTCCAAGCCAAGTGGAAGAAGAACTTCAAGATGAAGAACTCCATCAAACTGAAAAAGATGCACCAGAAGTAGCAAAACCACCTGGTGGCATAGAGGATGTGAGGAATCTTATGATTAGACACTCAGAGATCATCCAGCTGATCAGATCACTAGAGATCTTCGTAATGGAGTAAGAACAAGAAGGGTACATCTAACGAATTTTGCACTTAAATTTTCTCTCGCAGATTGAGCCAAAGAAATTTAAGGAAGCAAATAGAGACATTTCATGGATCATTGCAATGGAAGAAGAGCTCAATCAATTAAAGAGGTGCAAAGTTTGGGAGCTAGTTCCAAGACCCAAAAGATATAATGTGATTGGGACGAAATGGGTTTTCAGAAACAAGCTGGATGACGATGGCGTAATTATAAAGTACAAAGCCAGACTTGTAGACCAAGACTATAAAGAAGAAGAAGGGATCAACTTCAATCAAACCTTTGCTCCAATGGATAGACTCGAAGCGATCAGGTTATTCCTCGCATACGCTGCTCACAAAGGGTTCAAGGTTTATCACATGGGCATGAAGTAAGCCTTCCTTAATGGTAATTTAAAGGAAGAAGTATATGTTGAACAACCCCCAGGTTTTGTTGATTCTTCATTCCCTGATTACATTTATTTCTTTTATAAAGATTTATAGGGTCTAAAACAAGCTCCTCGTGTAAGACCCAATTTTTTTCTTTTTAAACCACCGGGTCTTATGCCCAGAATTGCCATTTTGCGGTGACACCGACACTCGGGTGGGTCGCCACTATAAAATGCCGATCCTGCCAGCCTTAACGATCACCAAAGAAAGAGAATTATATAGATAAATTCAAGTCCACATATCATATATAATATGAAATAGAAATCATAGCAATGTCCACATGATAAAGAAGTACTGAAGCTGAAAGGCAAATATAAATATAAATGGGCTTAAGCCCAGTACATCAAGTCCTCACTACAATACTCTCGCAACTCTAAACATCTAAGCGAAAGTAAACTGAAATTTATCCTCGACCCATCGCCGTGTAGTAGTGGTAGTGCACAGCAACTGCTCTGTATGTCCTGCCTCCTTGTCCTTCTGGTGCTGATTCTCCTACTGCTCGGTCCCCTAAAATAATGTAGTCACCTACCATTAGTCAAAAAGACTAAGTCACTATCACCCTCGCCTCACCCCCGCGACTCCTAGGCACCGTGCGGGGAGGATGAAAGCGGAGGACAACAAAGCAGAGTGGAATAAGCTGGTGACAACTACCCTAACAGGTGTATGTATAAAAGAACTATAACAAGAAAGCAGTAATGTAAACAAGTAAAGTAGAATAGTAAGAAAATTTAAAGTAAACTAAGGAATAAGTAACCTTAACTTATATGAATGTCCATATAAACTTATAAGTTAAGGGGTCTTTTGCAAGGCTCCCATCATATAAAAAGTCTCATACCAATTTATACAATGGGGTGTCTGGTTGTATGAAAGTATGAGTGTTTTGTAATGATATTCCATGATTCATGGAAGTGCAACACACACACACGACTCTATGTGCACAAACCTATAGTTCCCCCTATTTGGAAGCTAGCATCACTCCCAGGAACCTCCGTAGTGGTCAACGGAGACAGTGGGTCGGGCCCCCCACTCTTAGGAGGGTAACCGCACTACCAGGCATAGCCCTTCTGTACGCCTCTGAAGGACACAACCAGAGTCTCCATGTACAATGTTGACCCACCGCCAGACTTTTCTTTGGGCTAAGTGAGAACACCACTTGCCGAGTCGACGTATCGACGCTGGTGTGATCAGTCGTCCAATACCGAAGACCCACCACCTTTATGCACATGCAACCATGAATTCTCGATCCTCGTCTTCCCGGACTAACCTGTCTGTCACAACTACCTTCCGAGCCCTTGGCTTGTCGGGCTACCCTGCCCATTTCCACAACCACCAAGCCTACCGCTCGGATAAAACCAACTAAACTAAGCTCCTGAGCCATCGAGGTGAGTGAAGGTGAAGCACTAGTTTATACTAGTTTCTCTTTAGTAATTATTATTACGATTTAGGTTAACCTTGGACTGCCTAGGGTATTCCCTGTGAAGAGCTCTCACGGGGCACTAGGAACTATGATAGTAGCTGAAGCTCATTGTTCCCTTTCTAAAGGAACTTACTATTATTGATATCTACCCAGGTCCCAAACCCATTTAATGTTACACTAAATCTAACCCTAGTGCATTTTGACTCTCTCTCTCTCTCCACAGGAAAGACGATCTTTCGTCGATCCCGAGCACCTCTTAACACTAGTAAACCGAACACTCTCCTCATCATGACTCCTAATAAAGCTCTCTTTTTTCACCTTACCAAATCATTATACAATCAACCCAACTCCCGAAGTCAATCCTTCATACTAACACAAATCTGCAGTTTTACTATGTGCAGACCAACCTAAGCTATATGATGACCATGAGGGGTGACCCCCTTCAAATATTCTTCCAAATGCCCTAGGATTTTATTGGGGGTCTATCATGACATATTTAGAGTAAATCCAGAAAATTATAATTTCCCTAATTTATTTAGCATTTATTAAATTTTTCCAAAAATTAGGCCATGGGTGGTTTTGTACATGAAGTACAAGGTTTCCTTAAGTTATGGCCTTCCAAAAATTATGATCACTATATGATGGTAAAATATCAGAGAGTACCAAGTTTTAAAAACTTTCATAAATGTATTTGCTCCTAATTAATTAATTTAGTATATTTGCAATAATTAAAGGTAAAGAAGAAAGTACCACCAATCATAATCCAAAAATTACACAAAAATTACCAGAGCTTAAACATAATCTTAAAACATCACTGACTGAGTTTCATACAATTCCAAGTTAGTTTAACCATGACTTTATCAAAATCATCAATAGGGGCAACAAAAAGGTTATAACTACAAATAAGAGCTACTGTCTTCCAAACACCCTACAATAAATTTCAGAGACTCATAATGATATGAAAACTCTTCTTCCAGAATTTCATATGGATCCAAGATCATATGACCCTTCAATATTTCCATAAAACGTATAGGCCTAAACAATCCCTAATTGATTTAAGTTGTGTGTCTAAGTCTAAATGTCACCAAATTCCTTCCTATGGCTATTTACCATCCTAGGGTAACATGGACTAAACCCCAAGTCCATACATGGAAATATCACACCATGTCCTTCACCAACCCCATAAGTTCAACCTTAGGGTTTGAACTAGGGTCCTAGGGCAAATTCACCCCAATCCATCTCCAACTCCATGAGGGGGTGTTTAAACAAACCTTGGGAATCTGGCCAAAGTCCCAAACCCTTTGGGTGAGAATTGGCCCATCCATACCCCAAGCTCACTCTTGCCCTAATTAACCCTTAAAGGGAAACACTTTGTTCTCACCAAAACTCATTCAAATCAAACCCAATTGGGCTGCGATATTTAACAAAGTCATAATATGACCCCAAAAGACAGCCACCAAAATTTTGGTGGGTTTAGAGGCATTTAGACCCTCTAATTAAATCATACAAGGTTTATTAAATAATTACAAAAACTATAGAAAAATGTTTTCCAAAAATTTCCATTTTTGGATATGTTATAAGAATAGATAAGAGTGACCTCCAATCAAAATTTTAAGTAATTAGGATGGCTGGATTGATGGGCACACTCAATTTAGTTCTGGTCATGCCTATGTATAGGCTGCACCATTTTGAGTGTTGTGGTCAAACCACTAACACAAATGGGTCTAAATCAATTTTAAAATAAAGTAGACTTCAAGGACTACAACTTTCATGTTGACCATGTTTCCTAGTGCAGCCCTAAAGGCCTTATTTATTTTATTTAAAAGGGTTCACAGCAAGGGTTAAAAATACACTATTAATAATTTTTATATAAAACAAATCAACGGCTAAGATTATCTCTTCCTCCTCCAGCCAAATTCACGATCTAACCGACCTGGAGTTGTTTCCAAGTTCTACCGCCGGCCACCAAGTCCCCTCCCCGGCCGGCCACCACCTCCGTTGAGGTGGTGGATATAGTCGGAGGGCAGCACGACCGCTAGACGGGCAGTTTCTTGCGAACTCGCAAGGAAGCCCAAATCCGAAAATTCATGGAATTTGAAGCTTTGAATCGGCTCAACTAAGCTCTATTACACGTCCTAGTTGATCTAGATACTAGCACAAGGGGAGAGGAGGAGAGGTGGACCTGTGTGGGGGAGTTGTTGCCTTGTCGGCCTCCGCGTCGCCATTTCTGGCAGCTGAGCTTATCGGTGCTCTGCAACTGTACAGTGAAGGGATTTGATTTCTTCAGGGGAGGGGTGTAAATGAATCCTCTCATCCTAGTGAATCTTTTAAAATAGCAAAATGGGGGAGTGGAGGGGTCAAGCACCAATGGCCATTAGAGGAGGATGTTGGCCAAGGTAAGATCTAGTGAATGCAACCACTACACATCCTAGAAAATTTCTTGATCTCCTCATAACTGATGGGGGAAGATGAATCAAGCCTTTGGATATGAAGAGGGAGGCCCCTTGGCCTTCCAAGCCATGAATGGCCCTCTTTCTCTCTTTCTCTCTCCTCCATTAAAGGAGAAGATGGATTTCTCTCTCCTAGTCACCATTTACAGAAAGTGAATGTATTTTTAAGTGATTATAAACCTCATGAGTCTAGTGGGCCACCCAAGTCGGGCTTAGCCCATGTGGATTAGGCTTGAGCAAGCCATTTAGGCTAGTTTGGCCTAATTCTAGGGTGGAGTTGACCTTGGTCAACTTGACCATGGTCAACTTGACCTTTTGGGTTGACCCCAATGGGTCCTTGGTGACCCATTGGACTCCCCTAAGGTTTAGGAAGGGTTAGGTAGGGTTGGTTGGGCACCTTGAAGGCCACTTGACCCTTAGTTAGGGCACATTGACCTTTTTAAGGCTAGGGTTGACTTGGGTCAACTTAGCCTCTTTGGTTGACCCCAATGGGTCCTTGGTGACCCATTGGCATCCCTTAGGTTTTGGGAAGGTCTAGGTGGGTTCCTTTGGCTAAGGGGAGGTCAATTGGCCATGTGTGAGCTTAGTTTGACCTAATTAGGGTTTGGGTTGACTCAGTCAACTTGCCCCTTTTTGGTTGACCCAATGGGTCCTTGGTGATCCATTGGCCTCCCTAGGGTTAGGGGGGCCATGTTGGGGTCATGGAACCATGTTAAAGCCCTAAGGTCAAACCCTAGGTCTGGTGATTGGAAATTACTATTTGTAGATCATGGTGATCTTCACCTTCATGCCTAAGGTCACATGGTCTCTTGAGGTTCCTAGGGTTTTTTCATGACCTAGTCATGACAAAACCACTCTTAGGGGTCTAGTTAGAAATGGGATGTTACACCTTGAGCTTGGTATGATACTCTATCTAGCATTATTCTTGAGAACAAGTTCATAAAGAGAAAGATAGGTAAGACATTATTTCTTAGGGAAGTTAAAGGCAAGATTTTGCTAGTGCAAAAATCTATGTCAACGACATTATATTTGAATCTACGGATGACAACCTTTTCAAAAAGTTTTCTATCTTGATGCAAGGGAAGTTTGAAATGAGTAGTATGGGAGAGTTGAAGTATTTCTTAGGACTTCAAGTGAAGCAATCTGAAAATGGAATTTTCAACTCTCAGACAAAGTTCACCAAGGAGTTAATTAAAAAATTCGGAATGGAGAATGCAACCTCTATGAGTACTCCAATGTGTTCAACTATGACTCAAGATAAGGATGAGAAAGGGAAACCTTTTAATGAAACCAAGTACATAAGCATAATTGGATCCTTGCTCTACCTTATTGCTAGTAGACCGGACATAATGTTTTCAATATATGTATGTGCTATATTCGAAGTGAACTCTATGAAATCTCATTATGCCGTTGCAAAGAGGATTTTGAGATACCTTAAAGGCACACCAAATCTTGGCTTATGGTACCCAAGAAGTAATGATTGCGAACTAATTGGTTTTTCAGATACTGACTTCGCAAGGAGCATGGATGATAGAAAAAGCACTTCTGGGATGTGATAATTCTTAGGAAGAAGGCTTATATCATGGAGCAATAAGAAGCAAAATTGTGTTGAAATCTCAATTGCTGAGTCAGAGTACATCTCTGCAGGCATTTGTTGCGCACAGCTTCTATGGATAAGGAATCAGCTTGAAGACTATAACTTGAAGTTGAAGGAGATTCCCATATTTTGCGACTCATCCAACACAATAGCTTTTGCTCACAATCCAGTCTCTCGTAGTCGAACAAAGCACCATTTCATCTGAGAGCATATGGAGAATAGGGACATAATTCTCAGTTATGTCCCGATGAAAAACATGTTGCAGATATATTCACAAAGCCGCTGGACGAGGCCAAGTTAAATTTCTTCAAGATGGAACTTGGTATGCTCAACAAGGAGTCATAAAGAGTCAAGAAATCAACCAAAAATACAGGAATTCTTCATCTCAAGAAATCTAAGAACAATTTGTCGAGTTACTCGTATAATTTCGACGAATTCGTCGAGACTTATCATGAAATCAGAACTCCTTCACGAGTCATTTCAATGAATTACCCTAGTATTCACGAGTTATTTCGATGAATTTATCATGCTTTCTCGAGTCATTTCGACGAATCAGTGAACATCCGATTTTTTTAAAGTCTTATATATTGGATCTGAAGAGTCTTTTCCAAACAGGTACACGCCTCTCTCTCTTCAAAACTTTAAAACTATATAAATAGGGCTTGGAGGCAATCAGTTTTCACACATTTCATAAAGAATTCCTGAGATATCCCGTCGATTCACCTTTAGTCAGAGCAGAAGAGCATTGTCCACAACGTTGTTTCTGGTAGGTCACAACGACTTCGTCTTTGGCAGTACCCTTCGACCTCATCTCCAGCAAGTCATCATCGTCTGTCTCTGACAATTTCCCATCCGTCTTCTCTCTATCAGTTCTTTTTCAATTCTCAGACATGGTACCAAGAGGCAGCGAAAACCTCCAGGTTGGTGGCAAACTTGTGCATATAGGTTTTGAGACAACCTCAGATGAGTTTAGGAATGTCATTTTGATTCTTGAGATGACAGGATTGACATTTATTCTGTAACACCCTTGCCAAGTTCTTAACCAAGATATCTAAGAATTCTATCAGAATGCGAAGCTAAGACGGGAAGGAACTGTAATCAATATCAAGGTCAAGAACTCTTCTGTGAAGGTGAAGGCCAGCTTACTGAACAAACACTTGTGGCTACCGTCAGTTGTTAAGGAAGATTTACTTTAGGAGACCGACTTGCGTAGAGCTATTCTCTTTTGTGACTTAACAAGGGGAACTACCTGGATCTGACGGAAAGGGATGAATGTGGAAGGAAAGTTACAGACATTTATCATGGGAAAAGTTTTACTTTGCAAGGTTTGATCCCACGACTATGTCTCTGGGGAGATGTTCAAGCTTCTTACAGTAGTGATTTACAGGAAGAGGATTGACTGGGGAAGAGTTCTATTTGAGAAGATCAAGGAATATTTGAATGCGCCAAATTTTGGAAGAATTCTCACTCTGTATCTGAATCAGATGGACATGAACCGTTTTGTTATGTCTTCAGGTATACCAATTCATCACCTAAAAAAGATTGACTCCTCCATATTCAGCAAATGGGGACGAAGACTTCTCAGGGAAGGTGGGATGAGAGCTGAAGTAGAAGAAGAGGAATTCCCTGCTGAGAAGGGAATTCCATCTCCTACCCCCAATGATGTACCTGAGAGTTCTAGTGCAGTTGTTGAGGAGGAGACACTTCCTTTTATGGATATTGAAGATGTTCCCATCCCTTCTGAGCTAGCTCAAGTCATAACAGTGTTTACAGAGATAGCGATTATAGAGATTCCAGAGCTTGTAGAGACAATTGTTCTTGATGATATTGCTGATAAGGCTGGTGATGTTGTTGAAGTTATTGATGGCACTGATGATGAAATTTATGCTAATGTGGATGTTGACGATGTTGTAGATGCTGATGTTGATGCTAAGGTGAATGATGATAATGATGCTGATCTTAATGGTAATGCTGAGGAGAATGATGATGATGATGCTGATGATGGTGAAATTATTGTTGCTACTGTCTTGGTAGTCAGTTTCTCGAAAGATCTTCTAGTTATATTGAGGGGGAGCTGACTCGGCCATCCAATGTTATCCAAGTCCAAATTGATAAGTTTATACATGACCTTGAGGAAAGGATTGACAACATCCCGGGTGCCCCTCGAGACAAGACCTAGAAGGATTTGGAAGCTCTAGAAAGGTTTGGTACTCCAGTTGAGGGGGATAACATTCTTGAGATTTTTGATGAGGTAGGAGAAGCATAGGAGCTTCATCCTGTCCTAGAGACTATAGATCAAATTCTTCTGCATAAGGCTCATATCTCTCCAGTAACACATCCTTCACCTCTAAGACCTCAGGATGAGGATATTCCAAGTTCCTGTTCTGATAATACTCTGCTAAAATCTATTGAAGCAATGCTTGCCAAGCAGAGAGCTCACATCGATATGTCATTGAAGTACTTGATAAAGTAGAAGTGGTGGAGGACATGAACAATGGACTCGTTGAAGTCAAAGTAACCATTGAGAAGATGGAATCCAACGTGGATAATTGGCTTATTCAAGCTGGCAAAGCAACTCTGCATACCATGAAAAGACTTAGCAACAACCTTGATGAGATAAGACATGTACATGAAATAACAAAGACTATTATTGATGCACAAAACTACGAGATGCAACATTTTGGTGACCAAATGGTCTACTTCAGAGATACAATTATAAATACCCTCACTTCAAAAGTCAGAAAGGGGGAGGAAAAACTTCAAATAAGGTGAATGCACTAGAAGCTGCGATGCATCAAGAGAGTCATAGAATGAACACTTACTATTTTGAGAATTTTAAGTGGTCGCACAGAGAGTTCTTTGGAGCGAATGTAAATACTGAAGCCAGAATGCCTGAAGTCAGAATGCCAGAATAAAGATATGATGTTGTTCAACCTACTCAGGATTACTCTCAGTACTGGACAGAGACTCAGGATTATCCTTAGGATTATTATCAGTATGGGACAAAGACTGCTATTAATATTACTGCTATTGTTGGAGCTGATGTTGAAATTATTGAGGAGTTATGCCAATCAGCTCTTAAGAGAAGAAGGTATAAAGAAGGTCCATTTGCTCACAGATTTGACCTAAACCGGGAGCTTGTTGAAGTATGGAGCCCAATCTCTAAAGTAATCATCCTAGATACATTCACATTGGTAGATTTGTCTAATGAAAATAGATGGTCGCACTACAGTAGAGAAGAATGGCAAAAGCATGAAGTAGTTAATGCAAATAGGATACACTTTAGGGGTATAGGAGAGATGATCTAGATGCTCCTCCTCCTCCTCCAAAGTATTTGCCAAAGCCAAAGGTTATTTTGACAGACAAAATGAGAAGAGCAAAGGGAAAAATGTTTAGTATTCATACTCTAATTATGAATATATGTGATTTCTGAAATGCCTCAAAGAACTATTTATATAACATTATTGTTTTGATGATTCTGAGATTTCTGAGCATGTCTTTATATTTCCTTATATGTTTGTGTTTAAGATTCCTTTATGTGCAATTCACCTTAGTGTATAAGGTTCTGACTTCTTCAAATAGGGGGAGATTTTTGGATATTGTTTCCACAATAACCCTGATTTGAAGAAGTTCCCCTTGAACTAAGATGAATTGAGTTGTATTTGATATTTCTTTCAAGTTATGTGCTTGTAGGACGAAATTTCCAAGTACACACCAATGTAAGATTACAATGAGTCATGTAACACAGGACTATGCAATGTATTCTCTCATTGTATAGAACATGGTGTTGACTCATGTGTAATCTCTTTATTAGGGGTACTTTATTTTCAAGTGTATAGGAATCAAGGAAAAGAAGATTGCTGAGTTCAGGAAGAAACAAAAATTTTCCTAAGTAAAATTCGTCGAGTAAACATGTGACGTCTCATGTCATCATCGAGATATCACATGAACACTCATGCGATTCGTCGAGTTTACTCTTGAAATTTCTAATAGTTTCTCAAGTCTTCTTCAGAAATGGATAAGTTAAATTTGTCGAGTATACACGTGAAGTCTCATGTCATTCGTCGAGATGTAACGTAATGTCGCAACCCGCATTTTCTCAGCTTTTAATAATATATCAGAGTAAGAGAAAATACGTGCTATGATGTCACTTCGTGCAGGGGACAACTATAGACGCTCAGGCAAGAACTTACTCCTCTCACTTTCCATATAATCCTCAAGTTGGTTATGATGAAGATATAGTTTGAATTTAAGTTTTAATGATCGTGTCCCTTGACTCAGTGGATTAACTAGTCCACGAGTGAAAAATATACATATACGCAGAAAAAATACTCTGTTTATTTTATTTATTATCCTATATGAGTATGAAGTTCCAATAGTACAATCTATGATATGCACACCTCTAGATTTAATATAGATAGTAAAAGAGCTTTTACATCTGTTAAAGTATAGTGACATTTGATTTTAAGAAATGTTATGAGTATGAGCTAGGATTAGATCTTCTTACACTTTGAAAATAGCTAATATGCAACCTAACGTAAATCCTTCCCAGAGAGAAAGTAGGTAAGACAACCAACTAAAAAGAAGCATAACAATTAACAAATAGTCTAACATCTACAATAATTCACTATGGGCGACAACAACCTGACACGAACCCACAGAATAAAGTGTATATCTGAACTAAAATAAGAACAATAAAACTACCTCACGAAGGTGAGGGAAGAACCACTGCTACTACTACAAAATGCCTAAGACCACCAACTCTAGCTGCTCATACCGCTACTACTCCAGGCTTGAGGCATTCAAAAGAAAAGAATGCTTCAGCAAAACAAAATAAATACAAGTGGGATCAAAGATCAAAATCAAATAATTAGACCCACTAAGAGGGTTACCAACCCAAACAGATTAGTTATCAAACCACGTCATCTCAATAAAAAAACACAGTAAGCAAATGAAGAATTCAAGATGTTAATCATGTAAAGTTTCACCAAGTGCGACAAAGAGCTATGCTTCTTTAATATCTGCAAGAGTATGCTTAACAACATAAGTATATATATAAGAAAATACTGATAAGTTAAACACGTGAATCATTAACATCGGTAAAAGAAACCCGGTACTGAGGCGGTGGCCACTTATCCAACACAAACCATCAGACTAAACAATCCCAAAAAGGCATTGTGGTGGTGGCCACATTTTCCAACACAACCCAATAGTCCATAAGAAGAGAAAAGAAGTAACACCCACCAAGCGTAATGATTCACAAACCCAACAAATCTATTAGTTGAATTGTAGGGTACTCATAAACTTAACCCTCGTACCGATGACTTAATTACGTTGAGACAACCACCCCGATAAATACCGAAGGTCGAATAAGAATTCAAGTTTTAGAAGAGACCCATTTTTGGTTGGGTAACATGTTGACCTTGAGAAGATTGTCGTAAATAGTAATCTTAAGGGCCTAAGGTATATAACATATCAATAAGTCTCAAGGTGGAACTCCAAGTCTAAGATTGTTATCCCTAAGGATTGAGGCATATATAGGATGATTGCACTATTGATATTAAAGAAATTTAGCCCAAAATGTCTGGGGGATTATCCTTTTGTTTATTGGGCTAAATTGATAACGACTTAAATTTCCCTAGATCTTGTTTAGAAAATGTTGAGTCACAAATATTGTGATATTGAAGTCTTAATTTATTCAAATGTTGTTCAAGTAAGATGAGGTTTTTTATATACATGGTTGCTATGATGATCAACCCTCCCTAGAAGATTAGGACCCTTGAAGAATTATTTCATCTTAAGCAGCATGAATTCTTAATGACAAGTTGTGACTGCTATAAATTCGCAGGAGAAATAGGAAAGTTGAGCATTTCAAAAATGATTATTCATCCTCGTTATCGCTCTAAGGCTATGAGGATAAGTAAACAAAGAGAGTAGTAAATTAATTTTTTGAGATATACATAGATGGTTGCCAAATTATACGTACATGTGACTCTTGAAATCAAGGGAGATGGTGTAAGACTTCAGGAAATTTCTCAATTTTGAATTTAATGAAATAGGTAACTACTTAGTACACAGCCTAAGGAACAATCATGCTTTCCTTAATACAAGACATGGTGTAAATAATTTACACATACACGTGGAATCAGAGCAAATTGCTTTGAAAAGACCAGAATTCGAGTCAGTATTGGTTGTAGAAAGAATTTACATACAATTAAGGATGTGTTTTATCTTCAATAAGTCTTATTTCTTGGTGCTCTAACAACCTAACATAATTATGGTAACATATGAATAATGAGTATAAATGTTTGTTAAAAATTGATTAACAAACTCATATAGATTGCAAGAAAGAACAACATGGAGTGTGAATTATAAATAAGGTTATGTCGGATAAGGATTGGATAGGAGTAGAACTTGGCTATAGGTTCTCATGATCTTAAGACATGAACAAATGTAGTTAAACCCATGCGAGATGTGGTATCATAGGTTCACCTCCTCAGTCCAAAAATGATGATCTGTATTGTTATAAGGACCAACTATTAGACCTCATGGGTCAAACGATATTTGTTATTAGTCAAAACACATAGTTGCCAAGTCACTTGATCATAATTGTGAACTATAACCTTTGAATGACTCAATTAAGCAAAAATTCATTATATTAGAAACATAAGAAATTAAATAAGGTAACGTTATGACAATAAGATTGATTTGCTAGGACATGATATTGAATGTATAATAACCCTAGAAAATTTGAGGATTTGGCAAATGAGATATTGAAGATGTATACCTTATGTATGGTACTTCAATGTTGATTCTGAGAGCATCAAGAACAAGAATACATATGTTTGACGACATTACAATCACGGTTAGGAGAATTCATGACTATGGGATATAGATTTTTACTATCAAAGGCATATACTGTGAAGTTACACGAGAATTAACTAGTGTTTTATGAGATTCTCTTTATGATGGAATCGACTCATGATAAACCTTACTAATTTGAAAAGATACGCTTATATCTTATAAATGAAGCTCTGTGGAAAAAGAAATTGTGAGTCATTTGTATGAACATCAATATCAATAATGATCGCTTGATGTACACTTGAAAGGTGAACACACTATGAATTATGTATTGTTGTTAAAGTAGAGGTATAATAAGTCATGAATTTGAAAGAAACAAAAATAATGATCTTTTCATCACATCGTAATCTTATAAGTTTGTTAATTGTTGAGCATTGGTTGTAAGGGGCTCAAAATCCAATGTGTGATTAAGGTTTATTTTAATGATAATATGTCAGAAGACTTGGAAATATGTCCGCATAAGTTTGATTGTGAATATCCCGAAGTATAATGAAAATACACTTGGAAGTGTACTGTTATCTCCGATAGAGTTTTCTTATAACAACAACCACGAGGACTATATGGTATGAAGTGTCGTACACTAATATCTTGGGTCTAGGATGAGGATCCACAGGCACTCGGATCAGATCATATTGAGGATACAGACACACATACGACTGACTAGGGATAGGATGCTAGAGGCTCAGAGTCGACAGACAAAGTATTACGATATGAGGCATCAAAAGGTAGAGGTCGGGGTGGGGGGACATAGTCTTTGAAGATACGTCCGGTGCACGGGGTTTCACGGGTACGGAGGCATAAGGCGCTCAGCCCTCCGTTTATGGGCCTTACATGATCCTGGAGCGGATTGGTCCTTTTGCATTCTGGTTGGAGTCATCGCTAGAGTTAGAGAAACTGCATAACGTCTTATGTGTCTCCTCGCTTCGGAGAGCCTTACTCTGGTCGGAGCAGCACATTACAGTTATAGCAAGCCCAGTAGAATCTGATCGGACAGTTCATTTAGAGCCGTTCCGGATTGACGATACAACAGTTCGAGTCCTACAAAATAAGAAGAAGGTTCACATAGTTAAGGTGTTGTGGTCCAACCACGGACTGGAGGAGCACACCTAGGACTCGATGGACCTGATGCGGGAACCGTACTGGGAATCTTCTCCTCAGGTATATTTTAAATATGTTTGAAATGTTTCTTAGCTCCTTATGCATAGAACCCCGTACACCCGAACTTCAATTTCAGGGACGAAATTATTTTTTTGTTTATTGGGATTTGTAACATCCCATTTTCTTCTAGACCACTTAACTAAGATTAAGGTAGGACATGTGGTGAGTGAGAGTGATTAGGCTAGGTATTGACCTTAGGGCCCCAGGAGTTAGGGTGGACTCATAGGGGGCCCACTATAGGGTTCAAGTCAACTTAGGTCAATCTAGCCTAAACTGAAACCACGAGAACAAACTGACCTAACCATCATGTCCCTAACCCTAAAGGAAACATAAGTGACCTAAAAGCCCTATCATAGGTCACCAAATTGGCCAATTTGACCAAACTTCCCTTAGGGTCAATATGGGCCAACTCAACCCTAAGTGGCTCAATTAGGCATCACATGGTCGATTTGAACCAACCACTAAACTCCAAACCCTAATTAAAGTGCATTGGACCATAAAGCTCAATCACATGGTCACCTATTAACCCAGTTTGACCAAAGTCAACTCTAGCCCTAATTTTGTCAAAACTACACATAGGCCTAATTAGCCCAAGTGGGGCATCACCATGGCCCAACCAAGGTGGGATGGTATCATAGGGTTCATGACCATCAAGTGGGGCCAGCCCACTCATCAAATTGACCAAGTCAACCCCAAAGTCAAACTTGGTCAACTTTAGGCCTAAATAAGGAATTTGAGAACTAAGCCCATTCCTAATAGGCTAAGGCCTTGAACCATGGCCCAACCCATGTTGGGTGGTGTCATAGGGTACATGACCATCAAGTGGGGCCAGCAAACTCATCAAATTGACTAAGTCGACCATAAAGTCAAACATGGTCAACATTAAGCCTAAATGGGGAAATAAGAAGCCAAGCCCATTTCCAATGGGCTAAGACCATTGCCCATGGCCCAATAGCAGCCCAAGTGCTCAATTACAGCCCCTAACCTCTAGTTTTAAAGGGTAGTAATATGCATGGGGCATTTTGGTCATTTCCCCTAAAATCAAGAGTGAGAAGATGTAATGAATCCACCCGTTAAATAACATATAATAGAAGGTCCGGTCGGGGCCCCACAATATATGCCACAAACAGACGGCGAGGCCACAGGTTAATACCAAAACATCATCGCACCCTAACTCTGAGTATGCTAGCGGAAGATTTTAACCATAAATATGAACTCATACCCGGAATGTCCACTACATATATAAACCACATTTATATATCAACTCTTGAAAGAGTGTAAAGCAAATACAACACATGTTGGCCTTAAGGTCTTACAGTTCCTCTTTTCACAGTGTGGATTGCATATATCGGCGTGCAGGCCGGCCACACATGAACAAAACACAATAGAAAGCTTAGCCTTCAAGGGCTAGCAGCGGCAGCAGCAGCAAGAGCAGGGACTTCAGACCTCACTTCCTGCTCGGCTCTCTAGCACCTAGATAGGGACAGCCCACCCAGAAGGTGGCAAACAAGGCAACGGTCAGCATTCATCTGACCAATTTATAACGATCCTACCCCTTTCCCGGGGCACTGACATTCCTTCCATGCAGGCATAGCAATGCATAGACAGATATAGTATATATTGTGCTCTCACGCATAACCAATCCATCACAACCGTCTGCCACAGGGCCCGACGATCCGTGCACTCATGTTACATTCTTGGTGCACCGGCGAACCAGGGTCAACACCACTGTTTACATGGTACTGAGCATTTTGTCATAATGGTGCGCAGTCCTAAGACTCTCATTATGCCACTAACGAAAGCTCAATGCCTTGACGCTCTCCTGTAAAGTCAACATAATGCAGGTATGGATCAACCACCCCATGTTACTCAAGTCATCTTGCCATCACCGAATACAACGTACTCGAGGCTATATCTGAATGCGTGGGTCAGTTTCACCTTTCTTGTTCGGCAAGAAGCCTTGTTCAGTGCTCGCAGCTCACACTAGCCTTAGTGTCCACCAAGGACTGGCTTCACAATATCCATGATGTCCACTAAGGACTGGCTATACTGTCCACAACAGACTGGTTACACTGTAGCCACAACACAAGCTATAAGGGTATTTTCCCGGAATTCCTCATTCCAGTACTTCCTACTACTCCCCTTCATAGGTACAACCCATTGACTCCACAAACTACACGTTTATATGCTAATCCTTCTTTGGTGCGCAATATGCAACATAACCAATCTAGACCAACCTCTCCAGATGAGCTTCACACAGCATGCTTATCCCGTACTACACATTTCCGGGTCTAGATGCAGACTCAACTGGGGATAGCAACTATCAACCCACGGGGATCACTTACTCTTCCCCTTTTGGTGGAGGATCCCATGCTCATGCATAAAGGAGGACTTCACTTGTCCAATGAAGGAAGATCGTTACCCTTGATGATCTCTTGGGAGCCATAGAAATTCTATCCAGTTGAAAAGAACCGTAGCGGCCTTGCCTCCACAGATATGGCCTCGGATCTCGAATCGGAACTTTAAAGCTCCAGCGGTGGCCGGATCTTCTCCTCTTTCTCCTCCTTGCTCCTCTCCCTTCTCTCTTCTCTTTATAAAGAGAATATCCAAGTGAAGAATGAACTCTTCACTCAAATCTGAGGTTAAACCCAGCAGGGAATAACCTGGGCCACATGATCCAGGATGAAGGAAACGAACGGCCATAAATCGCCCTCAAAATCTATTTTTTGGGCTGACACGGCCTGTGACACGCCCATATCACAGGACGTGTACTGCAAGCATTACACAAACCGACTCATCCAGACCAGTACACGGTCTTCGACACGCCCGTGTAAACTCTTGACACGCTCGTGTCACAAGGTACACGCCCGTGTTGAGGGGCGTGTCCCTCAAACGGCACAGGATACACATTCCCAAAAATGACTTGGCTGAGGCACACACCCGTGTCCTTGCCATGTGCCAAACACGCCCCTGTGCCACGCCCGTGTCACAAGCCGTGTGCAGTACTAATACAGCCTGGTTACCAACCCGAGCAAGACACAGCCTCGGACAGGCCTGTGTCCCTGTCCATGTCACTTTGACACGCCATGGGACACGCCTGTGTCCCAGGCCGTGTGCCTCACTCGAGTACCCAGAGCTGGACACGCCCGTGTCCCATGCCGTGTTATCTAGCTTGAACTCCAAATTGTAATTTTGGGTGTTACAACCCTCCCCTCCTTACAATAAATTTCGTTCCGAAATTTTCACAGAGCAAGGAAATAAAGCAAGCACAATGTTATAACTTGAAAATGACTATTACAACAAAAGACGCACTTTACAATAAGTCAAAAAAACAACTCGGGAAAAATCAGCTCGCATGGTCTGCTCCCGCTCCCATGTTAGCTCCTCACAGCCACAATTGTCCCACCAGACTTTTATCATCCCTATTGTTTTGTTCCATAACTATTTATCGGCTCTATCTTCGATCCGAATGGGTCTAACCTTTGTCGTTAGCCCATATTCGACCGGTACGCGATCATTCTCAATCACTTGAGCTAGATCCATGACGGCTTTTTGAAGCACTAAGATGTGGAACACATCATGCAATCCACTCAATTCTGACGAAAGAGCTAGACGATAGGCAGCTTTCCCAACTCGCTCCACCACTTCAAACGGACCAAGATATCTCAGACTTAGCTTTTTCAACCACTGAATCCTGGACACGCCTTTGAAGGGTTTGATCTTCAAATATACCAAATCACCCACCGCAAAATCCACATTCCGATGCTTGGCTTTGTAGTACTTTGCTTGTCGATCCTGGGCTATTAGTAGCCTCTCCCGAATAGAGTGTATTATCGAGTTAGCCTCTTCGACTTCCTAACGCTTATACAGCTTGGATTCGCCTGCTTCTGCCCAAGATAACGGTGTACGACACTTACGACCATACAGAGCTTCAAAAGGTGCCATATCGATGCTCGCTTGGTAGCTATTATTGTAGGCAAATTCCATAATATAGAGATGATCTTCTCTTCTCTTACCAAAATTCGGGGCGCACATTCGGAGCATATCCTCCATCGTCTTGTTTTTCCACTCAGTCTGGCCATCCGTTTGGGGATGAAAGGCCATACTGAATGCTAACTTTGTTCCCAATAATTGACGAATTAGTCGCCAATCATTCGATGTGAATCGCCCATCACGGTCACTTATGATGCTCTGGGGAACACCGTGCAATCCGACTATCTACTCCACATAATATTTTGCCAAGGTTTCCACTGAATCGTCCTTCTTATTCGGTAGGAAGTGAGCCAATTTTTTCAACCGGCCAACAATCACCCAGATTGAATCATTCCCGCGTTGAGATCTCAGCAACCCGTGCACAAAATCCATTGAGATATCATCAAACTTCCACTCCGGAATAGGTAACGACTTCAGGAAACCACCAGGCTTCTGACATTCCGTTTTGACCAATGCATAAGTTTGACACTTAGACACATAATGTGCTATGTCTTTCTTTAGTCCTGGCCACCAGAATAATTTCTTCATATCCTTGTACATCTTTGTGCTCCCAGGGTGAATTGAGTACTTTGCAAAGTGAGCTCCATACATCAACTCTTCTCTCAACTTACCCATACTTGGGACACACAAACGGACATCTTTCCGTAACAAGCCGTCATCCCAGAAGAATTGGCCATCTGACCCATACTTAGCATAGCGTTGGAGACTTTCATCAAGCTCCGTTGCTCGCCGAACCCTGTCCGCAAGGTCATATTGTACCTCCGTCCAGTTCAAGCATGCATTAGCTATGGAATTCTTGTCAACACAAGAAATCTCTAACACTTACAACTCCTGGATCAGATGCTCATCATGCATCTGCAACCAACTTGCCTGTACAGGAGTCCTACGACTCAACGCATCAGTGACCACATTTCTCTTCCGGGAGTATAGTGAATATCAAAGGTGTAGTCCCCAAGGAACTCCATCCACCTTCATTGTCGCATATTCAGATCCTTCTGATCCAACAGATACTTTAGGCTCTTATGATCTGTATAGATATCCACTTTTACGCCATATAGATAGTGCCACCACAATTTCAGTGCAAAGATCACCGCCGCCAACTCCAAGTCGTGGACGGGATAATTCCGTTCATGCACTTTCAACTGGCGTGATCCATAAGCAATCACTTTACCAAACTATAGAAGAACGAAGTCTAAGCCGCTCCCTGAAGCATCACTATAGATCCCATAGTCGTTTATACAACATGGCGATATCAAAACAGGCGTCGTGGTCAAACGACTCTTCAGCTCTTCAAAAGCTCGTGCGCACTCCGATGTCCATACGAACTTCTGATCCTTTCTCGTCAACGTGGTTAGAAAAAGAAATCCGTGAGAAGTTTTCCACAAACCGTCTGTAGTAGCCTGCCAGTCCAAGGAAACTCCTGACCTCGGCCACTGAAGACATCACTGGCCACTCTTGGATGGCACTTATCTTTGACGGATCCACTGTTATGCCCTCTCCACTTACCACGTGTCCAAGAAAAGCCACCGACGACAGCCAAAACTCACACTTTGAGAGGCATGGAGCTTATTCCTCTGCAAGGTATGCAACACCAACCGCAAATGGTTTGCATGATCTGCTTCCGACTGCGAGGACACTACGATATCATCGATGAAGACAATCACAAATAGATCCAAGTACTCTCGGAACGTTTGGTGCATTAAATCCATAAATACCGAAGGCGTATTACATAAGCCAAATGGCATTACGGTGAACTAATAATGCCCGTAGCGTGTTCCAAATGCTGTCTTGGGAATGTCACCTTCCCGAATCCTCAGTTGGTAATATCCATATTTTAAATCAAATTTGGAATAGACGGTTGATCCCACTAGCTGATCAAACAAGTCATCTATCCGTGGAATCGGATACTTGTTTTTTTCCGTCTGCTTATTCAACTCTCGATAGTCAATACATAACCGTAAAAAACCATCCTTCTTCTACACAAATAGAACGGGCGCGCTCCAAGGTGACATACTTGGGCGTATGTATCCCTGTTCCAGCAACTCTTACAGCTGAACCTTCAGTTCTGCCATTTCCTTTGGCGCTATGCGATATGGAGAGCGGGTCACAGGTTTTGCACCTGCCACCAACTAAATCGAGAAGTCGATCTCCCGCTGGGGAGGTAACCTAGGAAGATCTTTAGGAAACACATCGGCAAACTCCGACACAATCGGAACATCGCTCACACTGGCCTTTCGCTCAACATCCTGAATAAGCGTGAAGAATAACTCTGCACCCTTCCGAACAGCATTGAAGACTTGGAGAGCAGACACCAAGATCCCGCTCACTCCTCGCATTCCAGCGAACTTAGTCTCAAGCTCGGTATTCTGGCCCAATGTGATCTCCTTTGAGTTGCAATCAATAAAGGCACGCTGCTCCGAGAGCCAGTCCATGCCAAAGATCACTTCAAACTCCGATATCGGTAGAACAGATACACTCAAACCGAAATCCCGACTTCCTATTTGAACTTCCACATCGCAAGCTCTATCCGCAAGCATCACACAACCATTGGGGAATAACACCTTTATACTATCTGTCGTCACATGACTCGTTACTCCAATTCGATCTACAAAGTCCTTAGACAGAAATTAATGTGAAGCACCCGTATCAAACAGGGCTCTCGCCGGGTTATTCCGAATCAGGACAAAGCCTGTAGCACACACATCATGCACAAGCTACATAGAAAGTAAGCAATATAAACAAAGCAAGTAGTATCTTAAATCATACATGTGACGATGTCACATTGCTTTATAGCCTCCTGCTGGCCAAGATTATAAACTCTGGGTTGCGCATGGGATGCAGAGGACTCTACCACTAATTTTCCCTTCTCAGCATAAGACGCACCCGTCTTCTTTTCACCCTCTTGTTGAGCAACCCGACAATCACGAGCTATATGCCCCACTTTGCCACAGGTAAATCAGGTACGAGACTCCTGCTTTGAAGTTGATCCGCCGCAACTGTCGCAGAAGCTTTCCCAGAAGGCTTGGACCTCTTGCCCCACTTCTTCTGGTAGTATGATTTTCAAGGGCGGGGTGCTTTGAACTCTGGCTTTGTCACAGCCAAGTCCTTATTGCCTTTCACCCGCTTCATGTCCTTTTCCAGCACACATTCAGTATCAACCAATGCCTGAAATCCCTGGTTCACCAAACTCGAAAGCAGGAACCTCAACTCATCCCGCAATCCTTCGTAGAACCGATTAGTTTTCCTTTGTTCATCTACGAAGATTGACCCTACATACCTTCCCAACATTGTAAATTCATGCAAGTACGTATCAACTCTACTTTCTCCTTGCGTTAACCATTGGAACTCGTTCTCCATGGTAATGCATTGTGCCGTTGGTAAGTGCTTTGCCAAAAACATTCGAGAGAACTCCTCAATTGAAACTTGTGTTAACGGCCTGCCCACTAAATGGTGTAACTCAACCTCGTCCCACCATAACCGCGCCTCTCCTTCTAACATGATGGTGTCCAAGGTGACTTTCTGACTTCCCTCCATCCCGATCGCCATCAATATATGCTTGACTCGCGATAACCAATCCTCTGCCTGCGTTGGGGATCCCATACCCGTGAACGTAGGCGGATTGAATCTCATGAATTACTTCAACTGTCGTTCAGAAGCTCGCGAATCCACAGCCTCAACTTGTTCGGGTCTTACACCAATACGATCTTACACCAATGCTGGCTGCGCCTGCCCGGTCGGCTGAACCAATGTCGGCTATGCTTTCCCGGTCGGCTGAATCATGGCAAATAGTGCCTCAGCAACTAAGCGAATTGTTTTCGCAGATTGAGGAGGTGTGGTCACCTCAGCTGGTGTCACACTCTCATCAGAATGCTGGGGCCCAGACTGCCCAGCACCACTACGAGTCACCTATAGGTGAACAAGACACACATTAGCGACCTCGCGCAAGTAATAACAATAATATAAGAACGCGCAGGTTCCTCAAACAAATGTATTTGCATTCCTTAGTTTACATTCAAGAGTTCATTAGTGTTAAAGCGGTTCGCACTTACACGTGCCCGCCACCCCACAAAAGAATTCGACCACGAATTTGAAATAGGAAGACCGAGACAAGCTGATACCAAAATGTAACCCACAGGTCGGAGGATCGAAACCTCCCTCTGATACCAAAATATAACGACTCCACCCATTAAAAAACCTTTAATAGAAGGTCCGGCCGGGGTACCACAATATATGCCACAAACAGATGGCGAGGCCACGGGTTAATACCAAAACACCATCGGACCCTAACTCAGAGCATGCTAGCGGAAGATTTTAACAATAAAGATGAACTCATACCCGGAATGTCCACTACATATATAAACCACATTTATATATCAACTCTTTAAAGGGTGTACAACAAATACAACACATGTTGGCCTTAAGGCCTTACAGTTCCTCTTTTCAGTGTGGATTGCATACATCGGCACGTAGGCCGACCACACATGAACAAAACACAATAGAAAGCTTAGCCTTCAAAGGCTAGCAGTGGCAGCAGCAGCAATAGCAGGGACTTCAGCCCTTACATCCCGCTCGGCTCTCCAGCACCTGCATAGGGACAGCTCACCCAAAAGGTGGCAAACAAGGCAATGGTCAGCATTCAACTGACCAATTTATAACAATCCTACCCATTTCCCAGGGCAGTGGCATTCCTTCCCTGTAGGCATAGCAATGCATAGAAAGATATAGCATATATTATGCTCTCGCGCACAACCAATCCATCACAACTGTTAGCCACACGGCCCGACGATCCGTGCACTCAGGGCACATTCTAGGTGCACCGGCGAACAAGGGTCAACACCACCGTTTACACTGTATTGAGCATTTAGTCTTAATGGCATGCAGGCCTAAAACTCTCATTATGCCACTAATGAAAGCTCAATGCCTTGGTGCTCTCCTATATAGTCGACATAACGCAGGTACGGATCAACCACCCACCGTTTCTCAAGTCGTCTTGCCATCACCGAGTACAGCGTACTCAAGGCTATATCTGAAGGAGCGGGTCAGTTTCACCTTTCCTGTTCGGCAAGAAGCCTTTTTCAGAGCTAGCAGCTCACCCTAACCATAGTGTCCACCAAGGACTGCCTTCACAATAGCCACGATGTCCACCAAGGACTAGCTACACTGTCCACAACGGACTGACTACACTGTAGCCACAGCACAATCTGCAAGAGTATTTTCCTGGAATTCCTCATTCCAGTACTTCCTGCTACTCCACTTCACAGGTACAACCCATTGACTCCACAAACTACATGTTTATACACGGAGTCTTCTCCGGTGCGCAATATGCAACATCACCAATCCTGACCAACCTGTCCAGATGGGCTTCACACAGCATGCCTATCCCGTAATACACATTTCCGGGTCTAGATGCAGACTCAACTGGGGATAGCAACTATCATCCCACGAGGATCACTTACTCTTCCACCTTTTGGTGGAGGATCCTATGCTCATGCATAAAGGAGGACTTCACTTGTCCAATGAAGGAAGATCGTTACCCTTGACGATCTCTTAGGAGCCATAGAAATTCTAGCCGGTTGAAAAGAACTGCAACGGTCTTGCCTCCACATATCTGGCCTCGGATCTCAAATCGGAACTCTAAAGCTCCAGCGGTGGCCGGATCTTCTCCTCTTCCTTCTCCTTGCTCCTCTCACTTCTCTCTTCTTTTTATAAAGAGAATATCCAAGTGAAGAATGAACTCTCCACTCAAATCCGAGGTTAAACCAAGCAGGGAATAACCTGGGCCAAAGGATCCAGGATGAAGGAAACGAACGGCCACAAATCGCTCTCAAAATCTATTTTTTTGGCCGACACACCCGTGTCACAGGCTGTGTACTACAAGCGATACACGAACTGACTCATCCAGACCAGTACACGGGCTTTGGCACGCCCATATCAACTCTTGACATGCCCGTGTCATAAAATACATGCCCGTGTTGAGAAGTGTGTCCCTCAAACGGCATAGGATCAACATTCCCGAAAAGGACACGGCTGAGGCACACGCCCGTGTCACAGGCCGTTTGCCACACTCAACACAGCCCGGTTACCAACCCGAGCAGGACACGGCCTCGGACATGCCCGTGTCCTTTACCGTGTAACCTTGACATGCCCTAGGACACGCCCGTGTCCTAGGTCGTGTGCCTCACTCGAGACCCGCTCGAGTACCCAAAGCTGGACACGCCCTAGGAAACGCCCGTGTCCCAGGCCGTGTCACCCAGCCTGAACTCCAAATTGGAATTTGGGGTGTTACAGAAGAGAGAGAAATGAGGATTAAATAGATCCACGTGTCCTTCGTCCTCCCTTCCCAAGCCTATTTCTGAACCCACACAGTATTTCCTAGTAGAATTTAAGGGGTGGTGGACACTTGGAGCTCATGGTGAAGCATCCAAAGCTTGAACCAAAATTCATATAGTAATGTATCCTTATATAGCCACATCCAGCCAAATAAAACCATCCCATTAGCTTCATAAGGTCCAAAGGAGTGGAATTCGATACCTGGATCAAAGCCTTTGGTGGAGTATTGAGTTGAGGAGCAAGCTCGTCGGAGAGAAGAAAATCCATGCCCAACTGCCACCATTGCCGCCGTCGAGCCCCAACCAAGGTCTGTTTCTCATCCTCTCCCTCTGTGCTAGCTTCCTAGATCAATTAGGATGTCAATTGAGCTCGATGACATGAGAGGAAATCAAGAAAAATCCATGAAAGTTGAGGTGTTCGGGTTCACTGGAAACCGCCGCCTCCAGCGACCAAGTCACCGCCAAACGATGGCCACCACCTCAATAGAGGTGGTGGTGGTGGTGCTCATCCAGGGAGGTTGCTGCAAGGCCGAGGAGGTGGCTGGAAGGCCGGGAAATAGGATGTCAAATTGCTCCAGGTCGGGATGATCTGGGACGTCGACTAGAGGAGGGAGATAAGTCGATGTCGTCCATTCTGATTTAATCAAACTATAGTGTATGATTATTTAATTTAAATTTTCCATCACATTTAACATAGTGCTTTTCATGCTAGTTCCAATCTCCTTAGTGGCAAATACAGAGATTGTCATCAACAAGAAAATTGTAGAGCTAGTTCTTAACGTTAATTTGACACCCTAAATGCAATTTGGAGCAATGTAGCTCCTTGTATAGCATTCTCACCCTTATTGGGTTGGAGGGATACGGGATAGGTGGGTCTTGCGAGATGGAGGCTCCGGATTTTGATAGCAGGATGGGTTTGTACTGTAATCTTGAGGCCTGGGTTGAAATAACTTGCATGCACATAGGAACAAATCAGTGGCGGGTAATACGGTACTGGGCTAGTCATCACACTTATGGTAGTATGATGACTCTAGCAAGGTGTGAGGGTTTGAGGGGCCAGTAGGTTGTTTATACTGCGCTCTGGAGGACAATCCCCGAAAACGCACACTCGACAAACAAAACTAGTGGGATAGACAGTAATTAGTACTCAGAGACTCTAGAGTGCACCTAGGACATGTAGAAAGGCATATGGGAGGTCTAGACCTAGTAGTATGTATACCCGCCTAGGAGTGGAGACGCCCGATCTACTGTTGTTGTGGACACAATGGCGGTACTAAAGAGTTTAGCTAACTCCAAAAAGTGGGAACTAAAGGTCTGTGATCACAGAGTCATGTGTGTGAGTTGCACTTGTTTGAAACACAACATGCATAACATATTACATCATACATACTCCCATTAGGACATTCATATTGCATACCATTATCATATAAATTAATATGGCCTCTTTTATATGATAAGTTAAAATTTTTGAAACCGTAACTTATAAGTTTGTATGTGCATTCATATAAGTTAAGGTACTCCTGTGATGGTAGCATAGCTGTAGATAGTTACTTTTTTGCACAGTACTTACTTTTACTATACTGCTCTTCCTTTTTGTGTTACTGTTCTTAACTCACCATGCCTTGTACTATATAGAACTGCTAGATAGTTTACTTTCATGATAGCATAGTTCCAACATCACCCTGCTATTTTGATTTCACACTTTGTTGTCCTCCGCTTTCATCATCCCGCACGGTTCCTAGGAGTCGTGGGGGGAGGCGAGGATAAATGGATTAGTCTTTATTACTAACGGTCAGTTGTGACCGTATCGTTTTAGGAGCTTGAGGAGATGGAGAACTAGCACGACCAGTAGGATGAGGTGGCAGGACTTGAGGAGAAGATACTGCACACTACTACTACGGCTCAGCATTAGGTGATGATGAGTGATAGTTTTTGCTTCCGCTTAGAGTGATGTGAGAGAGAGTGATTTATTCATTATAGCATGTACCAGTCATAATACCTTACTCTCTATGTACTCGTTGTTTGACTATCCAGTTTCTTTATATTTATATGTGATGATACTTCTATGCTGTGGACTTCTAATTATTTATTATACTTATGTTCTCAAAATGATCTACAGGTTAAAATGATCATACTAGACGACAGGATCGACGTCCTGCGGTGTCGACTAGCCCATGGGTTACTGTCACCGTAAGGCGGCGGTTCTAAGAGTAAGATCGGGTAACTCCTTGGTAAGGGGGGTCTCTTACAGAACTAGCAATTTGTCATGAATTTTCTTCTCCAAAAACACCCCAACAAAATGGGATAGCTGAGAGGAAAAATAGGACTCTCATAGAGGCTGGCAGGACACTGCTCAGTGACACTTCTCTCCCAAGAAAACTTTTGGGCTGAGGCAGTGAGCACTAACTGTCATGTCTTGAATAAAGCCTCTATCAACAAGTACCGCAAGAAGACTCCTATGAGATTATGAAAGGCAAAAAACCAAATCTAGCCTATCTCATAATCTTTGGTAGCAATTGTTTTATGCTCAATAATGGGTAGTCCGACTTGACCAAGTTTGCTGCCAAATTTTATGAAGGGATATTTTTTGGGTACAATAATCATAACAATGTGTATAGAGTCAATAACTTGAAAAATCAGGTTGTAGAAGAGTCTGTGAATGTAGTATTTGATGAATCATTAATGATTAATAGTGAGCTGCTGAGCTCCTCTAGATCGGCAGGTGTAGAGTTGAAGATTGATAAACTAGCCATCAAGAACACTTCTCCAACTACACTTGAAGAAGATGATGGTGTGTACATTCCTGAAGATGGACAATATACATAGGATATGGCTGAAGACCAGTAGGATCCAGCCACTGAAGTTCATGATGTTGAAGTAAGAATGCCTCCTGCAGTCAGGCATTTAAGGGATCATCCCAGAAATCAGATCAAAGGAGATGCTAGCCAAGGGGTTATAACAAGGAGAAGAAGCCTCAACATTGTTATGTATTCCAACTTTTTGTCTCAAGTTGAACCTAAAAGGTTTAAAGATGCTAACATAGACCCATTTTGGATTGTGGCAATACAAGAAGAACTGAACCAGTTCAAGAGATACAAGGTCTAGAAGCTGGTTACCAGACCACAAGGATAACATCATTGGAACCAAGTGGATCTACAGGAATTAGCTTGATGAAAATGTTGTTATAATAAAGAATAAAGCTAGACTGGTGGCCAAGGGATATAGATAAGAGGAAGATATTGATTCTGATCAAACATTTGCATCAGTAGCTAGATTGGAAGCTATAAGACTATTCCTTGCATATGCTATACATAAAGGATTCAAAGTCTACCAAATGCATGTCAAGTCAGCTTTCATAAAGGGTGACCTAAAAGAAGAGGTCTATGTTGAGCAACCTTCAGGTTTTGTTAATTCTAACTTTCCTGATTATGTTTTTAGGCTTAGAAAAGATTTATCTAGGTTGAAGCAAGCCCCTAGGGCATGGTATGAAATCCTGTCTAGCTATCTCATTGAGAACAAATTCTCAAGTGGAAAGATAGTCAAGACATTATTCCTAAGGGAAGTCAAGGGTAAGATCATTTTAGTCCAAATTTATATAGATGACATAATATTTGGGTCTACTGATGATGGTCTCTGCAAAAAGTTTGTCAAACTTATGCAAGGACAATTTGAGATGAGCAGTATGAGTGAACTTAACTATTTCTTGGGCCTCCAAGTTAGAAAATCAGAGGATGGACTATCCATCTCTCAGTCTAAGATTGCCAAGGAGTTGATTAAAAATTTGGAATGGAGAGTGCCTCCATAATGAAAACTCTTATTGGGTCAAGTATGTCAATAGACAAGGATGAAATTGGGAAACATGTTGATGAAATCTTGTATAGAGGCATAATTAGCTCCCTCCTCTACCTTACTGCTAGTAGGCCAGACATTATGTATGTTATATGTGTTTGTGCTAGATACCAGGCAATCCCTAAGGAATCTCATTACTCTGCAGCTAAAAGAATTTTGAGATATCTCCAGGGCACACCTAATCTTTGTCTGTGGTACCTTAGGAATAATGACTTTGAACTAACTAGGTATTTAGATGCAGACTTTGTAGGTTGTAGAGAAGGCAGAAAGAACACCTCTGGAACCTGTCAGTTTTTAGGAGGAAGATTGGTCTCTTGGAGCAGCAAGAAGCAAACATGTGTTGTTATCTCAACAGCTGAATCAGAGTACATCTCAGCTAAAAGTTGTTGTGCATAGCTACTATGGATCCATCATTAGCTCTAGGATTACAATGTCAACCTAAGTAGAACTCCTATATTTTGTGATTCTACTAGTACAATCTTTATTGCTAGGAATATTGTTTCTCATAGCAGGACTAAGCATATAAAGATTAGGTATCATTTCACAAGAGAGTATGTGGAATGTGAGGACATCATTCTTGAGTTTGTATCTATAGACAAGCAAGTGGCTGACATTTTCACCAAGCCACTATATGAAGCCAAGTTCAACATCTTCAAATTTGAATTGGGTATGATGAACTTAGTATAGCTTCAGTAGCTCTTCATGCATTTTTGTTGCAGGTAGTATTAATCCCTGCAGGATAATAAAGGAGTTATAGACTGAGAAGAGAGATGATCCTATTGAGGTGGAGAAAGTTTAATCTAAGATTTAAGACAAGATTGACTCTTATCTAGAGACTCTCCAGAAAAGGAGAATAGATTGTCTCTAAGGACAATACTGAGGTTGAGGGGGAGATTCACTCTGAAATCCCTGCTTAAGATACAGTGTATAACATTGACTCTTCTGAGCCTAACAAAGGCAATGTTATTACTGATATACATGCTGATGCACATTCATTAGAGTATATGATGGATGACTCAGAAGAAAGAGTTTCTGCCAGGGATAGTGGTATCAGGGAGCTGTTGTTCACAACTTCTTTGGATACAACATCAGCTGGAGAACTACAATCTCAAGGTAAGTCATTCACCCTTATAGTGTGACTCATCCAGTGAAATTTCTATTGCTAAGAATCTTATCTCATATAGCAGGACTAAGCTTTTAGAAATTAAAAAAAATTATTAAAGAAAATGTAGAAAGTGAGTCATTTTCCTCGAATTTATCCCCACTGACAATCAAGTTGTTGGTACCTTCGCTAAGTCATTGGATGTGGCTAAGTTCAATTCTTTCAAAATTGAGTTAGGAATGCTTAATGTTGAATGACCCATGTATATTAAGTGTTTCAGTTATAGATCTACATGTCTATATTTTTGTTTTCAACTCATAATGTAGTCCATCTACCTTAGTGTTGAAGTATAACTTTAGCAAGGATAGATGGATAGATAGCAGTTAATCACTTTAACTTGCTAGGTTAAACCTCAGTGAGATCAGTTGAATCAGCTGAGAAACATACAGTATTGGACAAAAATAATGAGCATGTTGAGGGGGAGCATTCACATGTTCCCCCTTAGTATGAGGTCATTCCATCCACCCTGTTGGCTAAGGATTAAACTCTTCTTGAGCATGTTAGTCAAAAGGACCAAGAGAAAAGTTCACCCATGATCCTTTCTCCACCCTCAATAGAGGAATTCCTATTGAAGAAGCCAGAAAGGGGGAGGAGAGCAATGACTTGACATGTCAAGTTAATGCATTAACTCAACATGTTGAGCCAGAAAGATGGAGGGGAAACTTTTAACAAGCTGTATGAGGAGGGAAATGACTTGACATGTCAAGTCACTGCATTAAACTTGGGAACTTTGAACAAGCTTACATTTGCTTAATTGATATGTTTTTGTATTAATGCATCTTAGTATTGATGTGTGTTCTGCCTTCTTCAAATAGGGGGAGTTGTTGAGAATATTGTCTTGTAATGTTCCCTTTATTTCAAGAGGCATCACCATTAATGCTAAGTGCATAATTATATTTGATTTATGTCCAAGTTTAGTGTATGCAGGTTGTCTACTATACTATGATTAGACAGGATGTCTGGGTCAGAATAACAATTGGACTCATGACAAGATGCTGGTAAAGCAGAAATCTGGCTAAGTCTAGAATCGTCGAGTGAAGGAAGTTAACTCAACGCTAGAAGAGCAAAAGCATTGAGAGAACTACATACAGTCAAAGTCGCAATGTTGCTGACTAGAAATCTGGCTAAGTCCAGAAGCATTGAGTGAAGGCAGTTCACTAAATGCCAACTCAACAAGATATCTAGCTAAGTCTAGAAGCATTGAGTGAAGGCAATTCACTCAACACCAACTCAATAATATATCTGGCTAAGGACAGAAGCATTGAGTTAATTGAGTTCACTCAATGCCTCAATCAAGTAGACTGGTTACTGGACAGGCAGAAAATCCACCAAGTCCAGAAGCGTTGAGTTAACTCACTTCACTCAACACCAGAAGAGCAGAAGTATTGACAGAAGATCAAGCAGTCAAAGCCTCAGAAGGAGTTGACATAAAATCTATCTAATTCCAGAAGCATTGAGTGAAGGCAGTTCACTCAACGCCTACTCAACAGACAATTCATCTAAGTCCATAAGCATTGAGTGAAGGCAGTTCACTTAACGCCTACTCAACAGACAATCAACTAAATCCAGAAGCATTAAGTGAAGGCAGTTCACTCAACGCCTACTCAACAGATGATTCAACTAAATTCAGAAGTATCGAGTAATGAAGGATCACTCGACGCCTAATCAGTTAAGACTATAAAATATAGAATGTGTTGAGTGATGAAAGCTCACTCAATGTACTCAACGCCTAGGATGCAGAATTCTGCTAAGTACTTTTGTGTTGAGTGACAAAGCTTCACTCAACGCCTGAGAAGTGTCTGGAATTTACTAAGTCCAGAAGTGCTAAGTCATGCTGACGGTAGTAGAAATTTAAATATAGCGGGATTTTCTTGCTAGAAGACAAAAGGTGTCGCTTGCCCTTAATACAGCTGTAAATGCAAAAGTGATGGAGCAGTTTCAATTTCTGGCCAGTCCTACTACACAAAGAGCCGTTGGATTTACGGGAAATAAAAAGCAGTATTTTGAGAAATTATTCACGGGTTAAACTTTTCACTCTGCTTCATCTTCTTCCTAAAAACAAAGAAGAAGAGCTCTGCAACTCGAGTTCAACAGCAAGTATGAAAACTTCAGACAAGGTTAGCTGATTAAAGAAGAACAGAACAACAACATCATTTATCTTCATCAGCAAGTTCAGAAGCTCCAATTTCTGAGATTCTTTCCAGAACAATCAAAATGATCCTGAAGATCTACTTCCTTTGTGCTGAGAAGAAGTATGGCTGAGTTCACTCAGTCAAGAGAGAAGGCTCAGAGGACACTTCCTCTGGACCAAGTCATCAACAACAACCTCACACTCTGTAGGATCTTAACAGATCTGAACTGTAAGCCTAATATATAAAGGCTAAGTTATATGATCCTTCTGTCTGAGGTAGTGCATATGTGCATGAGCTGTAGGAGAGTTATTCTCTGAGGTAGGATACTGTGGTGGATCTTAGTGTAGGGCAATCCTCCTAGCCAGAGTGTTGGACTTTGGATAAAGTTTGAGGTAGGTGATCTGGTGCAGATTACTGAGCTTTAAGAGATTATATATCTGAGTGTAGGGCCTTTGGCCTGAGGTAGGACTTGGAGGAATCTGAGAGATCTTGAGGGATCAGTGTTGTAAGCTCATTGAACTGAGATTGGAGAAGTTGAATTTGTCTAACATACTGTTAGACAGGTATGAGGGATAGTGGATATACCCATACCTTGGGGAACCACTATAAATATCTTGTGTGTTATTGTGTGTTCTTGAAATCTAACAAAAAACTAAATCACAACACACCAAAGAATAAAGAGAATCCAAAAGACATAAAAACCTATTCACCCCCCTCTAGGTGTTTAGCTACTCTTGAAACAAATACTTTCACAAATGATTATATTTTATTTCATAAGTGTTAAAAACAAAATATAATGAATATCTATAAAGCTAGAGATCAAGGCTATGAAAAATATAAACTCCTTTTGATTTCACCGGTCCTTATACCAAGAATCGGTCGGCTATAGCGTATCTCTCCCTAGATCTTGCTACTAGCCTCCCCCTAGATTTCACCATGATCTAGTTGTTGTACACAAGGCGACAAAAACTCCCTATGTTACATAAGTACCTAGACACGACGCATAAGGCAGCAATTTTCTCCTAAGCCACGCAAGGACTTAGACGCCACACACAAGGCGATGATTTTCTCTAACGATTATAACGATATAATGAAGAAGTATAAAGAATAACTTTCAGAATAAAAAATCCCTCTAAATGAAGTGTTGATGATGATGAAAAATCCTCACAAAGGTTGCTTGAGATGTCACGTACGAGTTGTCACTTTTTCGCTCTTGAACCTTCTTGGTAGGATGGAGTTTTCTGGATGCTGGATCCCTTTGAACAAGATGCGTAGGAATGAATACTCTAGATTATGAAAGTCGTGATCTCCATAGAAAAATGAGCCAAATTTATATTTTAGAGCTATCGCAAGCAATACTAGCTATCGCCTGCCAGTGATATCATATCCGAACTGCCAGAGGTCCCATGATTCCGAGGTTTCTGTAGGATGATCCAATCGTGGCCAATCGTGAGCTATCGTATGGGCGATATCGATATCGCCGGACGATATAAATATCGCCGGGCGATATCGATATCGCCAGGCAATGTTGTATGTAACTGTACCCCAAAGATATCATGCCGTAACTGTCCCTTGAGCTATCGTCGGGTGGCGATACTGGATATCGCCAAGCGATATCACCTTTTCAATCCGAAATCCAAGCCCAGAAGATTAGAGTGTTAGACATGTTATATCTGCACACCATAAACACATTATGATCAAATACAAACGAGATTTATTATTAGCAAACCAAGAAGCATGGAACGTATGCTCCAACACTTATCGACGCACGTCGAGTGCGTATCGACGCACATTGTCTTGATGTCGATGCAGCCAAGCTCAAAGTCGAAGCAGATGCTTTATCAACACTACGTCGAGTAGAAATGGATGCAACGTCGAGTTCTACTCGACACAGGTATGTCGACTGCGTGTCTATGCAGTTGCGTTGAATGTCATCGAGTGTATCTTGATGTTGCGTCGAGTTCTTATTGACGCACGCCGAGTGCAAGTCGATGCTTGTCGATGCATGTTGAGTTTTGATGGATTTCTAAGGAGACTTTTGTTTGTTTGTTTTCTTGGGATATAAATTGACTTGGAAAAGAGTTTTCCAAGTAACTGTCATTGTGTGCTTGTGAAGCCATCACTAACCCTATATCCCATCGTGACTTCACCTTATCGCCGACTCTCCTGGAGCATACCTAGACGTTTGTGAAGATGCAAAGGGCATTCTTTCCTCCATAAAAATCTTGTTGGACAAGATCTTGGCGTTCTCCCCCACTCGTATGGATACCTATAGAGTCACAGATCCATTTCTCCGTACACTCAGCCTACTGGAGAATCTTGGTTTATTACTTACTCAATCCATCTAAGGTATATTGCAATCTATTTTCTATTTTACTTCTTGATAAATGTTTCATCGCAAGATCCAATTTCTATTTGAGGTTTTCTTGAACTCTATTCTACTATGCACATATGATGTATTGTTCCACTTTTATATAGAAAATGCAACAACTCTCACAAGGCCATATCTGATGCCATCAACACCATGTCAGCCGCAAAGTAGATATCTATTGCTGATAAATAGATACCATCGAGTGAGTTTGTTTATCGTCGAGCTTTCTTCCAAATTGTAGCTGAGAAAAATAGGAAAAATGCTACTATCTTCTCTGCTGAACAGAAATATTTTTATGCTCCATCTACCTCAAAGAGTGTTCAGAAGAGAATATATAACATCCATGAGTGTTGGTGCTGTGACAAGGTGGGACACTTTGTCATTGATTGTTGGCACATCCCTAATGTGTCAAATGCAAAGATGAGCTTTCCTGACAAGGCTGATGTTGGCTGAAATATTCCTTATTATGCTAACAAGAACCTAGGACCCAAATTCAATTGGGCTCTTAAGGTAAAATAAATTGCATTTTGAAGGATAGTTCAAGTACTAATCTCAAATAAATATGGTACTTAGATAGTGGGTACACAAGGCAAATGATAGGGACCAGAAGCTTACTAAAAAACTACACTCCAGTAAAGAATGGGCCAAAGTCATCTTTGAAGGCTCAGATAGAGGAGTCACCAAAGGATATGGTATGATCTCCAATGACATAATCTCTATCACAAGGGTAGATTATATTGAAGGTTTGAAACACAACCTTGTAAGCATAAGCCAACTATGTGACTTGGGTTATATCATTGAATTCCACAATGATAAGTGCCTAATTAAGAAGTCTATTGACTTAGAGGTTATCTTCTCGGGAACAAGAAGTGGGATAGTGCTTTGCTTAGATTTCATTTATAATAATTTATCTACTATTGTGTCTTGTACTTAATAAGAAAGAATCCCTTTATGTTCAATGGCACAAAAGACGTGCTCATATTAGCTATAAGATAATTAGTTTGCTATTTTCTAAAAACTTAGTTAGAGACTCTCCTAAGTTAAATTGTGTTAAAGAGGGTCCATGTCATGCATGCCAAATAGGAAAGAAAATAAGGACCACCTTTAAAAGCTTAGCTCCCAAAGACTCCATAAGATGTCTATATTTATTACATATGGATCTATTTTGTCCTTTGCCAATTCAAAGTTTAGGAGGGAAGATGTACACTTATGTGAGTGCTTTTGATCACTCTAGGTTTACACGAGCATTCTTCTCGAGGAAGAAGTCAGATACCCTAGGTGTCTTCATGACTTTTGTCAAGGCTATTCAGAATGAAATGGAATATTTTGTGGTCAAAGTGAGAAGTGACCATGACACATAATTTCAGTCAGGCATCATGACAAAGTTCTATGAAGAACTTGGTTCACCCAAGAATTCTCCTCTCCCAGAACCCCACAATAAAATGGGGTGGCTGAGAGAAATAATAGGACAATGATTGAGGTTGCCAGGACTTTGATAAGTGACTCCTTACTGCCATAATATTTTTGGGATGAGGCAGTTAATATTGCATGTCATGTCCTGAATAGGGCCTCCATCACTAAGGTCCATAAAAAGACTCTTTATGACCTCATGAAAGGAAGAAAACGAACCATATCCTACTTTATAATTTTTGGTTGCAAATGCTTCATATTAAATTATGGGAAGTATCAATTAACTAAGTTTGCTGAAAAAATGCATAGTGGGGATTATTGTTAGATATAGCACCCATAGTAGAGCTTATAGGGTATTCAACAAGAAGACCCAAGTAGTAGAAGAATCAATGCATATTATATTTAATGAGACTAGCCTTCTATATAAAGGCTAGACTAGTGTGCCTAATGATGCAGATTTTGAGCTCAACATAAAAGGCCTATCTATCCATAACAAGACAAAATCAGGCGGGAGTTCATCTCAAGTTGAAGTGATCTATGAAGACAATCAGCCAGCTGACAGCACATAGGAAATTGCTGAAGAGGAACTACAAGCTGAAGTAATTCCAACTGGTCAATAAGGTGTTATAAGGATGCCTGTAGCAACCAAGAATATGAGGGACCATTCCAACACCCTCATAATTGGAGATTTGGGTAATCCGTTAATGAAGTCCATGGAGACCGTTGACAGATTGACAAAGTGTGCTCACTTCGTGCCATTCAAGATTGATTACTCCATGAAAAAGATAGCATAATTGTATTTGGAAGAGGTAATAGATTGCACAGAGTACCTGTAAGTATCATGTCAGATCGAGATTCTAGGTTTATGTCTCATTTTTGGAAGAGTTTGTAGGAAGGGTTGGGTATCGATCAAAGGTATTTCACTGCTTATCATCCACATACCAATGGTAAAATAGAGAGAGTTAATCAGATTTTGAAAGATATGATCAGATGTTACATCTTGGACCACGGAGGATCGTGGGATTAACAGTTTGGATTGATGGAATTTTCTTATAATAATAGTTATCATGAGAGTTTGCATATGGCCCCCTTTGAGGCTTTGTATGGGAGGCATTGTCAAACCCCCTTGTTTTGGACTGAAGGTTGTGAAAGACCATTGTTGGGTCCAGAAGCTTTGGAAGAGATGAGTACCTCTGTGTTGCATATTCGAGAGAAGCTTCGTATAGCTGAGGAGTGTTATGAGAAGAACGCTAATTGGAGAAGGATTGATCTGGAGTATACAGTTGGGGACATAGTTTTTCTAAAGGTTTCTCCGATGGCAGGCGTTAATAGGTTTGGAAGGAACCACAAGTTGGATCCCTGGTATGTGGTACCTTTCCAGGTTGTTGAACACATCGGAGTGTCAGCCTATAGGCTGGATTTGCCCGCTAATTTCTCTGTTGTACACAATGTGTTTCATGTGAGCCAATTGCAGAAATGTGTACTTAGTGACTGACATGTCCTTGACTCGGTGCCCCAGTTGTAGCCTAATCTTTCTTATGTTGAAGTGCATGTTCGTATTCTGTATACTCAGGATCGGGGGTTGCGAAAGAAGACAATACCCATGGTCAAGATTCTTTGGTGAAACCAAGACGTCGAGAGCGCGACTTGGGAGTTGGAGTCAGCTATGAGAAAAGCTCATCCTCATTTATTCTCCTAGTTCTTTTTGTAAGTGTTTCTATTCGATAACCTTTGGTTATTTTCTTTCTGTGATAGATTCAATTTTGTTTCAAGTTTCGGGATGAAACTTTCTTTTAGGGGGAGTAGCTGTAACACCCCTGATTTTTCGATGTTAATTTTAATTTCTTAAGTGACGTAATAATGACGTTAGGGCAGTACGTTGACGCATAGTTAATGGGCGTCATTGTTGGAGCGTGATTTTTGCTCATCAAAATCTGAGGTTTTAACTCGGTGGGTTTTAGTAGATTGATGTTGGGTGTAACTTCGGGGAATTTTAACCCGAGTTTGGTTTGACAAATTTTAATTTCGACTTAGTCGTTGGTTTTGTGGCATTGGTATTTAGCCTTGGTGCGAATTTCATTGAAATCCAAGGTGATTTGGGTTTTGTTGTCATTTTGGCGTTTGAGTTAATATTAATAATTATATAATATTATATATATAAGTTCGTACATTTAGACGAAATCTTATTTATCATCTCTCCCAAGCCGTTGGGCCGTATCGCAGAAGAGAGTGGGCGTTGGACATTGTGAGGTCGTCGGCCGCCACCTGTAGGAGTTCCGGTGCTCGGAATCGTCATCGGAGGGTAGATTCAGAAAGCTCTCACAGAGATCTACGTGTGTGTAGTAAGTTTTCCCCATTTTGTGGATTTTTGGTGTTAGGGTTTTTGACCTTTACTCTCGTTTGTTCTGAAAAGTCTCAGGAATCGTTGCCTAGGAGTTCTTGCGGCCGATCCTTGCAGCGGAGCGCTCGTATGGCCGGATTTTGGTAGATCTTGAGGCAAGTGGTGATTTCTTTCCCCTTACTAGTCTCTTGTTTGTATTTCCTTTCCTTCCTCTTAATTTTTCCCTCCTTAGAAGATAGGAGTAGTGTAGGGTTTGTCTTGGTAGAATTCCTCCAAGTAGTGAAGGAGATTAACTGTGTGAAATTCATCGAGTGTGGGTAAGTCACATGTGAGAATTTGTCGAATATTAGTAATAGGTCCACCTTTCTGACCAATACCTCAATTTTCTGAGTCTGGCTAAAATTCGTCGAGTATCTATGGGTTAAGTCATTTTCGTCGAGTGATTAGTTGTGACGTCGAGTGCATCGAGTAATCTTGCCTTTGCGTCGAGTTCATAGAGAGAAACTGGTTTTAAGTCAAATTCGTCGAGTGATTAACCTTTGGCATCGAGTGATGAGCCTTTGGCATCGAGTGCGTCGAGCATTTACGAGAAGTTAAGTCCTTTTCATCAAGTAATGCTTTTGGCATTGAGTTGGTTGAGTGCAATTGCTTTTGAGTCGAGTGCTGTGAGTATAAGAGTTTTGGCGTCGAGTGTTTGAGTAAAGTTGTCTCTAGCGTCGTGTGCATTGAGTAAACTTTGCTAGGCATCGAGTGCGTTGAGTGAACTCAGCTAGGTGTCGAGTAAAGTGAAATTCATTGAGTTAAGCTTTGGCATTGAGCGAAGTGTTTTTCGTCGAGTTTCGTCTTGTGGTAAAGGAGATTCGTCGAGTATTATCAACGAATTCCTTGTAGACTTAGAAGATTTGTGCTGATTCATCAAGTATCGAGGTAAGGGTAAGCCGATTCGTCGGGTATAATCGACGAATGGGTGTGGGCTTAGGATTTTCTTGCCGAATGAGGTTAATTCGTCGAGTATAGACTTAGATGAGTTTTTTTGGATTTTCTTTCCTCTTTGTTGTTGAGTGATTTTGATGATAGGCTCAGGTTTATTGGTGTTTTGGATGTTTGGTTGTGGCTAGGTTTGTAGTGGATAAAGGACCACCAACTTGATGTCGGTTCGTGAATCATTACACTTGGTGGGTCGTTTGTTTTTCTTATTGACTGTTGGGTTGTGTTGGACATTATAGCCACCACCACAGTGCCTTTTGAGCTATTTGAATTGTTGGGTTGTGTTGGACATTGTGGCCACCACCATAGTACCTCTTTGAAAAGTTTGGACTATGGGGTTGTGTTGGACATTGTGGCCACCACCCCAGTGCCTTTTTGAGATGTTTGGTGTGATGGTTTGTGTTGGATAATGTGCCACCGGATCAGTATCATTTTTGCCAAGTGTTAATGATTCACATATTTGGAGTTTATTAGTCTCTTCCTTCTTATTATATAAACATATGTTACTATGCTCAAACTTGTAGATCTTATCGAAGCATGACTTTATTTCGCACTTGGTGCAACTTCTCATACTTATACCATTGAGAACTCTTTCTTACTTCTTCTGTTATAACTTAGTTGTTGTATTTGGATAGTTTTTCCTTATATTTGGGTTGGTACCCCTTTGTCTCTTTTAAGTATTGCTTTTAATAATCCTTGTTTGCCACTTGTATATTCTTGCTGAGGTATTCTTTTCTTTGGAATGCCTCGGCTCGGAGTAGTAGCCGACAGAGCGGCTAGGGTTGGTAGTGCTGGTGTTCTGCAGCTGTTGCAGTTGTCTTTTCCTCACCATTGTGAGGTAGTTTTTATATTGTGTTTTTCCTTAGTTCAGACATACATGCCTTTTGGTGGGTTCATGTAAGGTTGTTGGCGCCCACTGGATATTTGTAGAATGTTAAGTTACTTGCTAGCTACTAAATCACTGTTTAGATGATTTGTTATTTTTACTTGCTCTCTGGGAAGGTTTTATGTTATGATTGCATGTAGTTATTTTTCAGATATAAACAGTACAATTATACCAATCTCATCCCCATGGCATCTTTTAAATCAAATAACACTATATTTTAATGAACGTAAAAGCTTTTTCAAACTTTTAATAAATTTAGAAGTATGCATATCATGAGTTGCTCTTTTTGGGATGCTTCTATTCATGTAGGATAATAATCGAATTAAGAAAAGTATTTTTTTCAATGTATATACATATTTTTATTCGTGGACTAGTTGATCCACTGAGCTGAGGGATACGGCTGTCAAACTTAACTAATAAAATGTGTTTTCTTCTTAATAAACTCAAGAATGCTTTGAAAAGTGTTAGGAGTAGGTTCTTGCCTGAGCGTTTGTAGATATCCCTTACATGGCATGGCATCACGGCACATGTTTTCTCTTACTCTAATATAATGTTTTATGTTGATAAAATACGGGTTGGGATAGTAGAAACATGCATTGGGGCATTTTGGTCATATCCTCTAAAATAAAGAGAGAGAATAGAGGGAAATGTGGATTTAGAGCCATGTGTCCTACCTCCTTCCTTCCCAAGCCTATTTCTGAACCCACACAGTATTTCCCAGCAGGATTCAAGGAGTGGTGGACACTTGGAGCTCATGGTGAAGCATCCAAAGCTTGAAACGAAATTCACATAGTAATATCTCCTTATACAGCCACATCCAGCCAAAACAAACCATTCTATTAGCTTCAGAAGGTCCAAAGGAGTGGAATTCGATACTTGTATCAAAGCTTTTGGTGGAGTATTTAGTTCGTGAGCAAGCTCGACGGAGTGGAGAAAAACCATGGCCTACCACCGCCATCGCCGCCGCCGAGCCCCACCCAAGGTCCGTTTCTCCTCCTTTCCCTTTATGCTAGCTTCCTAGATCGATTAGGAGATATATCGGGCTCAATTGAGCCTGATGCCATGAGAGGAAATTAAGAAACATCCATGAAAGATGAGGTGTTCGGTTTCACCGGAAACCGCCGCCTCCGTCGACCAAGTCGCCGCCAAACGATGGCCACCACCTCAATAGAGGTGGTGGTGGTAGTGGCCGGCCGGGGAGGTGGCCGGATGGCTGCGAAATAAGAGATCAAATTGCTTCAGGTCTGGATGATCTAGGCCGTCGGCTGGAGGTGGGAGATAAGTCGATGCCATCCATTCTGATTAAATTAAACTATAGTGTATGATTATTTAATTTACATTTTCCATCACATTTAACACTGTGATTTTCATGCTAGTTTTAATATCCTTAAAGGAAAATATAGAGATTGTCATCAACATGAAAATTATAGAGCTAGGTCTTAACGTTAATTTGAAACCCTAAACATGCAATTTGGAGCACTGTAGCTCCTTGTAGAGCAATTCTCCTAGGACTGCTCCTAGGCTAGGGCAGAATTTCAAATGAGTGCCTAGGCTAAACCAAAAATCTTAATGCAGTGAAATTTAGGACATGCATGTGTGTATACCAGACTTAGACTTTCCCCAAAAATCAGAAATTTTGGAGTACAGTTTTCTATAGTTTTAGTAGAAATTTGATTTATTAAATAAATGGAATTTAGGGAGATTTCCAATTCCAAATGCCCCCAAATTTGGGTGGCATGCCTCTAAGGTCATTATAAGGCCTTGGTAAAAACTTGGAGTCATTTGGACCTCTACATGTTAGAGGATTCAACATGCATGGTGAAGGTAGAATTGAAAATGGTGTGTTAATAACAAAATGGGGTAAAATGGGAATTTAGCCAATTTGGCCAAATATATGTCCATTAAATTTTGTACAGAAGTTTATGGAGGTGAAATACTACTTTTATTGGAAAATTGGGATTTTTGGGATCAAAAATCTCATAAGTTAGATTTATTTCAAAACTAGCACACTTAGGTGTCAAAAAGGAAAATTAGGGCAATTGAATTTAGAAAAATTCTAATTTGTTGACACGAGCCATAAAAGGTCTTTTCATTTCTCTGGAAAAATTTGTGAGGGTATTTGAGAATTATTCCTTGTGCAAATAATATAATTACAATTTTGCCCTTATGTGATTTACATTAAAAACATGATTAAGAATACTTGGAAAATTATGATGTTTTGTTTAGACCATTATTTCATTATTATGAATCCATGTAAATTATAGTAGATTTTTTGGATGATTATTTGTGATACTTATACTAAGAGTGCCATTTTCGTAGATATTTTAAATTGTGGATATCTTAGGTCAAACCACTAGATATATTTATGAAAATTTGTTTTGAGCATTATCATGTCAATATTACTGTCAAGAAATTTTTCCTAAATTTTTAAATGATTATTTTTAGTACTTCATTTGAAAAGGGGACATATTGTGTTTTAGTCATAAATAGAAAACAATCAATTTATCTTGAAAAATAGGATATTTGGTATGCAGTTCTTTTTAACCTAGATGAACGTCAAATAAATTAATTAGATATAAAGGACCTCTAGTTATGATCATTCATGTTCAATGTGACCTAGGTCACTTAATTAAATAAATTTAATTATGTTCCAAAATAGTTAGAAAAAGTATGGAATTCTGAATGACCAATAATATCCACATGATTAACCCATGATAAAAATTTGGAGACCCTTGGCCCAAGGAATCAGAAGTCACCTCATATGGTTTAGAGTTAGGACATGGGTTGCGTTTAGTAAAAATGACATATAGCATTAGGATACACAGGGTGATGAGATATATTTGAATTGAGTGATGTGTTGGGAAGATGAAACCCTGATAATAATCATAAGTATGTCACTACCTAGTATCAAGTGTTAGAGTGAAAGTCACCAAAGAGAATAGCTAGGGCAGGGTCCAATAAAAGATCGTCGTTCTCCCAATAGGAACGATAAGTCATTAGATTTACTCAAGAGCAAGAACAAGAGTGGAAAGTTAATAAGGGGTAGCCACCAATAATAGTAAGTTTCCTAGAAAGGGGGATTTGGGATTCAGCCCATCGTATCCCCTAGTACCGTTGCGAGTCCTTCATTGGGTAGACCTCGAGAAGTCCAAGATTAACTCTAAGTAGCTAAGTATAACTAAAATTAGACAAGAGTAGTCTAATAGGTTGAGTAACGATGTTGCAATCTCACCCATAAAGGTTGGAGGGATACATAATGGGATAGCCCTGCGAGCTTGAGGCTTGGGAGTTTTTATAGCGTTCTCACCCTTATTTGGTTGGAGGGATACGAGACAGGTGGGTCCTGCGAGATGGAGGCTCGGGAGTTTGATATCAGGACGGGTTGGTCCTGCGAGCTGGAGGCTCAGGTTGAAATAACTTGCATGTGCATAGGAACAAATCAGTGGTAGGTCATGCGGTACTTGGCCAGTCGTCACACCGATGACAGTACGATGACTCTGGTGAGGTGTGAGGGGCCAGTAGGTTGTTTATATTGCAGTCTAGAGGATGATCTCCGAAAATGCACACTCGACCAACAAAGACTGGTGGGATAGCCAGCAAGTAGTATGCAGAGTCAATAGAGTTCACCTAGAACGTGTATGGTGGCGTATGAAATGTCTAGGCCTGGTAGTGTGCATACCCGCCTAGGAGTGGAGACGTCTGCTCCACTACTGTCATGGCCACCACGGCGGTACCAGAGAGTTTAGCTAACTCCAAAAAGTAGGAACTAAAGGTTTGTGATCACAGAGTCGTGTGTGTGAGTTGCACTTGTATGAAACATAGCATGCATAACATATTACATTACACATACACTCATTAGGACCTTCATACTACAGACCTTCATCATATAAATTAGTTTGAGCTCTTTTATATGATAAGTTACAATTCCTGAAACCATAACTTATAAGTTTGTATGAGCATGTATATAAGTTAAGGTACTCATGTGATGGTAGCATAGCTGTAGATAGTTACTTTCTGCACAGTACTTACTTTTACTATACTGCTCTTCCTTTCTATACTACTGTTACTTTACTCTCCATGCCTTGTACTATATAGAACAGCTAGATAGTTTACTTTGATGATAGTATAGTTCCATCGTAACCCTGTGATTTCACCCCTTGTTGTCCTCCGCTTTCTTCCTCCTGCACGGTGCCTAGGAGTCGCAGAGGGAGGCGATGAAAAAATGGCTTAGTCTTTATGACTAACGGTTGGTTGTAACCGTATCATTTTAGTAGCTCGAGTAGATGGAGCACCAATACAACCAGCAGGACGAGGTGGTAGGACTTGAGGAGCAGATACTGCGCACTATTACGATGGCTCAGCGTCAGGTGATGACGAGTGATAGTTTTTGCTCCTGCTTAGAGTGATGTAAGAGAGAGGGATTTATTAATTATAGCATGTACCAGGCATAATCCCTTACTCTCTATGTGCTCGTTTTTGGACTATGCAGCTTCTTTATATTTATATGTGATAATGCTTCTGCGTTGTGGACTTGTAATTATTTATTATACTTCTGTTCTCAAATTGGCCTACAAGTTAAAATGATCGGACTAGCCAGCAAGATCGACGTCTTGCAGTGTCGACTAGCCCGTGTGTTAGTGTCACCGTAAGGCGGCGGTTCTGGGCGTAAGATCCGGTAATTTCTTGGTAATGGGGGGGCGATCTTACAAACTAGTATCACTTAACAAACTATCATATGAGAAAGAAGTAAACAACACTAAGACACCTCGCTCGAGCATTAGTTTGCGGACAAACTATGCAGCTGAAGTAATGGTGTGGCCATGTGTAAAAAGTCACAGAAAATAGTCCATTTAAACAATGAGTTAGGCCAACCAAATTAGGACACCACTTTGGTTTGACTTACCAAGAGGATTTTGTGTCGTATCCTAGTATAAAGTCGACCTCGGATATAGATTAGTTAAGGTACGAGGATACCCAAATTGACTAAGGGAAGAACCTAACGCAAGAGTCATTGCTTAAGGATGAAACTTCGATGTCCCTACTCCACCTATCGAGTGATATTATCACTTCTTACCAAAGCTGATAGGACCGCCTCAAAGAGAATTGGTGCCTATAATATATTAGTGGAATAGTAGGATACTCATAAACTTAACCCTAGTACCGATGACTTAATTACGTTGAGACAACCACCCTTACAAATACCGAAGGTCGAATAAGAATTCAAGTTTCAGAAGAGACCCATTTTTGGTTGGGTCACATGTTGACCTTGAGAAGATTGTCGTAAATAGTAAGCTTAAGGGCCTAAGGTATATAACATATCAATAAGTCTCAAGGTGGAACTCCAAGTCTAAGATTGTTAGCCCTAAGGATTGAGGCATATATAGGATGATTGCACTATGGATATTACAGAAATTTAGCCCAAAATGTATGGGGGCTTATCCTTTTGTTTATTTGGCTAAATTGATAATGACTTGAATTTCCTTAGATCTTGTTTAGAAAATGTTGAGTCACAAATATTGTGATATTGAAGTCTTAATTTATTCAAATGTTGTTCAAGTAAGATGAGGTTTTGTATATACATGGTTGCTATGATGATCAACCCTACTTAGAGGATTAGGACCCTTAAAGAATTATTTCATCTTAAGCAGCATGAATTCTTAATGACAAGTTGTGACTGCTATAAATTCGCGGAAGAAAAAGGAAAGTTGAGCATTTCAAGAATGATTATTCATCCTCATTATGGCACAAAGGTGATGAGCTAAAACCCGAATAGGCAAGTGTACCTGTCGAATTGTAGTACCAAGGTCGTATTTAAACACAGGGTTGTCAAGTACTGCTACTCACGCTTTAATTATTTTCCTACCGAAAGATAGATGTGTTTTGAGAATTTTTAAATTAAAACTAAAGATAATTTTTTAAATGAAAACTTATGATAAAAAAGCTAGCATTCGATCAATGATTCACCATGAAATGAGACGAGAGGGATAAAAAGCTAGATTTAAAATTGCAAATTAAACTCGGTCGTGACGGATCCGAAAATAAGAAAAAATCTCGCTAGAGCATTAGGTCTCCTAACTTATAGACGCTTTGATCGAAATCTCTTTACAAATCAAAGAAGCCTAAAGTTGCATTATCGAGGTGACCTGCACTATTGGATTTGACTCCAATCCGGAGGATTTACGACATCCAATCTCTAGGGTTGCGTGCAACTCCTTCTTTCTTTGAGTGATCTTTCAAATCAACGAGTCTCTCGACTTCTATTAAATGAGATCAAAGGCCTACTACCGTATACCGGAAATACGGAGTCGGCGCGAGAAAAGTCAAAAAAGGACCGATAATAATTTAGACAAAATTATTATCAAAACATAACATAACTAAACATAGAAATAGGAAATACTTAAAGTAAACATAAAACAACAATAAAACATTATGTGGAGAGCTCGGGTTGAAGGGGCTGCATAAAACTGCATTTTGTTGAGCTGCTTTTGATGGGCTCGGGTTGAAGGGGCTGCATGTAGGGCTCGGGTGGCATTATGTGGAGGAGAGCTCGGGTAGCATGATAGTGAAGGGCTGCTCCATGGGCTTGAACCTACAAATAAAACAACAATAGAACATTAGTTAAATATCAAAACATGACTAAACATAAAACATAAAAAATAATAAGAACAAAATACATAAATGAAACATAACAAGACATTAAACATAACATAACAAAACTATAGATTATTAAATCTCAACACGAAAAGACTTTAATTAAGAAATAAAACATAATATGCATAAAAATGCATAAAACTATAAATAAACTTAGGACTTTATTAAGCTAAACTAAATAAAAAAGGATGACTAAAAGTAGTCATCAAATTCCCCCATGCTAGAGTATTTGCTTGCCCTCAAGCAAATAGAAATAAAAAATAGGGGAGAGAAATAAAAGAAAACAAAGTAGATTTAAGTTGCATAGATAAGAAAAACAAAACATGAAAAATTAAACTATCTTAATGTTCATGTTAATAACTAGTGGGGTGAGAAGTGCATAATAGAAAATTTGAAAGTGGAGACCTAAAAATATCATTAGAACATAAAGAAGAGTTACACATTTCTAAATCCCTAAAACAAGACATCCAAAATTAATGAAAATAAGAAAAATAAAAGTAGAAGTTCTAAATAAGCGACGCATTGACGAACTACAAGGTTGCTAGAATAACAATTAACCCTAAATCACCTCAAGATAACCTCCAAAGAAATCCATCAATGATGGTGGCCATAGGCTTGTCCATTCACACTTTCTCCACTACGCAAATTTACGTTCTAAAGATTAATAGGACTTCTAATAGGAGTTAAAACTTGGTTTAGGTAAATGATTAGGAAATGAAAGCAAGGATAAACATGAGGGCTTAAACACTAAACCAAGGTGAGCTTAAAATAAACATAGAAATAGGAAATACTTAAAGTAAACATAAGGCCATGAAATTTTTTTCTTTTGAATATATTAGCCAAAACAAACTACTTTTTTTCATTTTTTTTTCTTCTTTTTTTGATTTGATAACATTTTGATAATAACACATTTTTTTCATAAAAGAGAGCTCCAAAAATAGGCTTTAAAATTTCCTTTTCATTTCAAAGATAATACCCCTTCACAAAAATGATTTTTAAGCTCAAAGTTTTAGTGTGAAAAATAGGAAAGGCATTTTGGCTTTGGTGAAAAATAATGAAATAAAGGTGGAGCTAAATCAAAAAGAAAACATGGAAAATGCCCAAAATTGTTTTGCAATGGTAAATTTTTTTGGTGGGCAAGAAAAGCTCAAACGGGTCAAAGGGTGGCCTAAATCATTTCTAAAGTATGTAAAAGCGGCGCAAATATTTCGAGAGTAGGTAGGGATAACTTCTAGACACCAAGAAAGACTACCCCACAAATGAAAAAGAGATAATATTACCTAGCAACCATTCGTGTGTAACTAACCGAATAAAAAGACATAACTACAAATTGCTAACTTAAAATGAGAAAATAGATGCTTATATTTAAGAACTAGAAACTTGTAAAACTAAGCTATGTTAAAATGATAAATTTAGAAAACCGTTTCAAAAAAAATCTATCTAGAACTACAAAACCGCACGGGCCTACACATCACTAGAAAAAACATAAAAATAAAGATGGAAAATAATTTTCGATTTTGTTTTTCAAATATATTTTAGAAAAAAAAATTTGGGTTTTGTATTTTCTAGATTTTTTTTTGGATTTTTTTTGATATAGTTAAATTAAAGACAATACTCCTAAAAGGCTTAATATAACGATACTAATTTTTTGTGATTTTGTTTTAAAGCATTTTTTTTTGAAAGAAACAAAGAAAGAAAAACAACTAAACCATTCTTCATGCTTTGATTTTTCATTGCCCTCAATGAAAGAAACAAAACAAAAAAATGAGAAAGAGAAGGAGACTGAGAAGGAGAGAAAAATAAAATGCAATAAAGTAAATAAATAAATAAATAAAAAATAGGACTTCCCCGGGTTTGTGAGATGAAGGCGGATGTCGCTCCCCCATGCTTGCTTTTTAACGCACTTGATCATCAGCAGGTTTGACTTGATCCATCTTGAAATCAGCAACATTGGAGTGGCGATCACGAACTTGCTTGGTTAACCACTAGAAGGTAGAGCAAAATAAAAGCAGAAAAATAGAGTCAGTGGGCAGGTGCCCAAGATTGTTCTTTATTAAAACAATATAATGTTCGAATAATAATAAAAAAGTCTTCATAATTATTAAGAGAAATCCAAAAATAAAAAAAACTTGATGATAAATATTTAGGAGTCCAAGACAAGACCCTCCGTTGCAGGAAACACAGAATCATTTGAAAAATAAAATTTAAGTCTATGCCCATTCACGTTAAAATCACACTTATCGGGGTGCGAAAGCAACACAGTTCCATCAGAAAAGACTTCCTTGACCGTAAACGGTCTAGACCAACGAGATTAAGATTTTCCAAAGAAAATACGTAGACGTGAATTTAAAAGAAGAACTTGATAGCCTGGCTTAAAATTTTTATGGTGGCGAAAGTTCTTATCGTGATAAATTTTCGTTTCAGGGTCGGGTGGTTTATCAAAATAATTTTTCAAATTTTTATCATTTTCAAAAATAAGATTCTCAAGATTCTTTTGTCTAAAATCAGAGTCATTTTCAAATTTTACTTGTACGGACATAACCGTGTTTTCAAAAACATTTGATGAAAGTTCAGAAAAAGAAGAAGAAAAATCCTTTGGAAGAATATAGGAGTCTTCTTTTAATTCATCAATGAAAAAGCAAGAATCATCATTTTGTAAAGTGTTTTTCATAGATTTATTTATATTAAATGTAACTTCCTCATCTCCCACATGCAAAAAAAGTTTTCTGTCACTCACATTTATGATTGCGCGAGCAGTGGATAGGAAGGGGCGACCAAGGATAAGAGGGACCTCGATGTCCTCTTCAATATCGAGAATGAAAAAATCCACCGGGAAGATGAATTTGTCGACCTTCACTAGCACATCCTCTACGATACTTAACGGATACTTAATTGAACGATCGGCTAACTGTATACTCATTCTTGTAGGGCTGAGAGTGCCCAAACCTAGCTCCTTGAATAAAGAAAAAAGCATCAAATTGATGCTTGCTCCAAGATCCGCTAGCGCATGTTTTATAAAAAGATCGCCAAAAATGCAAGGAATGGAAAAACTACCCGGATCGTTTATCTTTTTAGGAAGATTAGAGTTTTTAACGACCGCCGATCATTCTTCATTTAACGTCACGTGAGAAAGATTTTCCAATTTCTTTTTATTCGTGAATAAATCTTTAAGATATTTGGCGTACTTAGGCATTTGGCTAATCGCTTCATGAAACGGCAAATTAATATGAATTTGTTTAAATATTCCAAGAAAGCGTTGATATTGATTATCTAGCTTATCTTTCCTAAGCATAGCGGGGTAGGGAGGTGATAGAAATTCTTTTAAAATCTCGAGATCATTATTTTAAAAACCATCTTTCTCTTTTTCCAAAATAGATGTTTCTTGTTCATTTTCAAAAATAGAAATATCTTTTATTTATCAAAAGTAGATTTTTCTTTTCCAAAAGTTGATTTATCATTTTCTGTGGGGATAATTGTTTCCGCAGTAGGAGGGACAATCACCTTTGGCTCTTCCCTTGTGGTGGGCTCGTTAATAACCTTCCGCTCCGAAGGAAAATCGCATTTGCGTGCTCCCTTGGGTTAGGTTCAGTGTTCGAGGGAAGAGTTCCAAGTGGTCCTCGGAAAAAGCCTTGGCAAGTTGCCTTACCTGGTTTTCTAAGCTTTTCACGGAGCCAGTTGGACTTCTAATATTAGCTTCGTTCGAGCTTATATATTTAGAAAGGATCTCCTCCAAAGGGGAAGGTTTTTTAAAATTTTGGTTTTGATGTTGTGGTGGTGGTGGTGGTGGAGTGAAATCGTGTGGTGGACGTGTGGCATTCGTGGGATTACTCCAAGAAATATTTGGATGGTTACGCCATCCAGGGTGATATGAGTTTGAAGAAGAATTAAAACCAGGAGGTGCAGAAAAATTAGAAAAAGTAGAAAATTATTGGCAGAATTATTTTGAGCAGGCCTGGGTATGTTCCCTAGATAATCCACCTACTCGGCAGCAACAGCAGTATTCACATTTTCAAATACCTTAGCGGCGGAGACAACAGTCATCTCTGAAATCTTCTTGTTCAGCATCTCCACTTGCAGTGCCAGTTGCGACACTGAATCCACTTCATAGATACCTGCAGGTTTAGATGGGTGTGTCCTAGACGAATTCCACTGATAGGTGTTCATCGTCATGTCCTAAAAAGATCAATAGCGGCTTCCGGAGTTTTGCGGTCCAAAGAACCAGCGGAAGCGGCATCTATCATTGCTTAGTTTCTTGATTTAGCCCATTGTAAAATGTCTGGACCTGTAACCATACAGGTAGAGCATGATGGGGGCAGCGTCTCAAAAGTTCCTTGAACCTCTCCTATGTGTCATAGAGGGTATCAGAAGCAATTTGATAGTACGAAGTTATATCATTTCTTAGCTTAGCAGTTTTGGCAGGGAGAAATATCTTACCAGAAATTTTTCAGTTAAAATGTTCCAAGTAGTGATTGGTCCTCTTGGAAGAGAACTCAACCACTATTTGGCTTCGGTCCTTAAGGAGAAGGGGAAGAGTCTTAGCCTAATCGCATCATCTGAAACACCATTAATTTTGAAGGTGTCACAGATTTCAAGAAAATTGGCAATATGTAAGTTCGGATCTTCATCTTGTAATCCGTCGAACTTTACATATTGCTGCACCATTTGTATGATGTTAGGCTTAAGCTCGAAGTTATTGTTTGCAATTGCAGGTCGAACAATACTTGTTTCAGTCCCCTCCAGATTAAGTCAAGCATAATCGGACATGGTCCTTTGCTGAGCCATTTCTGGGTTAAGGTCTCCCATTTCAAAATTAAAATTGCAATCCCCGTAGGAATCCTAGACCGCAATTTGAGATGTGGAAGCCCCGAATCATAGTTGTCTCCGAAAAGAGCGTTCGATTTCTGGGTCCAAATCAACAAGTAGTGACGGATTCGTGAGGGTCATGCACTAAAAAAACGAAAGAGAGCGAAAGGAAATAAAAACTTGAATACGAGAAAATTTTTTTTTATTATTTTTGCAGAAGTAATAGCGAGAGCGTTTTCAAAATATTGACGAAGAAGATTCCCCGGTAACGGCGCCAAAAACTTGATGGGCTAAAACCCGAACAGGCAAGTGTACCTGTCGAATTATAGTACCAAGGTCGTATTTAAACACGGGGTTGTCAAGTACTACTACTCACGCTTTAACTATTATCCTACCGAAAGATAGATGGGTTTTGAGAATTTTTAAATTAAAACTAAAGATAATTTTTTAAATGAAAACTTATGATAAAAAAGCTAGCATTCGATCAATGATTCACCATGAAATGAGAGGAGAGGGATAAAAAGCTAGATTTAAAATTGCAAATTAAACTCGGCCGTGACGGATCCAAAAATAAGACAAAATCTCGCTAGAGCATTAGGTATCCTAACTTATAGACGCTTTGATCGAAATCTCTTTACAAATAAAAGAAGCCTAAAGTTGCATTATCGAGGTGATCCGCACTATTGGATTTGACTCCAATCCGGAGGATTTACATCATCCTATCTCTAGGGTTGCGTGCAACTCCTTCCCTCTTTGAGTGATCTTTCAAATCAACGAGTCTCTCGACTTCTATGAAATGAGATCAAAGGCCTACTACTGTATACCGAAAATACGGAGTCGGCGTGAGAAAAGTCAAAGAAGGACCGATAATAATTTAGACAAAATTAAAACTAGGAAATAAAAATAACCCTCATCTCACTTCATGGCTCCTCACGATCAAATGCTAAAAGAAAATTAGCTACTCATAATAGAAATTGAAAACAAAGTAAGATGAAAGAAATTCATCTTCATTACTTGCAAAAATAAAAGAGGACACAATATTTAAAAAGGGCAATATTATATTAAGATAAAAAAGATTACAACAATGAAAAGACTACAACAATAATGAAAAGAAAATAACAACTCACTAGATCTCTTGCTCTCTACAACTAGACTCCAAAACTTCACTAAACTTCTTAACATAAAATTGCTTACAAAAAAGTGTCCATCACAAGGGGGGAAGGGGTTCCTTTTATAGGAGATGGAGAAGCTTCTAGATTTAAGGGAGATAAGGGGTGGCCGACCATGTATAGGGGAGAGGATGCATGCATGGCATTAAATGAAGGGATAGAAAAGAGGAGGTTCAATGCATGTAGTTTATGGAAATGAAAATAGAAAATATAAAATATAAGGGTGGGATGAATGAGCTTTAAAGAGCAAGAGAGAGTAAAAAGAGAAGATGCATTTGGAATAAATGAAGAGGGAGGGGAGGAAGGTTGCCGGCCCTATGCATGGGAGATGTTCATGTATTCAATAAATGATGAGGGAAGAGAGAGAGGCTGCTTGGTGGACTTGTTGGTGGGCTTGAAGAGGGCTCGGGTTTGAGGTTGCGAGCTTGAAGAGGGCTCGGGTTTGAGGTGTAGGGTCTGCTCCATGTTGAATTTGGTTGAGCTTCTTTTGATGGGCTCGGGTTTAAGGGGTTGCATGTAGGGCTCGGGTGGCATGATGTGGAGGAGGGCTCGGGTAGCATGATAGTGAAGGGCTGCTCCATGGGCTTGAACCTACAAATAAAACAATAATAGAACATTAGCTAAATATCAAAACATGACTAAACATAAAACATAAAAAATAATAAGAACAAAATACATAAATAAAACATAACAAGACATTAAACATAACATAACATATAACAAAACTATAGATTATTAAATCTCAACACGAAAAGACTTTAATTAAGAAATAAAACATAATATACAGAAAAATGCATAAAACTATAAATAAACTTAGGACTTTATTAAGCTAAACTAAATAAAAAAGGATGACTAAAAGTAGTCATCACAAGGCTATGAGGATAAGTAAACAAAGAGAGTAGTTAATTAATTTTTCGAGATATACATAGATGGTTGCCTAATTATACGTATATGCGACTCTTGAAATCAAGGGAGATGGTATAAGACTTTAGGAAATTTCTCAATTTTGAGTTTAATGAAATAAGTAACTACTTAGTACACAGCCTAAGGAACAATCATGCTTTAATTAATACAAGACACGGTGTAAATCATTTACACATACACGTTGAATCAGAGCAAATTGCTTTCAAAAGACCAGAATTCGAGTCAGTATTGGTTGTAGAAAGAATTTACATACAATTAAGGATGTTCTTTATCTATAATAAGGCTTATTCCTAGCTGCTCAAACATCCTAACACAATTATGGTAACATACGAATAGTGAGTATAAATTTTGTTAAAAATTGATTAATAAACTCATATAAATTGCAAGAAAGAAAAACATGGAGTGTGAATTATAAACAAGTTAAGTCGGATACGGATTGGATAGGAGTAGAACTTGGCTATAGGTTCTCATGATCTTAAGACATGAACAAATGTAATAAAACCCATGCGAGATATGGTATCATAGGTTCACCTCCTCAGTCAAGAAATGATGATTTGTATTGTTATCAGGACAAAGTATTAGACCTCATGGGTCAAACAATATTAGTTATTAGTCAAAACACAGAGTTTCCAAGTCACTTGATCATAATTGTGAACTATATCCTTTGAATGACTGAATTAAGCAAAAAGTCATTATATTGGAAACATAGGAATTGAAATAAGGTAGCGTTATGACAATAAGATTGATTTGTTGGGACATGATAATGAAAGTATAATAACCCTAGAAAATTTGAGGATTTGGAAAACGATATATTGAAGATGTATACCTTATGTATGATACTTCAATTTTGATTCTAAGAGCATCAAGAACAAGAATACATATATTTGACGACATTACAATCACGGTTAGGAGAATTCATGACTATGGGATATAGATTTTTACTATCAAAGGCGTATACTGTGATGTTACACGAGAATTAACTAGTGTTTTATGAGATTCTCTTTATAATGGACTCGACTCATGATAAACCTTACTAATTTGAAAAGATATGCCTATATCTTATAAATCAAGCTTCATGGAAAAAGAAATTGTGTGTCATTTGTATGAACATCATTATCAATAATGATCGCTGGATGTACGCCTAAAAGTTTAACACACTATGAATTATGTATTATTGTTTAAGTAGAGGTATAATATGTCATGAATTTGGACGAAACAAAAATGATGATCTTTTCATCACATCTTAATCTTAGAAGTTTGTTAATTGTTATACCTAAAAGTGTTGGTCTCATGAGTATGATAATTTTGGTGAGCATTGGTTGTAAGGGACTCCAAATCCAATGTGTGATTAAGGTTTATTTTAATGAAAATATGTCAGAAGACTTGGAAATATGTTCACATAAGTTTGATTGTGAATATCCCGAAGTATAACGAAAATACACTTGGAAGGGGACTGTTACCTCTGATAGAGTTTTCTTATAACAACAACCACAAGGCCTATATGGTAGGAAGTGTCGTACGCTAATATTTTGTGTCTAGGATGAGGATCCATAGTCACTCGGATCAGATCATATTGAGGATACAGACACACACATATGACTGACTAGGGATATGATGCTAGAGGCTCAGAGTCGACAGACCAAGTATTACGATGCGAGGCATCGAAAAGTAGATTTATAGGTGGGGGTACATAGTCTTTGAAGATACTTCTGGTGCACGGGGTTTCACGGGTAAAGAGGCACAAGGCGCTCAGCCCTCAGTTTATAGGCCTTACATGATCCTGGAGCGGATTGGTCCTTTTGCATACCAGTTAGAGTTGTCGCTAGAGTTAGAGAAACTTGCATGACGTCTTATGTGTCTCCTCACTTTAGAGAGCCTTACTTTGGTCAGAGCAGCACATTACAGTTATATCAGACCCAGTAGCATCCGATCGATCAGTTCGTTTGGAGCCGTTCTGGATTGACGATACAATAGTTCGAATCCTGCAAAAGAAGAAGAAGGTTCACATAGTCAAGGTGTTGTGGTCCATCCACGAACGGGAGGAGCACACCTGGGAGCCGTTGGACCTGATGCGGTAACCGTACTGGGACTCTTCTCCTCATGTATATTTTAAATATGTTTGAAATGTTTCTTAGCTTCTTATGCATAGAACCTCGTACACCCAAACTTCAATTTCGGGGACGAAATTATTTTTTTATTTATTGGAATTTGTAACATCCCATTTCCTTCTAGACACCTTAACATAGATTAAGGTAGGACATATGGTGAGTGAGAGGAATTAGGCTAGGTATTGACCTTAGGGCCCCAGGAGTTAGGGTGGACTCACACGGGGCCCACTATAGGGTTCAAGTCAACTTAGGTCAATCTAGCCTAAACTGAAACAACGAGAACAAACTGACCTCACCATCATGTCCCTAACCCTAAAGGAAACCTAAGTGACCTAAAAGCCCTATCATAGGTCACCAAATTGGCCAATTTGACCAAATTGCCCTTAAGGTCAGTATGGGTCAACTCAACCCTAAGTGGCTCAATTAGGCATCATATGGTTGATTTGAGCCAACCACTAAACTCCAAACCCTAATTGAAGTGCATTGGACCATAAAGCTCCATCACATGGTCACCTATTGACCTAGTTTGACTAAAGTCAACTCTAGCCCTAATTTTGTCAAAACTACACACATAGGCTTAATTAGCCCAAGTGGGGCATCACCATGGCCAAACCAAGGTTGGGTGATGTCATAAGGTTCATGATAATCAAGTGGGACCAGTCCACTCATCAAATTGACCAAGTCAACCCCAAAGTCAAACTTGGCCAACTTTAGGCCTAAATAAGAAATTTGAGAACCAAGCTCATTCCTAATGGGCTAAGGCCTTGAACTATGGCCCAACCCATGTTGGGTGGTGTCATAGGGTCCATGACCATCAAGTGGAGCTAGCCCACTCATCAAATTGACTAAGTCGGCCCTAAACTCAAACTTGGTCAACATTAAGCCTAAATGGGGAAATAAGAAGCCAAGCCCATTTTCAATGGGTTAAGACCATGGCCCATGGCCCATTAGCAGCCCAAGTGCTTAATTATAGCCCCTACCCTCTGGTTTTGGAGGGTAGTAACATGCATGGGGCATTTTGTTCATTTTCCCTAAAATCAAGAGAGAGAAGAGAGGGAAATGAGGATTGAGAGCCATGTGTCCTTCATCCTCCCTTCCCAAGCCTATTTCTGAACCCACACAGTATTTCCATTCAGGATTCAAGGGGTGGTGGACACTTAGAGATCATGGTGAAGCATCCAAAGCTTGAACCGAAATTCACATAGTAATATCTCATTATATAGCCACATCCAGCCAAAACAAACCATCCCATTAGCTTCAGAAGGTCCAAAGGAGTGGAATTCGATACTTGGATCAAAGCCTTTGGTGGAGTATTGAGTTCAGGAGCATGCTCGCCAAAGAGGAGAATATCCATGCCCAACCGCCACCATTGCCGCCGTCGGGCTCCAACCATGGTATGTTTCTCCTCCTCTCCCTCTATGCTAGCTTCCTAGATCGATTAGGAGAGATATCAGGCTCAATTGAACCAAAATTTCATGAATGTTGAGGTGTTTGGCTTCACCGTAAACCGCCGCCTCCGGCGACCAAGTCGCCGCCAAACGAAGTCCACCACCTCAATAGAGGTGGTGGTGGCCGGCCGGGGAGGTTGCTTGATGGCCGAGAAACAGGAGATCAAATTGCTCTATGTCGGGATGATCTGGGCCGTCGGCTGGAGGAGGGAGATAAGTCGATGTCATCGATTCTTATTTAATCAAACTATAGTGTATGATTATTTAATTTACATTTTCCGTCACATTTAACATAGTGATTTTCATGCTCGTTCCAATATCCTTAGAGGCAAATACAGAGATTGTCATCAACATGCAAATTGTAGAGCTAGGTCTTAACGTTAATTTGACACCCAAAACATGCAATTTTGAGCACTGTAGCTTCTTGTAGAGCTATTCTCCTAGGACTGCTCCAAGGTTAGGGTAGAATTTCAAATGAGTGCCTAGGCTAAACCATAAATATACATGCAGTGAAATTTAGGTCATGCATGTGTGTATACAATACTTAGAATTTCCCCAAAAATCAGAATTTTTGGAGGATATTTTTCTATAGTTTTAGTAGAAATTTGATTTATTAAATAAATGGAATTTAGGGAGATTTCCAATTCTAAATGCCCCCAAATTTGGGTGGCATGTCTCTAAAGTCATTCTAAGGCCATGGTAAAAACTTGGAGTCATTTGGGCCTCTGAATGTTAAGGATCCAACATACAAGGTGAGGGTAGAATTGAAAATGGTGTGCTAATAGCAAAATGGGGTAAAATGAGAATTTAGCCCATTTGGCCCAATGCATGTCCATGAAATTTTGGACAAAGGTTTATGGAGGTGTAATACTCCTTTCATGGGAAAATTGGGACTTTTGGGATCAAAAATCACATAAGTTAGATTTATTTCAAAACTAGCGCACTTAGGTGTCAAAAAGGAAAATTAGGGCAATTGAATTTAGAAAATTCTAATTTGTTGACATGAGTCCTAAAAGGTCTTTTGATTTCTCTAAAAAAATTTGTGAGGGTATTTGAGAATTATTTCTTGTGCAAATAGTATAATTATAATTTTGCCCTTATGCGATTTTGATTAAAAACATTATTAAGAATACTTGGAAAATTATGAGAATATGTTTAGACCATTATTTAAGTATTGTGAACCCCTGTAAATGTTATTATAATTTTTGGATTATTATTTGTGATACTTATACTAATAGTGGCATTTTCATAGATATTTTAAATTGTGCATATCTTAGGTCAATCCACTTGATACAATTATGAAAATTTGTTTTGAGCATTATCCTATCAATATTAGTGACTAGAAAGTTTTCCTAAATTTTTACATGATTATGTTTAGTACTTCATTTTAAAAAGGGACATATTGTGGTTTTAGTCATAAATTTAAAACAAGGGTCAAATTGTCTTGGGATATTTGGTGTGTAGATCTTTTTAACCTAAATGAACTTCAAATAAATTAATTAGACATAAAGGACCTCTAGTTATGTTAGTTCATGTTCAATGTGACCTAAGTCACTAAATTAAATAATATTAATTATGGTCCAAAATAGTTAGAAAAATTATGGAATTCTGAATGAGCAATAATATCCACATGATTAACCCTTCTTAAAAATTTGGAGGCCCTTGGCCCAAGGAATCTGAAGTCACCTCATATGGGTTTGAGTTAGGACATGGGTTGCGTTTAGTAAAAATGACATGTAGCATTAGGGTACACAGAGGGATGAGATATAGTTGAATTGAGTGATGTGTTGGGAAGTTGAAACCTGGTCAGAATCATAAGTATGTCACTACCTTGTATCGAGTGTTAGAGTGCAAGTCACCAAAGAGAATAGCTAGGGCAGGGTTCGGCAAAAGATTGTTGTTCTCCAAATAAGAACCTTAAGTCATTAGGTTTACTCAAAAGCAAAAACGAGAGTGAGAAGTTAATAAGGGGTAGCCACCAATAATAGTAAGTTTCTTGCAAAGGGGGATTTGGGATTCAGCCCATCGTATCCCTTAGTACTCCTGCGAGCCCTTCACCGGATAGACCTCGGGAAGTCCAGGATTAACCATAAGTCACTAAGTAAAACTAAAATTAGAAAAGAGTAGTATAATAGGTTGAGGAACAATGTTGCAATCTCACCCATGAAGGGTTGGAGGGATATATGGCGGGTTAGCCCTGCGAGCTGTAGGCTCGACAGTTTTTATAACATTCTCACCCTTATTGGGTTGGAGGGATATGGGAAAGGTGGGTCCTGCGAACTGGAGGCTCGAGAGTTTGATATCAGTACGGGTTGGTACTGCGAGCTGGAGGCTCGGGTTGAAATAACTTGCATGTGCATAGGAACAAATCAGTGGCGGGTCATGCGGTACTGGGCTAGTCATCACACTGACGGCAGTACGATGAATCTGGCGAGGTGTGAGGGTTTGAGGGGCCAGTAGGTTGTTTATACTGCAGTCTGGAGGACGATCCCCAAAAATGTACACTCGACCAATAAAACTGGTGGGATAGCCAGCAATTAGTACGCAGAGACTCTAGAAGGCACCTAGGAAATGTAGAAAGACGTATGGGAGGCCTAGAACTAGTAGTGTGTATACCAGCCTAGGAGTGGAGATTCCTACTCCACTGCTGATGTGGCCATAATGGCGGTACCAGAGAGTTTAGCTAACTCTAAAAAGTGGGAACTAAAGTTCTGTAATCAGAGAGTCGTGTGTGTGAGTTGCACTTATTTGAAACATAGTATACATAACATATTACATCATACATACTCTCATTAGGACATTCATATTGAAGACCCTTATCATATAAATTAATATGAGCTCTTTTATATAAGTAACAATTTCTGAAATCAAAACTTATAAGTTTGTATGTGCATTCATATAAGTTAAGGTACTCCTGTGATGGTAGCATAGTTATAGATAGTTACTTTTCTGCACAGTACTTACTTTTACTATACTGCTCTTCCTTTCTGAGCTACTGTTCTTTACTCATCGTGCCTTGTACTATATAGAACTGCTAGATAGTTTACTTTCCTGATAGTATAGTTCTAACGTCACCCTGCTATTTTGATTTCACCCCTTGTTGTCCTCCGCTTTTATCCTCTCGCACGATGCCTAGGAGTCATAAGGGGGAGGCGAGGACAAAATGGCTTAGTCTTTATGACTAACGGTTGGTTGTGACTGTATTATTTTAGGAGCTCGAGGAGATGGAGGACAAGAACGACCATCAGGACGAGATGGCAGGACTTTAGGAGAAGATACTACGCACTACGACTATGGCTCATCCTCAGGAGATGACGAGTGATAGTTTTTGCTTCCACTTAGAGTGATTCGAGATAGAGTGATTTATTCATTATAGCATGTACTGGTCATAAGCCCTTACTCTCTATGTACTCGTTGTTGGACTATGCAGTTTCTTTATATTTATATGTGATGATACTTTTATGTTGTGGACTTCTAATTATTTATTATACATTTGTTCTCAAAATGATCTACAGGTTAAAATGATCATATTATACGACGGGATCGATGTCTTGTGGTATCGACTAGCCCATATGTTAGTGTCACAGTAAGGCGGCAGTTCTGGGTGTAAGATCGGGTAACTCCTTGGTAAGGGGGGATCTTACAGAACTAGCGATTTGTCATGAATTTTCTTCTCCAAAAATACCCCAACAAAATGGGATAGCTGAGAGGAAAAATAGGACTCTCATAGAGGCTGGCAGGACACTGCTCAGTGATACTTCTCTCCAAGAATACTTTTGGGCTGAGGCAGTGAATACTACTTGTCATGTCTTGAATAGAGCCTCTATCAACAAGTACCGCAAGAAGACTCCCTATGAGATTATGAAAGATAGAAAACAAAATCTAGCCTATCTCAGAATCATTGGTAGCAAATGCTTTATGCTCAATAATGGGAAGTCCTACTTGAACAAGTTAGCTGCCAAATTTTATGAAGGGATATTTGTTGGGTACAATAATCATAGCAAAGCATATAGAGTCTACAACTTGAAAAATCAGGTTGTAGAAGAGTCTCTGAATGTAGTCTTTGATGAATCATCAATGATTTACAGTGAGCTGTTGAGCTCCTCTAGATCTGCAGGTGTAGAGTTGAAGTTTGATAAACTAACCATCAAGAACACTTCTCCAACTATCCTAGAAGAAGATGATGGTGTGTACATTAATGAAGAAGGACAAAGTACATAAGATATGGCTGAAGACCAGTAGGATCCAGCCACTGAAGTTCATGGTGTTGAAGTAAGAATGCCTCCTGCAGTCAGGCATTTGAGGGATCATCCCAGAAATCAGATCATAGGAGATGCTAGCTAAGGCATCATAACAAGGAGCAGAAGCCTCAACATGGTTATGTATTACAACTTTCTGTCTCAAGTTGAACCTAAAAGGTTTAAAGATGCTAATATAGACCCATTTTGGATTATGGTAATATAAGAACTGGACCAATTCAAGAGATGCAAGGTTTGGAAGCTAGTTCCCAGACAACAAGGATATAACATCATTAGAACCAAGTGGATCTACAGGAATAAGCTTGATGAAAATGTTGTTATAATAAAGAATAAAGCTAGACTGGTGGCCAAGGGATATAGACAAGAGGAAGATATTGATTCTGATCAAACATTTGCACCAGTAGCTAGATTAGAAGCTATAAGACTATTCCTTGCATATGTTGCACATAAAGAATTCAAAGTCTACCAAATGGAAGTAAAGTCAGCTTTCATAAATGGTGACCTAAAAAAGAGGTATATGTTGAGCAACCCTCAGGTTTTGTTAATTCTAACTTTCCTGATTATGTTTTTAGGCTTAGAAAAGCTTTATATGGGTTGAAGAAAGCCTCTAGGGCATGGTATGAAATCATGTCTAGCTTTCTCATTGAGAACAAATTCTCAAGGGGAAAGATAGACAAGACATTATTCCTAAGGGAAGTCAAGGGTAAGATCATTTTAGTCTAATTTTATATATATGACATAATATTTGGGTCTACAGATGATGGCCTATGCAAAAAGTTTGCCAAACTTATGCAAGTATAGTTTGAGATGAGTAGTGTGAGTGAACTCAACTATTTCTTGGGCCTCCAAGTTAGAAAATCAGAGGATGGACTATCCATCTCTCAGTCTAAGATCACCAAGGAGTTGATTAAAATTTTTGAATGGAGAGTGCCTCCATAATGAAAACTCCTATGGGGTCAAGTGTGTCAATAAATAAGGATGAAATTGGGAAACTTGTTGATGAAATTTTATATATAGGCATAATTGGCTCCCTCCTCTACCTTACTGCTAGTAGGTCAGACATTATGTCTGCTATATATGTTTGTGCAAGATACAAGGCTAGCCATAAAGAATCTCATTACTCTGTAGCTAAAATAATTTTGAGATATCTCAAGGGCACACCTAATCTTGGTTTGTGGTACCCTAGGAATAATGACTTTGAACTAACTAGGTATTCAAATGCAGACTTTGTAGGTTACACAGAAGATAGAAAAAGCACCTCTGGCACCTGTCTATTTTAGGAGAAGGATTGGTCTCTTGGAGCAGCAAGAAGAAAATATGTGTTGTTATCTCAACAGCTGAATCAGTGTACATCTAAGCTAGAAGTTGTTATGCATAGCTACTATGGATCCATCATCAGCTCCAGGATTACAATGTAAAGCAAAATAGAACTCCAATGAATTGTGATTCTACTAGTGCAATCTTTATTGCTAGGAATCTCGTTTCTCATAGCAGGACTAAGCATATAGAGATTAGGTATCATTTCACTAGAGAGCATGTGGAATGTGAGGACATCATTCTTGGGTTTGTCTCTTCATACAATTAAGTGGTTGATATTTTCACCAAGCCACTAGATGAAGCTAAGTTCAACATCTTCAAATTTGAATTGGGTATGATGAACTTAGTATAGCTTCAGTAGCTCTTCATGCATTTTTGTTGCAGGTAGTATTAATCCCTGCAGGATAACAAAGGAGTTATAGACTGAGAAGAGAGATGCTCCTATTGAGGGGGAGCAAGTTTAGTCATAGATTTAGGAAAAGATTGAATCTTATCTAGAGACTCTCCAGAAAAGGAGAACAGATTGTCTTTAAGGACAATACTGAGGTTGAGGGGGAGATTCACTCTGAACTCCCTGCTTAAGATATAGTGTATAACATTGACTCTTCTGAGTCTAACAAATGCAATGTTGTTGTTGTTATACATGTTGATGCACAGTCATCAGAGTAATGATGGATGACTCAGAAGAAAGAGTTTCTACCAGGGATAGTGGTATCAGGGAGTTGTTGTTCACAACTTCTGTGGATACAACATCAGCTGGAGAACTACAATCTCAAGGTAAGTCATTCACCCTTATAATGTGACTCATCCAGTGCAATTTCTATTGCTAAGAATCTTATCTCACATAGCAGTACTAAGCTTACATAAAAAAAATATAATTTCATTAAAGAAAATATAGAAAGTGAAGTCATTTTCCTTGAATCTATCCCCACTGACAATCAAGTTGTTGGTACCTTCACTAAGTCATTGGATGTGTCTAAGTACAATTCTTTCAAAATTGAGTTAGGAATGCTTAATTTTGAATGACCCATGTACATTAAGTGTTTCAGTTATAGATCTACATGTCTATATTTTTGTTTTCAACTCATAATGTAGTCCATCTTCCTTAGTGTTAAAGTATAACTTTAGCAAGGATAGATGGATAGATAGCAGTTAATCACTTTAACTTGCTAGGTTAAACCTCAGTGAGATCAGCAGAATCAGCTGAGAAACATACAGTGTTGGACAAAAATGATGTTCCTCCAAAAATAATGATGTAGTTGAGGGGGAGCATTCACATATTCCCACTCAGGATGAGGTCATTTCATCCACCCTATTGGCTAAGGAATAAACTCTTCTTGAGCATGTTGGTCAAAAGGACCAAGAGAAAATTTCACCCATGATCCTTTCTCCACCCTCAATAGAGGAATTCCTATTGAAGAAGCCAGAAAGGGGGAGGAGAGCAATGACTTGACATGTCAAGTCAATGCATTAACTCAACATGTTGAGCCAGAAGGGGGAGGGGAACTTTTAATAAGCTGTATGAGGAGGGCAATGACTTGACATGTCAAGTCACTACATTAAACATAGAAACTTTGAACAAGCTTACATTTGATTAATTGATATGTTTTATGTATTAATGCATCTTAGTATTGCTGTGTGTTCTGCCGTCTTCAAATAGGGGGAGATTGTTAGGAATATTGCCTTTTAATGTTCCCTGAATTTCAAGAGGCGTCACCATTAATGCAAAGTGCATAATTTTATTTGATGTATGTCCAAGTTTAGTGTATGCAGGTTGTCTACTATACCATGATTAGACAGGATGTCTGGGTCACAATGACAGTTGGACTCATGACAAGATGCTGGCAAAGCAGAAATCTGGCTAAGTCTAGAAGTGTCGAGTGAAAGATGTTCACTCGACGCCAGAAGAGAAAAAGCATTAAGAGATCTACATACAGTCAAACCCACAATATTGCTGACTAGATATCTGGCTAAGTCCAAAAGCATTGAGTAAAGGCAGTTCACTCAATGCCAACTCAAAAAGATATCTGGCTAAGTCCAGAAGCATTGAGTGAAGACAATTCACTCAACGCCAACTCAACAAGATATCTGGCTAAGGATAGAAGCATTGAGTGAAGGAAGTTCACTCAACACCTCAATCAAGAAGATTGGTTACTGGACAGGCAGAATATCCACCAAGTCCAGAAGCATTGAGTGAACTCACTGCACTCAACGTTAGAAGAGCAGAAGTGTTGACAGAAGCTCAAACATTCAAATCCTCAGAAGGAGTAGACATAAAATCTTTCTAATTCTAGAAGCATTGAGTGAAGGCACGTCACTCAACGCCTACTCAATAGACAATTCATCTAAGTCCATAAGCGTTGAGTGAAGGCAGTTCACTTAACGCCTACTCAACAGACAATTCAACTAAGTCTAGAAGCGTTAAGTGAAGGCAGTTCACTCAACGCCTACTCAAAAGAGGATTCAACTAAATCCAAAAGTGTCGAGTGATGAAGGCCCACACGACGCCTAATCAGTTAAGACTATAAAAGACAGAATGCATTGAGTGATGAAAGCTCACTCAATACACTCAATGCCTAGGATTCATAATTCAGCTAAGCACTTTTGTGTTGAGTGACAAAACTTCACTCAAAGCCTGAGAAGTGTTTGGAATTTACTAAGTAGCTTGCCCTTAATACAGTTGTAAATACAAAAGTGATGGAGCAGTTTCCATTTTTGGCCAGTCCTACTACGCAAAGAGCCGTTGGATTTACGGGAAATAAAAAGTAGTGTTCTGAGATATTATTAACGGGTTAAACTTTTCACTCTGTTTCACCTTCTTCCTAAAAAAAAGAAGAAGAGCTCTGCAACTTCAGTTGAATAGCAAGTCTGAAAACTTCAGACAAGGTTAGCTGATTAAATAAGAAACGAACAACAACATCATTTAATCTTCATCAACAAGTTTAGAAGCTCAAATTTCTGAGATTATTTACAGCACAAGCAAAACCATCCTGAAGATCTACTTCCTTGGTGCTAAGAAGAAGTAGGGATTAGTTCACTCAGTCCAGAGAGAAGTCTCGGAGGACACTTCCTCTGGAGCAAGTCATCAACAACAAACTCACACTCTGTAGGATCTTAATAGATCTAAGTTATAAGCCTGATATATAAAGGCTGTGAAAGATTGGTTAAGCTCTGAATAACTCTAGAGGGGGGTGAATAGAGTTTTTGAAAACTTTTCCCTTTTGCTGAAATAAAAGGTGAGTGTACAAGTGCAGCTAGTGAACTAGAGAAAAGTAACTAAGCTACACAGCAAACATTATATCACAGCACAAGCACAAGAGAAGATCACAGACACACAGACAACACAAGAATTTTAAAGTGTTTCCCCAAACTTGGGTACATCCACTCTTCTACCACCCTAGGTAGGAATCCTCTACAGGTTTTGATCAGGTGACTGCCACCAATGAGCTTTTGATCAAGTGGTCAAAAACCAAACCTAAAGTCTTTTGGAAGGAGACTTGTAACCAGAATAATTTTGAAGGGAATTAAAACCCTGTACAGAGGTGGGATGAGAGTTTGATGAAAGTCTTCTTTTCTCAAAACACAGTGAGAAGACTATGTGGATTCTGAGTTGTTGATGACAAAGCTCCCCCTAAGATCTTGAATGGTTCAGGAGAGGAAGCTTTGTAAAAGGGTGAGTAGGCCTTCAGCTTTTCAGAGATCCTTGACTGATTTGAATATTGCTGTCACTTGAAATCCCTGAAAACAAAGAGGGGAGAAAGAAAGACTCTTGATGGTTATGGTTGTTCTTTCTTCTTCTCTTGAGAGCAGTCAATTTCCTGAGAGATGTTTTTCACTGCACTTTTGGGATGTTTTCTTTGCTGTGACTCTAGTTGATGATCATTCTCTGCTCTTATGTGTCTTGTGGTTTTCTTGGCAGGGAGATATGTATCCGATAACTGCAACTTAGTCGAATTCAAAAAAAAACTCTGCAATAAATGTTCAGCCGAAATCTTGGGAACGAAAAACAGCAAGAATGCTGTCAATTATTCTATTCTATGTCATTCCCGAGATATAAGCAATTAATTCCATGGAGGATGTTAGTAATCAATGCTGCCAGTAACGGCTCTATTCAGAGAATTTAAGTGCATTGATTTACAAGGGAATTAATAGCCTATAATAGTTATAAAATGATGAGACAGAAAGAGAAGAATAAATAACAAAATGTATTACAGTTTTCGTCGACCTGAGATCAGCTTTCGTCGACCTCTAATCAGCTTTCGTTGACCTGAGATTTCGTCAACCTCTGATCAGCCTTTGTCGAACTGAGATCAGCTTTCGTCGACCTGAGCTCTGTGAATCAACTGATGTGCATAAACTGACTAATTCTGCGCTCTATGTTCGTCGACCTGAGACTGTGAAGTTAGTCGACCTAAGAACTTGGTCAATCTGTCGGCATTGAGTGAATAGCACATCTGGCGTCGAGTGTTCTTTGTCTCTGAGTCCGTCTTGGCTTTGAGTGAATTATGGCGTTGAGTGTTGAAGAGTTAGTCGATCTGAGAATGGAGTTCGTCGAGCTCAGCTTAGAGATTTTAGCTCTGAGTTAGTCGAGCTGAGCACGACTATCGTCGACCTGAGATCGACGAATGTAGATTTCTTTTTCTAATTCTTGATTTCTCTAAGTCTTGAGTCTTTGGCAGTGTTGTAGGTTGGTCCTTTGATCTGTTGACTCTAAGAACATGGCTTAGACTCTAGAAACACATAAAATTTTACCCTTCTATACAATATGGGTCACAACCTAAGAAGAGAACCTAGCCCAAATCACCTAGGGGTTCCAACAATCTCCCCCTATTTGGGTGAGGTTACTTCAACCAAAAACAGATAAAGATCACAAGACAAAATGAGGTAAACATAGCATGAAAACTGAGATAACTGATAGAATAAATAAGCTATCAGTACCTTTATAAAGCTATGTACCCAGATTGTTCACAGAAAGCACAAAAAATAAACAATTTAAATGTTCTTGTGAGAATCAGAAGGCTTAGCAAATTTGATTATCTTGTTTGGATCATGAGCTTGTTTTATAGTCATGGTCATATCAGCATCACCAATAGTCTTTTGTGAGGTAGTTCTTGGAACCACTACTTCAGGATGTAGACTCATGTATTCATCAGCATTGAATAATTTTCCTACTCGATATCTTTCAAACTCTTTCTTCCTGTAGCTAGACATAGTAGAGAACTGAGAAGAGTGTTGACCTTTTTCTTTGGCTTGCATGATTTGTGAGAGAGCAACCGATTCCTTGAATCTAGCCATTCTTGTAGTTGGACTAGTTTCAGGATCATAAGCTGGAATTGGAGGTTCTTCAGGGTCATTAGCTTTGCTAGGAGATGGGGAAGGGGAAAAAGTTGGCTGAGGGATAGGCTGTTGAGCTGAATGATGTCTGGAATAAGACTGATGTCTCTATTTATGCTGACTGTCTCCATAAGAGTGAGAAGGTCTTCCCTGCCTCTGATAAGTTTTAGTGAGAGTAGGTTTAGTGAATCCTTCTGAGCTCTGAGATAAGGTTCCTAAGGCACTTGCAGCTGGAGGAGGAGGAGGAGGATCCCTTTTGAATTTCTCAGGTGGAGGAGAGTATCTTCTGCTTTTCTTTCTTCTCTTTTGTTCATTCTTGGATAGCCACATCCAAGCTGACATACCCTTATAAGGAGTTATGTTTTGCAGAATGTAGTATATAATATCATTTGTAGACTTAGGTTTTGGAGCAGGTGGAGGAGGTGCTTTCCTTTTCTTGGAGATTAGCTTCCTCTTTGGAGCATCATCAGAATCATCATCATCATCATTATCATCATCATCAGAAGACAAAGGATTGGCATACATTTCACCATTCTGACTGATCAGATCCTTGGGAATTTCTTTGCTAGCTTGAGTGGGAACAACTTCAGCTTCAGTTGCTTCAGCTTCCATATCAATGTCTTGATTTATTAGATCATCTAAACTAGGAATAGGGCTATTATCCATGATATAAGTTGGCCCAGGAGGGCTAGATCTTTGTTCATATAATGCTACTGGAGGAGATATCAGATTTTTCTTTATAATGGCTAACACTTCTGAACTTTCAGGGGAGGTGTAGCATACTATTGCTCTGGATGATTGAGTGGGAGAGGAGAGGCAGAACTGAATATAAGATCCAAAAATTTTCAGCAAAGTATGTAGATTTAATTTAGATTTAATGAAGTAGACCCTTCCAGGCAGAACTTCTGGCAAGCTGGTCTCTTGAGCATTGGATACTACAATATCTGTACATTGATTATCTACATCTGTTACTGAGTCAGTTATCTCTATATCATCTGATTCCATATCAGTATCAAGAAAATGTATAAAATCTGGTTCCATATCAACATTTGTTCCTGCTGCTGCTGCTGGTGCTGTTGTTGCTACTTAATCATTAAGTATCTCCCCCTGCCTGGTTTTAGTATGTACTGAAGCCAGGCCCCCAAATGAAGAGAGGGTAGAGGTGAGGGTTGAGATTTGAGCAGAAAGAGATGATATGGAGATAGACAGAGGGGAATAGCCTCTGCAATGATTGTTTGGAGGATAATCTTGAGGAGCTCAAGAAGTAGTTGGATGATAGAGGGATTCAAAGATGTGGAGTCATATGTTTGGGCAGGAGGTGGTTGAGAAGGGATAGAGGTAGTGAAGATAGTTGCTGGAGGAGATGGTTGGTTGGAAGTGTCTGCAAGGGGGTCCTGTTGAGGAGATTGGTGAGGATAAGGAGTGTTCAGAGAAAATGAAAGTAAATTGAAAGATGGTATTGAAGTATCAGCCCTAGGAGAGGGAGAATTGGATGGAATATGTGTAGGGGAAGAAGGAATTGGAGATGTTGGAGGTGTAGGGGTATGTATTAGAATAGAAATGGAGGCTGGGGTTTGTTGAACTTGAGGCTGAGATGGAGCTTGAGAATAGGGAGGAGGTGGAGGGGTGGATGGAATCTCTGCAGAGGGGTGAGGAGTGGCTGATGTAGCCCTTGTACTTTCAGAAGATTTAGAGGAAGAGGACTTGCCCTTAGATGGCTTTATGATAGTCCTCTCCCATCTACTAAAGAGGGCAGATGAGAGCTTCTTAGATGCATTGATGCATGTTGTCTGAGATAGCAGTAGTGCATTGGCCTTGGCTTTCAGGAACAAGCCCAAGATACAGCCATAGTAAACCTCCTTTTTGCGGTTCTTTCTCCTGATTAGGTCAAATAGAATTTGTGGCCAGTTCACACTTCTCTTACTGACCAGGGCAGCCATAACCAGGAACTGTTGCCTAGAGATGTAGTCATGTGTTGTATGCTTAGCAAACAGCACCTTTCCAACGACATCTGCAAGAAATTTATATGTCGGGGAGAAATTTTTCTTATATAGTTTGTTAGGGTTTTCGCCGAAGTGACCCATAACAGCCAGCATATCTTCATATTCCTTATCATCTAGTTCTAGATCATCTTCTCCAGTTTTCAAATTGAAAAGTTAATAGAGAAAAGAGGGAGAAAGAATCACCTGAGTACCACTGATAGTCCCAGTCATTTCAGTCTCTGTTGAAGAAGAAGAGCCAACCCATTCCTTTATTTCTGTCATAGGAATTCTGATTCTATCAGACATGAACTGCTTCAGATTTTGTTCTTCAAATACCTGTAGAATATCTATGAAAATTTGATTTGACTGTTGGAAATAGTCAAAATCAATATCGAAACCATGATCGAACTTTATGCCGGTTGATCCAGTAGTGGCCATTTGTGACGTTAAGATCGAATGAGAGAGAGAAAGAGCACACCTGCAAGAGAAAACACAAGATCAAGTGCAGGAGGGGAATTCTGAAAGCGCGGGATTGAGGTCGAAGAAAAGCCAGATATAGTATTTTCTGGAATATGAAACGACAATCTCAATCCGACGAAAACTAAAGATTCTTCGATCTCAGGTCGACGAAAATTATGTAAAGGACAAAGTTCGTTGATCTAAGAACGAAGAGAGGGAAAGTTTTCGTCGTTCGCAGAAAACTTGTAGAGATATAATTCGTCGTCCTCTGATCGACGAATGAGCTATACTAAGAGATTTCGTCGATCTTAGGTCGATGAAAATTCTCAAGAATAGTTATCAGTTCGTCGATCTCAGGTCGACGAACAGAGACAATTCTTTGACTACAGACAGAGCATTAGATTAAATCCTGACCATTTATCATACTAAGCTGATTGACAAAGAACAGATGCTTGGATGAGTCCAATGGCTTAGTGAATATGTCTGCTCTTTGCAAATAAGTAGAGATAAATTAAAGTTTAATCTTATGTTTTTCAACACAATCTCTAATGAAATGATGTCTAATATCTATATGCTTGGTTCTAGAATGCAATACTGGATTTTGTGCAATTGAAATGGCACTTGTATTATCACATAGTATAGTTGAATTATTTAAGTTGACACCATAATCCATTAGTTGGTTTTGTATCCACAAAATCTGTGAACAGCAACTGCCTGCAGCCTTATACTCATCTTCAGCAGTGGAAGTTGAAATAGATGTTTGCTTTCTACAGAACCAAGATACAAGTCTGTCACCAAGGAACTGACAAGTTCCTGAGGTGCTTTTCCTGTCTACTCTGCATCCAGCATAATCAGCATCAGAAAATCCAGTTAACACAATTGCTGATTCTGTTGAATACCAGAGGCCTAGATCTGGACAACCTTTTATATATCTTAAAATCCTTTTTAATAAAATAAGGTGAGATTCTTTAGGGTTCACCTGGAACCTAGCACAAAGATATGTAGCAAACATAATGTCTGGCCTGCTTGCTGTTAAATATAATAGGGATCCAACAATGGCCCTATACTTGGTCTGATCAACTGGTTTTCCAGACTCATCCGCATCTATAACAACATTGGCAGCCATGGGAGTCTTCATGATAGAGTCATCATTCATCCCAAACTTCTTAATAAGCTCTTTAGCATATTTAGACTGAGAGATGAAGATTCCTTCAGGGGTTTGTTTCACTTGGAGACCAAGGAAATATGATAACTTACCCATGTTACTCATCTCAAACCTTGAGTGCATTAGATCAGAAAATCTTTTGCACGGATTTGGATCAGTATAGCCAAAGATTATGTCATCTACATATATTTGTACTAATAGAATTTTATCATGTTGCAGTTTTGTAAAAAGAGTTCTATCAACCATGCCTCTTGAAAAACTATGCTCTAAAAGAAAGCTGGCTAAGGTCTCATACCAAGCTCTTGGAGCTTGCTTTAAACCATAGAGAGCCTTATGCAATTTAAAAACATAGGAGGGGTGAGTTGAAGAGATAAAACCTGGTGGTTGTTCCACATATACTTCTTATTTTAGTTCCCCATTGACAAAAGCACTTTTGACATCCATTTGATATACCTTGAATTTCTTGTGAGCAGCATAGGCCAAGAAAATTCTGATTGCTTCAAGTCTTGCAACAGGTGCAAAGGTTTGATCATAATCAATTCCTTCCTCTTGCCTGTATCCCTGAGCAACAAGCCTTGCCTTATTCCTCACAATCACACATTAGGCATCAAGTTTGTTTCTGAATACCCACTTAGTCCCAATTACTGGATAGCCCTTAGGCCTTGGAACTAAGTCCCAAACTTTACACCTCTCAAACTGATTGAGTTCCTCTTGCATTATAATAATCCAGTTTGGATCTTGCTCTGCATCAGATATAGATTGAGGCTCAATTTGAGAGAGAAAGCAGGTAAGCATCACATCAGGGTTGAGTTGATGCCTTTTCTGCACTCCTGCTGATATGTCTCCAATTACTTGAGATCTAGGGTGATCCCTAAGTGTGACAAAATCACTAAGAGAAGTTAGTTCAGCAACAGTTATTTGATTAAATTCCTCTTGTGGAATTGTGTCAACTATTGTAGAAGACTGAGTTGCATCCACAATCTCTTCTTCACTTTCAGCTTGTGATATAACTTGTGGAGAGGGATGTGATTCAAGCTTTGAGGTAAGGTTTAGATCATCCAAGCTCTCACACAAATTCTGTACCTGCAAATGACTGTTGGTAGAGATATCTCTCTCCTTGTAAAACATGTTAGATTCATCAAATGTCACATGCATAGATTCTTCAATTTTTAGTGTTGATTTATTAAACACCCTATATGCCTTACTGACTTGGGAATATCCTAGAAAAATTCCCATTGCAGCCTTAGCTTCAAACTTTTTGAGATGTTTCTTTTCATTATTGTGAATATAGCATATACATCAAAATATTTTAAAATAGGTGATTATAGGTTTCTTCCCTTTGAGTAGTTCATAGGGAGTCTTAAGCTTTAGTTTATGTATTAGGCTTCTATTCAGGACATAATTTGTTGTGTTTACTGCTTCTGCCCAATATGATAGAGGCATGTAAGCATTTGCAAGCATTGTACCTACAGCTTCAATGAGTGTTCTATTCTTCCTTTCAACTACTCCATTTTGTTGAGGAGTTCTGAGAGCTGAGAAGCAGTGTCTTATACCTTCTTTCCTACAGAACTCTAGCATAAGAAGAGATTCAAACTCAGTGTCATGATCACTTCTGATCAATGCAACTTGAGTAGAATACTCAATCTGTATGTTCTTGAGAAAATCTGTAAGAACTTGAAAAGTATCTGACTTAGCTCTCAAAAAGAAAACCCATGTGAATCTGGAGAAGTCATCTACAATAACTAATGTATAAGACTTTCCTTCTAGACTTTGTACAGCAATAGGACCAAAAAGGTCCATATGGAGCAAATAAAAAATTTTAGGTGAATCACTCTTATTAATGGATTTGAAACTAGATTTAGTTTGCTTGCCTAGTTGACAAGCCCTGTAGAGGCCTTCCTTCTTGTAGGGACCAGAAGGTAAACCTCTAACAAGATTGTCCTTAAGTAACCTAGCAATATTTTTATGATTTACATGTCCTAGTCTTTTGTGCCATAAAGTAGTTTGAATGCTAACAGAATTGAATAAACAGATTTCAGATTTAGCTGATTCAAAGTTTACTAAGTAGATGTTGCCTTGTCTAGTTCAGGTTAAAACAGTTGTGTTGTTTAAAGAAATAACACATAAAGAGTTAGTAAAGCTTACTTGATAACCTGTATCACATAGTTGGCTTACTGATATTAGGTTATGCTTTAGACCATTTACATAAGTCACCTTTTTGAATGTGACAGCTCCATAGGTTAAGTCACCATAGCCTTCTATCAGTCCAAAGCCTGAGTCCCCAAAGATTACTTTAGGTCCAGTCTTGGTCTTATAGTTGATTAGGCATTCTTTACAACCTGTCATATGTTTAGAGCAACCACTGTCCAGGTACCACTTGTTTTGAGTGAATGGGTTCTCTTCTACCTGCAAAGACGATTAGCAGTTTTTGACCCAGGTTACCTTGGGTCCTTGTTGTTTAACATAGCCAAAACTAGAAATAAAAGAGCATTCAGGTTGATCCTTATAACCTAAAGGATGATACCTTCTAGGAGGTATGACCCACTGACTAAAGGGATTAAAGGATTTATTAGTTTTTAGATTACTCTGGTTATGAACTAGATCTGACAAATTTGGGTATGTTCGTCGACTTGAGCTCGACGATCGGGGTTGAGTTCTTCGATCTCTGCTCGAAGAATGGAAGTATCCATTCTCAGAGCCCCAAAAACATCGATCTCTGGTCGACGAACCTTACTGGTTTCTTCGATCCCAGTTCGAAGAATAGATTACATTATTATTTGTGTTCAGAGTTCGTCGTTCTGATTTCGACGAACTATACCCATTTCGTCGTTCTGAGTTCGACGAAATTTGCTGAACATAGTTATATTGTGTGTTTTTCTTTTTCTGACTTGTTTTCTTAAGGTCTAGTTGTTTAAGCACTTCATCGACTTTCTCTACTTGTTCAGTATTCTTCTTACCATTTTCAGAAATAAAACTTATGGGTTTTGATAGTTGATTTTTCTGAATAAGGATTGGTTCACTAGATGAGGCTCCTAATCCTAGTTTGTTATTACTAGATCTTGTATTGACTGTGCTAGTTATGTCTATCAGTTGTAAACTTCTACCATTTAAGGTTTCTTCTAGTTCCTTAGCCTTACTTAATTCAGATTTTAGGAACATTATTTGTTGATTAGCTAGGTTTAATTCTTCAGTTAATTTTTCATTATCAGCAATGATTTTTTCTTGTTCTAATAGTTTTTCCCTGAGAAGTTTGATTTCCTTCTGAAATCCTATTAAGTCTAAACACAATAGTTTAAATTCAGATTTGAATTCTTTAGACTGAAAATCATATGAAGCAATTACCTGATCCTCTTTAGAGAGGAATTCTTCATCTTCTGATTCATCTGAGTTTGATCTACTGCTTCCAGCATCTATTTCCATAATGCAAACTTCTCTTGCCTTCTTTTCTTCTGTATAATCTTCACTGGAACTGGATGAGGATGTTTCATCTTCAGTATCACTCCAGGTTTCATCCACAAAGCCCTTCTCCTTCTTTTTGTATTTGTTGGAGGAGGCCTTGTTGTGTTGATGTCTTCTTGACTCCTTCTCATGCCTTCTGTCTTTCTTTTGAGCTTCTGGAGATTCTGAGATTAAATGTCCTGGTTTCCTGCACCCAAAACAGACAACTTCTTTAGAAGGGGTCTTATCATACCTGGGTTTATCTTCATTCCTTGAAGGCTTCCTCCTGAAGTCCATTCTTGCCATTTTATAGAATCTATTAGCAAAGAGACTCATAATTTCTTCATTGGCAGAGAGGCTGGGATATTCTTCTACAGCTTTGAGTGCTAAGTTTTGTTCCTTCCTGGTAGGTGTTGAAGCTTTTGGTTCAACTGTAGCTTCTCTTGACTTGACCAGTTGCTCATAGGATTTGAGCTTTCCAAGTAGAGATTCTGTTGATATTTCAATCATGCTTCTGGCTTCTTTGATGGGCTAGATTCTGGAATCAAATGTGCTAAGGAAGCACATAAGGATCTTGTCATTGACCTCAGTTAAAGTGATTTCTTTATCCAATGTTCTGAGCTCACTGATGATGGAGCTCAGCCTGTTGTACATTACTTCTATAGATTCTTCTTCATCTTTTCTGAAGTTCTCTGAAAGTCCACCTAGTGCCAACTACCTTCACCTATGGGGGGGGGGAATAGGTGTCTTGCAGCGTTTTTGCGGAATTAGAATTGTACCTGCACAAATAAATCAAACAACACAGCACAGAAAGACGCAGGCAAATTATAGTGGTTCCCCGATTTGGGTACGTCCACTCTCCCCCTTCGACCTATCTCCCAACTAGGGACGACTCGGTCACTTCACCAACAGGATTGAAATCCAATCCTCACACTAACAGAAGGAACCCTTCCAAACGAAGGAGTCACCACTCCTACACCCTGGGTTGCACCCAACCCTTACAACTAGGAACCAACATTCCTTTACAAAAAAATTGAAAATGGAGTGTATTAGAAATACAAACTATTAATGGAGAATAAGGTGTCTCTCTTCGTTCGATGACGTGTTCTTGAAGACGACGAAGAGTCCACGACCTTAGGTCTCACTTGGAAAGGATCTTCTCTAGATCGGTGGCACCAAGTACTTGCTGCTTTGACGTTCAAAGAATTCCTTTGGCTTAGGGTAGAATCTGGGAGGGGGAGCTTTATTTGCCACAGTATTGGACCTGAAGAAGATGTTTCTTTTGGCTTCAAAGGTCTTGTGCAGCTCCCACTCGTACTGACTGTAGACATCGTTCCTGTTTATCTCCCCCCTTTGTTGCAACGCAAATGTGTCCAAAATGATGCTTCTTGATACTGGGCTCCACCTTTCATTTCGCACCTCATCCTCCTTCAGTCTGATTCTCTTTTCAGTTGGCGTTTCCTTTGAGGTTGCTTCTTGTTTTTTCTTTTGCCTTTAGCTTTTGCTAGGGCTTCTTGATCAAACCAGCCACTGCGTTCTGCTCTTGCAGCAGCCCTAGCAGCCTTCTTGGCTTCAGCCTCACTCAGTATAACTTCTTCAATACTTGCCCCTTCTTCAGCAGCAGTAGCAGTATACTCCTCTTGCTTCGGAGGAGCAACGGGAACGTGTAAGCCCGAGGCTTGGTGTACTAACCAATGGGCCGTTTCAAACACATACCTATTCGAATGACCGAATTTGTCAATTATTATCTCTTAGATTGATTGAAGGCGTCAATTATGATTTTGTTAGAGTTTAAGAGCATACCTATTAGACTGATCGAAATTTTCGATGATTATCTGTTGAAGCCCGACCATCTTAGCTTTGTAGTCTTCCTCCCCCTTTTTGGCTTATACAGCAATTGAGTTTGCATAAGCGTGCAGGGACTCATCGATGTGCTTCACAGTTTTTGAAAATTCATTCAGCAGGGTCTTTTGATCCGCGTTCAGAATCACCACATTGGCATCAAATTTTTGGATGTTGTTAACCACAACATGTGCATTCTGATTTACGACAGCCAGATCATCTGTGTTCTTTTTAAGACCTTGCATCAGCAGAGAGACAGCTGTGCCGGCTTCAGTATACTTTTCCTCGAATTTCTTTTCCATAACGTCCAACTTGTGATTGACTTCCACAATGTTCTTTAATATTAGATCCTCAGATTCTTTTACACTTTTTAGCACTACGTCTTGTGCTTTCACAAACGAGGCCTTCAGCTCATCCACAATTCCTTGAACAATATTGACCGTATGATTTGCCAGATTGGCTTGCAGTGGATGATCTTCAGGCAAGCCTTGATCTGGCTCTTCAGTAGATGCACTTGGTGAGCTGGACACAAGTACTGTTTCCACAGGGGGAATTTGGGCAGCCTCGGTAGGTTTTTCAGGAATGCTTACCGATAGTTGCTGGGAGGACTCCCCCTCCATTCGAGCACCAGACTCCTCAGGAGCTCGTTCCCCAGATGGAACTTCAGCATCATCCCGATGATCCATCTCTTCACTCCTCTCATTTCCTTCTTCCTCCTCCTCATCATCCATATTCTCATTCTCATCAGCAGCAGCGTCCACATCCAGTTCATCATCCTCCTGAACAGCACCTCCATCTCACATATCAGTATTGTCCAGGGCCTCCCCATCTTTCTCCACATCCACACTTTCTTCTTGCAGGTTCTCAACTGCATCCCTAGCTATCTGAGAGATATCAGATATGACATCAGCAGGAGCGGGTCGAGGCTCCCCCTCAGTTCCTGCAGTCAGTATATCAGGAACTTCACCGAGGACAGCCATGGAATCTGCTTGAGTTCTATTGTCCTCAGCCCTATGTGATAACTCCGGAGATTCATCTCGTTCTTCTCCCACAGCAGCTTGCCCTATCCGTCTCTCCCATCTGTCGAATACACTGGAGTCCATCTTCTTCAGATAGTGGATGGGAACTCCTTTGCTCATATCAAAATTATCTCCATCCAGTTGGTTCAGATAGAGACTGATGATCCGTCCAAAGTTGGGGGTGCGCAGAGTATCCTTTATTTTCTCAAATAGTATGGCCCCCCAGTTGAATCGCTTCCTGCAGACGATGACCATTAGAATCTTAAACATCTCCCCTGAGATGTGATCGTGGGAGCCTGGTTTACATATCAGGACTTTCCCAACGATGTCAGATAGAAGCTTGCCTTCCTCGTTCATCTCCTTCCTTTTGATGGATTTGATTCCTCTGGGTAGGCCGCAGAACAGAAGAGTCCTGGCTCTATCTTGTTCTTCCAGATAATCTTCGTGATCAGAGCTGGAAAGCTGCAAGTATTGAGTCAGTTTCCTTGCAGACATCTTGATCCTAGCACCGAGCAATCTTACACTTGATGATAGTGTCTTCATCCCGAAGTTTGGCGGTCGCAAAGAACTCCATCACCTCCTTATCCAATATATTGCAGGGGTGCTCCAGTATAAAGATGAGTCCAGCCTCTTCAAGCATGAGGATGATGTTCCTGAACTCATCTGAGGCATGTGAAAAATCGGTTCGAACTAGTTCACATCCAGTGACCAGGCCGGCGGTGGTTCTTGGAGCCATTATAGACCTAGGGAGGAAATACCCAAATCGATATCTTATCAGCGATCCTAGTAGGAGACTACACATTAAACAAGCCACTAAAACGGAGGAAGAAAGGGAGTAGACAGTTACCCTAATGTCGAGTGGAAGCCCTTTCGTCCTTTGTTCTTAGTCGTTGGAGGCACATAGGAGATCCTTGGCGGTCGCAACTGTGATCGACGGGATGGTGTCGGGATTGTGCGATTCCGTTGGGTTCGGGCGATCGAAGGGAATCCACTATCCAGGCGAATCGATGGGAAGAACACGATCCAGCGAATCGGCAGAATGTTAGGGTAATGGAAGGCGAATCGACGGGATTAATGCGTAGGGAGAAATCGGCGGGATTTACGCGATCTATATGTATAGTAGCGAACCGGGCGGGTTCGACGTGATTCCGACAGATTTTCCTAACTGTTTTGTACCGAGAGTTTAGTCTGAATTTTTCACACAGCGTTATGAGGCATAAGGACTATGTTATACCCTAGTTCAATAATTTTGTGAGGATGCAAATTAATTCTGGTGCACCCTAGACAATAACCGAGGCAGGCACAGTTATTAAGTTATTGCTCGATCGTGATGAACACCATATTCTGATATCAGTTGTAATCGTTGGTAACTCCCATTGACGTACTTTCTTAATTTTCAGTGGGCTGACTTATGCCTGTTGAGGTTCATTTTCAAATGTATAGGTGTGTATCTACCAAGAATTCTTTAATATTGTATCTAAAGGTCATTTTACACTTTTAATCTTTTCTTAGGGGTACCAGCATATATGGGTATATATACACATAACCATTTACTTTCGAGAGAAGGAATTCACAAATTTGTGTGGATATGAAAATATACATATATATATGTACATATCGATACAATATGACTCAAATATTTAAACTGAATGCAAGTACCTGGGATTATAAAATTTATCATTTAGATTTTCCGTTTAAGGCACACCAGGTGGTCAAATTGAGTATGCCTTTGAAGATAGGACAGCTCTTATTTCAATGACATGTTCCAAGACATTCTTGGAACATCTCCTGTCTAGTTCCCATCATGTTTACGGGAACCTAGACTACCCTGCAAAATAGAATTACCTTTCCTTAGGAACCCAAACTGAATTGGGTCCTAGGTTCTTGTTAACATAAAAACTCGAATGCCTTCCCATAGGAATCCTGTTAGGAAGGCTAACTCTGCCCAGAGGACATGGATGTACCCTTGTCCTTGACACAGAGGGGTTGTGCCAACAATCTATGGCAAAGTGACCCACTTTGCCACAGCACCAACACTTGTGAATGTTGTATCTCCGCTTCAGACCTGACCTGCTGACTGAGGTAGTCATGAACTCAGGTCTAAACAGGAAAGAGTCGGTTCTGCTCACACATTTGCCTTGTCCACCGTGACACGTGGGAGGGTGGAAAGAATGCATGTAGTGAGCGTCATGAGGCCTGGGAGGTGGTGCCTTCCTTTCAGTCAGCACACTTCCAGAAGCCCCATGGGCAAGTACTTCATGTTTTCTGACCCCCCTTTCCTGTGTCCTAGGATGGTGAGAACCGCAGTGAGAGCTGGTTCCTGCTGATTCATGATGAGTTGGGGCAAAGGCCGAGAATACAAAGGGTTCAGGATGAGCCTTAGGTATTCTCTCATGGGTGGCCATGACAGCCCTTGCACTGTGGGTGTTTCCACATGAGGGTTGGTCATCCTTGCAGTGACCACGGTTGTTCTTGTGGTCATACTTAAAGGCATGATGAGTGCCCTTCCTACTTGGGGTGGGAGGTCTGAACACAGTCTCCCCATTTCTCCATGAATTAATAATTCGGGAGATCCACCCATTTTTCACTTTTTCTCTTGATAGCATCTACTTTGGAAAAGTTAGACACTATTCTCTTCTCATTATCTAGACGACTCTCTAGATCTGATATTTTTGAGTCCTTTACCTTGATGGATTCCATTTGGAGATCCATCAAGGTCTTTAGTCGAGCAATCTCCTAAGCTTGCTCCTCAACAAGTAGGTTGCTCTTCTGAAGAGCACTCTTCAGGAAATCATGATTTTCAATCTTTTGATTGAAATTCAACATATCCCGTGCATCATTAGATACACAGCCATCAGAACTATTCCTGTCTTCAGGAACATCAAGTGAAGAGGGGCAAGAAGAGGAAGTTACCTGCTCCTGATTCAGCTCTTTAGAGTTACTGTTAAGATCGGCAGAGACCGTTGAGTCAGCTTCATCAGAACTGCTTTCCTCAATTTCTTCTTCAGTCTCCGACAAGGACACCGGAGCCCTGATACTGACAGATTGGTCATTACCTTCGTCTTCAGAGACGAGGACCCCTACATAGGCTTCATCCTCTTGTTGGCAACTGGTCCCTGCTTTCTCTGATCCCTCCATGAGGTCTAAGATGGTTTGCCACATTGCCTTGGCCATCCTGAATTTTTCCAGTCTAGATCGAGAAGGTCCCGACCAGATATCAATGATGATCTGACGAATCACCTTATCCAGATTGTACAATGATAGTTCAGTCTCAGACATCTCAGTAATGCACTTGGGGATTTGGTTACCCTTTCTAGAGCTGGAGGTCTTCATGGGAATGAATGGACCCTCTTCCAAGATGAGTGATGCCCGAGGATCGATAGCCTCCAAGTGAAAAGACACTCTCATCTTCCAGATGGGATAATACTCCTTTGTGCACGTGGGGAGTCTTAACGGAGAGATATCATAATCCAGCTCCATTCTTGTTGACACTGGTGGCAGGATTCTACTCAAGGTGTGAACCTTTTTGATGAGTAACCTCCCTCTGATACCACTTGAAAGTCCACCTAGTGCCAACTAGCTTCACCTATGGGGTGGGGGGGGGGAATAGGTGTCTTGCAGCGCTTTTGCGGAATTAGAATTATACCTGCACAAATAAATCAAACAACACAGCACAGAAAGACACAGGCAAATTATAGTGGTTCCCCGATTTGGGTACGTCCACTCTCCCCCTTCGACCTATCTCCCAACCAGGGATGACTCGGTCACTTCACCAACATGATTGAAATCCAATCCTCACACTAACGGAAGGAACCCTTCCAAACGAAGGAGTCACCACTCCTACACCCCGGGTTGCACCCAACCCTTACAACTAGGAACCAACGTTCCTTTACAACAAAATTGAAAATGGAGTGTATTAGAAATACAAACTACTTATGGAGAATAAGGTGTCCCTCTTCGTTCGATGATGTGTTCTTGAAGACGACGAAGAGTCCACGACCTTAGGTCTCACTTGGAAAGGATCTTCTCTAGATCGGTGGCGGCACAGAATGAGGTGGTGATGCTATGTAGATCCAAACTTCGTAGCTAAGCTGGCAAGGTCTACCAACGGTCTTTCTTGGATCAATCGTCTCAATCGATTCGGATAGGGAAGGTATTCCCGATCTACAAATCAAGAGACAAAGGTTCTCAAGAAGGACTCGTGAGACGCGTTGCGAGACAGATCTTCTATCGCCGGGAGATCAGGAAGACACCACGATCAGCGGCGGCGACCAACTAACACGAGCGGCGATGGCGACGGAGTGAGATTCGCAATCTAGGTCACGTCGGCAGCTCGGCTTTCCTTCTGCTCTGTTCATTTTGTTTAATGATCCAATATGACCGTTGTGGGCCCCACCAGAAAGAAACCCTAAGTCCGGCTCCAAACAACACAAGTTAACTTGGACCGGTCTAGAGAATAGCAGAAATTTACCCAAGTCAAATTCGGCGAGAATCGAAGGTGATTCTCGACGAATCGGCGAGAATCACCTACGATTCACGCCGAATTCCACTTAGCAGAATTCTAGCTTCATTGAAATAGCAAGCCGGAGAGAATCGGCGAGAATCACAATTGATTCTCGCCGAATCGGCAAGAATGCAAGATCATTCTCGACGATTCGGCGAGAGTCACTTAGTGATTCTCGCCGATTCTGCCTTAGCAGAATTCAGGGCGGCGTTGAGACGGCCGGCTGCATACGGCGAGAATCAGTGAGTGATTCTCGTCGATTCGGCGAGAATCACTAGTGATTCTCGCCGAATCGGCGAGAATCACTTAGTGATTCTCGACGATTTCTACTTAGACGATTTTCGTCTTTTCTTCCCGTGATCAGGTCTTTGGCCCATCCTTGCTCCTTGTCTGCTCTTGATTTTTCTTAACCCTGTGCTTGAAAGCAAGTACACTCCAATAGAGAGAGTACACGTAAGCCAACACACTGATCTGCTCAACGAGGGATTACATTGCACAGACCCGTGTATATTGACCTACTGCACCCTGACATTGGTGTGTACTTAGCGAGGAATAACTGCAAGCACAACTTGAAAGATTTCATCAAATACATTGTGAATTCATCTTAGCTTGAAAGGAGGCTTCCTCAAATCCAGATAATTGTGGATACAATACCCAACATTCTCATATTGGGATATGAGGTTTGATCTTCTGTCCTTCCTCTCATCAGCAGAGCCTGCTACCATTTGGTTGAGGGAATCCCAAATAGCTTTAGCAGATGTACATTCAGCAACCTTATGAAATATATCATCTGACATAGTTTGGGCCAGTATGTTCATTGCTCTGCCATCAGCAATCTTTGCCTTCTTATGTGCATCAACTTGGTCTGGAGGAGGCACTGCACTGAGATTTAATTGAGTTGAGGTAGAGACTACTGGAGCTGGTGGTCCTGTCAAGATAGAATTAAAAATATCCTCATCAATAGAGTTCATGTACAACTTGATTCTTGCCTTCCAGATTCCAAACTTTTGTAGGTTGCAAACTGGAGGTCTGGTGCTGGCATAATCCTTATTTTGTGTCATGATATCAGAAAATAAAATCTAATCAGAGAAACTAATAAGACTTATTCAGAGTTTATCCTGAGGATCTTGATTAATCCAGGTGTAAGCCTGTATGATGTGATTAACCTGCCTCTGATACCAATTGAAAGATAGGTTAAGCTCTGAATAACTCTAGAGGGGGGTGAATAGAGTTTTTGAAAACTTTTCCCTTTTGCTGAAATAAAAGGTGAGTGTACAAGTGCAACAAGTGAACTAGAGAAAAGTAACTAAACTACACAACAAATATTATATCACAGCACAAGTACAAGAGAAGATCACAGACACACAGACAACACAAGAATTTTATAGTGGTTCCCCAAACTTGGGTACATCCACTCTTCTACCACCCTAGGTAGGAATCCACTACAGGTTTTGATCAGGTGACTGCCACCAATGAGCTTTTGATCAGGTGGTCAAAAACCAAACCTAAAGTCTTTTGGAAGGAGACTTACAACCAGAATAATTTTGAAGGGAATTAAAACCCTGTACAGAGGTGGGATGAGAGTTTGATGAAAGTCTTCTTTTCTCAAAACACAGTGAGAAGACTATATGGATTCTGAGTTATTGATTACAAAGCTCCCCCTAAGATCTTGAATGGTTCAGGAGAGGAAGCTTTATAAAAGGATGAGTAGGCCTTCAGCTTTTCAGAGATCCTTGACTGATTTGAATGTTGTTGTCACTTGAGATCCCTGAAAACAAAGAGGGCGAGAAAGAAAGACTCTTGATGGTGATGGTTGTTCTTTCTTCTTATCTTGAGAGCAGTCAACTTTATGAGAGATGTTTTTCACTGCACTTTTGGGATGTTTTCTTTGCTGTGACTCTATTTGATGATCAATCTCTGCTCTTGTGTGTCTTGTGGTTTTTTTGGTAGGGAGATATGTATCTGATAACTGCAACTTAGTCGAATTCAAAAAAAACTCTGCAATAAATGTTCAGCCGAAATCTTGGGAACGAAAAAACGGCAAGAATGCTGTCAATTATTCTATTCTATGTCTGTCCCGAGATATAAGAAATTAATTCCATGGAGGATGTTAGAAATCAATGCTGCCAGTAACGGCTCTATTCAGAGAATATAAGTGCATTGATTTACAAGGGAATTAATAGCCTATAATAGATATAAAATGATGAGACAGAAAGAGAAAGAATAAATAACAAAATGTCTTACAGTTTTCGTCGACCTGAGATCAGCTTTTGTCGACCTCTAATTAGCTTTCGTCGACCTAAGATTTCGTCGACCTCTGATCAGCCTTCGTCGAACTGAGATCAGCTTTCGTCGACCTGAGCTCTGTGAATCAACTATTGTGCATAAACTGACTAATTATGCGCTTTATGTTCATCGACCTGAGACTGTGAAGTTAGTCGACCTATGAACTTGGTCAATCTGTCGGCATTGAGTGAATAGCACATCTGGCGTCGAGTGTTCTTTGTCTTTGAGTCCGCCTTGGCTTTGAGTTAATTATGGCGTTGAGTGTTGAAGAGTTAGTCGATCTGAAACGAAGTTCGTCGAGCTCAGCTCAGATATTTTAGCTCTGAGTTAGTCGAGCTGAGCACGACTATCGTCGACCCGAGATCGACGAATGTAGATTTCTTTTTCTAATTCTTGATTTCTCTAAGTCTTGAGTCTTTGGCAGTGTTGTAGGTTGGTCCTTTGATCTGTTGACTCTAAGAACATGGCCTAGACTCTAGAAACACATAAAATTTGACCCTTCTATACAATATGGGTCACAACCTAAGAAGAGAACCTAGCCCAAATCACTTAGGGGTTCAAAGAGGCTGAATTATAGGATCCTTCTGTCTAAGGTAGGGTCTGTGTGCATGAGCTATAGGAGAGTTATTCTCTGAGGTAGGATAATGTGGTGGATCTGAGTGTAGAGCTATCCTCCTAGCCTGAGCGTAGGACTTTAGATAAAGTGTGAGGTAGGTGATTGGGTGCAGATTACTGAGCTTTAAGAGATTATATCTCTGAGTGTAGGGCCTTGGGCCTGAGGTAGGACTTGGAGGAGTCTGAGAGATCCAGAGGGATCTATGTTATAAGCTCATTGAGCTAAGATTGGAGAAGTTGAATTTGTCTAACATACTGTTAGAAAGGTAGGAGGGATAGTGGATATACCCATACCTTGGAGAACCACTATAAATATCGTGTGTGTTGTTGTATGTTCTTGAAAGCTAAAAAAAACTAAATTACAACACACCAAAGCATAAAGAGAGTCCAAAAGACATAAAAACCTATTCACCCCCTCTAGTTGTTTAGCTACTCTTGAAACAAAGACTTTCACAAATGATTATACTTTATTTCATAAGTGTTAAAAAAAATATAATGAACCTCTATAAAGCTAGAGATCGAGGCTATGAAAAATATAAACTCCTTTTGATTTCACCGGTAATTCTACCAAGAACTGGCCAGCTATAGCAAATCTCTCCTTAGATCTTGCTACTAGCCTCCCCCTAGATCTCACCACGATCTATTCATTGTACACAAGGCAACGAAAACTCCCTAAGTTACACAAGGACCTAGACGCCACGCATAAGGTGGCTATTTTCTCCTAAACCACGCAAGGACTTAGACGTCACGCACTAGGCGACGATTTTCTCTGATGATTACAACGATGTAATGAAGAGGTACAAAGAATAACTTTGAGAATAAAAACTCCCTCTAAATGAAGTGTTGAAGATGATGAAAAATCCTCACAAAGGTTTCTTGAGATATCGCGTACGAGTCGTAACTTTTTTGCTCTTGAACCTTCTTGGCAAGATGGAGTTTTCTAGATTCTGGAGCTCTCTGGACAAGATGCACGGGAATGAATACTCCAGATTATGAAAGTCGTGATCTCCACAAAAAAATGAGCCAAATTTATACTTTAGAGCTATCACCGGCAATACTGGCTATCGTCTGTCAGTGATATCTTATCTGGCTGCCAGAGGTCCCATAATTCCGAGATTTCTGTAGGATGATCCGATCGTGGCCAATCGTGAGCTATCGCCTGGGCGATATCGATATTGTCGGGCGATATCGATATTTTCGGGCGATATCGATATCGCTAGGCAATATTGTATGTAATTGTACGCCAAGGAGATCATGTAGTAATTTTCCCTTGAGCTATCGCCTGGTGGCGATACTGGATATCTCCAAGCAATATCACCTTTTCAATCCCAAATCCAAGCCCAAAAGATTAGAGTGTTAGACATGTTATATCTGCACACAATAAACACACTATGATAAAATACAAACGAGATTTGTTATTAGCAAATCAAGAAGTATGGAACGCATGCTCCAACACTTATCAACGCACGTCGAGTGCGTATCGACACACATTGACTTGATGTCAATGCAGCCAAGTTCAAAGTTGAAGCAGGTGCTTTAGCGACACTACGTCGATTTCTACTCGACACAGGTATGCCGACTGCGTGTCGACGCAGTTGCGTTGAATGTTGTTGAGTGTATCTTTACGTTACGTCGAGTTCTTATCGACAAACCCTGAGTGTAAGTCGACGCATGTCATTGCATGTTGAGTTTTGATGGATTTCTAAGGAGACTTTTGTCTGTTTGTTTTCTTGGGATATAAATAGACTTAGAAAAGAGTTTTCCAAGTAATTATCATTGTGTGCTTTTGAAGCCGTCACTAACCCTAGATATCGTCGTGACTTCACCTTGTCACCGACTATCCTGGAGGCAAACTAGACGTTTGTGAAGACACAAAGGGCATTCTTTCCTCCATACCAAATCTTGTTGGACAAGATCTTAGTGTTCTCCCTCACTCGTATGGATACTTGTAGAGCCGCATATCCATTTATCCGTAGACTCAACCTTCTGGAGAATCTTGGTTGAGTCTTGACTCAATCCATCTAAGGTATATTGCAATCTCTTTTCTATTTTACTTCTTGATAAATGTTTCATCGCAAGATCCACTTTTTATTTAAGTTTTTTCTTGAACTCTATTCCACTACGCACATATGATGTGTTACTCCACTTTTATATATAAAACCAAACAACTCTCACAAGGCCATATCTGATGCCATCAACACCATGTCAGCCGCAAAGCAGACATTTGTTGCTGACAAACAGATACCATCGAGTAAGCATGTTTATCGTCAAGCTTTTTGCCAAATTATAGCTGAGAAAAATAGGAAAAATGCTACTATCTTCTCTACTGAATAGAAATATTTTAATGCTCCATCTACCTCAAAGAGTGTTCAGAAGATAAGATATAACATCCATGAGTGTTGGTGTTGTGGAAAGGTGGGACACGTTTTTATTTATTGTTGGCACATCCCTAATGTGTCAAATGAAAAGATGAGCTTTCCTGCCAAGGCTAGTATATGCTGAAATATTCCTTATTATGCTAAAGAGAACCTAGGACCCAAATTCAATTGGGCTCTTAAGGTAACATAAATTGCATTTTGCAGGATAGTTCAAGTACCAATCTCAAATAAATATGGTACTTGGACAGTGGGTGCACAAGGCACATGACAGGGACCAGAAGCTTACTAAAGAACTACACTCCTATAAAGAATGGTCCAAAGTCATCTTTGAAGGCTCAGATAGAGGAGTCACCAAAGGATATGGTATGATCTTCAATGACATAATCTTTATCACAAGGGTAGCTTATATAGAAGGTTTGTAACATAACCTAGTAAGCATAAGCCAACTATGTGACTTGGGTTATATCATTGAAGTACACAATGAAAAGTGCCTAATTAAGAAGTCTATTGACTTAGAGGTTATCCTCTCAGGCACTAGAAGTGGGAATGTACATTGCTTAGATTTTATTTATAATAATTTATCTATTGTTGTGTGTCTGTAGCTAATGAGAAAGAATCCCTTTTTCTTCAATGGCACAAAAGACGTGCTCACATTAGCTATAAGATAATTAGTTTTCTATTTTCTAAAAACTTAGTTAGAGACTCTCCTAAGTTAAATTGTGTTAAAGAGGGTCCATGTCATGCATGCCAAATAGGAAAGAAAACAAGGACCACCTTTAAAAGCTTAGCTCCCAAAGACTCCAAAAGATGTATATATTTATTACATATGGATCTATTTGGTCTTTTTCCCATTCAAAGTTTAGGAGGGAAGCTATACACTTATGTGATTGCTTATGATCACTCTAGGTTCACACGGGCATTCTTCTCAAGGAAGAAGTCAGATAACCTTGGTGTCTTCATGACTTTTGTCAAGGCTATTTAGAATGAAATGGAATATTTTTTGTGGTCAAAGTGAGAAGTGACCATGACACATAATTTCAGTCAGGCAACATGACAAAGTTCTGTGAAGAACTTGGTATCACCCAAGAAATCGCCTCTCCCAGAACCCCACAACAAAATGGGGTGGCTGAGGGAAAGAATAGAACATTGATTGAGGTTGCCAGGACTTTGATAAGTGACTCCTTACTGGTAGAATATTTTTGGGATGAGGCAGTTAACACTGCATGTCATGTCCTGAATAGGTTCTCCATCACTAAGGTCCATAATAAGACTCTTTATGACCTCATAAAAAGAAGAAAACCAACCATATCCTACTTTAGAAATTTTGGTTGCAAATGCTTCATATTAAATTATGGCAAGAATCAATTAACTAAGTTAGCTGAAAAATGCAAAGTGGGTATTCTTGTTAAATATAGCACCCATAGTAGAGCTTACAGGGTATTCAACAAGAAGACCCAAGTAGTAGAAGAATCAATGCATGTTTTATTTAATGAGACTAGCCTTCTATACAAAGGTCGGTCTAGTGTGCCTAATTATGCAGGTTCTGAGCTCAACATAAAAGATTTGTCTATCCATAACAAGCCAAAATCAAGCGGGAGTTCATCTTAAATTGAAGTGATCTGTGAAGACATTCAGCCAGCTAACAGTACACAGGAAATTGCTGAAGAGGAACTGCTAGCTGAAATAATTCCAACTGGTCAGCAAGGTGCTATAAGGATGCCTGTAGCAACCAGGAATATGAGGGACCATTCCAACACCCTCACAATTGGAGATGCAAGTCAAGGTGTCACCAATAGAAGCAGACTTCAGAATGATGCTCTATTCCTGAACTTCCTATCTCAGGTAGAGCCAAAATGATTTGAAGATGCCAATCAAGATGCATTATGGATTAATGTAATGTAGGAAGAACTTCAACAGTTCAAGATATGTAAGGTTTAGAAGTTGGTACCAAGGTCATATGGGCACAACATCATTATCACAAAATGGATATACAAAAATAAGATGGATGAGAATGGTATCATTATGAAGAACAAGGCTAGACTAATAGCTAAGGGCTATAGGCAAGAGGAAGGGATTGACTTTGATCAAACCTTTGCCCCAGTTTCATGGGAGTTTTTGTGCATAATTACTATGAATTCAACATCCACTAGAGGACAATAACCTCATGGTGAGTAAAAAACCCTTCTTTTGTGACTCATCTGGTGATATTTCCATTGCTAAGAATCCCATCTCACATAGCAGGACTAAGCACATAGAAATAAGATATCATTTCATTAAAGAACATATTGAGAGTGAAGATCGATATCTGTCTCTAATTTGTTCCTATAGAAAGGCAAGTAGAAGATATCTTTACAAAACCACTGGATGAGGCTAAGTTTAATTGCTTTGAAATTGATTTAGGCATGATAAACATGGAGTAATTTATCCCTCACATATCATTTCTGCTATTAAGTTTTAATTTTTTATTATCTTAATATATTCATGTTATTTACCATTAATTGATTCACATACATCAATATATGATTAGCTAGTAAAATATTATTCTGATCAATATTTCAATTTTTGTTAGCTGTTAGAAAACTCATGTTCAATAGCAAAATAGATAGTCATACTTAGTTGATATCTCCCACCATGTGGCATTAACTAGCTGAGAACACTAATTAAGAAATCTAGCTGAGACAAGCTCAGTTATAACATGGAAACCGCTGTGAAAATACTTAGTGGTATATCTCCCCGTCTCAACGAAACCGCTGAGACAAAATGATATGTTAAAAGATGATCAATCTCAGCCATTAGATCAACTCTTTATGATCAGTCAAATAGATGACGCATCAATACCCATTTAAATCAATTAGATAAATGTGAAATTATAAGACTATATAAATCCAAGTAAACTAAGAACTTAAACACTAAACCCTAGAAAGTTGTCGACAACCTTTCTTCTTTCTCAACTTCTCAGCATTTAAGTTCTCTGATCAAAAGGCTCCAAAATCTGTTAAGATACTTCACGAAGGGTATGAAGTCATTGGGAATGGATTTCAACATGCTCCTGAGGAGATTAAAGAAGCAATCAAACTATTAAAGGTCATCGACCTGGAGTTTCTACTATCTAAACCAACATCAATTCTAAAAGATGATGTGTTAGAGCTTTATTCCAATACTAAACTGTTCACATCAAGGACTAAAATCAAGAGTAAAGTAGGGGAAGTGAGGATAAAGATAAACCCTAAAATGTTGGCCAAATCCCTAAACTTGCCTTTTGTACTCAGCACAGGAGAAGATGAAGTATCTGTCTAGGACAAAGAATAAGCCCTAGTGTGGTGTGGATATAATGGAGAAAGATATGGCTCATTGAAGAGAAAATGCTTCAACTAGAGAGACAAACTTCTAACTGATATCATTGGGAAAGCAATCCTGTGTAAGAAAGGTTCCCATGATAATATTTCCATGCCAATGTTTAAAATAATTACAAGAGTAATTCTGCAAAAAAACGACTGATTGGGCTCTGATAGTCTTTTAAAGAGAGATTGTTGGCCTATAGGTTCCCAAACTAGGCAGAATCTTGTCCCAGTTTCTAATCAATGCTTACCCAGAGCATTTTAACGAGACTCATTGAATAAAAATTAACTATATGAAGAAGATGGATGTAAAGACTCTAGAAAGGTTCACTAGAGATTTGCCAAAGAGCCAAGCTATCCAGACAAAAGAAAAGACAAAGACAGGGAAAGAAAATAATTGAAGAAAGTTCTTTTGGTTCTGATTTTGAAAGTCAGACAGATGCTAACAGTACACCCTTTTTTTTTAAATGATCTATCTTCATTTGAAGAAGAAGAAGACTATGCCGTTGAAGATCAAGGATTTCAAGTGGATGATAATGTCTCTACTCAAGAGGAGTTTGAGAGGTCTGTTGAAGAATTTAGAGAAGTTATAAAAGATCTAGACTTGGAAGATGCCCAAGCTGAGGGGTAGATGAACCAATCATATGAGAATCTACAAGGAGAAATTGACAACATAATTGATGATCTCCAAGATAGAATTGATCAAATCACAAATGATTCACAAGTCCCGATTCAGGAAAAGACTGATGATCAAGATGAGGGGAGCTTCATACTGAAGTCTCTACTCAAGGAGAATAATTGCCTATCTCCCCAGCGGCTGAGATATCCACTCCAATTGAGTTGGATGGTCAAGAGGACCAAGGGAAAAGTATAGATCCTACTAAGGTTAACCCAAAATAGATGCCCCAACATCTACAATCTACCAACAATATAGAGAGCTCAAACATAGCTTCACTCAAACCTCTATTGGATGAGCAGGCAACAACATTGAAATGATACTGTGATAAATTTGTTCGAGGACTAAAGGCTGAACTTATGTCAAAAATGCAGAAAGTTAAAACTGAGATAATAAGTGATCTTAAGATTTAGAGAGATCATACTACACACATTAATCAAGAGATCACAAGATGGTTTGACTTGACAGCAAGCACTGTCAAGCAGAATACTACCATTCTCAGGTAATTGGATGAAAGCCTGAAGGAGTCTGTCCTTAACTTACATAGTATGAAAAACTATGTTAATCAAACAGATGAAGTCATAAGAGAGGATGTGGATCATGTAGAAAATTATGTTTTCTCCACTCAAATAAGGGCGGATAAACTGGACATTGAGAACAAGGACACTATTATAGTAGATTTGGAAAATTATTTTCAAATAGTGTCTAGTAGGCTTGAAGCCAACACTCTCCATTTGGACAATAAAATTAATGAAGAATCCAGAAAAGGGGAGAAGGACAATGCAGTGCAAGACCTTAAGGTTCTTCAAGGAATAAGGGTTGCCTTACACTTACCCACGCTGGATCCTAAAAGGCCTGAAGATTTTGATTTCCAAGCACAAGCCAGAGTGGCTCAGGATTCTTAGTTGGCTGAGAGAAGAAGAAGAGAGGGTCGGATGCTTCATGAGGAGTTCATGGCTAAAAGAAGGGCAGAAATTATTGTTGATCATGCTTATGAATATTGTAGTGAAGACTCTGATAACATCATCATAAATGCTTGGATCAATCGTGGGCAACTCTTGAAGAACATTGATAGTGTTTATCCTAGTGAAGAGTAGATCAAACACTTAGAGAGGAATTCTCTATGGGAAAGGGTAAACAAAGAAAATTTGGTACACAAGAACAATCCAAGAAGGATGCCCTCCAAATACATTCCCAAGACCATTCTTGTTCTTCAAGAGATAGGACAACAAAGCTAAACAGGCTAAAAGATTAGTTGCTGCACTAGGAGAAGATTAAGGCTCTTCTTCTAAAAAGAGGAGAACTGATACAGCAAGCTATCCAGTGGACTAACACTATGAATACTATAATTTCTTTTGATTATATTCATAGTTAAAACTGAAATAGAATTATGTATCTTGTTTGAACTTTTATGATTAAAATTATAGTATTGTCATGATTTGTTGTTCACTTTGTAGATATACTTGATAGTTATCTATGATAACAAATATTGGTATATTATAAGGTGTAGTTATTAGTTGTTCACTTACATGTATGTTTTGACATGATTCTATTGGTATCTTATTGTCAAAAAATTCCTTTATTGGTTAATGTTACTTAGCATTGTAAGGTGTTTAATCTTCTTCAAATAGCGGGAGATTATTGGGAAGATTGCCCTTAATCTTCAAAGATTTGAAGTGGCATCACTACCAATGCTAAGAACATAATGTATTTAATGCATATCCACTTTATGAGCATGCAGGGTACTTCATATTTACTCCAAGATATGGTTAAAGCAAAGCTTCTATGCAGCTGAGGCTGCTTATAGTTCTTAGTTATATATGCGAGCCAATGGTCTATACCGCTGAGAAAAATACAGAAACTGCTAAAAGTCATAGATCTCAACGCCAAGGCAAATACCGTGATACAGTTGAGAATATTCAAATATAGCCGTTGAAAGCCGCAGGTCTCTACACCAAGTCTAATGTCACTGAGAATGAAGTCAATACTCAGCGGCACGGCTGACAAGTCTACAATAGTGTCGTTGAGCCTGTACAGTTTGGCGACACCTCAAAATGGCGGAAGCGGGGAAAGGATGGGCAAAACATTCCAGTTATGTCCAATACTATGACAGGACCTTTCCTGGGACCGTTAGAGAAGGTCAAAGCTATAAGAAGACACTTAAGGTGCCTAAATAAAATGCCATTACACAAAAACCTAAATTCAAGAAAGAGCTTAACGATGCTCCAAGTGAAGGAAGATAGTTTTTGCTGAAGGATTTCAGAAGAACAAGCAGAGTCGATTCTATGACTCAAGATTGATCTCTTCCATCTACAAGAAGAAGAAGAAGATCAAGGTTTAGCTTGGCCTAGCCTGTACAAATCTAAAGATCATTCAGTCAGGATCCAACTCTAGATCTTGCCATCAAAGTAAGAACAATAGAAGGTCTTAATCTTCAAGGTCTAACTATAAATTAGACTTCATTTGTAATCTTTTTCATTACATTTTCTGTAGGGCCTTTGTGCCTGAGTTGTAGTGCATTTGTGTCTGAGTTGTAGGTCCCTTGTGCCTAAGCTATATGGATGTACTCCCAGCCTGAGTGGTAGGATTTCAATGGAAATCTGAGGTATGACTTGAGTCAAGTCTAACGTAGGAAACCTGGAAGGTTTCTGAGCCATAAGAGTTGGAGAACTCTGAGGTAGGGCTTCTTGATTAGCCTGAGTGTAGGTCCTATGTTCCTGAGATAGGGTCTTGGAGGAGACTAGAGGACTCCTAAGAGATTTGTGTTGTAAGCTTTTGTGAGCCGAGTTTTGGAGAAGGTTGTCTAGTCTAGAACATAACTAGATATGTGTAGAGGTAAAGTGTATGTACCTAGACCTTGGAGAACCACTATAAATCTCAGTGTATTTTCTGTATGCTAACTTTCTTTTTTACTTAACTGCTAAAACTAAAAAGAACCTACTAAAACTGCAAGACATCTATTCACCCCCCCCCCCCACCACCACCTCTAGGTGAGTTAGACTACTACTAACTATAATCTAACAGAGAGATATATTTTTATTCAAACCTAGCCATTAGAATAACTTGCTCATGTCCTTGAATATCTTTGTACTCCCCGGGTGGATTGAGTACTTTATGAAATGTGGCTCGTACATCAATTCCTCCCAAAGTTTGCCAATATTTAGGACACAAAAAGACTATCTTTCCACAAAAGACCATCATTGATAGAAAACTGGAAATTTGACTCATCCACAGTCTCTGTCATATAACGCTTCATGGTCTCATCAAGCTCCAACACATGTCAAATCATGTTTGTGAGGTCATATTGCACCTCCATCTAGTTTAAGCATGCAGTCGCGCTAGTTCTCTTGTCCACACAAAAGATTTCTAAGACCTACAAATTACGAATAAGATGCAAAACATGCATCTGTATCCAGTTTGCTTATGTTAGAGCCTTGCGACTTAACACATCTACAATAATATTTCCCTTCCCAGGAGTGTAATGTATCTCAAAGGCGTAGTCCCCAAAGAACTCCATCCACCTCGTCTATCGCATATTTAGATCCTTCTGATTTAACAGATACTTTATCCTCTTGTGGTCCATAAAGATGTCAATCTTCACGCCATACAATTAATGTTGCCATAGCTTGAGAGTGAATATTACGGCTGCCTATTCCAAGTTTTGAACTAGATAATTCCTTTCATGAACCTTTAACTAGTGTAATCCATAAGCTATAATCTTCCCAAACTGAAGAAGAACACAACCTATGTTGCTCCCTGAGGCATCGTAATAGATCTCATAGCCATCCATACCACATAGCAAACATAAAATAGGTGTCATGGTCAGACGACTCTTCAACTCCTCAAAAGCTCATGCGCACACAGGCGTCTAAATGAACTTCTGATCCTTCCTCATTGTTGGGAAAAACCCTTATGATTTAGCTTAACAAATTATGTTTAGTGATTTTACATCCTAGGTCTATTACCCATGTTGTATAGTGATGGTAATTTGGTCTTAGAAGTCCTAGGGTATCAGTGAGATAAAGGATATATATATATACAAGAAATACTGAATTGAAGAGAAAAATCATGAATTTCCAACATGCGTCGACTAGATCTCGACGCAACATCAACTTAAAGTCGACGTTACTTTGAATTGAAGTCATAGCAACTTAATTTGGATATTTCGACAACACTTAAGGATTAAATCAACGTAAGCTTCGACACGATATCGATGGAACATCAACTATAGAAATTTACATACAAACAATCTGAAATCAATGTTGCTTTGGCAAGAACTCAACGTTACATCGACTGGATTTCTTAACAAAATTTGTTTTGTGGCTTCAATCTAAATTAAATCAAGAAGGGGTTTATATAACAAATTCTTGACGTTAGTGGATGTCGATCTATATATATATAATGATATACAAAAAATTAAGCAACAATTATTGATTATCAATCATCAATAGCAGACGATCAAGAAAATCAAGAAAACTTTTTCTCAAGAGAAAGTTGTAACATATTCAAAGAAAAAGTTTGAAAGATTATCTGGACATTGGACTCATAATCTTTATTATTTTGATATTCAGAGATTCATCGAAAGTTCTAGAGATCATCATTAATTGTCCTCAGAAATTTGAAGAGTGGACAATAAGAGAAGATTCATCTTAACTCAAATCTTATCTTAAACTTCTTTTTTACATTTGAGAAAAAGAGTTTTAAGAATCCCTCTGCAAAGGATTCAGTGAAAGGTTCTAAGAGTTTTCTGTAGAAAAGACTCAGATTGTAATTGGTTCAAGATCTCCTTATCAAAAGATCTAGTGTGGTTCTAAGAGTCTCCTGATCAAAACACTCAGACACTGTGATAGTAAATTCTTACCAAGGGGGTAGAAGAGTGGATGTACATAGATTGAGGGGGAACTGATATAATCCTTGTGTCTTTTATGATTTTGCTTTTATTCCTTATTCTATTCTGTTGTGTTGTGATTTTAATTAACTGCATCTGATTTTGATTTATAGTTTATGTAAATGCAAATTCTGTGAATTAATCAAAGTATTTAAAAATAATTTAAATCTCTATTCACCCCCTCTAAGGAAAACTTTGAGGAATATAGCAATTAAACTCCTATTTAAATTGATATCAGAGGGAGGTTGATCATCAATAGGCTACTCTATAGATGATTAATCTATAAAAGGTTAACACCTTGATCAAAAGATCATTTCAACTGCAACAATAAATTTAAATTTTTATTTACAAAAATGGCTTCAAATACTTTCAAAGGATTTGCATTTACTAGGCCACCAATCTGTAATCTTGATAAGTTTACACTCTAGAAAGCCAGAATTAGATTGTATATGAACTCTATTTATGAGGGCATTTTTGAATCAATCTTGACAAGACCACCAATTCCATATAGAAGGGATGCAGATGGCAATATAGCTGCAAAATCTATACTAATAAATGAATGGACTGATGTGGAGAAGAGAGTTAAAGTTTGTGATGCAAAAACTATGAATATCTTGGTCTCTACCATGTCAGATGACATATTTCAAGGTTTCAAAATTTCTCTCAGCAAATGAGATATGAGAATCACACTCAAGAATTATTGATGGAAGTGTAGATGAGAGAAAGGATAGAAGATCACTTCTAATCTCTCACTATGAAAATTTCCAGAAAAAATCCAATGAATCTATAGCACAGATGTATGATAGATTCAGTATGATAATTAATAAGTTAAAATGACTAAACAAGAATATATCTCTCACAAAAATTAATGATAAGTTACTCATATGCTTTCCTAGTATATGGGATTTCAGAATTTGGGCTATTAAAGAAGCAAGGTGTCACAAGGAAATCACTACAGATGCTTTGCTTGGGAAATATATATCTTTTGAGCAATTATTGAAAAGTAGAGCAGAAACATAAGCTAAAGTGAATAGCTTATCATCTAGAGAAAAATCAGTTGCATTTAAAGTTATTGAAGATGAACCATTTGTTACAAAAAAATAAAATGTTCAATCTTCTGGCAAGAAATTTTAGAAAATGAATTAAAATAGAAGGTTCAAGAAGAAGAGACAGAAGTATGAAAAAACCAAGATTTGACAAGACTCCCAATAAGGAGATATTTTGTTTTACTTGCAAAAAACATGGATATATTTCAACTGAATGTCCAGAACCGCAAAATGAAATATTAAGCTCAAAGAATCAAAAGAAGAAATTTTGGAAGAAGAAAGATAATAGAAAGGGAAAAGGTTTTATTACTGAAACCTAGAGTGACACAAGCTCAGAATCCAGTTCTTCATCAAATAATGAAGAGGAAAAGCTGCTGAAGAAGCTTGTCTCATGGCCCTGGAGACAGAATCTGATCATGATTCAAATGAGGTACCGGATTATTTTCATGATATATATACTTTACTTTTAATGATTTTAAGGTATGTTTTAGAGAATTCTGTATAGATCAAATAGAACTTGAAAAGGAAATCAATTCATTAAGGCAAAAATTAAAAATATATGAAGAATATCCTGATGATATTAAGCAAATAAAAAATAAAAGCATTTAAAAGTTGAGATAAATAATTTGAAGGAACATATTAGAAAGTTAATAGAAGAAAATTCTTTATTGAAAGAGGAACTATCAAAGGCAAAAGTCTTTGAAGACTCCTTGAATGGAAGGAGTAATCAGTTTAAGAATATTATTGAAAATCTTAAGAAAAGGTTTGATCATTTAGGCTTGGAGCAAATCCTAATATGATAGTAGCAATAGATAGTAAACCTACTTGGAAAATCCTGTAACATTCATTAAAGCAAAGAAAGTATCATCTACAATAGTACATAATAACTTTTCAAATTTCAATAATGATAAGAGAAAGTTTAAAGGAAAAAAGTGTTGCAAATAAACAACCAATGATAGATGATAAACAAAAATCAATAGTTTCAATGAATTAGGAACATGCGCGATTTCAATGCAACTCTTGTGAAATGTCGACATCAAATTGACGCTTTCCAAATTTTGCATCGACTTTAACTCGACACATATCACTTGAGAGCAAATATTTATATTAGAAATTTTTTGAAAATGATGTTTGTCATGATTGTTTCATAAATGGCCATATAACTGGAAGTTGTTGGTTTACGACCAACACATTTTTATCCTAAGGGATATTATGAAAGGCCTTCATATACTTTCATTACTCCCTATAATGGAAAAAGAAGTAATGGGTCCAAGGTAACATGGATCCAAACTAATGTTTAAATTCATGTGCAGGAAAAAGGCTGTCCTTCCACAAATAAGCTGTGGTATCTGGACAGTGTATACTCCAGGCATATGACTGGACAAAGAGATATGCTGATAAATTTGAAGGCCAAAATGGTTCTAAGATAGTATTTGGTTATTCCAATTATGGTAAGACCAAAGGTTATTGTATGATCAAAATTGGGGATATCACCTTTGCTAAAGTAGATCATGTTGAAGGACTTAAACATAATCTGATTAGCATTAGTCAACTCTGTGATGGTGAATACAAAGTTGTTTTCACTAATAATCATTGCCAAATAGTAAATTCTAGAACAAATGACATTACGTTAACTGGATCTAGAAAAGGCAATATATTTGTTGTTGACTTTGACTCTACTAACAATGAATTATATTTATTCAATACTGAAATAGATAGGAATGAGTGCTGGCATAGAAGACTTGGCCATGTAAATCACAAAACCATAGCAAAGCTTTCAAAAAATGAGTTAGTAAGAGGCTTACCAAAAGTTGTAGGAGATTCATTCAAAGGAATTTTGCAATTATTTATAAACGTTGGTTTAAATAAGCTAATCACTAAATGATGTTTATTATATTTTGTGGAATTAACTGAGTTCATTGGTTTAGTTACAATAGATAAAGATGGCTCAATGATAGGGCAAATAAATGAATTAAAGGTCAGTATAATAGCAAAACTTATACAAACAACATTTGATCTGCCATCAGGAGAATGAGATGTTGAACTAACTGAAGAAGAAATTAAGGAAGCTCTAGTAAAGATGAATTTCTCTAAGAATAAACCAATTAATTTGAAAAGAAAGATTTTTTAGAAGAATATGAGTTTCTTGCTGATATACTGGGAAAGGTGTTGAAGTGTAAGATATTAGCACATGATGATATTCCCAAAGCTCAACTGCATTGGATGGGAATTTCTGGTTTTAGAAAGAAGATTAATTGGAGTAAGTGTATTTTGCATCTTAGAAGTCACAAGTATAGCCATAAGGATAATGCATATATGACCTTTATGAGTCAGATATTAAAACTTCACTACCCTACTCAGCGCAAATCAAAAGGAGTAAATATACCACCAGGAAAAAGACTCACTATTGCTTTATTCTCAAAGAAAACTAGATAAATACAAAAACCTAGTTTAAAGAAATAAGTTTCTCCCCCATCCTCACTATAAATAGATGAGTCACTTCCAACAACAGAAACATCTCTACCTGATATTTCTCATGAATTAGTAATTCCCACAATTACAACAAAGCTTCCATCACAAAATATTGTTCCAGACTTAAGTTCAGATCAAAATATTAATATTGAACTTCCAAATATAGATATAGATATGCAACACCATAATGATCAACTTTCTACTAAACACAAACATGTTGCAGCATCAACATTAGAGACATTGGATATTAATAAAATAGTTCTTCAAGCCATACAATAAATAACAACTTCACTGACTTCTCTTATAAATGAGCATGCTTTAAATTGTAAATCCTCTGTTGAAAATATGCTTAATCAGATTTTTGAGGTGCAAGCTTCTATAAAAAATATTCAGAATAAATTAGTCTTCACAGAAGTAATAAGATCTTTCTTAATATATATTATGCTACCAGAAGAGGAGGTAGGAGGTAGAGAGAAGAAATTAGGGTTATGGTGAGAAGGAGAGGGAGAATACCTGAATATAATTCTTCATAATCCTCCAAGGAGGGTTCCAGGCATATATATACCCGGAACTAAGGTGGCCGACTAGCCCCCAAATGGGCAGGACCGTGTGGTTCAACCCCGCCGGTACGAGATTAGTGAATGGGGGCTGAACTGACTGGTTAAGCCTCGTTGCTCCCTGCCGCCTCCTTAGGTCATCAAGCATATTTATGCCCCTTGAACCGTAGGACGTTCGGGTGCATAACATTCTGTTGGGTATTGTATCCACAATGTACTTGATTTGAAGAAGCCCCTGAACAAGATAAGTTGAATAGATAATGTATTTGATGATTTTCTTCAAGATGTGCTTGCAGCTAATCCATGCAAAGTACACACCAATGTTAGGGTGCAGTGGGTCAATATACACGGGTCTGCACAACGTAATCCCTCATTGAGCAGATCAGTGTGTTGACTCATGTGTGCTCTCTCTATTGGAGTGTACTTATTTTCAAGTACAGGGCTGAGATAGATCAGGAGAAGAAGAGGAGCAAGGATGGGTCAAAGACCAAGTCATGGGAAGAAAGAAGAAAAATCTTCTAAGGAAAATTCGTCGGGAATCACTAAGTGATTCTCGCCGACTCGACGGGAATCACTAGTGATTCTCGTCGAATCGTCGAGAATCACTCACTGATTCCCGCCTATGGCTTCCGGCTGACAGTACGCATTCAAGAAATCAGATAAGGCAGAATCGATGAGAATCATTAAGTGATTCTCGCCGAATCGTCGAGAATGACTCTGCATTCTCGCTGATTCGTCGAGAATGGTTTTGATTCTCGCTGATTCCCTCCGGATGTCATGGATTTCAACTGGAATTCTTCTAAGGAAAATTCGACGGGAATCATGAGTGATTCTCGCCAACTTCGACGGGAATCACCAATGATTCCCGCCAAATTTGCCTTAGGCAAATCTGCTCTGTTCGCTGGACCGAATCAGAAACTGTGCGCTGCTTTGACCGGGCCTAGGGTTTTTCCTTGTGGTCCCCACAACGGTCCTTGGGGTTGGCTCGGGTATATATACATGCTTATTTTCAAATATCTACAGGAACTTTTCACGAAAAAGAAAGAAGCCGCCGAGCGTAACCTAGCCGATCGCGGAACTCCTTCCGTCGTCGTCGCCGCTCGCTAAGTTGTCGTCGTCGCTGATCTCAGAGGTCATCTTTGATCGTCCGGCGACAGGACCGAGGCTAAGCTTAGCATCTCACGTTTCTATCTTGAGATCCTTTGTCTCTTGATTTGTTGAGCGGGAATATTTCTCCCCTCCGAATCGATTGAGACGATCGATCCAAGTAAGATCATTGGTAGACCTTGCTAGCTTCGTCAAGAAGTTTGGATCTACAAAGCATCGCCGCCGCAATCCTTTGCTGCCGCCGATCTCGGGAAGATCCTCTCCAAGAGAGTGCTCCGATCGTGGACTCTTCGTCTTCATCAAGAAAGTTTCATTGAACGAAGAGGGACATCGGGTTCTCCAAATGTAGTTTGTATTTCTTGTACATTCTATTTTAACTTTGTTGTAAAGGAACTTTGATTCCTCGTTGTAATGGTTGGGTGCAACCCGTGGTAGAGGAGTAGTGACTCCTTCGGGTGGAAGGGTTTCTTCCATAGTGTGAGGATTGGATTTCAATCCGTTTGGTGAAGTGACCGAGTCGTCCCTTGTTGGGAGATAGGTCGAAGGGGGAGAGTGGACGTACCCAAATCGGGGAACCACTATAAATGCTTGTGTGTTTCTGTGTTGTGGTTGTTTTTGTTTTCTTATGCAGGTTAATTTTTAATTCCGCAAAAGACTGCACATCACCTATTCCCCCCCCCCATAGGTGAAGATTGTTGACACTAGATAACTTTCAAGTGGTATCAGAGGGAGGTTGCTCGTCAATAAGGTTAACACCTTGAGTAAGTTCCCGCATCTAGTGTAAAGAAGAAAGAAGATCTCTGAAATGGAAGGACTCAAGTATTCAGGGAAGATCCCAGTGTGCACTAAGTTGAACTTTCCTATCTGGAAGGAAAGGATCAGGTACTACATGGAAGCAGTCGACCCACGACTCTTCATGATAGTGGAGGAGGGACCTTATATCCCCACTAAGGCCTCCACCACTGATCCTACCAAGAAAGTGCCCAAGAAACTTTCTGAAATGGATAAGGATGAGATGGTGCTTGTCGGACTAGACAAGAAAGCTTAGAACATTCTGGTAAGCGCCGTCGATGATTCCATGATGTAGGTTTTCTGCAACTGCAGGACTGCCAAGGACATTTGGCACTGCCTGATCATCTTGATGGAAGGCACTGATGAAGTAAGGGATGGTCGAAGATCCCTTCTGAACCAGAAGTACGAGGCCTTCAGGCAAGGTCCCAAGGAAGAAATCGGAGTGACATTCGAGAACTTCCTGAAGATCGTCAATGCCCTGAAGGGCTATGGCAGAGTGTTCACCGATGGTGAACTAAATGACAAGTTCCTTAGATCCCTTACTAAGGAATGGGACACCAAGATCTGCGCCATCAGAGAATTTGGCAGGCTGGTAAAAACAGATCCCCAGATTCTGTTTGGGAAACTTCTGTCCTATGAGCTTCAGCTGAACACCAGAAAAGTGGAAGAAGAATCTGATAAAGCCGCTGCCATAGAGAAGACTGTGGCCCTAAAAGCCAATCACTCAAGGAAAGGCAAGGGTGCAGCCTCATCCCGCTCTCGGAAAATGGATGAGGAAGAAGAATCTAAGCCATGCTCTTCCGGCTCAGAGCTATCTGAAGAATACTTCTCCATCATCACTCGGGAGTTCAAGAAGTTCCTCAAGTTGAGGAATCAAAGAAAGAGAAATGGCTCCTCCTCCAGATATCAGAAGAAGAATTATTCTTCTGACAGGTATGAATCCAAACCGAACAAAAATCGCTCTAATGACATTATTTGCTTTGGATGCAATAAGCCAGGTCACGTCATCGCTGACTGCCACCAAGGCAAGAGAGATAAGGGGAAGGGAGAGGAACACAAGTCCTCTAGAGATAAGAAGAAGGAGAGGAGCTACATCGCCAAAAAGCCAAAGACACTGAGTGAGTCTGATTCCTCAGACTCCAGTGATGATGAGGAAGCCTACTTCGGGCTAGTGGGTCGCTCTGACTTAGAAGGAGACTGCCCCCATTTACTGGGAAGGTAAAAGCTCGTACCCCCCTCTCTGACTCTGACTATGAGTCTCCTGATGATGATCTCGAGGACAGCCCATCTGCCCGTGAAACTGAGCTCCTCGAAAAGTATGAGCTTCTGCTCAATAACTTTGAGGAATGTCGTAAGAGGTTGAGGGCTCAGAAAAAGGAAGTCAAATTCCTTAAGGTTGAGGGTGTGTCTCTAAGAGAAGAGATCACTAGCTTGATCTCTTTCTGACAGGAACACCTGGGCCTGACTTCTGAGCACTCAGAGTCTCTAAGGCTCCTTGACCTTAAACAGGAATAAGTCAACAAGTTGGAAGAACAACTTGCGGCAGAAAGGAAGATTGTCAAAAGCTTCTCTATGCCAAATACTGTTCTTCCACTGGTTGATACCTTCTCTGCTCAGGCTAAGGGGGCTGGCTTGGGGCATGTGGGTGTGCCTGGTAAATCATCCAGGAGAAACAGAAAGAAGAGGAAAAATAAGGCTGCTAAGAAGGCCTCTGCTGCAGAAAAGGGAAAGTCTCCACTCAACCCTATTGAATTCAGGAAGCCTGGCTTTCCCTGCAATGAACAGGACTTTGAGTCAACCTATGTCCACTTCTTCCGGCCCTCGGTTGAAAAGCCCAAGAGCCGGTATGATTGTTGGGCCTTCCCCCGCAACTACGGCGAGAGTGTCTTCAAGGCACCTTATGAGGAAATCCAAGTGGAAAATTATGGCCACTTCTCTAGCGGCCATAATAGGAAGCAGGCACCAAAAGCCAAGCTTGTTATACTGAAGGAACAGGAAGTGAAGAAATCATGTGATTGTTGTCATCATGATGCCTCCACCTCCAGATCCCAGGCCCTAGCTGCACCCACAGTTCTCAGGGTGAAGCTGGAGCCTAGGAAGCGATACAACAGGTTCGACTGTTGGTGTTGTGGCAAAGTTGGTCACTTTGCTGTGGATTGCTAGTTTAATCTAAGGTTAAACGAGACTCCTCATGTTAACAATGCGAGGCCGACCACTCGTAGGGTTAACCACCCGAGGGGGAGTATGCTAACAAGGAATCTAGGACCCAAGTTCGATTGGGTTCCTAAGGGAAACTGATTCTTTTTTGCAGGTATGTCCAAAGGCCACCAAAACGCCTATCTGGTACTTGGACAGTGGATGTTCCTGACATATGACTGGGACAAGAAGCCTGCTACGTGATTACTCTCTAGTCGAAAATGGACCCAAAGTCATCTTTGGAGGATCAGATCGAGGAGTCACCAGAGGTTACGGTATGATTTCCAACGGTATAATCTCTATCACTGACGTGGCATATATTGAAGGGTTAAATCATAACCTGATCAGTGTAAGTCAGTTGTGTGATAAAGGTTATGACGTTAAGTTCTGCAAGGATAAGTGCTTGATAATATCGTGCGCCTCTTCGGAGACGGTATTAACTGGCATTAGGAGAAGAAATATATTTTGTTTAGATTTTCTTAGCATAGATTCTTCTACCCTCGTGTGCCTAGTAGCAAAAGGCAGTGCATCTCTTTGTGAACAATGGCACAAGAGATTAGCACATATTAATTTTAAGACAATTAATATGTTGTTTTCTAAGAAATTAGTATGGGATGCCCCTACTATTAAGTGCATCAAAGATAGCCCTTGTCCTGCATGCCAGAAGGGCAAACAGACTCGGGCTACCTTTAAGGGCATTGCAGACAAAGACTCCTCCAGATGTCTCTATATTCTGCATATGGACTTGTTCGGTCCAGTGCAAGTTCATAGCTTTGGAGGCAAATCGTATACGCTAGTGATTGTTGATGATCACTCTCGGTTTACGTGGGTGTTCTTTTTGAAATGAAAGTCAGATACGTTTGATATCTTCACGAGTTTTGTCAAGAAGACTCAGAACGAACTTAACTGCTCAGTGGTCAAAATCAGAAGTGACCATGGAACAGAATTTGAGTCTGGTGCTATGACAGAATTTTGTGAAGAACTTGGTATCTTTCATGAGTTTTCCTCCCCGCGTACTCCTCAGCAAAACAGAGTTGCGGAGAGGAGAAATAGAATGCTCATTAAAGCATGTATGACAATGTTGAATGACGCCTCTCTTCCAGAGTACTTCTGGGCAGAGGCTGTTAATACGGCTTGTCATGTGCAGAACCGAGCGTTGATCAACAAGAATCATCGTAAGACGCCTTATGAGCTATTGAAAGGCAGGAAACCTACCATGTCCTATTTGAGGACTTTTGGCTGCAAATGCTATGTACTCAATAATGGGAAGTACCCGCGTACTAAATTTGGTGAAAAATGCTTCGAAGGCATATTCATGGGCTATAGTAGCCATAGTCGGGCATATAGGGTCTTCAATAAGAAAACCCTAGTGGTAGAGGAGTCCATTAATGTTGTTTTTGATGAAGGAAGCTTGCTTCATAGCAATTCTTCTAGTGGTATTCTTGAAGATGCAGGTGCAAGACTTGAACAGCTAAGTCTCGATGAGACCGCTAAAGATTTAACTCCCAAGTACGTCAAGGTTTCCACCTCAACGCCAACTGGAGAAGTTGAAGATCAGGATGGAGAAAATCTCCCAGAAGAAGGAGATGCCCGAGAAGATGTCAGAGCTCCAGATTCCAGACTCCTAGAGCTCCGACACGTGAGGGATCATCCCAGAGATCAAATCATCAGAGATCCTCGTGACGGTGTCAGAACTCGGAGAGGTACAATTAACGAGATTTTGCACCTTAGTTTCCTGTCACAGGTTGAGCCAAAGAAGTTTGACGAAGCGAACAAAGATGCAGCATGGATACTGGCCATGCAAGATGAATTGCATCAATTCGAACGATGCAACGTCTTAACGCTTATTCCCAGACTAAAGAACCAGAATGTGATCGGCACCAAGTGGATCTTCAGAAACAAACTGGATGAACACGGTGTCATCATAAAGAACAAGGCCAGGCTGGTGGCTCAAGGTTACAGATAGGAGGAGGGGATTGACTTCGACCAGACCTTTGCACCAGTTGCAAGGCTCGAGGCGATCAGATTGTTCCTGGCGTATGCTTCGCACAAAGGATTCACTGTCTATCAGATGGACGTGAAATCTGCATTCCTCAATGGAAAATTGAAAGAGGAAGTATATGTCGCGCAACCCCCAGGTTTTGTTAATCCTACATTCCCTAATCATGTTTAATTTCTTAATAAAGCGTTATATGGCTTGAAACAAGCTCCTCGAGCTTGGTATGAGACTCTGTCTAGTTTTCTTCTTAAGAACAAGTTCTCGAGAGGAAAAATAGATAAGACATTGTTTCTTAGGGAAGTCAAAGGCAAGATCTTGCTGGTGCAAATCTATGTCGATGACATAATTTTCGGCTCTACGGACAACAGTCTTTGCAAAAAGTTTTCTAAACTTATGCAAGGAAAGTTTTAAATGAGCAGCATGGGAGAGCTAAAGTATTTTTTGGGACTTCAAGTTAAACAGTCTGAGGATGGAATTTTCATCTCTCAGACGAAGTTCACAAATGAACTCCTCAAGAAATTCGGAATGGAGAATGCAACCTCTATGAGGACTCCAATGGGATCCACTGTATCTCTAGACAAGGATGAGAAAGGGAAACCTTTTGATGAAACCAAATACAGAAGCATAATTGGATCCCTACTCTACCTTACTGCTAGTAGACCGGATATTATGTTTTCCACATGCGTATGTGCCAGATATCAGGTGAACACTAAGGAATCTCATTATGTCGCTGCAAAGCGAATTCTTAGATACCTTAAAGGTACACCAAATCTTGGCTTATGGTACCTAAGAAACAATGATGTCGAGCTGATAGGCTTTTCAGATGCTAACTTTACAGGAAGCAGGGATGATAGGAAAAGCACTTCTGGGACATGCCAATTCCTCGGAAGAAGGCTTATTTCATGGAACAGTAAAAAGCAAAATTGTGTTGCAACCTCTACAGCTGAATCTGAGTACATCTCAGCAGGCAGCTGTTGCGCACAACTTCTATGGATCATAAATCAGCTCAAAGATTATGACTTGCAGTTCAGAGAAGTTTCGATGTATTGCGACTCCTCGAGCGCAATAGCAATTACGAACAATCCTGTGTCGCACAGCAGAACGAAGCATATTGAAGTGCGCTATCACTTCATTCGGGAGCATGTGGAAAACAAAGATATATCTCTCTGTTATGTCCCCATGGATACGCAGGTTGCAGATATCTTCACAAAGCCCCTAGACGAGGCCAAGTTCAGTCTCTTCAAAACTGAACTCGGCATGTTGAACTATGAAGAGTGAAGACTGTAAGGCTCAAGGCTCTTGGATCAAAGGGGAGCATCAGCAAGGAACTCAAGCTCGAGCATGGATGCAAGATCTGAGGGGGAGCATGTGGCTCTATGTGAAGTCCAAGATTTGCAGAAGCCGAAAAGGGGGAGATTACCCTCTCGGCAAAGGCTAAGGTGGCTGCCAACGTTAAGTATGCTCTCAGGAAAATGGTAATGAATTTCACTCTCAACTGAATTCTTAGTTTATGATTTTCATTCTCATATGTTCTATTCACCTTAGCTTGTAGGGTTTAGGCTTCTTCAAATAGGGGGAGACTGTTTGGTATTGTATCCACAATGTACCTGATTTGAAGAAGCCCCTGAACAAGATAAGTTGAATAGATAATGTATTTGATGATTTTCTTCAAGATGTGCTTGCAGCTATTCCATGCTAAGTACACACCAATGTCAGGGTGCAGTGGGACAATATACACGGGTCTGCACAACGTAATCCCTCGTTGAGCAGATCAGTGTGTTGACTCATGTGTGCTCTCTCTATTGGAGTGTACTTATTTTCAAGTACAGGGCTGAGATAGATCAAGAGCAGAAGAGGAGCAAGGATGGGTCAATGACCAAGTCATGGGAAGAAAGAAGAAAAATCTTCTAAGGAAAATTCGTCGGGAATCACTAAGTGATTCTCGCCGACTCGACGGGAATCACTAGTGATTCTCGTCGAATCGTCGAGAATCACTCACCAATTCCCGCCTACGGCTTCCGGCTGACAGTACGCATTCAAGAAATTAGCTAAGGCAGAATCGATGAGAATCATTAAGTGATTCTCGTCGAATCGTCGAGAATGACTCTGCATTCTCGCCGATTCGTCGAAAATGGTTTTGATTCTTGCCGATTCCCTCCGGATGTCATGGATTTCAACTGGAATTCTTCCAAGGAAAATTCGACGGGAATCATGAGTGATTCCCGACGACTTCGACGGGAATCACCAATGATTCCCGCTGAATTTGCCTTAGGCAAATCTGCTCTGTTCGCTGGACCGAATCAAAAACTGTGCGCTGTTTTGACCGGGCCTAGGGTTTTTCCTTGTGGACCCCACAACGGTCCTTGGGGTTGGCTCGGGTATATATACATGCTTATTTTCGAACATCTATAGGAACTTTTCACGAAAAAGAAAGAAGCCGCCGAGCGTAACCTAGCCGATCGCGGAACTCCTTCCGTCGTCGTCGCCGCTCGCTAAGTTGTAGCCGTCGCTGATCTCAGAGGTCATCTTTTATCGTCCGGCGACAGGACTGAGGCTAAGCTTAGCATCTCACGTTCTATCTTGAGATCCTTTGTCTCTTGATTTGTTGAGCGGGAATATTTCTCCCCTCCTAATCGATTGAGACGATCGATCCAAGTAAGATCGTTGGTAGACCTTGCTAGCTTCGTCAAGAAGTTTGGATCTACAAAGCATCACCGCCGTAATCCTTTGCCGCCGCCGATCTCGGGAAGATCCTCTCCAAGAGAGTGCTCCGATGGTGGAATCTTCGTCTTCATCAAGAAAGTTTCATTGAACGAAGAGGGACATCGGGTTCTCCAAACGTAGTTTGTATTTCTTGTACATTCTATTTTAACTTTGTTGTAAAGGAACTTTGATTCCTCGTTGTAAGGGTTGGGTGCAACCCGTGGTAGAGGAGTAGTGACTCCTTCGGGTGGAAGGGTTTCTTCCATAGTGTGAGGATTGGATTTCAATCCGTTTGGTGAAGTGACTGAGTCGTCCCTTGTTGGGAGATAGGTCGAAGGGGGGGAGTGGACGTACCCAAATCGTGGAACCACTATAACTGCTTGTGTGTTTTTGTGTTATGGTTGTTTTTGTTTTCTTGTGCAGGTTAATTTTTAATTCCGCAAAAGACAACACATCACCTATTCCCCCCCCCATAGGTGAAGATTGTTGACACTAGATAACTTTCACATTCCCCTCCCCACCAATCACCAACTTGTCCCCAAGGTGGAATTCAGGGAACGAGTCATGAAATTCTAGCAGATCGACCCAGGTATTGTGTGCAGATGTCAAAATTTTCCATTTAACTAGTATCTTAGGCCGATATTCAGTACCACGTGGCTTCCACTTGATCATCAATATTTCTTTTGGTAAAGGACGCAGCTCCCCCACTATGGTAGCCTCGGGTAAGAGAGTGATTTTCTGGATGGCATCGCCCAGCTTCTTCTTGAGTTGGGACACATGAAAGGTCAGTTGTATACGAGAGCCTTCCAGAAGTGCCAAGGTGTATGCCACCGGTCCCACCCACTGAGTAATGCGGAACGGCCCATAGTATCGGGTACTAACTTTTGATTCGCCTGGTGGGAGATGGAGAGCTGTCTGTAAGGTTGGAGTTTGAGGAATACCTCTTCTCCCACTGCGAATTCCCTCTCGGTCTGATGTTTGTCTTCCTGCATCTTCATCCTGTCCTGAGCTGCCCGGAGATTGTCATATAGGAGAGCTAAGGTGTGATCGCAATCGCGCTTTGTCGGTCGACCGACCGAAGAGCTGTGTTGTCAGGCTCATATGAGCCCAAAGAAGGCGGAGGGCGGCCGTATACAACCTCTAACAGGGTAAGCTTGCTGGCAGTATGATATAAGGTATTGTAACAATACTTGGCCAAGTATAACCACCGGGTCCACATACGGCGCTCGTCCATCACGAAGCAGCGTAAGTATATTTCCACCCCACGATTGAGAACATCTATCTGGCTGTCCGACTGAAGATGATAGGTCATACTCAGGAATAGTCGTGTTCCTTAGGGCCGAAAAAGCTCCTTCCAGAAGTTGCTCACGAACACTGAGTCACAATCCGAGCTGATAGACTGAGGCACGTCGTGAAGGCGTACAATTTCGCTAACAAAGAGATCGGCCACGATCTCTCCCATGTAGGGGTGGATTAGGGCAAGAAAATGTGCATATTTGGAGAGTTTGTCGACCATAATCAAGATGACTGACTTGCCCTGAGATTTGGGTAATCCGTCAATGAAGTCCATGGAGATCGTTTCCCAAATATGGTGTGGAATTTCCAACGGGGTAAGCAAATTGGTCGGGGAGATTATTTCATATTTCCGTCATTGGACAACCTCACACTGTTGCACGAATTATTGAACATCACGGCGTAATCCCTTCCATAAGACATTCGCCTTCAACCTTTGGAAGGTCTGGAGCACACCGCGTGGCCTCATGTCGGTGACGAATGAAACTCCTACATCATAACTGTCCTCTAGGCTGAGGAAGGAGGAATGACCACTCGACCCTGATAATAAAGGTGCCCCCTTGGAGCTGGTACCCCGGTGTGGTGGGTTGCCCCTGTCGCTGTGCGTCCACAATGAGCCTAAGTTCGGGATCCTGTTTCACCTCAGCCTGGATGTTGTTGAGGGAATCGATCAAGGGACCTGAAATGTGGATGAGCGTGCTCTCCGGAAGGCGGGAGAGGGCCTCAGCGGCCACATTCTCCTTCCCTTGCTTGTAGATGATCTTGTAATCATAACCCAACAACTTGGTCACCCACTTCTGTTGAAGAGGGGAAGCTAGTTGTTGCTCCAGGAAATGTCTCAAACTTTTATGGTCTATGCGGACCTTGAAATGATGCCCCAGTAAGTACGACCGCCATAGGGTCACTGCGTGTATGATTGTTAGCATCTTCTTCTCATAGGTGGACAATGCTAGAGTGCGGGGGGCGAGAGCCTTGCTGAAGTAGGCTAATGGTCTCCCATCCTGAATCAAACCTGCACTGATGCCCACTCCGGACGCATCGGTCTTTAGCACAAACTCCTTTTTGAAATATGGTAGAGCGAGGACTGGTGTAGTCGTCATGGCCCGTTTTAGGGCCTGGAAAGTTACCTTAGCTTCATCCTGCTATAAGAATGTCTCCTTTTGTAAGAGCTGAGTGAGCGGTCGTGCAATCTTGTTGTATTCTTTTATGAATATCCGGTAATAGCCTGGGAGGCCAAGGAATCCCCATAAGGCTCGTAATGTCATGGGGCGAGGCCACGTCACCATACTCTCGAATTTGTGTGGGTCGGCCCGTACCCCTTGGGCCGAAACCAAATGGTCTAGATACTTGACCTCATCCTGGCCAAAAGAGCACTTGGACTGCTTAGCATACAACTAATTTTAGCGCAATATGGTGAGAACTTGCTACACGAGCTAGAGATGCTCTGCCCAACTACTATTATAAACCAAGATGTCATCAAAAAATATCAACATAGAACGACGTAGAAGTGGCCGAAAGAGTTCGTTCATCACCGCCTGAAAGGTAGAGGGGGCATTGGTAAGCCCAAAGGGCATCACGAGGAACTCGTAATGTCCATCGTGGGTTCAGAAGGCTGTCTAATGAATTTCCTCCCGCATCCAAATTTGATGGTAGCCGGAGCGCAGGTCCATCTTGGTGAATAAACATGCTCTGTGTAGTTCATTTAAGAGTTCCTCGATCATGGGAATGGGAAATTTATCCTTGATGGTTAAACTATTCAGGATTCGATAATAAACGTAGGATCACCAAGAACCGTCTTTCTTCTTTACCAGAATAATGGGTGACGAGAAGGAACTGGTGCTGGGATGAATGATCCCGGTGGTGAGCATCTCCCGGATGCTATGCTCGATCTCCTCCTTATGGATGTGCGGGTAGCGATACAGTCGGATATTGGTAGGTTCCGATCCCACCTTGAGATGGATCGTGTGATCCCGGAATCTCGGTGTAGAAAGGGTGTGCGGCTCCTAAAAGTTGTCCTCATACTGAGCCACTAAGGGTCGCATCGGCTCCGGTACTTCAGATGAGATAGGAGGAGAGGATGTTAGGCCCATAATCATCGCCATCGAGCTTCCCTCTTCGAATAGACGTTCTAAACTTCGAACCGATATCTCCTTCAGTGGGCCTGATTTAAGGTCGTGGATGCAGTGTTTCCATCCAAGCTATGTGAACTCCATGGTCATCTGGTCCCAGTCGAAAGTGACTCTCCATAACTGTCGTAGCCACTGAACTCCCAATACTATATTAGATGCCCAGATGGGCAGCAGGTAGACATCGGTGCCGCAAGTGTACCCATGTATTCGCAGGTCGACTCCCCTCATCACCCCTTCACACCTCAATTTGCTCCCATCCTCTACTATGACCTGGAATGCGGCGCCATGATCTACCTGGTGCCCCACCTTTCGTGCAATGGTGGGGTTGATGAAATTGTGGTACTCCCACTATCAATCAGTATGGTGACCCGCTCCTGGGCGACCTTCCCATCTATGTGCATAGTGAGTGGGTTGTGCACCCCTCTATCACCTAGATGGAGACCCCGAACTTGGTCAGGGTCAAATCCCCCTCCAGGTCTAGCTCGATGGTATCCTCCTCTTCATCTTCCTCTTTCAGCATGAAAACCTAGATCTTCTGACACTTATGCCCCAGAGCATACTTCTCATTATAGTTGAAACAAAACCCCTTTTTCCTTTCGCGCTTGCAGTTCAGGCCATGTTAGTCGCATCACCGTCGGTCTCCCGGCCGCCAGTTGTTCTATCCTAGCCGGTGTGGGGGTCGTGACAGCTTTCCCTGTAGTGCGGATCTATTGTCTATTGAAGTGTTCCTCTTATATCCTTGTCAGGCTGATAGCATGACTCAGGCTGTGAAGAATATAGGCATGAACCTCATCCTCTAAGTGATCCTTTAGACCCGAGACAAAATAGCTCAGCAAGGTTCTCTCCTACCAATGGACCCTATTGGCCAATCTCTCAAACTCGGTGCAATATTCCATCACGGTTCCTCGTTGTTGTAGCTTCTATAGCATGTCCTCGACATCTTCATACTCCAAAGGGCCAAACTGAGCTGAGAATTCCCCTACGAACTCGGTCTAGGGCGCAAAATCTCTTCCCCTCAAGAACCACTGTGTCCACTGGTAGGCGTCATCCTCCAGGTGGAAATCTGCCAGTTGTACCCATTGCTCCTCGGGAATTTCCTAATAATGGAAAAATAGTTCCGCCTTTTGTACCCACTCGAGCACATCTCCTCCCCTGAACTTCAGGAAATTCATGTGAGTCCTCTTGGGTGGAATGTGGGGTCGTCGATGCGCTTGTCCAAACCCACCCATCTCCTGTCCGTACCATACTTCCCTCTACTGCTCCATAGGGGAGTATGGTCCCTGAGGTCTTGGAAAGTGCATTCCTCCTGGGGTTATAGCCGAAAAAAATGCTCCCTTCCTTGTTCTCCACCGGGGTGTTGTCCATCTCTATAGATCCCCGCCGGTGGTGGCCACATGTGCCATTGATCGCCAATTTCGTAGCTCGTAAGTTGTCTGACACTCCGTGGAAGGAGTAATAATCTAGCGACTCCCATAATGGAACCACCAAGGACCGCCGAAGGCCGAATATGTCGTATTGCCTGCTCCGGAAGCCGCCCAAAGGGCATGCAGCCTGTGTCGAACTCACCCCAGCCCGCAAATGAGCCTCCCAGGCCGAGCGCTCCTGCCGCATGCTCTGGTGGTCGCTAGGTCCTTACGTGCCCTCCTCTGGCATCAATTCCCGTCGGATGGCCTCCGCCCGTGCCAAAAACGGGGTGTGGGTTTTCTTAAGGGCCGGCCTGTGCAAATCTACTAGAACCCGAGAGCGGAAGCTGCTGTAGAATGCGATTGGGAATTTTCGCCTTTGATCCCTCTATAACTGCCGCTTTTCCTTTTAGGTTTTGAGTTAGGAGGGCCTTGATATCCTCCATACGGGCATCCATTCGTTCCTCTAGTTGCTGGGTTAAACCCTTCATCCTTTCCTTTGTGGTCGCTACCGTATCCATCAACCTAATGTAGTTATCCTCTAACAAAGCTAGTCGGCCAGCCTCTTCACTCGGACGGGTGTGAAACATGGTTGGAGGAAGGAAACTCTGATACCAAAAGTTATGCTACCAGAAGATGAGGTAGGTGGTAGAGAGAAGAAATTAGGGTTAGGGTGAGAAGGAGAGGGATAATACCTGAATATAATTCTTCATAATCCTCCAGGGGGGTTCCGGGTATATATATATATATATACATATATATATATATGTATATATATACATATATATATATGTATATATATACATATATATATATATATATACATATATATATATACATATATATATATATACATATATATATATATATACCCCGAACTAAGGGGGCCGGTCAGCCCCCAAATGGGCTGAACCATGTGGTTCAGCCCCGCCGATCCGAGATTAGTGAATGGGGGCTGAACCGGCTGGTTCAACCCTATTGCTCCCTGACGCCTCCTTAGGTCGTCGAGCATATTTGTTCCCCTTGAACCGTAGCACGTTCAGGGCATAACAACCTCCTTAGCTCATGAGGTTCAGAAGGGGAAGATACCTGAGGAAGATAAGTACATGGAATCTTTAGAAGAAGATGAGGCTCTCCTTAGGAAGACTCATACAATTCTTTTATCCAGAGAAGTAGAAGAACAAACAGTTGAAAATCAACCTATTTAGATGGAAATAGAACAAAATAATGATCAAGTTATTCATTGTTCTGATGCATTAGACCAGGGGAGTCCATGAAAGAAAATTTAGCTGATATTCTTTTGATTGCTAGAGAAGTTATAGATGATGTTGTGACAACTCAAAAGGAATGTAAAGATTCATCTGTTAAAAAGTTCAGTATGTACAAGTTTTCACCAGAAAAAAGAAAAATCCTTCTTAAAACAAATATACTCTGAAGGTACAATTTTTTGTGGACTATGTTGGTATCTTTAAGAAATTTTATGGAAACCTCATATATTCACTTGCCTTATATCTATGTCCTTTATAATTCTTATTTATTATGAGTACACGCTCAGTTAAAATTTTGTATAATTTATTGTTGTACATTTGTAAAATCACTTTTGAAGTTTTGTAAAATTTGTTAAGTTAAATAAGAGGAGATTGTTGGGAAAAACCCTTATGATTTAGCTTGACAAATTATGTTTAGTAACTTTACATCCTAAGTCTATTACCCTTGTTGTATAGTGAGGATAATTTGGCCTTAAAAGTCCTAGGGTGTTAGTGAAATAAAGGATATATATACAAAACTGAATTGAAGAGAAAAATCATGAATTTCCAACATGCGCCGACTAGATCCCGACGCAACGTCGACTAGAATTCGACGTTACTTTGAAGTAAAGTCAGATCAACTTAATTTGGATATGTCGACGACACTTAAGGATTAAACCTGCGTAAGCTTTGACATGATATTGAAGGAATGTCGACTACAAAGATTTTCATACAGACGGTAAGAAATTGATGTTTCTTCGACAAGAACTCGATGTTACGTCGACTGGATTTCTTAAAACAATTTGTTTTGTGGCTTCAATTTGAAGTAAATCAAGGATTTTACATGACAGATTCTTGGAGATGCTAGTGGATGTCGATATATATATATATATATATATAATGAGATACAAAAAAATAAGTAACAATTACAAATTATCAATCATCAACAACAGGCGATCAAGAAAATCATATCATATATTGAGAAGATTGTATTCGATAGAGAAAGCTTGGAAGATTATCATCTGCAATTGAATCTCTTCCAAGATCAGTCGATTGGTTTGGTAGTTGTTGAATATGATAAGAGAATTAGTATTTCTTCTCAAGAGAAAGTTACAATAGATTCAGAGAAAAAGTTTGAAAGATCATTTGGAGATTGAGCTCATAATCCTTGTTATTTTGATATTCAAAGATTCATTAGAAGTTTTAGAGATCGTCATTAATTGTCCTTAGAAATATGAAGAGAAGACACTAAGAGAAGAATCATCTTAACTCAAATCTCCTCTTGATTTTCGTTTTAAATTTGAGAAAAAGAGTTTTAAGAATCCCTCTGCAAAGGATTTAGTGAGAGGTTCTAAGAGTTTTCTTGAGAAAAGATTAGAATTATAATTGATTCAATATCTCCTTACCAAAAGATCTGGTGTGATTCTAAGAGTCTCCTGATCAAAAGACTTAGACACTATGATAGTGAATTCCTACCAAGTGGGTAGAAGAGTGGATGTACCCAGATTGAGGGGGAACCACTATAATCCTCGTGACTTCTATGATTTTGCTTTTATTTCTTATAATGTGTTGTTGTGCTGTGATTTTAATTAACTTCATCTGATTCTGCTTTATAGTTTATGTAAATGCAAATTATGTGAATTAATCAAAGTATTTGAAAATAATTTAAATCTCTTCCCCCCCCCCCCTCTAGAGAAAACTCTGAGGAATATGGCAACTAAACTCCTATTTCACTCGTCAAAGTAGTGAGAGGTAGAGGTATCTGCAAGAAGTTCTTTACAAAGCGCCAATAATAGCCGTCAAGCCCAAGAAAACTCCTGACTTCCACCACAGTAGTCAAAACAGGACACTCTCGTTTAGCAACTATCTTTGTCGGATCCACTACAATACCCTCTTCACTAACAACATGACCAAGAAATTCCACCAAGGCTAGCCAAAACTCATACTTAGATAACTTGGCGTGGAGCTAATTCCTCACAAGGGCATGCAATACAAGCCACAAATGGTTCACATGATCCTCTTCTGACTGAGAGTGCACCAGGATATTATCTATATACACAATCACAAACCGGTCCAAGTACTCTCGAAAGGTTATATGCATCAGATCCATGAATATCGATAGTGCATTCATGAGCCCAAACGACATCACGGTGAACTACCCACAACGCGTACTAAACGTTGTTTTGGGAATATCACTTTCCCAAATCCTCAACTAGTAATAACCGGACTTCAAATCCATCTTTGAATACATAGTTGATCCAACCAACTGATCAAACAAATCATTGATTCTCAGAATAGGATACATGTTCTTCTCTGTCAGCTTATTCAGCTCACGATAGTCGATGCATAGACGCAAGCTTCCGTCCTTCTTCTTCACAAAAAGGATCGGTGCACTCCAAGGAGACATACTTGGACGTATATAACCTTGCTCTAGCAACTCTTGTAACTAAACTTTCAACTTTGCAATCTCCTTTGGCGCTACACGGTACGGTGAGTGTGACATAGGTTTCGCACCTGGCACTAACTCAATAGTGAAGTCAATCACTCGGTGAGGTGGAACTCTAGGGAAATCTTTAGGAAACAAATCTGCAAACTCTGACATAATAGGAACATTACTCAAACTAGGCTTTGGCTCTAAAGCCTCCAACAACGTGAAGAATAACTTTGCACCCTTCTAAACTACCTTGACCACTTGGAGAGAAGACATCAATATCTTACTCGATCCTTGTATACCAATAAACTTAATCTTATGTTTGGTGTTCTGCCCTAGTGTGACATCCTTCGAGATACAATCAATGCATGCACACAACTCTGAAAGGTAGTCCATGTCAAAGATCACATCAAACTCTAAAATCGACAACACTGATGCTTCCAATCCAAACTCATGACTTCCTATCCGCACCTTAACGCAACGAGCTCTATCCACACGCATCAAGCACCCATTTGCAAGCAACACATTCAATCTATTTGTCGATATGTACGAATGCACTCTGATACGCAATACGAATACCTCAAACAGAAAGGAATGAGAAGCCCCTGTATCGAACAATGCTCATGTTGTATAGTCCATAATTAGGACAAAGCCTAATATAAAAAAATTAAGCAATGCACAATGTAGTAAGTATATAAAGCAGTAAAAGATGTATACTAAATCGTACCAGTTAACACATTGTTTTTTTTAATGGCCTCCTGTTGGCAAAGATTGTAAAATCGGGGCTATGCTAAGCATAATGGGATGCAGTTGACTCGGTTTCCTTCCCTTTTTCCGCATAAGACGCACCCTCCTTTTTCTCGGTCTTTTGAGGACCACCGCGATAGTATCGAGTAATGTATCATGGCTTTCCACAAGAATATCAAATAATCGGGCCTCGCCGAGTTGTAGCTCCAGAAATAACATAAGAAGTTGGCTCTGAAAACCGAGAGTTCTATTGAGTTTTTCGATATGTCACAACACTTGTGCGCAACAGAATAGGAAAACAAGAAAACCCCAAAAGAAATATATTTTGCGATGAACATTGATCAAGAAGTAAAGTGTTGTAAATAAATTTACCTTTGTGGGATTGAGTCACTACACAACCGAGATGCTCCAAGAAATCCGGCAGCCACTAGTGACGGGAGTTCCGAGCGCAGAATAATGTCCATGCCTCTACAGGTGATCCACACGAACGGGAGAACCCTTAGACTCTTGTCACACAAGATCTAGGTTGGAGGAAAGCACTTTGTGTCTTCACAGACTGCTAGATCTGCTCCAGAAGAGGCGACGACGATGAGCGCCGGAAACGGGCTGAGCAACAGCGATAGGATCGGGACTTTTAGAAATGATTTTCGTCGACCTTTTCTTCTCGGGCTTACTATCGCTTTTTGCTTTTCAGCTCATGGCATTCCACCCAGTAATACCCTAATACATCTTCTATTTATATCAAAAGGAATAAATAGTAGAAAGACGTAGCTATCGGCAGGCCCGTAATATATGGAATGTCGATTCGATGAATCAACACTTGACTCGACGAATCGTTGAGTGGTCACAACACACTCAAGACCTGGCAATGGCCTCAGCACTTGACTCGACGAATCAACATTTGACTCGATGAATCATCGAGTGACATCAACACTCTTAACACCTCAACGAATCAATAGTTGACTTGACGAAGCATTGAGTGGCCACGATGCTCTCAAAGCCTCGATGAATCAACACTTGATTCGACAAAGCGTCGAGTGGACTCAACGCACTCAACGCCTGACTCGATGAATCAACATTTGACTCGATGAACCGTAGAGTGGTCTCGACGCACTCAATGCCTAACTCGATGAATCAACATTTGACTCGACGAATCGTCGAGTGGTCTCGACGCACTCAACGCCTAACTCGACAAATCATCATTTGACTCGACGAATCATCGAGTGGTCTCGACGCACTCAATGCCTGGTTGTGCTAGGTATAAACACACTCAACGCCTGCTAGTGCTTGGTCCTTCACTCATCACATGAGAAAGACCAACATAATCCATTCTTCTAACTTCTCCAAATACTCTTATGTGCGACCCTAGAGGCTCATATTGTGTTGGCAGTGAGACTACATGCTTGATTGCTTCCTGATCACAAAGGTAACACTAACAGTCTCCCACTTGATCTTAAAAGTATCAAACAAAAGCTTCACAAACAATGAGCGGCATATAGAAATGCATCATTTCTCCCCAAGAAATAAGAGTTTAAAACTCAAAAGCCATTGTGACCAAAGTACCAGTGTTGTCATGTCCCTTCGTCCCTTATATCGAGATAGAACTAGAGATATAGACCATGTCACCCTCATAATTGTTCAATCATAGTTTCCTGATCTAGAATGGACTTCCAAAAATCAGTGAGTCCAATATCATATATTGTCTCAACCAAGCATGGTCATGCATTTCTCAATCACATTCCATCAAGGGACCCATGGATGCAACTCTTGTCAAAAAAGAGGACAAATTCCATTTTTGTCCACACGCAAACACCCAAATGATTCGTATCATACCTAATAACCACCTTTATCATCCAACTTTCTCAAGACTGGACTTTTGATAACATCAAAGCACGCTCTTTACAATGCACTAGTTTTCTGGACTTGAGGCTCAGGACGTTACCGCGCGGTGGTAGGTGGCTATCGCCCGGTTGTATCCTTTAGGAGTTGAGTGGAGGCGCTGAGTTATAGGCATTGAGTGCGTCGATTGGTAGCGCGCAGCATTAGCTAATTTACGCTCGGCGGTAGCCCAATGCGTTGAGACGAAAGCATTGAGTGACCTACCGCGCAGCAGTATTACAACCGTCGGCGGTAGTGCTGCATTATGTTTTTTGACCGATGGCTCGGGAAGTTAATGTGGCGCGGTAGGTAGCTACCACCCGGCGGTAGCATGCGGGAGCAGTTTCATAACGGCTGAGTTTAGGCTGTCTGTTCCTTCTTGGGATGTAATCTTATGGCCTAGGACACTCCGTCCAAGATACTTAAGTAGGGATGAAGGTTTGTTTTCCCTCATTCTTCTCATTTTGAGTATGAGTTATGGTTTGGGAGAGAGGATTTGGAGGAGGAGGAAGACTTTCTCTACCATAAGCGAAGCTCCATGGCTCCGTTCGTCAAACTGAGGCCAGATCCGTGGAGAGGACTTGAAAACACACATTTTCATCCGTGCAAAGCAAGATCTCCATGGCTAGGAAGAAGAGTCGTAAGGTTATCACACTTCTCCTCTCGGTCTTTAGGATGCGTGCATGACATTCATTTTATTCTTGCTTTCTATCAAGCATTTAGGCACCTGAGCTCTCAAATGAGAGGGGTTCGGGTTGCCATGGTTCAAGAGGAGCCACCGGGTCGATTGTGTCCATCCTCGGTATGATGTTGCATTAGAAATCCACTCCGCTAGTGGATCAGGCATTGTGGGTGAAGCCGTAGTCGCGACCATTAGTCTGACTCAATGATGTTGCATAACGAGCCTTAAGGATTTTGCTAGAAATCCGTTTGCGGTAAGAAGTCATTTGTGATGTTCGTCCCCCCCCCCCACCCCCTTTATTTCGTTCGAGAAAGAATGGTGGATTATGGTGGGAAAGACTATGTTGGTTGATTGATGTGCGAAGGCGCGACTTTGCCTCTATGGTCGGCTGGCTAGCCCGTGACGTGTAAACCATGTGTGGAGAGTGCCCCGGCAAGATAAGTCCCCTTCTAAGAAACTGACGAGAATGCCAAGCTTTTGACAAGCCCAGACAATGAAGCCCACGAGTGGGTGGGGTCAAGCAAGGGTTCTTAGCATCAGTTTATTTGTGTGAATCCTAACGTGAGAAGTCAGAGCTTGCAGGTAAGCCCAGGTTTTGAGACCCACGAGCGGGTGGGGCCTTGGCAAGAGTTTCGTGTGGCGGCTTGAATGTCATTAGGGGTAAATGGAAGTACCCGTGTGATGTGATGTGATGATGCTTGGTGATATGTTAGATTCATGCGTTATAGGGAGCCTTAGGTGAAACCCAGGTTTGCATAGATGCTGCATTGTAGGCCCTTTTTTATTAACTCCTCAACCTAGAAATGTGTTTGATGTATGTGACATCCTAACCTTATTCTTTACTCTATATATTTATATACATTTGAATCCGAAGTGCTAACCTACAGGGTGATGGAGTGTCCCGGGGTCCGCTAGGGATGGTCGGGAGGAGATGTGTTGGTTACACAGTTGAGGTCAGCCTTTGCTGACCCACATTACAACAAAATTTTTTTACAGGGCAAGGATCGCAAGCGGGAGCAAGCTCACCGGCCAAAAAGGCCTAAGCCTCATGAAGTGGATTCTCTTTTATTTACTTATGTTTTGTTGAATGTTTTGCTCCATGAAATGTAATCCGGCTTGAATGTCGAGGTAGCCTAGGAGTACTAAAGCACATTGTTGTGTTTGTTGTTGTTTCAGTTTTTGTACTCATGTTTATTGTATGGCCTTAAGGATGTTTTGATACTCCTGTGATAGTGGATAACTTCTAGTGTTTGTGGTTTTCCGCTCTTTGTGTTCTGAGTTTTGAGATGTGTTAAGTTGTTCTTTTATATCACTTTTTAATGTTAAAGCTATGGCGTTTATATGTTGTGGGGCCCTGGCCGGACCCATATTATATGGTCATTACAGGGAAGGTGTTACAATTTTGGTATCAGAGGCAGGTTAGTGTCCAGGGTAAGGTTTAGTAGTCGATTTGGCATAATCGGATTGCGTAAAGAAGTTATCCACATAAGAATATTGTGGGACCATGAGTGTCCTGGTGTTTAAGTTTTGTGAATAGAAGCTGATTCTAGTTTTATCTTGCTTTTGCTAAGGATGCAAGTGGCGATGCGGGGACGTCGACGCCACAAGAGGAGCCTTCGGCGAGCAGTGCTACTGCTCTGGGTCCTATGGGCATGGGTGTAACCAGACCAATTACTGTCGCATGATTGCAGAGGCAATGGTGGCGGCCTAAGCTGCAGCGGCAGCCCAAGTTATGACCCATGTTGCACAGGTAACAACTCTCGTTACCCCAGATGCGACACCAGTCATACCGAGCGGAGGAGCTAGGCCGACAGAGCCATTGGATGAGAGAGTGGTTGTTGGGCAGGGAGACCGACAGATGAAGTACTTTCTAAGTTTCCATCCTCCAACGCTCAAAGGAGTCATCACATCGACTGATGCGGAGGACTGGTTAGTGAGGATTCAGGAACTTTTGAGGTCGGCAGAGACGCTAGAGGAAAAACAATCTCAATTCGCGACCTTCATGTTAGAAGGTGACGCCAAGCTGTAGTAGGTGAGCCATAGCGTCCGCTAGTTTCCTGGATGCACCCCGTCCATGGAGGAATTTGGGAATGCCTTCTTAAAGAAGTATATCCCTTCGTCGACAAGGTTAGCCCTTTAGAGACAGTTTTTGCACTTGGTGCAACGGGACAAGACGGTGGAAGAGTATGTTCAGGAATTTATTCGTTTGGGTCATTATGCGGGAATGACCATGGCTGATTATGAGGAGAGGGACAACCTCTTCTATCATGGGTTGAGGGAGAATTTGAGACAACCCCTTATAGCTATGAAGAATGCGGGTTTCATCGAGTTGATTGAGGCTGCCAGGACATTAGAAAGTGATATGAATCGAACCCAACGTCACAAGGGACTCGCGATCAAGCAGGGAGAGGTAAAGACTTCTCAATCCCAAGGGAAGTCTGAAGGGAGTAAGTGGAAGAAGAAGCCCCATCCCTTCAGGTCATGGGAGAAGAGCAGTATAACATTGGGGGGATCTCGCTTCAAGGGACCACCAATGTGCTACACGTGTGTCAATTCAGGCCATATAGCTCGATTTTGTACAAAGGGTGGTGCTGAACAAGAGCCAAGACAGGAGCAGTCAGTGTGTTCCGGTCCCAGCGTCGTGGAGAAAGGTAAAATGGTGGAGTCGAGCGATTCACGTTTCTAGCCCGTGCAGCCAAGGGCTTACAACCTTGGGCAACAGGAAGCGATTCGCCAACCCGATGTGGTGACAGGTATGGGAAAGTGTAAGTTTGTTTATTGGCTTTAGACTTTCGAGACTTTTATTTGTGTTACCTGTCTTTTAGGCTTCGTGCTAGTTTCTGATTACCCCGTTAGGGTGCTGTTCGATGCGAGAGCGTCGCACTCTTTTCTTGCGGAGAGATTTATCCGGAGAATTGGAGTCGAGCTTTTCGGCAAACGCAGAGCTTAGAGTGCGCATGCCCAATGGGTCTTTCATGACCACCGGGACGAAAGGGCGCATTGGATGGATTTTAGATGGAGTTGACTTCGTGTTGGTAGCAGTGGTCCTACCGTTAGCCGAGTTCGACGTAATCTTAGGGATGGACTGGCTTGTAGAACAGCGGGCTAGCATTGACTATCTGTCAAAAGTGGTGACCCTGAGGAGCGAAGGAAAGGCAGAAGTCAAGTTTGAGGGCCTCAGTGGAGTGGCCTGCTCCCTGATTTCGGACATGCAATTTGTGCGGGAAGTTAACCAGGGAGGAGTAGCTTTAGTAGCGTTGTTATAAGTTCAACTTTCCAAGTTATCAATTGGAGAAGTGCCGGTAGTGGCAGAATTTGAGGATGTATTTCCTGAGGAACTTACTGGAGAACCTCCTCGGCAGGAGATCGATTTCTCAATTGAGTTAGTGCAAGAAGCTAGATCGGTGTCACGTCCTCCTTTTAGGATGGTATCGAAGGAGTTGGCCGAGCTTAAATTATAGTTGCAGGAACTGTTGGAGCAGGGGTATATATGACCCAGCTCATCGCCATGGAGCGCGCCGGTGTTGTTTGTAAAGACGAAAGATGGTAGTATGCGGTTGTGCATAGACTACCGTGAACTGAATAAATTGACCGTCAAGAATAAGTATCTGATTCCACGGATAGATGACCTGTTCGACCAGTTGGTGGGGTCAGTGGTGTACTCTAAGTTGGACTTGAAGTCAGGGTACTATCATTTGCGGATTCGAGATGAGGACATACCTAAGACAGCTTTTGGTACGAGGTATGGCCACTTAAAGTTCTCAGTGATGTCGTTCGGGTTGACGAACGCGCCATCGGTATTCATGGATTTGATGAACCGAGTGTTTCGGGAGTACTTAGACTCATTTATGGTGGTCTTCATCGAAGATATTTTGGTATACTCCAAATCAGAGGCGGAGCATGAGGTTCATTTGAGAGAAGTCTTGTAGACTCTGAGAGAGAACCAGCTTTATGCAAAGTTCTCGAAGTGCGAGTTTTGGTTGGAGAAGGCGGCATTTTTGGGTCATGTGATTAGTGTTGATGGGGTGGCGGTGGATCCAGCAAAAGTTGAGGCTATCATGGATTGGCCGGTTCTGAGCACCGTAGCGGAAGTTAGGAGTTTCCTTGAACTAGCTGGGTATTATAGAAGGTTTATGGAAAACTTTTTGCAGATAGCTCTTCCCCTAACTACTCTGACTCGTAAGAACCAGAAGTTTGTGTGGACTCAAGAATGCAATCAAGCGTTTGATACCTTGAAGGAAAGGTTGATGTCAGCTCCAATCCTAAGTCTCCATAAAGGAACTGAAGGATTTCAGATCTTCAGTGACGCGTCAGGTTGCAGTTTGGGTTGCGTGCTAGTGTAACATGGCAATGTGATAGCCTTTAAATCTAGACAATTGAAACCTCATGAAAGAAATTACCCCGTCCATGACTTGGAGTTAGTGGTGGTATCTTTGCGTTGAAGTTGTGGCGGCACTATGTGTACGGTGCGAAAGTGGAGATCTTCACGGAGCATAAAAGGCTGAAGTATCTTCTAAATCAAAAAGACTTTAACATGCGGTAGCATAGGTGGGTCGAGTTCCTTGGGGACTACGACGTGACGATTCAGTATACGCCGGGCAAGGCCAACGTAGTGGCTGATGCCTTGAGTAGGAAGTATTTTAGACAAGGAAATTAGATTAAAGCTTATGATGAGCGGTTCGTGGGGGTTTTTGAGTCCCTTGGCATTGAATGTGTAGCAAGAGGCGAGTCTAGCATGGCTTGGTTGAACTTGATCGAGTTCCAAAGTGACTTATCTGATTGTATCTGGGAAGCGACCAGTGTGGATGCAGAGTTCCAGCCATTTGTGGTGGAAGCTCAAAAAGGCGAGGGAAATACTTGGGAGATGGTTGGTGGGATATTAAAAAAGGATGGAAGGGTATGTGTACCGCACTTCGGCAAACTCCGTGAGGAGTTAATGTTTGAGGCCCAATTCACGAAGTACTCCATTCACCCGGGCAGTACAAAGATGTACTTGGATATTGTTGGGTACATTAGTTACAATGTACTTGATTTAAAGAAGCACCTTCAACTCAATAATATTATTTGTACTTGATGTATATTTAAGTTTATGTGTGCAGGATGTCTATTTCATATTGATTGGACAGGTGGACTCAAGAAGCTGACAAGATTTTGAAGAAAAATTGCTAAGTACAAAAGTGTCGACACACTTCAACTGTGTCGACACCTTTGCAGAAGCTGTATCGAGAAAATTCAGCAAAATGCTGAGTGAAGTCAGCACAGTCTACATTCAGCAACCTGCTGTGCAGAAAAATGGCTAAACATAAGAGTGTCGACACACTTCACCTGTATCGACACCTTTGCAGAAGGTGTGTCGAGACAAGTCAGTTAACTTGACACAGAAGATTCAAGACAGCTGTGTCGAGACAAGTCAGTTGTCTCGACACCTTGAAGACTGAGTCAGCAGTGTCGAGATAAGTCAGCATACTTGACACTATAAAGCTTGAAGCAATTGTGTCGAGACAATACAACTGTCTCGACACAAAGAAGACAGGAAATTTTACTAAGTAAAATTGTGTCGAGACAAATCAACTGTCTTGACACAATGAAGAATTAAAGCATAGACGTTCCGACATCAGACAGACAGTTGTGTCGAGACAATCCAACTGTCTCGGCACAAGGAAGAATTAAAAGTATCGACACAGACAACGCTTGTGTCGAGACAAGTCAACTGTCTCGACACTCTCAAGTTTCAGATGGAAATTTTTCCGAGTAGAATGGTGTCGAGACTGCTAAGATGTCTCGACACAAGTATCGACACACTTTGGACATCTCGACACTTATGTTTCAAAAAATGTGCAGAGTCAACACAGAAGTGTCAAGACTAGTCAGACCTGTCACATCGGCTACAGGAATAAGATATTTCAACAGAAACAGTCTGAGAGAGGATTTGAAGAATGATGTCAGAGGCTGATTTCATCATTCTGTTATCAGGCATCCATGAAGGCTGTAATAGAGGGGTTGTCTACACCAAAATAAGGTACACAAAATCGGAAAAAGCAAACAGAGATTTTCATTCTTATTACAATTCTGAGAAGGAGGAAGAAGATGAAGGTCTTCAAGAAAATCTTCAGATCCCTTCACCAGGTTGATCTGAATATTAAGGTGGATCTGATCTACAATTTCTTCAAGGAATTCAAGCTGATCAACATCAAGAAGATTGCAGATCCAGAGAATCAACTTTTCAGCAAATTAATTTATCAAGAAGAAATCCATTGCTACTGAGTTAAAGAATCTGTGCTAACAGATAAGTCAGAATTAAAGACATTCTGTTTTCTGAAGGTTATTGTTTACACTTTACCTCTTTATTTTGTAATATCTCCTTGAGATCTGAGTGGGTAGGAGATCTTATCTCTGAGTTGTAAGCCTAATTTATAAAGGCTGAGGTTGGGTTCTTAAGGGACCTGAGGTAGGTGGTTTTGGGTGAATCACTGAGTTGTAAGCCTAGTTTATAAAGGCTGAGGTAGGGTTCTTGAGGGACCTGAGGTAGGAGATTGGGAGAATCTCTGAGGTAGGACCTATTGGTCTAAGTGTAGGTTTCTTAACAGAAACTGAGACTGTAGGATCTTTGGATCTGAGTTAAAGAGGAGGATTTATAACCATATCTAGCACATTGTTAGTGAGGAAGAAGGGGGAAAGTTGATGTACCCTAGATAGGGAAACCACTATAAATTCTGTGTGTGCAGTGTGTTGTGGATTGTTGTTGCTTGTGCTGTGTTCAAAATTCTATAACTGCTGAAATTGTTAAGTGATAAAGATTTTCTAAAGTATCTTAAAAGTCACCAATTCACCCCACCCCCCCCCCCCCCCCCCCCCCCTCTAGGTGATTATCTACCCATAGGATTATCTTTTAAGTGGTATCAGAGGGAGGTTGTTCAAGAAAGACCTAACAGTCTGAAAAATATCCAAAGGGTATTAAAAATTTCAGATCTATGCCTTCTGAATCACACAGAGAACTCGGTTATATGAAACTGCCAATATGCACTAAGGATAACTTTGCTATATGGAAACAGAGAGTGAGATTATTCATGGAAGCCTCGGATCCAAGAATCTTTGTCACTGTACAAGAAGGACCATATGTCCCAATGAAGACATCTGTTTTAGATGCAAATGTTCCAACACCTAAGAAACTATCAGAAATGACAAAGATGAGGTGGTACTTTCCACCATGGACAAAAGAACACAAAACATAATAGTCAGTGCAATAGACAATTCAACTTTTCAAAATATAGTCCACTGTAATACATCCAAGGAGATGTGGGATACTCTCATAGTATACATGGAAGGTACAGAATGTTGGGTCTAGTGTTCCTTCACTTGACCTGTGGCGCTCTGCTACTTATTTAAGAAATTAAGTAGCGCCCTTTCCAACGGTCCGAGCTTTTGGAACAGTTGGGTATGCGCTTGATCATACATTTGGTATCAGAGGGGGTCACGGGTTCAAGACCGGGGCGCTATTAAATCCTGATTTTTCCCTTCTACCTCCGTGGGTCTGGCGGGTCTGGCAACCGTGGACATGTGGTAACCCCACCTCTGAGCCATGTAGGCCATATGGTAACCCCACCTATGAGCCAACGGATTGTGCTGGACGCCGAAGGGGATTGTTGGGTCTGGCGTACCTTCACTTGACCCGTGGCGCTCTGCTACTTATTTAAGAAATTAAGTAGCACCCTTTCTAACGGTCCGGGCTTTTGGAAAAATTGGGTATGCGTTTGATCCTACATTTGGAACCCCACCTTGTTTAGGGTTGATTTGGGCTAGGTTCACTATTAGGTTTGTTGACTCATCTTGTATAGCCTAGGGTCATTTGTTTTTCTAAGGTTAAGGTTAATCTTATTAGGTTAGACTTTTGAACCTGCCTTCAGAAAACTTCAAAGACTCAAGAATTTAGAGACAAACAGTTTTAAAGACTTCAGAATTTCTGCTCGACGATAGCTGAACTCAGCTCAACGATCGACGATCTCAGATCGACGAACTCAGAGTTCCTTCTCTGAGTTGAGCTCGACGAAAGTCAAGCTGAGGTCGACGATCTCTAATCTCATATCAGAAATTCAGCTCGACGAAAGTCTTTCTCTGGTCGACGTACTTGGAGCTCAGATTGGCAGTCCTTTTTCAGTTCATGATCGCTGAGCTCAGCTCGACGAAGGAGATTTCTCAGCTCGATGAACTTGGAGTTCATGTCGACGAAATTCTTCCTGAGGTCGACTATTTTTTTTCAGGTTCTGTTCAACATTTTTCCTCTTCAGTTTCTCAGTTCGACTGTCAATTTATTAGTTTATACTTAAGCAGTAATACTCTGATAATTAATGGTTATATTCTCAAGAATATAGCCATTTCATGGAAGCATTAATTATAGTATTTCACAGAGTTATTACTTGGCTTATTTCCAAAGACAGTTAGGGAATTCATTTAAGAAGATTCTAGCCGTTCAGTCTCCCAGATTTTCTGCAGTCAATCAAGGATAGGATTTAAAATTCAAAGGCTTATTTCTACAAGGCATATAAAAGACATTTTTCAGAAGATTGCAGTAAGACAGAAAAAACAAAATATACAGAAGCTAGTGAATTGTGAATACAAAAAAACTGAAAGAAGAACACAGCTCTCATAATTTTAGTCTTCTTCAGTTTAGCATCAGGACTTTCAAGATACAAACAATCTTCATCAGTCTAAGAGTTTCCTAAAGATCTTTTTCAATCTGAAGGCCTACACCCTAAGCAAAGCTCTCATTCTCCTGAACTCTTCTACATCTCAGGAGGAGCTTTGACAAGAACAACATCCACTAGTCTTCTCAGTGCTTTGAGAAAGAGAAGACAACATCATTTTCTTTATTTCCATTTCCTGTACAAAGGGTTTTTAACTCCCTTCAAAATTTATCTTTTGGTTGTCAAGTCTCCTGATCGAAAGACTTGGTTTACTTTTTGGGCACCTGGTCAAAAGCTCAAAGGGTTGATAGATCTCCCTTGAAATAGATCTTGTGGTGACAGGGCACCTGAGCAAAAACCTGTGATGGCAGGGCACCTGATCAAAAACCTGTAGTGGATTCCTACTAGGGTGGTAGAAGAGTGGATGTACCGAAGTTTAGGGGAACCACTATAAATTCTTTGTGTCATCTGGGTTGCTCTATTCTTTTATCTGTTGTGTTGTGATTGTCTTTGTTTTTATTTATCTCTATACATATAGATATCACTTATTTTAATTCCGTTATAAAAACTAATCAAAGTTTTTAAAACACTTTATTCACACCCCCCTCTAGAGTTAAGACAGATCTATCCCTCACTTTCACAGAAGAAGTAAGAGATGACAGAAAATCACTCCTTAACTAGCAGTATGAGGCCTTCAGATAAGGAAAAACTGATTTTATAGAACAATGTTATGAAAAGTTCCTTAGAATAGTAAATGACTTAAGAAATTATGGCAGGAATTTCTCAAACTATGACCTGAATGACAAATTCTTGAGATCCCTAAATAAAAAATGGGACATCAAGATTTGTGTTGTAAGAGAAATGAGAAATATAAGAAATATGTTACCCCAAGACTTGTATGGGAAGCTAATGTCACATGAGCTTCAACTAAACTCTAGAAAAGCTAAAGTAGATTCAGCCAGAAGTTCAACCCAGACTAAATCTGTGGACTTCAAAGTAGATACATCTAAGAAAGCTAAAAGAGAAATCTTATCATCACCCAGAAGGGATGAAGATACAGATAGCACTGGAGTCTGTTCGTTATCAGAAAATCTATCAGATGATAAATTAGCACTGTTTACCAGGCAATTCAAGAAAATGCTTAGAATAAGGAAGCAGTGGAATAAAAAGAAACCATCTGGATCAAGCTCCAGTAAAAGTAAAGAAAATCACAAAGACAAATCTGTGGTCAGGTATGATTCTCATCAGAATAAATAATTTAAGACTGACATTATTTGCTTTTGCTGTAACAGGCCTTGGAATGTCATTGCTGACTGTCTAGTAAAAAGAAAGGTGAATAAAAATTCTAAAGAAAATAAGTTCTATAAGAACAAGAAATGAGAGAAGGGTCTGATGGTAAAGAAATCCAAGACCTTATCTGATAGTGATACTGACTCAATTGGGTCAGAATAAGAACTTGTTGGACTGTTCTCCTATGATGAAGAGTTCATCAGAAAGGCCATATACAAAGGGAAAAGCTCCATAACTTCATCACACTATGGTTATTCTGAAGAAGATATGGAGATCAATTTAATGGCACTATCTGATGATCAAGAAACAGAAGCTCTTGACTGTCAGGATACTCAGGTAATCTATGACAATTCAACAAGTTCTAAAACTTCTATATATGAGAATGGGGATGAGCTAGACTCATGTGACTCAAAGTTTGATTCACATAAGACTAACTTTGTTACTGAACTACAGCATCTCACAGTCAAATTTGGAAAGCTGTTGGAAGCCCTAGTAAATAACAAAAAGCTTGTCAAAGAACAAGCTGCTGAAATAACATCACTCAAAGGTCTTGAGTATAATCATAAGATGGATGCTCAGAAAATTGGTCTTCAAAGTTATAAGTTGGCAATGCTAACTAAGATCATTGATGATCAAATCCTATTACTGAAGCAGAAGGATGCAACTATTCAGGAGCTGGAACTTAAACTCCTGAACGAGAAAAGATTAGTACAACAATTTTCTAAACCTAAAACTGTATTGCGCATTATAGATACCTTCCTAGGAACACCTGGAAGTGGTCTTGGGTATGTTAAATCCAAGAGAAAAAGAGGCACAAAACTGGCAAGACAAAAGGGTCCAGTCATTCCACAGACTATGTTTCAGACTAAAGGAAAAGAAATACAGAAGTCTGAACTAGTTGGACCAAGTTCATAGGTGAATAGGAAATCTATTCCTAATGTGCCTGCTCCAAGTAGGATAGTTGTAACTGAGAGGCAAAACAACTTGTTTACACCCAGTCAAAATACAATGGTCAAGTGTGTTGATTCCTATCCTAAGGAATGTTAGCACAAAGTACCTTTTGTTCCTCCAAAGAGGAGGTACAACAGGTATAAATGTTGGTGTTGTGGAAAGGTAGGACACTTTGCCTTGGACTGTTGGTTCAATTACATTGTGTCTCATATTCAGAAAAGATATCCAGTTAAGAAACTCACTAGTGTTTTCAATAGAGCCACAGCAAACAAGAACCTAGGACTCAAAACAACTTGGGTTCCTAAGGAAAAATAAATTCTTATTTTGTAGGAATGTCCAAGCACTAGAGATAGACACATCTAGTACTTGGATAGTGGATGTTCCAAAAACATGACTGGAAAAAGAGGCAATTTGAGGGAATTTGTCCCTATAGAGTATGGACCAAAGGTGATCTTTGGTGGAGCTGACAAAGGAATAACCAAAGGTTATGGTAAGATCACAAATGGCTTAGTCACTCTCACCAAAGTATCTTATGTGGAAGGGTTACAACACAACCTTATAAGCAAAAGCCAACTTTGTGATCTTGTCTATGACATTTCATTCCACAAAGATGAGTGCCTAATAAAGAAGTCAAGTGACAAAGAGGTCATCTTGACAGGCACTAGATGTGGGAATGTGTATTGTTTAATTTTTTTTATTTAAATTCAGACTCACCTTTATGTCTAGTTTCAAATGAGAAAACTTCACACTATATCAAATGGTACAAGAGGCTAGCTCATTTGAACTACAAGGCCATAGACAAACTTTACAGTAAATAGCTTGTTAGGAATGGCCCTAACATTAAATGCTCTAAGGAGAGCATATTCTCAGCATGCCAAAAAGGCAAGCAAACCAAAGCTTCATTCAAAAGTATTGAATGCAAAGACTCAGTGAGGTGTTTATACCTCTTGCATATGAACTTGTTTGGTCCTATGCCAGTTCATAGTCTAGGAAGGAAAGTCTACACCTATGTAATTGTTGATGACTATTCTAGATTCACTTGGGTTTCCTTCGTAAGGAAAAAGCCTGAAACCCCTGATGTCTTCAAGACTTTTGTCAAACAAATTTAGAATGAATTGAATAGCTCTGTGGTCAGAATTAGAAGTGATCATGGAACTGAGTTTCTATCTGATTATATGACAAAGATTTGTGAAGAACTGGGAATTCAGCAGGAGTTTTCCTCACCAAGAACACCCCAGCAGAATGGGATTTCTGAGAGGAAGAATGAGACTCTCATTGAAGCTGGAAGAACTATGTTGAGTGATTCTTCACTCCCAGAATACTTCTGGGCTGAAGTTGTCAACACAGCATGTCATGTTCTTAATAGAGCTTCAATCAACAAAAGATTGAATAAAACTCCTTATGAACTTATGAAGGGCAGAAAACCAAACTTGTCCTATTTCAAAATCTTTGGATGTAAATGTTATGTCCTAAATAATGAGAAAATATACATATCCAAGTTTGTTGAGAAGACCTATAATGGCATATTTGTTGGTTATAGTGACCACAGTAAGGCCTATAGGGTCTACAACTTGAGGGATCAAGTTATGGAGGAGTCTGTTAATATTATATTTGATGAAAGTATGTTTTACAATGATAAGACAGATTCATCAAGCACAACAGGTGAAGACTTGAAGCTAAAGGAGCTAACTATAGAAGATATTGTTCCAGCAAGCCAGGATATGCAAGATGGAGTCAACATTGTTGAGGAAGTGCATGCACAGGAACAACAAGGAGAAGAAACTCAACATGTTGCAAGTGGTCAAGGATAAGAAGTCACATTACCTGTTGTTATCAGACATCTAAGGGATCATCAGAGGGAATTGATTATAGGAGATGATGCACAGGGTGTGACCACAAGAAGCAAACATCACAACACTGTGATGTACTCAAGTTTTCTGTCCCAAACAGAACCAAAGAAATTTGAATAAGCTAATGTGGATCCATTTTGGATAAGTGCAATGCAGGAAGAATTAAACTTGTTCATGAGATGCAATGTCTGGAAGCTAGTTCCCAGACCTGATGACTGTAACATCATAGGAACCAAATGGATATATAAAAACAAACTGGATGAGAATGGGGTTATAGTCAGAAACAAAGCCAGACTGGTTGCAAAGGGATATAGACAAGAAGAGGGGATAGACTTTGATCAAACTTTTGAACTAGTGGCTAGATTGGAGGCAATAAGACTCTTCCTAGCATATGCATCCTACAAAAGTTTCAAAGTTTACCAAATGGATGTGAAGTCAGTATTCCTAAATGGAAACCTTAAAGAAAGAGTTTATGTTGAGCAACCCTCAAGTTTTGTTGATTCTACTAAACCTACTCATGTTTATTTGCTTTTAAGAGCTCTCTATGGTTTAAAACAAGCCCCAAGGGCTTGGTATGAGACTCTGTCTAAGTTCCTTCTAGAGAATAAATTCTCAAGAGGAAAAATAGACAAAACACTATTCCTAAGGGAAGTCAAAGGCAAGACCATCCTAGTACAAATATATGTTGATGACATTATATTTGGTTCTACTGATGAGTACTTTGTACTAAGTTTGCTAAGTTAATACAAGGAAAGTTTGAGATGAGTAGCATGTGTGAACTCAAATTTTTCTTTGGTCTCCAAGTTAAGCAAACTTTAGATGGACTTTTCATTAGTCAGTCTAAGTTCACCAAGGAGTTAATCAAGAAGTATGGCATGGAAACTGCCCTTCAATGAGAACTCTCATGGGGTCCAGTATGTCTTTAGACAAGGATGGTGCTGGGAAGCCAGTTGATATCACCTTGTATAGGGGTATAGTTGGATCACTGCTTTATCTAACAGCGAGTAAACCAGACATAATGTATGTCACATGTGTCTATGTCAGGTATCAAGCATGCCCTAAGGAATCTCACTATACAACAGTTAAAAGAATATTGAGATATCTAAAAGGCACACCTAATCTTGGCCTATGGTATCCCAGGAATAGTGATTTTGAACTGACATGATTTTCAGATGCAGATTATGCAAGATGTAAGGAAGACAGAAAAAGCACATCAGGCTCATGTTAATTTCTTGGAAGGAGGCTGGTGTCATGGAACAGCAAAAAGCAAACATGTGTAGCAATATCCACAGCTGAATTTGAGTACATTTCAGCAGGTGGTTGTTGTGTACAATTGCTTTGGATTAAGCACCAGTTACAAGACTACAATTTACAGCTAAGTAAAATTCCTTTATTTTGTGATTCTACTAGTGTTATTTCTATTGCAAATAATCATGTATCACATAGTAGAACAAAGCACATTGAAATTAGATATCAATTTATTAGAGAACATGTAGAAAATGAATATATTAGCTTAGAATTTGTTCCAACAAGTAAACAAGTTGCTGATATTTTTACTAAGCCTTTAGAAGAAGGGAAATTTAATTTCTTCAAATTTGAACTTGAAATGTTAAATCTTGAGTAAAACCATTATAGCATAGATATACAACTGATTGGTCAGTAAATAAGTCTACTAATTTAGATTCCAAGGGAAACTTCATAAGTGTCAAGAATCAGCACTTAAGAAAAACAAAACTTTGACTAGTCAGTGTCGAGACACAAGAAAGTGTGTAGACACTATATATAGTGATGTGTCGAGACACATGAAAGTGTGTCGACACAGGATAACTTTAAGTATCGAGACACTAAAGTAGGTGTCGACACAGACGGGTGTCAAGACCCTTAGGTATACGTGTAGTGAGACATAAAACCTGTGTCGACTTGAGTCGACACATCTCGACAGAACTATTTTGTATTGTGTCGACACATCTCAACAAACTTGTGTCGACACTCAAAACTGGTGTCGACACTAGGTCATTTCCTAAATCTTGGAATAGTTTTAGCAGTGCGCGCCTTTTCAACTTCTGTGGCATCTACTATAAATAGGGTGAGAAAGAATTTGTCATCTACGCTTACCTAAAATCACGAGAGATTGATCACTGAGTGTCGAAACCTAGAATTCCATTAGTCGACACATCTTCTTCCTCACTTTCTACCCATTACAATGGCTCCCAAGATCGACAACAACATCAATGAGGGTTATAAACTCGTGCGCAACGGATTCGTCTCTGCACAAGTAGAAATCAAAAACGTTATTGACCTAATCAAAGTAGTAGGGTTAGATTATCTGCTTTCTGAACTAACGAACATATAGAAGAGAGAAGTAACGGAATTCTTCTCTAATGCAACACTGGATACAAATTCAACTAAGATTAAGTCTACAGTGAATGGAGCCAAAGTTACAATCAAACCAAGGAGGTTGGCAAAGGTTTTACAAATACCAAGAATCGAGCAGGCTGATGAAGTAGACACCACAAAGACTGATGAAGGATTGGTGTAGTGTGGATTGGGTTCTTTCACTAAGGTTGGAGGCACCCTGAACAGGAAGGGTATGAATTCCCAAGGGAAATTCCTATCAAAAATTATTGGAAAGGTGATGTTGTGTAAAACTGGGGCATATGATAGGATATCAGCTCAGATGTTTGAGCTTATGACAAGAGTAATATTCAAACTCAAGACTGACTGGAGTAGAGTAGTCTTTGAGAAGATATCAGAAAGTATCAAGAAGCCAAACATGGCCAAGATTCTAAGTCTATACCTAGTCCAGGTCATACCAGACAATCTAAATCTTAAGATTGGATCAAAAATCAACATGAGAAGGATGGATATGAGGATTCTAGCAAGATGGGATAGAGACTTGACAAAGGAAGCTCATGAAACTAGCACAAAGAAAGAGAAAAAGAAAAAGACTGTAGTTGTGGATGATGTGTCTTCCAGTGATTCAGGTGAACAAGGAAGTTCAAGTTCTGAGACACAACAAGAAGCAATTACTAAGAAATCTACCAGGCCCTCATCTGGAACACTAGGGATCAGATGCAGGGAGAGATAATTCTAGAGAAGGAACACATTGAAGAAGAAAACCTCAATAAGCTTCCAACTTTAGAAAGTGAAATTGCTGACAAAATAGTGATGGATGTGATCCTTGACCTGAACACAGCAGAAGGACTAGTTGATGCTACTACACAGGATCTGCAAATGAAAGATAAAGACACTGGAAATGCAGTCTATAAGGAGACTGAAGAAGAAACTCATTTTGATAAAGAAGATGATATTCAATGGGAGTTGGAAGATATTCTCCCACAAGATCCTGTTCCTGACCCTCCAGGTCAACAGGATAATATCATAATGGAAGACCTCTCCTTTGCTCAAGAAGATGCAAGGGTTGAGGGGGAGACAGACAATATGCTTCCTAATACTGATAGAGATAAAACATCACCAATAGTTGTAATTAACCACTCATCTGACTCTGAGGGGGAGGAAGCCTCTCAGCTGAAGAAAAAGAAGATTGAGGAAGTCATACAAAGGAGAAAAAGCTAAAAGAAAACACTACAATCTGGAACAACTCCTGCTCCAGATTTGAATTTAAATTCTTTTTTGTGCAATTACAAATTATGCTTGACCAACAAAGAACACAGCTTAAAAGTATGTGGCTGAAAGGAATAAGGAGCTGCAATTTCAACTGGCTCGGGACATAAAATCTATAAGATTTGAAGTAAATCTTCTTAAAACAGACATGAAAGATTACTTTCAGAAAGGAGCTCATGTTATTGTTTATATTGCTAAACAACAGCAAGAAGCAAAGAAGACTGAGGATGAAATGATACTCAAACAAGGATATGTCCTTGAAAATCAAAGGATTTTGGATGAAAACATGACTGTCATGCACAATGAATCTTTGGTCAAACTGACTGAGCAGACTACTGCTCTAGAAACCAAAATAGCTGCTGCTACAAAGGACATGGAAACTCAACTGACAACTCACTCAGCCTCACTGTTAAAAGATATCAAAGCTTCTGATAAGGATTTGGATACTAATTTACTGAAGGTCAAAAACACTGTAACCTCAGGCATCAATTATTTGGATGGTCAAGTAAGGTTTCACAAGAATGACCTCAGAGATCACATAGAATGAGAAGTCATAAAGGGGGAGAGGGTAATGATAAGGTCCAGTTCTGAGCATGCTACCTGGATATCAAACAACAACAGAGACACTTTAGGCCATCCTCCCCTTTAGTATGATGGTGACCAAACTGTTGAGTCTAGTTGTCAACCAACTCACTTTGAAGTAACTCATGCTGCTGAGCAATCCATGTACAATCCTCCTGCACAAATTCAATTTGAAGCTATTCAAGCTGATGTTCAACATATGTACAGTCCTCCACCATCAGATCAAAATGTTCTATGTGAAGAGGTGGAGATGTCTGCATCTGTTATGATGAAATAGAAAGAGGCTCAGCTGTCAAAGAAAAGGTTTAGGGAACAAGCTGAAGCTAGGCCTGACTTTGAACAGTGGAGCCCAATCTTCAGATCAATCATACTAACTGCATGGAAAGCAATTAATGCTAATGTTACTTATAGGGGAAATGGTACCAAGAGCAAGAATGGGCTAAACATTTAAAGCAGCAAGAGGTTATCCAGAAATTCAGACATGATCTGAAGACAGGGAAGATCCCTGCTAATTCTGTTGAGCCCAGTAAATACTTTCCCAAGCCTTATCACTATTTTGAGAGGCAAAGGCTCAAGGAGGAAGAGAATTTTAAGGCCAAGGTTGATAAAGGTAAAAAGATAGCAGATGTCAAGGTGCCTGAAGTAAAAGCAAAGATATAATCTGGAAAAGGCAGAGTCATCAAAGAACTAGAGCATCCTTAGAATATGTTTTCTAGGAATTTTTGTACCTTTACTTTTAGATCAGTATAACAAATTACACAAATATAACCCTTGAAAAAAATTATAATGAAAATTTTGGTTGCACTATGTTCTATATGTGTTATCTATATGTGTTATCAATTGTCACTTCATATGTTGTACAACACTATTGAACTTATAACTCTATCATCATGTTTTGGTATCATGTTGTATATAATTGAATTGGGGTTATGACATCTCCAAATAGGGGGAGATTGTTGGGTATATTGGTTACAATGTACTTGATTTGAAGAAACCCCTTCAACTCAATGATATACACATATTTGTATTTGATGTATATTTAAGTTTATGTGTGCAGGATGTCTATTTCATATTGATTGGGCAGGTGGACACAAGAAGCTGACTAGATTTTGAAGAAAAATAGCTTAGTACAAAAGTGTTGACACACTTCAACTGTGTCGACATCTTTGCAGAAGTTGTGTCGAGACAAGTCAGCAAAATGTTGAGTGAAGTCAACACAGTCTACATTCAGCAACCTTCTGTGCAAAAAAATACCTAAACACAAAGTGTCGACACACTTCACCTGTGTCGACACCTTTGCAGAAGGTGTGTCGAGACAAGTCAGTTAACTTGACATAGAAGATTCAAGACAGCTGTGTCGAGATAAGTCAGTTGTCTCGACACCTTGAAAACTGAGTCATCAGTGTCGAGATAAGTCAGCATACTTGACACTATAAAGCTTGAAGCAGTTGTGTCGAGAAAATACAACTGTCTCGACACAAAAAAGACAGGAAATTTTACTAAGTAAAATTGTGTCGAGACAAATCAACTGTCTCGACATAATGAAGAATTAAAGCATAGATGTTCTGACATCAGACAGACAGTTGTGTCGAGACAATCCAACTATCTCGACACAAGGCAGAATTAAAAGTGTCGACACAGACAACGCTTGTGTCGAGATAAGTCAACTATCTCGACACTCTCAAGTTTAAGATGGAAATTCTTCCAAGTAGAATGGTGTCGAGACTGCTAAGATGTCTCGACACAAGTATCGACACACTTTGGACATCTCGGCACTTATGTTTCAGAAAATGTGCAGATTCAACAATAAGTGTCAAGACCAGTCAGACTTGTCACATCAGTTATAGGAATAAGATATTTCAACAGAAACAGTCTGAGGGGGATTTGAAGAATGATGTAAGAGGCTGATGTCATCATTAAGTTATCACGCATCCATGAAGGCTATAAATAGAGGCGTTGTCTACACCAAAATAAGGTACACATAATCGGAAAAAGCAAACAGAGATTCTCATTCTTATTACAATTCTGAGGAGGAGGAGGAAGACGAAGGCATTCAAAAAAATCTCCAGATCCCTTCACCAGGTTGATCTGAAGATTAAGGTGGATTTGATCTACAAATTCTTCAAGGAATTCAAGTCGATCATCATCAAGAAGATTGCAGATCCAGAGAATCAACTTTTCAGCAAATCAATTTATCGGGAAGAAATCCATTGCTGCTGAGTTGAAGAATTTGTGCTAACAGATAAGTCAGAATTACAAACATTCTATTTTCTGAAGGTTATTGTTTACACTTTACCTCTTTATTTTGTAAGATCTCCTTGAGATCTGAGTGGGTAGGAGATCTTATCTCTGAGTTGTAAGCATAATTTATATAGGCTGAGGTAGGGTTCTTAAGGGACCTGGGGTAGGTGGTTTTGGTTGAATCACTGAGTTGTAAGCATAGTTTATAAAGACTGGGGTAGGGTTCATGAGGAACCTGAGGTAGGAGATTGGGAGAATCTCTGAGTTAGGACCTATTGGTCTGAGTGTAGGTTTCTTAATAGAAACTGAGACTGTAGAATCTTTTGATCTGAGTTAAAGAGGAGGATCTATAACTTATCTAGCACATTGCTAGTGAGGAAGAAGGGGGAAAGTGGATGTACCCTAGATAGGGGAACCACTATAAATTCTGTGTGTGCAGTGTGTTGTGGATTGTTGTTGCTTGTGTTGTGTTCAAAATTTTATAACTGTTGAAATTGTTAAGTGATAAAGATTTGCTAAAGTATCTTAAAAGTCACCTATTCAACCCCCCCCCCCTTTAGGTGATTATATACCCATAGGATTATCTTTCAGATATGAAGAAATCCTTTTGGTGGCTAGGTTAGAAGCGGGATATAGCTTTGTATGTGATTCGGTGCTAAACTTGTGTCTTAGTGAAGGCTGAGTGTCAAAAGCTGGGCGGGTTCCTGAAGCCCCTTCCTATCCCTGAGTGGAAATTTGATGACATCTTCATGGATTTTGTGCATGGCTTACCTCGATCGCAGTAGGGTAACGATGCGATTTGGGTGATCGTGGATCGCTTGACCAAAGTGGCTCACTTCATCCTAAATCGGAAGGAGGACAGTGTGAAGAAGCTGGTAGAATTGTACGTTCGCAATATTATGCGGTTGCATGAAATTCCAAAGAGTATTGTTAGCGATCGCAATGGACGCTTCACGTCCAAAGAATGGAGATTGGTACAGAAGAGTCTGGGCACAAAGCTCAAGTTTAGTACGGTGTTCCATTATCAAACCGATGGTCAAACGGAAGGAGAATCGTACAGTGGAGGATATGCTGAGAATGTGTACCCTTGATTTTGGCAAGAGGTTGGAAGACCACCTTTTCATGGTGGAGTTTGTCTACAATAATATTTTCCAAGCAAGTATAAAGATGGCGCCATACGAGGCTTTGTATGGAAGGCGATGTCGAACACCGATGTAGGGATAGAGGCGGGGGACTCCAAACTTTTGGGAAAAAAGATGGTGGCCGATGCTTGTGAGTTGGTGCGAACAATTCAGGAGTGCATGAAGGTTGCTCAGGATCGGCAGGCGAAGTATTTCAATGTGCGTTATAGGAACGTGGAGTACGCAGTAGGCGATTGGGTGTATCTAAAGATTAAGTCATTCAAAAGTGTTTTGTGGATTCGCCGACTCAAGAAGTTGAGTCCGTGGTTTTTGGGGTCGTTCGAAGTTGTGGAACGAATTGGAGAAGTAGCCTATCTTTTGGCATTGTCCCCAGAGTTGAGTGGATTACACGATGTCTTCCATATTTCAGTCTTAAGGAAAGCTTTGATGGAGACAAGTGTTGTGGTTGATTCAACGGCGGTGTTGGTAGAAGAGGACTTGAGGATGAAAGTCAGTCCAGTCGTCATAGAGGATTAAGAAGTTCGACAGTTGCAAAATAAAGAGGTAAAGCTCGTAAATGTGCGCTGGGATAACTGAGGGCAAGACGAATTCTCCTAGGAGCGTGAGAAAGCGATGCGGGAAGACTTTTCGGATCTGTTTGCATCAGGTATGCTTTGTTGTTTGAATGCATGCTTAATTTCGAGGACAAAATTCTTTTAAGGGGGGAGGAGTTGTAATGCTAGTTTTCTGGACTTGAGGCTCAGGACGTTACCGCACAACGGTAGGTCACTATCGCCCGGCGGTAGACTTCAGGCGTTGAGTGGAGGCGTTGAGTGGTAGGCGTTGAGTGCGTCGAGTGATAGCGTGCGACGTTAGCTAATTACCGCCCGACAGTAGCCAATGCATTGAGACAAAATCATTGAGTGAGCTACCGCGCAGCGGTATTACAACCGTCGGCAGTAGTGCAACATTTTTTTTTTACCGACGGCTCGGGAAGTTAATGCGGCGCGGTAGGTAGCTACCCCCCCCCCCCCCCGGCGGTAGCAGGTGGGAGAAGTTTCGTAACGGTTGAGTTTAGGTCGTCTGATCCTTCTTGGGATATAATCCTATGGCCCAGGATACTCCATCCAAGAGACTTAAGTAGGGCTGAAGGGTTATTTTCACTCATTCTTCTCATTTTGAGTGAGAGTTAGGGTTTGGGAGAGAGGATTTGGAGAGGTAGAAGAAGGACATTCTCCACCATTAGCGAAGCTCTGAGGCTCTGTTCGTCAAATTGAGGCCAAATCCATGGAGAGGACTTGAAGGCGCACATTTTCATCTGTGCAAAGCAAGATCTCTATGGCTAGAAAGAGGAGTCGTAAGGTAACGACACTTCTCCTCTCGGTCTTTAGGATGTGTGCATGACATCTGTTTTATTCTTGCTTTCTGTTAAGCATTTAGACACCAGAGCTCTCAAATGAGAGGGGTTCGGGTTGCCATGGTTCATGAGGAGCCACTAGGTCGACTGTGTCTGTCTCCGACACGATGTTGCATTAGAAATCCACTTTACTAGTGGATCAGGCATTGTGGGTGAAGCTGTAGTTGCGACTGTTAGTCCGACTTGGTGATATTGCATAACGAGCCTTAAGGATTTTTCTAGAAATCCATTTGTGGTAAGAAGTCATTTGTGATGATCCCCCCCCCCCTTATTTTGTGCGAGAATGAATGTTGGACTAGGATGGGAAAGGTACGTTCGTTGATTTATGTGCCAAGGCGCGACTTTGTCTCTGTGGTCGGCTGGCTAGCCCGTGACGTGCAAGTCATGTGTGGAGAGTGTGCTAGTGAGACAAGTCCCCTTTCTGAGAAACTGATGAGAATGCCAAACTTTTGACAAGCCCGAGCGATGAAGCCCAAGAGCGGGTGGGGTCAAGCAAGGTTTCTTAGCATCGGTTTGTTTGTGTGATGGAATCCTGACGTGAGAAGTCAGAGCTTGCAGGCAAGCCCGGATTTTGAGACCCACAAGCGGGTGGGGCCTTGGCAAGAGTTCCGTGTTGTGGCTTGAATGTTATTAGGGGAAAATGGAAGTACCTGTATGATGTGATGTGATGATGCGTAGTGATATGTCAGATTCATGCGCTATAGGGTGCCTTGGGTGAAACCCAGGTTTGCATAAATGTTGCATTGTAGGCCTCTTTCTATTAACTGCTCAACCTAGAAACGTGTTTGGTGTATGTGGCACCCTAACCTGTTTCTTTACTTTATATGTTTATATACATTTGCATACGAAGTGCTGACCTGCAGGATGATGGAGTGCCACAGGGTCCGCTAGGGACGGCCGGGAGATGTGTTGGTTACACAGTGGAGATCAGCCTTTGATGACCCACGTTACAACAAATTTTTTTACAGGGCAAGGAACGCAAGCAGGAGCAAGCTCGCCGACCAAAAAGGCATAAGCCTCATGAAGTGGATTCACTTTTATTTACTTATGTTTTGTTGAATACTTTGCTCCATGAACTGTAATTTGGCTTGTATGTCGAGGTAGCATAGGAGTGTTAAAGCATATTGATGTGTTTGTTGTTGTTTCAGTTTTTGGACTCATGATTGTTGTAAGGCCTTAAGGTTGTTTTAAAACTCCTGTGATAATGGATAACTTCTAGTGTTTGTAGCTGTTGCAACCCTAGTTTGGATTTGGGCAAGGAGTACTATTAGGATGTTTTTAGATTGAACCAAAATGTATAGTCAGGGTCATAGGATTATTTCCAGGTCTGCCTAAAAAGAACTCCAGAGAAATGTTGCAGAAAAGAAATCATGCAGAAATCAGTTTTGACAAAGGCAGGAAATGAGCTCGACAATCTTCAAGCTACGTTCGACGAACGTCGAACTCAGGTCGACGAAACTCAGAGTTCAAACTCTGAGTTGAGCTCGACGAACTCCGAGCTCCGGTCGACGATCGCTGATCTCAAAGCCAGAAACTCAGTTCGACGAAAATTAAAGCCAAGTTCCGTTCGACGAACTTTGATCTGAGATCGACGATCTTCAATCTCAAGTCAGATTGTTGAGAGCGACGAAGTCTAAGCTAAGGTCAACGAACTATAAGTTTGCAGATTATTTTAAGCAAAAATTACTTAAGCAGCTGGCAGAATTAATTATTGATTAAAGCATTCAATATCTCTCAGATTTAATGCATATAGCCGTTCAACAACAGTAGTTAATGTGATTAATTCCCCAAGCATCTTTCTCCCTCGGGAATGCTTCAGCCATTTCAAGATAGAGTTAATTTAAATGTTTGAAGATGGCTCGGGGGAATATATTCAGATTGGAGGTTTGCAGATGCAAAAGAAGTGACTGACAACAAAATGATGTAGTAGTCAGAATAAATATTCTGAAGAACACAACACTGCTTTCTTTCATATAGTGTTCTTCATCATCTGCTCCATACTTTCAAGAGACAACAAATACAATATCAGTCTAGAAGCTTGCTGGAGAGCAACATCAGATTTGAAGACCTACACACTCCTGAACAAAGCTTATCAATCCTGAACAGCTCTACACCTCAGGGGGAGCTTTGACAAGATCTGGAATCCACACAAAGTCTTCTAAGTTGTTTTGAGAATAGAGAAGACTAACATCACTTTCTTTCAACCTCACTATATAGGGTTTTAACTCCCTTCAAAAGTTAGCCTGGTTCACAAGTCACCTTCCAAAAGACTTGAGTTTGGTTTTTGGGCACCTAATCAAAAGCTCAAAGGGTTGCAATATCTCCCTTAAAAAATAGATATTTTGGTGGCAATCACCTGATCAAAACCTGCTAATGGATTCCTACCAGGGTGGTAGAAGAGTGGACGTACCAAGGTTGATTGGGGAACCACTATAATCCTTGTGTCATCTGTGCTTTCTTGTTTATTTCTTTATTTATGTGCTCTGATTTCTTTTTCTCCTTATATATTTATCTCTAGAGTAAACATAAGATCTATCCTCACCTTTCAATTTGTATTAGAGAGAGGTTCCTTTGGTTGTACAGGCTAACACCTGAACCAAAATGATCTGATAGATCTTATATTTCTTAAGAGTTTATCATGGCACAAAATGAAGAGTTTTCAAGCACCAGACCTCCTATGTGCAATCTAGATAAGCTTGCACTATGGAAGGCAAGGATTAGGCTTTTTATGAATTCTATTGATGAAGCCATTTTCAATTCCATTTTGACAGGTCCTTATCAACCATTGGAAACAACAAGCATGAATGATGTTCCATCATCTCAATGGACAGAAGCCTAGAAAAGGCTAAAGATGACTGATGCACAAGCAATGAACAGTCTTGCTCAATCAATGTCTGATGACATTTTTCAGGAAATTGTTGAATGCACCTCAGTAAAGGACATCTGGGACTCCCTCACAGCAATGGCTGCTGGATCAGCTAAAAAGAGAAAATATGATGTTGATACTTAGAGTGATTTTGAAGCTTCATCCTGTACAATTGAGGATGAAGAAGAAACAAGAGCAAGAGAATTCTGCTTGATGGCAATCAATGCATCTTGCAGCAGCTATGATGAAGAATCTGAATCTGATGAAGAATCAGAAGCAGAATCAGTTTATCTCTTCCTTTGATTCCTCTTCATAATATTTTAAAGAAGATTTTAAAATTTTATGAAATGATTTAATTCAATTTGAGAAGGGAATAAAACTTCTCAGAGAGAAAGTGTATAATCTATCTTCTGAAAACAAAAATCTTTAAGAAGATTTAAAAAATATTTCTGAACAATTAGCTTCTTTAGAAACATTTAAAGACAAAGAAAAGATAATAGATTTAGACAATATAACTAAATTTTTACCAAAAACAATTAAACAATTTCAGAAAATTTGTGTTCAACATAATTCGTCGAACGAAACTCGACGAAAACTATACTCTTCGTCGAACCGAGGTCGACGATCTCTGAACAGAGATTTTGATTTTAACTTGTCTGGAAATTATGATCGACAAAAGAAATTTGCTTCGTCGAAACTAGATCGACGATCGTGGAACACAGTAAATAGATATTATCATTCTGTGAACCGAGAACGACGAAATCGATTCCCTTCGTCGAACTAAGGTCGGCGAAAATATTTTTCATCGAACTCAGAATTTCAAAACAGAAATTTTTATCCTTTTGAAAATTATAATCAAACTCAAAACCTTATTAATCCTTTTACCCAATGGCTCATCTCTCCTAGGAAATTTCATCCATTAGGTTATAAAGATCAACCTGAATGTTCTTTCATATCTAATTATTATAAAAAAGAACCAGGACCCAAGGTAATTTGGGTCCAGAATTTCTAACCTCTTATTTCCGGAAAAGACCCTTCAGTATAGGGGTAGTTGTATAGGGGGAGACTGCTTTAAAGGATTCAGCAGCAGCAGTTTCAATTATTCAGAAATAAGGGGGATGATATCAAGGAAATCGTTGAATACAGCAGGAGCAACATATCTGAAATATGCTCAATTAAAGATAATCAAAGAACAGCTACAGAGTCTATCAGAAGTTTTATTCTTATTTATTTTTAGTTCAAAACTTTGTTGTTGTTTATTTTATGTTTCAAAACACCTATTTTAAATTTGTTTTGTATTCCTTTTATGTAAATAGTATCCTCACCCAAATAGAGGAGATTGTTGGAACCCTAGTTTGGATTTGGGCAAGGAGTACTATTATGATGTTTTTAGATTGACCCCAAATGTATAGTCAGGGTCATAGGATTATTTCCAGGTCTGCCTCAAAAGAACTCTAGAGAAATGTTGCAAAAAAGAAATCATGCAGAAATCAGTTTTGACAAAGGCAGGAAATGAGCTCGACAATCTTCAAGCTACGTTCGACAAACGTCGAACTCAGTTCGACGAAACTCAGAGTTCAAACTCTGAGTTGAGCTCGACGAACTCCGAGCTCCGGTCGACGATCGCTTGTCTCAAAGCCAGAAACTCGGTTTGACGAAATTAAAGCCAAGTTTCGTTCGACGAACTTGGATCTGAGATCGACGATCTTCAATCTCAAGTCAGATTGTTGAGATCGACAAAGTCTAATCTGAGGTCAATGAACTATAAGTTAAGGTCGACGAACTGCAGGCCGCACTCGACAAAACCTGTGCAGATTATTTTAAGCAGAAATTACTTAAGCAGCTGGCAGAATTAATTATTAATTAAAGCATTCAATATCTCTAAGATTTAATGCATATAGCCGTTCAACAGCAGCAGTTAATGTGATTAATTCTCCAAGCATCTTTCTCTCTCGGGAATGCTTCAACCGTTTCAAGATAGAGTTAATTCAAATGTTTGAAGATGGCTCGGGGGAATATATTCAAATTGGAGGTTTGTAGATACAGAAGAAGTGACTGACAACAAAATGATGCAGTAGTCAGAATAGATATCCTGAAGAACACAACACCGCTTTCTTTCATATAGTGTTCTTCATCATCTGCTCCAGGCTTTCAAGAGACAACAAATACAATATCAGTCTAGAAGCTTGCTGGAGAGCAACATCAGATTTGAAGACCTACACACTCCTGAACAAAGCTTCTCAATCCTGAACAACTCTACACCTCAGAGGGGAGCTTTGACAAGATCTGGAATCCACACAAATTCTTCTAAGTTGTTTTGAGAATAGAGAAGACTAACATCACTTTCTTTCACCCCCACTGTACAGGGTTTTAACTCCCTTCAAAAGATAGTCTGGTTCACAAGTCACCTTCCAAAAGACTTGAGTTTGGTTATTGGGCACCTAATCAAAAGCTCAAAGAGTTGCAATATCTCCCTTAGAAAATAGATATTGTGGTGGCAGTCACCTGATCAAAACCTGCTAGTGGATTCCTACCAGGGTGGTAGAAGAGTGGACGTACCCAGGTTGATTGGGGAACCACTATAATCCTTGTGTCATCTGTGCTTGCTTGTTTATTTCTTTATTTGTGTGCTCTGATTTCTTTTTCACCTTATATATTTATCTCTAGAGTAAAAATAAGATCTATCCTCACCTTTCAGTGGCTTTTCGTTGTTTGTGTTCTGAGTTTTGAGATGCATTGTTCTTTTATATCATTTTTAATGTTAAAGTTGTGGCGTCTATATGTTGTGGAGCCCCGGTCGGATCCATATTATATGATCATTATAGGGGAGGTGTTACACTCTTCCTCACTTGATGAATGTTGTTACTTCAGGTCAATGGACCACAAACACCATATCCACTTGATTCATACTTGTGACACATTCATATAACAATCCACAAAGTATTCTCATGGTGGGTCTGTCCAGTACAACTTGTTCACTAACAAGTACTCATGTGATGACTTGATATCACAATATCATGACCTGTGAGAACCGGTAATCAGTCAACGGACATGCTAGTCTTAATGCATCATCATCGCCCTTAGCTTCTAAGATGACATGTCGACCAGGGACCATTTAAGAATGAAGCTTCTAAGAACATAGACTCTCACATTCAAGTCACCACTTGAATCATATGCAAACAAACATTCTAAGGGTATTTATTACGTTAAATTAATCTATCACAATAGAAATAAATTTACATAATAAAAGAACTTGCCATAAATATAAAACTGAAATATATAGTACTCTATTAATCAAATTAATAATTACAACCGACAAACATACAACCCACAAGACTCATACTAGAGTTGATCATTCAGGTATATAATACCCATTGATCGAACATGACCATCATGCTTTCTTTGTGCGAGAGGCTTTGTTAGTGGATCCGCAATATTTTCCTCAGTCGGCACTCTGCAAATATTTACATCTCCTCGATCGACAATCTCACGAATAAGATGGAATTGTCGAAGTATGTGTTTAGAGCGCTGATGAGATTTAGGTTCTAAAGAAAGTGTAATTGCACCGTTATTGTCATAGTAGAGAACTATGGACCAACAATGCTAGGAACTACATCGAACTCGCCGATGAATTTCTTAATCCATACAGCCTCCTTCGTCGCATTTGCAGCAATGATATACTCGAGCTCAGTTGTAGAATCAGCAACTGTCTCCTGCTTGGAACTCTTCCAGCTAACATCTCCTCCATTTAGGCAAAACATAAACCCTGATTGAGACTTTGAGTCGTCTCTATCAGTTTGGAAGCTAGCATCTGTGTAACCCTTTACAACGAGCTCTTCCTCTCCGTCAAATACCAAGAATGTATCCTTAGTCCTTCTCAAGTACTTTAGGATATTCTTGACGGCTATCCAGTGACTATCACAGGAATCAGACTGATACCTGCTATTCTTGCTCAAAGCATAAGAGACATCAGGTCGAGTACATATCATTGCATACATGATTGATCCAATTGCCGAAGTTTATGGAATCAATTTCATGCGGTCCATATCTTCACAAGATTAAGGACACTGGTCTTTAGAGAGACTCACACCATGAGACATGGGTAAGATTCCTTTCTTGTACTCAAGCATGTTGAACCATTTCAACACCTTCTCAATGTATGTACTTTGGGTCAAACCCAGCAACTTCTTCGATCTATCTCTATAGATCTTAATACCAAGTATGTAAGTCACATAGCCCAAGTCTTTTATAGAAAAGCAGTTCCTTAGGTTGTTCTTAACAACATGTAGGTTCGGTTTGTCATTCACAATCAGTAGTATGTCATCTACACATAATATCAGGAAGACAACAATGCTCTCACTAATCCTCTTGTAAACACATAGTTCATCCTCATTCTTAATAAAACCAAACTCTTTGATCCTTTCATCAAAACGAAAATTCTAACTTCAAGAAGTTGTTTCAATCCATAAATGGATCTCTGCAGCTTGCATATTTTAGTGGCTTCAACTGGAGATACAAAACCCTCGGGTTGTGTCATATACACTTCCTCAAGGAGGTTTCCATTTAGGAAAGCCGTTTTGACATCCATCTGTCAGATTTTGTAGTCATAATACGCAGCAATATCAAGCAGAATTTTGATGGACTACTTAATCATAGTAATAGGGGAAAAGGTCTCATCATAGTCAACACCATGATTTTGCTTGAAGACTTAAGCCACCAATCACCCTTTGAATTTCTGTACATTCTCATTCATGCCGGTCTTCTTCTTGAAGACCCACTTGCACCCTATGGATCGTACCCCTTCAGGTAGTTCCACCAAGGTCCAAACTTGGTTTGTATACATGAAGTCCATTTCATATTTCATGGCCTCAAGCCACTTCTCGGATTCCGGTCCACACATAGCCTCTTGGTGGGTTGCGGGCTCATCATCATGATCCATAAGCAACACATTACCTATTTGAGACACGAGAAATCCATAGTTACTCGGAGCGCCCACAATGATGAATCAACAGTTTCGGGACGTCCCTCCCAAGGTAACTCAAAGACCCACTCCTACTTCCTTCCTCTCGCCCGAGAATCCGAACAGAGGTCCATCCGAGGCAAGAACCCTCCTGTCTTCCACCTTCATCTCATCAAAAGATCTCTTGAAGATCACGTTTATTGAACATTGTCCACTAAGATCCTTGAGACTGTAAAGTTTTTTATAGCCGTCTGGACTACCAAGGCATCACAGAACAAGTCTTCATAGTCTTGCATATCCTTCGACGAGAAAGTGGTCTTATCTACCGGGGAGGGGTCAAGGATGTCAAAGCGATGCTCCGATGAAAAATAGTTTGGAGGCTCCCCTTGCGGGTAGCCTCAATCCCAATTCCACCGTGGATTACCCCAATCCCTTCTCAAGCACCCACATCTGCCTGATCTTCACATCGGTCTTCGACCTCAGCTCCTCCTTCACCCCAGACTCATGCTTCCACAATCCTTGGTGGTAATGGTTGTATCCCTCTGACTCTCACCGCTCCTCTAAACTCTAGAAAATTGCGGCAGGTGGCCTTCGCGTGCCCCTCCTCTTAATGAAAGTCACAAAAAATCAATGTTGCATCTTCCCTTCCTCCTCCTCTGCCAGATTGATTCCTCCTTCCTCCATATTTGCCTCAGACTATCTCCATTGCGTGTTGTGGGGGGAAGGGAGGGGAGGCAACAGCCTTGGGCTCGGTCTCCACCCCGGAGGGTTGAACCGTCCTTGCCCTACCTAGTGATTTCCTCCACCCTAAGCCAGTCCTCTTCCCCGACCCTGGAATGGTCCTCCTGCTGGCCTCCATGTCGATCGATTACTCGGCTGCTAACTCCCCATCCCTGCTCCTGCCCCCTCTAGGGTGCTTGGAATCCTTGACCCCTCAGCTCATCCCTTCTTCTCCCTTCCTGGTGCTTGGACCCCCTTGCTCCTTTGCTTCGATCTCCCCCAGTCTCGCCATCTTCTTTGCGAACGAAGGGTTCGTGGCTTCCTCTTTGATCTCCTTTGGCGCCCTTTCCATCAGCTCCTCGGAGGAAAGAGGTGGCTCCCTCTTCTACTCCATTTTGAAGAATCCCTGACGAAGCCCCAGCGTGAAGGCCATAATCTAGGTGTACCTAGACACTTCTTAGACTTGGTGCACCTCTTCCTGGAATCTATCCACATAACTCCCTAGAGTTTCTTTCGGCACCTGCTTGAGGTCAAACAAAAACTCAGCTCCCTTCTTCCTCTTTTTTGATGTTGAAAATGACAGAAATAAACTGCAGTGTAGATCCTCAAAACTGTAGATGGTTTCGGAGGAAAGTTGATGGAACAAATCCCTCACCTTGTCTTTAAAGGTGATGGCGAACAGTTTACACTTGAATACATCCATCATCTTCCTGATAGAGATCGTATCCTCGAACCATTGAACGTGCGAAACTGGATCATCCTTGTCGGTATAGAAAGACATGACCGGATCCCTGAAGCCCTCCGACACTGAAGCCGAGAGAATCAACTCACAGAAGGGGCTCCCTGAGCCCTTTGGGCGGGTTAAGAGATCTCTCCTAACCAACTCGCTAGATGATGGAGCGGTCGGCGAGATAGGAAACAGCTCGTGACCCGGGAGTTCTCTCTCGCCTCCCTCTATCCTTATCTCCTTCCCGACCCGACGCCTTTCGCCCAAAGAAGGCTTGGCGAGCACAGGGACCACCGGGGTCAAAACCCCGCATTGCGAGACCAGAATGAATGGTCTCGAGCACGCTCTTCATGAACTCACCAAATTGCTTATGAGTCACAAATCCATCTGCGGGTGATGAGCCACCTGGTTCAGCTCCTTGCCCCTCATCTCCTGTCATGACACTCGCCCGAGATTTCCTGACGACTACGGTCCACGCTCACCACACCAAAAATGTTGAAATTGAAAACCACAGTTCAACGAGGTTTTCAGAATTGGGGTGTAGCTCGCCTTTACTTCTCTCGAACCAGTATCTTGGCCGAGGATTTAGAGTTCGGAAACCTTCCCACCAAAATAACCACAAACAGACCCCAAGCCGCAGCGAGGAGGTCCCGCAATACACCCAGAAGATCTAAGATTGCTTCCCCTCCTAATCCAAAGCTAGACCGAGCACCATTGGAGAGCCAAGGAAACTTCCGACCACCCACCCGAAAACCACGGTGAATGGTATGGTGAAGTTCATGCCAACCAAAGCAATCTAGGGAGAGGAAAACTCAGAGAGTGGTCCTCTCCAAAGATGTCGTTGAGGGTCTATTTATAGTTTTCTGGGGATGGTCTGCCAATAGTGAGATCCCGTCTTTTGATTAGTATAAAATGCAGCCAAAAGTGGTTTGCCAACAACGAAACTCCACTGTTTAGAGGGGCTAATGGCAGACCATAATCGGATTACTAAAAAACGTGGGTGGGGGGAAACCTCATCACTGACGAGCCGACGAACCTCAGCCCACTCGCCTAGGCGGCGAGTGCCCGATGGAGTTGGGCACTCGCCAATCGCCCGGGTGGCGAGTGCCCTAGGAATCTGGGAAATCGCCACTTGCTTCTTGCCAACGGGCGAACACCAGCTCGCTAACTCTACTCATCCTCTATTTCACTAGATGAGCAGCGAGTACTCGATGAAGTTGCGAACTCTTTTGTTTGGCCGAGCCCACTCGACAAATACGGGGTTGTACAATGCACTCAGATCAAAAGGGAATGGGAATTTGCACCATTGGAAGAGGAAGCCCACAACACCTTTTTAACTATATTAAAGCCATGGTGGGATCCCCTATTTATAGAGTTTCCAAAAGAAGTGAAACAATGTTAGCGGACACCCTTTCATAGGGATGTCCGCTCATAACTGCACCCTCAGTGAGCTCTCAACAGCGCAAATTAGCCGCTCCCCGAAGAAACGTTCTGGATAGTATTCAAAATAGAGATAAAAAAATCAAAGCGGACTAAGAAAAGTTTATTATTGTATTAATTGTTAATGGTTACAATAAATCAATTATGGAAAAACAGGGTCTGACATAAAGAAGTATGCACAGTTACAGTTGTCCGCCAGAATGGCCGATCCATGCCTTCAGCTCGGCAAGTTCCGTCTCCAGCTGGGAAATACGCGCATGCATTCGCATTAATGCATCTCGCATAGCACGCAAGGTTTGTCGTGAATGCATGCCCTTCCTGAGAGGATTCTGCGCCACAGATCGGCGAACAAAGGGTAAGTATTCAATAATAGCAAACGTTATTAAGACACTTTGTAGGAAAAGGAGCATACCCCTCGTCGCGGACGCTGGAACCTCAAGCTACAGATCCTCATCTCCAAAAACATTGATCAGAGTGATCGCTAGTGTTTCCGAACTTGTCGCAGGGTCGCCTCCCCTGAGGGAGCCGAAAGTGTTGAAATTGATCCGCGGGGAAAACCGGTACCTATGCATGACCAAATGTGGGAAACTTGGCCATTTCGAGGTCTGTGCGCTTAAGGAAGGCCCTCTGTGAAATCTCTCAGCGCTTACACGCAACCTGCGATTGTGCATGAGATCGCGGATGTTCCCCTGGGTTCTCCCCCCACGATGAGCGGAATGATAATCGGTTCTTGGGACTACAACAAGCGGGCAGGAGTATTTGCAGGATCACACGCCTGCCGCCTCTTGATCATGCCCTAGTTTCCAACTATTTCGACAGGACTCGTCCGCTTCATCGATGGTTCTCCCTCAAGTATGCGCTCTGGTTTCTTGTTGTTGTTCGCAGACACACCGGGGGCCTCTTCTTCCAGCCGTGCCATCCAGAGTTTGGCCTTCGCCATGGCATCCTCTTTTAGGCTTTTTCCAACCTTCTCAAACATCATGCGGGAAATCATTCCTTAATAAGCATCAAATGCGGGTGCACACATCAAGCTGCTAGTCGTTGGTGTTTCCCCAACATTGGGCATTCCTGCCACTATCCGCAGGAAGGATGCCGCCTTCGTCAACACTTCCTCCCCTACAGCATTGCGGAAGATTGACCCTCTCAACATGTCTATCACTACCTTAAGGCTTAAGCGTTTCCTCAGCCGCGATGGCTTTCAGGGTAATGTTCCAGGTGTTCGGCTACATCCTGACAGGGTGGGCTCTCAAAGTAATGGCTTTCTGTAAATGTCCCTACGGGCAGGCTTCGTTCGAAACTTTCCTGGTCGGAGGTCACGACAACAAAGATCCAGCCAGTTCACCATCTCTCGCCATTAGCTTCACCAAGATAGCTTGGTTCATACCGATCATTATCATAGATGGGAGGTCGCAGAGCAAGGATTCAAGAAGTAAGAATGGGTCTGTCTGCGCTATTTAGAGTTTCCAAGTGACACGACACGCGGGCCGCAATCTTTGCGGTTACCAGCCTACTATTTAGAGCCTGCATGGGATCGAAAAATGTAACGGATTATCTTAAACCAAATCCTGCGACAGGAGACAACAACAGATGATGCAAGAGACAAGTCATCCAAATGGTTACTCCGGGTGCATGCGAGCACTCTCCAGGCGGTCACTATGGTCGCTCGCGGGTACTCTCCGCACTGAAGCAGGTGCGCGACAGTGTTCGGCGTGGGGTCAGGCGATCTCTCAGGAGGCGGTTTGGTAGTCTACCCAAGAGGTCGCGGTGGGTATCACTCCTAGGCCCGTGCGGACTCGTCTTTTCGACATCAGCATAAGTGACACTGTGCGATTACGCGCGGTCACTTCTCTAAATCCCCTATCGCTCGACTCTTCGTGTACCTCGGGTGGCAGCGCATTTAATGTTGCGCTTATGGAGACATTGAATGTATGTCTCTTCATGAACCGTTCGAGCAGCCGACCTTAAAGTATAAATAGGGACCAAGGGTGCTCGAATAAGGGAGACTGGCGTTAGCCCAAAACCTACCTCGTTGTAGGTGCAGAAACTAAGTCTCTCATTCTTCTTCCCTTCTACTTTTGTATTCGTGCATACCCCTCGGTACCCACATTCCTCCTTTGTAATCCTTTTCGATATATTAAAAAAAAATTGCCGCAAGAGACATTTGTCATGGCGGGTCAGTATGTTGTTTGCCGCTGTCAGCGACACCATCTTTTTTGTGCTCGTTTTCCTATTCGTCGAGCTCGCAGGGCAGAGTAATCGGTCGGTTGCAATCTCTGATCTCTCCACCGAAGTCCCCAGTGGGTGGCTAAGTGTGAAAAAATTAAGTGACAAATTTTACAACAACACTACTTCATTCTTATCTTCTATATGCTTATGCATTATTTTCATGACATTTTTCGTTGTGTTTACTCTTATGATTGATCAAGATTATGTTTGAAGAAAGTGATCTCTTATTTCATACATAAAAGGAGAAACTAAAATTCATAACTATACTCAACTTAATCATCTTTTCATAATACCACAACTACGAGCACAACATCTTAGAAGGAGCGAGCGCCTTTAGGAAAGATGCTCGGTCGAAGTACCTCAATTAATACAACCAAAAGAACTCCTCATCAATTGCTGAAAACTTCGCCGCACAAAAAACAACGCATCATCTCTGTGCAAGAAATTGTTATCCAGCAATACAAGTGCAGCAAGTTCGTCTACTACCACTGACTACTTGCACTAACTGCCGTGCAAGGCTTTTTCACAACGAGACTTTTACAATGTGTTGTGGTGGTTGGATGAGAGTAAACTCCATATCTGAACCGCCTGAATTGCTCCAACTTTTTACAAATCCCGATGTCGCAGGCCGAGTAGTGCCGCATGAGGCACGGGGGCCTCTCGTGCATTGTCACTTAGGAAGCACTGGTACGGGTACGATATGAACCCAGTACGACGGTACGACAAAATTTAAAAACCAAAGATACGGGTACGTCATGATACGTTATAATAAATATGATATATATCACAAGTGCAATAAATAGTTCTCAAAACATTGAAACGTCAAACATAAATCATAACTTGAAGTACAAGTCCACAAATTAATGAAAATGACATGAAGTTTTTAAACATTAAACATTTGTAAATATTATAACATTTAACATATTATATGTTTAAACAAAAGAGATAAAATTAAACTTAAGTGTATTCATCAGTTTTTTTCTTCTTTATTGTTGGAGATCAACATTAACCGACCCCACTATAGTGGGATAAAGGCTTGAGTGCTGTGGTTGTTGTTGTTGATTGTTGGAGATCAACATCTTCAATCCCCAGTTAGTCTAGCAACAAGTTAGTCGTTTTGTTAATAACTTGCACCGTATCAACACGTTCAAAACATGTAATTGTAACAGAAACATACCATTACAAGAAACATACTCGGTATAGATATACAACTTAATTGGGCGTACCAATGCATTCTAGCATAGAACCAACTTTTGTTTACTCTAAAAAACCAGACTCTTATCACAATATGCAAAATGATGTGCTAAGGCCAACTGTGTCTACATTGATGTATCCGTCGAGTATCGGGTATGTTCCGATACCGGATACGTATTCGGTACGGGTACGCTGCCTTCGAGGAAGTAGTTGTGCTTCATAGACTGTCACTCATATATATAGAGACACGCATACACACACATACACACATGAGTGATTGGCACGGGGCTTCGCTCCACGACCAACCGCGACAGCACCTCAACTCCGATAGTGCACGGGGAGGCCCCCGTGCCCCGCGCAAAATTATTCCAGTCACAACATTGTCCCGGTGCGACGGAGCTCCCGCCGCTCGCAAACCCCTGAGTGTTAATACTCTAATCGTTGCTCATTTTTGCGGTGTGCATGAGGGTTTACAAGTGGCATGAAGAATATATTTTTTTTATTTTTGGTAGAGCACTTTGTGTATATGAGAGCATATTTTTTTAGAATAAAAAAAGCACATAAATTTTAAAAACATATTTTTTTAATAAAGAAAGATAAAATGGAAAAGTAAACGTGTAACCAAAGGATGTTTTCCCCTTTTGCTCTCATATAGGCAAAGTTAGGATACTGTCGCAATTGACTAAACATAAATGAGTACAAATTGGGTACATGGTACAGCTTCGCTGATAATAATACTGTAATTGTTAGAGAAAGAACAACTTACCTGAGAAGGAATTCTAGAAAGAATGGAGGAGAAAAACTACAAAATCCAGAAAGATAGCCTAGCACCTGAGGGATCCAGACCAAACCCACAAGAATGAAACAAGGAAATCAGAAGGAATGAGGCGGACCCGAGACATCATCGAGCAAGCTGGCATTTCCTTTCACCAGTTCGCCACGTTGCCCTTTACACATCGCCCTTCACTCCTCGCCCTTTACTCCATGTCCCACAATGATTTCGAGTTCCTGTGAGGCGCTGGCGCCTGTGTAGAGAATATTGTGTCGTAGCAGATGAAATGTTGGATGTGCATTGTCAACAACAGCCTTTTTTACTTCAGGATGGAACAAAAAGCTACTGATGGCGCAGAAGAAAAACTTCAAACAATTCGCCACAAACAATCTACCAGAACTTGATCTCCAGAAATAGTGAGGACAGGTTGAGGGTTCAAGCTTACTGCCGGCCACAACCTGATAGTAAATCAAGCCTAGATCTGTGCATCTAAAGGAGGAAATCTTGGCTTCATGCACTTAGGGGGATGTCGTCGGGAATCGTCTCCAGGAATCCTCCGGAGCACTTGACCGCTAACGACGATGGAATTCAAGCACGGAACCTAGTGGAGAGGAGAGGCTCGACAAACGGACGAAGCGAGCGGGCACCAGGGTGTGCAGTTTGGGGCTAGTAGTTTTAGAATAAATTGAAATTATTTGGTATGCGGATAGTCAAAAGGTGGTGCCTTTAACAATTCCCATGAAAATTTCAGCGAATATAAAATGAGCGATCCGTAGAACAAGTGCATGAATGCTTGTAAAGATATATTAGCATAACAAGGTTGTCAATTGTTGATTTAACAACCAATTAAAGGAACTGGGGCTATATTTGAAAAAAAAAAAATTATATTATTTTGAAATTTTAGTAAAATCTAAATTTTAATTAAGTAATTAATAAGAAAAATTACATCAAACTTGAACCCAATCACTTTTGAGTAAATGAACATGCAATATAACCACATCTAACTTCCTCAGTCCCATCTTTCATTTTGTTCCTCTAATTTAATACAAAAGCAACATAAATAATATATAATGAAATTCAATTTTATACCAAGAAGATAAAAAAAACTTTACAAACATCAAGGATGAAGAAGTTCAATCAGAGTACATAAACTGTAGCTCCGAATGCATTATAAACCAATTACATAGAAGTTTGTTTTAACCCGGGAAATATTAGCTAATAACATGGCTAGCCTACACCTTCTCGAAGCTAAAACTATACATAAAAGTTTGTTTTAACCCTGGAAATATTAGCTAATAACATGGCTAGCCTACACCTTCTTGAAGCTAAAACTATACAAAAGTTACTAGTAGCATTGAATCTCTACATGTCAGGCAAACAGATAAATACAGCTATGCACAAGAGATTTCATCATTACCGAAGGCTACTTATTCATTTAAACTACATATCCATGTTCATAAAGAAGTCATCCTCCTCATCTTCATCATCTCCCTCCATCTCCTCGTCAGGAAAACCATCAACAGCCAAGTTGCTGCCACAAATTTGAGTTTTAGTAAGCACACAACGTATGACTACAGTTATGAATATGGATAACAAATCGATAACATGCGGCTGAGAAAATTAACTATGATTGATTATGTGAAATCATACATAACACACGGGTTTAACATTGAAATCCTATACCAGAGGAAACCCATGGGATTGGCAAAGAACAATACATTATATATGAGTGTTCTAGTTCGTTTGGCCCGCAGCGAAGGTTGTGAATGCAGTGGTTATGAACCATTTTTCGTGAACGCCCAGCTTCACCTAAGAAACTCCATCCACTTTTATCCTCAAAATTAGTTTTTTCTTGGTGGCATTCATAACCATTGTCAAGTCAAACATATTTTATGACGGTGACGTTTTTGTCCAAACTCAATAAAGCAAAAATGTCACGCCAAATGGAACCGATCATCTCAATTTTCCCAAATTTGAGGAATATGGTACGATTTGAGTGAGCACCCAAAATCCACGCATTTTTCTCTAGCCCCAAAACGCCGCTTTCCAGTATTACAACTCTCGCAAGCACTAGAGTGGATGTACTCCCATAAAATATCACTCAAGCATTCTTCTGTCTCTGGATCCATGCACACAAATAGGACTTCAGTTGTGCCTTCTTGTACACATCGGTAGTACTTCAGTTGTACCTTCTTGTACACATCGGTAGTACTTCAGTTGTACCTTCTTGTACACATCGGTAGTACTCAGTTGTACCTTCTTGTACAAATCGGTTGTTGCACTCTTGATGTATATTGCAAGGAGAAAAAAGACATAACCTTGCTCTCGAGGATGGGTTGCAGCAAATGTGCATAAATATTCAGACATGGACAATCTACTATCAAGTTCCCTATCATATTTTCAAAAAAAGTGTTCGCATCACCCAAGGTATGAGTTTGATATCTAACCGGGTGGAAACTAGTGCATACACAACTTCCAACAACAAAGTAATGTGAAATACAAGTCATTTTTAACCTTTTTTATCTGTAATCAATAGGATGATAGGATACATCTTTCTGTTGGCTAGGAAGAGGTTGGCATATTGGATCACAACGATCTTTTTCTTGATTTCAATAAACAAGGTCTTAATAATCATTGAATGAACAAATTGTGAATTGTCCTTGCACCTATCAACATTCAACATGCTTTCCCTGTGACAGTCCTATCTTCTTTGATTTTCTATTATATTCCCCGCGCCCATGATTTTAATGAGCGGGTCTTAAATCCTTTATATCAGTAGAAAGCAATGGGCATACCTTGTAGCTACTTCTTCATTAATTAAATACAAGAGAGAATACAAATATATAGGAGCAGAAAAGAAGGAAGAATCCTATACAATAGATGTGGGACTAAAGGAGAAGGGGCCTATAAATGGGTCTTTACATCATTTTTCCGTATGTCTTCTAACACTCCCCCGCAAGCTGGAGCGTACAAGTCGTAGGCACCAAGCTTGGACAAGAACTGGTAATACAATTTGCGAGGTAAAGCCTTGGTAAGGATGTCAGCAACTTGCGCAGACGCAGGAACATGTTCAAGCTTTAGCACCTTTGATTGAACTTTTTCCCGAACAAAGTGACAATCAACTTCAATATGTTTAGTCCGCTTATGGAACACAAGATTCTTCGCAATATGTATTGCAGCTTGACTATCACAAAACAACGTCGATGGTGAGGACAATTTAACTCTCAAATCCATTAGAAGACTTTTCAGCCAGATTAGTTCAGATGTAACGGCTGTCATCGCACGGTACTAAGCTTCAGCAGACGAACGAGCAACCACCGTCTGTTTCTTACTCCGTCATGTGATAAGATTTCCTCCAAAGTAAGTACAAAAACCAGTAATTGAACGTCGATCATCGAACGAGCCCGCACAGACCGCATCAGAGTATGCAATAAGAGAAAGGGAGGAAGATGACTTATACACAAGTCCTTGCGCAGGAGCAGTCTTCAGATATCTGAGAATCCCTTCCACTGCCTGAAGGTGAGAAACACGTGGGGTATGCATGAACCGACTAACCACTTCAATCGCAAATTATATATATGGTCTCGTAACGGTTAGGTATATCAGTTTTCCCACAAGACGACGATAGTATTCTTGATTTGAAAATAGAGAGTCAGTCTCAGATCCCTGAGCACACAACTTATGGTTGACTTCCATCGGGGTTTCCGCTGGTTTGCAACCTGAGAGACCAACATCTTGCAGAAGGTCAATGCAATACTTATGCTGGGATAAGACAAGGCCATCAGGTCACCGTGCTACCTCTAGTACAAGAAAATATCGAAGATTTCCCAGATATTTGATTTCAAAGATAGAATATAAATGCTGTTTAACATGTTGTATCCCAGCAGAGTCATCACCAGTGATAAGAATATCGTCCACATAAACCAGAAGTATTGTAGTCCCCGTAGATTGGTGACGAGTGAAGAGAGAGGAATCTGTCGAGCCTTGTTTGAAGCCAACCTCACAAACAGCCTTGCTGAATTTGTCAAACCACGCCCGTGCAGACTGATTGAGACCATAAATGGATTTGCGAAGTAAACAAACACGAGACTCCCTCGTGGTCTCAAACCCGGACGGTTGTTGCATATAGACAGTTTCAAGAAGGTCGTCATTCAAAAAGGCATTCTTGACATCCAGCTAGTGGATGGGTCAGTGGCGATGAATAGCTAAAGAGAGCAAGACCCGAACCGTATTTAATTTCGCGACTGGGGAGAACGTTTCCTCATAATCAAGCCCGTACTGTTGAGTAAAACCTCGTGCCACAAGCCGAGCCTTTAAGCGATCAACTGTCCCATCCGCTACATGTTTGATTGTAAAGATCCACTTGCAGCTAACAAAACTATGGCCAGGAGGAGGAGACACAAGATCCCAAATATGGTTACCCCACAGAGCAGTCATTTCTTCATCCATGGCAGCACGTCACGCCGGATGCTGGAGAGCTTCCTGCACAGAGTTAGGTATAGAGATAGATGAGAGAGAGAGCAAATGTAAGAAGAGGTGGAGAGAGCCGATGTAGAGAGACATAATTGGCCAAGGGATGGGCCGTCGAGGACGAGGTCGGGTCAACAGGCCGCGAGATCACATAAGTAGAGGGAAGCCGTTATTGGGCAGCTGGACGAGTAGGACGACGAGTGTAAACTTCAATGATATAAGGTTTGGAGGGGACGAGTTTGGAGGGTACTGGTGGTGTAGGAATCAGAAGCAGAGGAGTAGGGGTAAGTGGTGGAAGCGGAGACGTTACGGGAATGATGGGTCGAGGTAGCGGAGGAGGAAGAAGGGGATCAGAAGGACTTGCGTGATATGATTGGTCTTCATGAAAGGAGACATCAGCAGACACAACCACCTTTCCAGTGATAGGATTAAAGCGAACATACCCCTTCTGAGTGCGGGAGTACCCAACAAACATGACTTTGGTAGCATGAGGGGCTAGCTTGTCATTGGAAGGACCAAAATGGTGGACATAACAGGTACACCCAAAAACACGAGGTGTGAGAGAGAAGAGATTCGTGGATGGGTAAAGGAGAGTAATGAGTGACACAAAATTGAGGACAGACGAAGGCATGCGGTTGATGAAATGGCAAGCAGTAGAGACTACAAAGTTCTAATAGAGGAGAGGAACCTGCATTTGGATCATAAGAGATCTAGCCACATCAAGGAGGTGGCGATTCTTCCTTTCCGTGATGTCATTTTGTTAAGGAGTGTAGGCACATGAAGTCTGATGTATAATACTGAACTCAGCACATAGATTGGAGAAGATGCGACCAGTATATTCTCGAGCATTGTCTGTACGAAGAGTTTTGACACAGGTAGAGAACTGAGTGCGAGTTTTCGTAAGAAATGTACGGAACGTGGTTGGGAGTTCGGTGTGATCACGAAGTAAATACAATCAGGTTACCCGTGAGTAATCATCAATAAAGGTAACAAAGTATCGATACCCAAAAATACTAGGGACCTTATAGGGCCCCCAGATATTAGAGTGAACTAAGGATAAAGGAGCCTCGCTCCGGGTACTGGAAGGAGAAAAGGAGACACGGTGTTGTTTGCCGAAAATACATGATTCACAAAAGAACTCATGAAGGGAGACAGTAGGAAGAGCTTTCTTGAGAATTGGAAGAGGGGCATTCCCAAGACGACGATGCCAATCAGTGGTGGAGATAGTAGTGAGAGCAGTGGAAGGAATATCAAGAAGATGTAGCATGTTAGGCAGTCGCCCTCTACCATGTATATTCTGCGTTAGTCGATCATGTACCACAAAGGAAGAGCGTGAGAAAGTAACACAGCAATCAAGGTCTTGCGTAAGACGGCTAAAAGAAAGGAGATTAAAAGGAGAACCCGGAACATGAAGAACCGAGGATAACGAGAGAGGAGTAAGAGGCAGATGAGCAGCGCCGGAAACCGGGATCCTGTCACCATTGGCCACAGTGATGTGTTGGGGGTAAGCAATATCTAAGTATTTGGGCGGCTGCTGCGGAGAGAGATGATTTGTAGCAACGAGTCCACAATCCAGTGAGAGCTGTGTGAGAGGCACGATATACCTTCCTGGAAGATCGAGACCACGGAGCCAGAGGAGCGACGAACTACCTCTTGAAGCTGATGGAGTTGAGCACGCAATGCAGCAATATCATCAGCAGTGGTGGAGGCAGAAGCCATAATCCTGATCAGCGACTAGCCACGGAAACCGGGCGACAAGAAGGCACGCGGCTTGCCGGACAGATCCAGCGGTTACTAAAGAGGAAGCACTGAGAACAGCGAGAATAAGCAGCAGCGTGAGAACAAGCCGTGGCGAGAACAAGTCGCTGCGGCGAGAACAAACCGCGCGAGAAGGGGAAACCGCACGAGAAGAGGCAGCGGTGCGAGAAAAAGCATCGGCGAGAACAAGCCGCAGCGACGAGAACAAGCCGCTCGAGAAGAGAGAAACTGCAACCAGAAGAAAGAGCGGAGTAGGGAAGCCGCCTGGTCTCGGTGTCAACACACCAGCGGTCAAGAGCCCGCGACCAAGAGGCGGAGCCCGCAGCGGGTAGAGAAGCCGCAACGGCTAAGAGAAGGCCGTGTGGGAAGTCGCAGAGGGTAGGGAAAGCAGCAGCAGGAAGGTAAGCCGCAATGACTAATCAAGGGAAGAAGCCGAGCGAGAAGTCTGCATCGGTCACGGTGAGCACACCAGCGGCAAAGGACGATGCCGCGACCTGGATGCGGAGCTCGCAATAGGTAAGGAACAACTCGCGGCGAGAAGAGATTAAAGAAGAGAGAACAGAACAGAGAAGGAGGCCGCAACGGAGAGAAGAAGCAGGCAATCCGGCAATCCGAAAGAACAGACCGCGCGGATACAGAGACCGCAGTGAGCAGCAAGGCGGCAGGGCGGAAAATCGGCAAAGCAGCAAAGAGAGGAAGGCGATAAAATAGCGGAGGAGGAGTAGAATAGGAGGTGGATTCACGAAAGGAGGAACAAGCCGCAGCGAGTAAAGGGAGAGGCGAGAAGGCGGGTATAGAAACAAACCGCAGTGAGTAGAGGGAGAGGGCCCCACCTGCCCGAGAGATTCATAAAAAGGGGGGAGAGAGGTGGAAGCCACGAGAGAAAGAGAGGCGGATAGAAAACTAAGCCGTGGTTAGAAAAGGAGAGGTCGCCAAAGACTAAGTGGTGAAGCAGAGAAACAGGCTGCCCGGTTAACCGGAGGAGAGGGCGGTTAAAGAGGAATGGATCCACGGAAGGAAGGACCAAGCCGCCCGGTTAAACAGAGGACCGAGCGGTTAGGGAAGCAGAGAACCAAGCGGTTAGGCACAGGCAAGACCGGTTCCCTCTAATACCATGTAGAAAGCAATGGGCAGACCTTGTAGATACTTCTTCATTAATTAAATACAAAAGAGAATACAAATATACAGGAGAAGAGAAGAAGGAAGAATCCTATACAATAGATGTGAGACTAAAGAAGGAGGAAAGGGGCCTATAAATGGACCTTTACATCATTTTTCCTTATGTCTTCTAACAATATCAAAAGACTTTGCCATCTTATTTCAACTTGTTAATCAAAATTGCATTTTGACCAACTATTTTATCATTCACATGAAGTAGGAAAATGACAAAATTAGCTTCAAAATATTTCTGAACACAAACATGGTGATTTGCATATTCATGACTCATCATGAAAGAATCCAATTTTTTGCACCGCTAATGGTGAGCTTGTATCAACTTTCAACCCATCAATCCCGTCCAGTAGAATCATATAGATCTATCCCTTCAATCAACACAAAGGAAAGTAATATTCTAAGTGACAATCCATGAATGTCAAGAATACATGAACGGATGAAAACATCACCGCATAAGGAAATGCCTCGTTAAAGCCAATATCTTTCTTCCGAGTAAATCCTTTCTCTATTGATTGATCCTTATATTAGAATAGATTATCATTGTTTTTCTTCTTTTGTTAAGCTCAACTAGCACGTAAGGATTATTCAGAGAGAATATGATGCAAGGTAGGTTGTGGAGGTAGGATAACACTAATGCAAATCTATAGAAGTGGTGCCAGGTTGATTTGCTCAAACCTAATCTATACAATGCATGTATGATTTAAATTATTCCGGATAAAACTTAGTAAACCAGATAACATTAGCAACACGATACCACATTCACAACATTTTCAATTAAGCAAGCAAGACATATTTTCCTCGGCAGAAGGGTATTACACAAAAATCATTCACCTATAGATTATTATATGAGAACAAGAAATGAAATGGAAGCACTGCCAATTCAAGATACAAAGTAAATATATGATTTCAATCCAATATTCAATACGGGAACAAGAAACAATACAAGATACTCACGAATAAGAGGGTACAACAACGGTGAATGATGGTGGGCAGTTGGAGGTGGCAGGAGGTAGCGGGAGTCGTTTGGGGCAATGTGGGCGCAGGTGGAGATAGCAATTACGGCTGGAGACAGGGAGGGGCAGGCGGTTTTGATGCAAGAGGTGAGAAAGTTAAGGTCGGGTTTGTGAGTGGATGCGGGGTGGCAGGGGCAGCTCTAGGCTGTGAATAGGAAGAAATCAGCAGTTTGCGCAAGGGTGCAGAAAGGAGACATCAGTTTGTAAGTGGTTGCATGGAGGAGCAGTGGTTTGCGGGGGACGCAAGGTGAGGCGTGCAGTTTGCTGTGGGAACTGAAGTGGGGATTTTGCAGCTTGCGCTAGAACATGGAGACGAAGTGGGCTGAAGGCAGAACTTGGAGAGAAGGTGGGCTTGTGTGAATAGGGTTACGGAAAGGGGAACTAGGGAGGAAACAAAAACATACTGGGATGACGCACTACTTTTATCACATCGGACATCCGACAAACCTACTATCACATGATCATTGTGAGTTTCTTGTTTCATTAATTTCTTTCATGTTGAATTGAGTGTTCATTCTCTGTTTTGGGTAATATTAGCTTGTAATTGTTGCCCTCCAATTATCTTGCAACTTTTCGGACTTATTTCGTTCAAATATTTATTTCCCGATAGTTTCACATGTGTAATACTGTTACGAGCTCGGGATTGGGAGCGTGTGCGCCGGGAAAGAGGAGGGAAGTCCTCAAGAGAGGAGGAGAGGGTGGCCCGGCGAGCTATGGCGGCGGCGGTGTCGTGCGATGTCGATCGGCGGAGTGGCGCTGGCGGATCGCGCGTAAACGCGAGATGGGCGGCGGGTTCGGTGCGCTGAGCGGCTAGGGTTGGAGGGCGCAGTTTTTTCTGTGGAATTAGAGAATGGTAGAGAGAGAGAGAACTAGAGAGAGAGTTTTAGAAAAAGATAAAAGGGTAAATACTTTGCTCCCTTTGTCTTCCCACACACACACATAAATAGTTCATAAAGTGTCCCCTCCTTAGGCTTAGACACGGAGGATCGATTACACATACAAAATATAAAGTAGAGTAGAAAAATAGTTCGCGACATGCGCGACCAAGGCGGGGCCAAGGTGGGACCGTAACATCCCCACCCTCCCCGACGACAAGCTTGCCCTCAAGCTTGGTCTGTAGTGATGGTGGGCGTCGGATCTCCCGTGTCAATGTCAGCATCCTGTTCAGAAGCGGAGTCGTCGACCTCCAACCAGAAGAGGCGCTTGCAGCGATGTCCACGGAAAAATGGCTCGTCGCAGTTGTAACAGAGGCCCTTAGCACGACGGTCATTCATCTCCTATGGCGATAGTCGTCGAATGGTAGAAGGGTGGTCGGCGTCGCGGTCTGGGGTAAGGAGACTAGATGTGGTCGATAACAGAGGCCGCGGAGGACGCTTGGACCCCTAAGTGTCCTGGTGATGTAGATGAGGGCGATCCAAAAGCAGACGCTTCTCGCAAATGCGAGCCAAACTCATTGCAGTGGTCAGATCTGCGGGTGCTTGAAATTCTACGTCCATGCGGAGGCGCGCATGAATTCCCGCCGTGAAGATGGATACCTGCTGTGACGGAAGAACAGAGGTAGTGCGGCCAGGTGGACTTGAAACTGTTCCAAGTACTCGTCGATCGTTAAAGTCTGTCGGATGGAAATGAGATCCCCCAAGGGATTGTTGTGGAGGGGCGGGCCGAAGCAGAGGGTGCAGTTCACCTTGAAATCTTCCCAAGAAGGAGTGGTTTCTCCCTTTGCAGTTGGGAAAATCAAAGTTGTGCGGGGCCCATCAGGTGAAAGGCAACAATGCTGAGCCACTCGTTCCAAGGGGTGCGCTGGTGGGCGAAGAACTGCTTGCAACGAGAGAGTCAAGCTAAGGGGTCTTCGTGGCCGTCGAATATTGGAAAATCCATCCGCAAGTATCATGGCACCCCATTGTCGTCATGCCGCGGGAAATAAAATTCTGGCAGGGTTGGCGGAATCGGCGCTTCACTGGAGGAACCCGTAGCCGGTTGGGCTGGTCGATGCGCCGCTAATTGGGTGTTGACGGCAGCAATGAGGGCGTTGTGTTATCTGTGAGGAGCTTGGCGAGGGACTCGAAAATTTGCGAGAGGGAAGCCTGATCGGTCATTGCGTAAGGCGGAGGTGGTGGGTTAGCGGCGCCGGGGGGAATGGAGGAAAAAAGTGGCGGTGGCGGAAGTAGTCTGGTAGAGGCGGTGAGTAAGGGGCCCCCGTGGATGGAGGAGACGAGCAGGAGGCGCTGTAGAATAGGGCTGGCGGAGAGCGGCGGAAAACGGAGTCGGACAGGGCAAAGTCGGTTGGCCGGAGCTTTTCTAGGCGGAGTCGGGCTGTGCGAAGAGGCCGAGAGGGGTAGGCGGCGGCAAATCTGGGAGGTCGGTCGTCGGTTGATGCTGCGGTGGCGTCACGAGTGTTGGACGGGCTTCGATGGTGGCTGCCCGGGGCTGGGCGACCGACAATAGTTCGGTACAGAGGGAGACGGCTGTAGTGGAGGCGGGGAAGAACGGAGTTAGGTCGTCGGAGGTGGTAAGGAGGTTTCCCTCTGATACCAAGTTGTTACGAGCTCGGGATTGCAAGTGTGTGGGCCGGGAAAGAGGAGTGAAGTCCTCAAGAGAGGAGGAGAGGGTACGTGGTCCAGCGAGCTATGGCGGCGTCGGTGTCGTGCGGTGTCGATCGGCGGAGCGGCGCTGGCGGATCGCGCGTAATCGCGAGATGGGCGGCGGGTTCGGTGCGCTAAGCGGCTAGGGTTGGATAGGGGCGGTTTGTTCCGTGGAGTTAGAGAATGGTAAAGAGAGAGAACTAGAGAGAGTTTTAGAAAAAGATAAAAGGGTAAATATTTTGCTCCCTTTGTCTTCCCACCCACACACATAAATAGTTCATAAAGTGCCCCCTCCTTGGGCTTAGACACGGAGGATCGATTACACATACAAAATACAAAGTAAAGTAGATAAATATTTCGCGACATGCGCGACCAAGGCAGGGCCAAGGTGGGACCGTAACAAATACACATTTGTTTCCTTACTAGAAATTGTCTAATTGTGATTATCATGTTATATTATTTATAATTCATATTATTGCAAGTTTACCCATTGGACAAATTTATCGTTCATATACTCGACCCTTGTTTTGCTAGAACCATCCTATGTCACTTTGAAACTACATCAACACGCGCATTAATAAAATACCCTGACGTTATTGTTTGCGGATGATATCATTATGGTTGATGAGACGCGCGAGGGTGTAAACGCAAAACTTGAATTTTGGCGAGATACTTTAGAAAAGAAGGGTTTTAGGTTGAGCAGGGCAACGACGGAGTATATGGAGATAAAATTTAGCAGTACAAGAAGGACGGATGACTTCATTATTAAGTTGATTTATCAAGATATTTCCCGTAGTGAGTGTTTCAAATATCTTGAATCGATAGTTAAAAAAGACAGAGGTATTGATAAAGATGTGACACGGAATCCAAGCGCATTGGTTGAAGTGGAGAGGCGAGTCAGGGATCTGTTACACTACTGCTAGGGTTCTAAGCGAAGAGAAAACAAGAAACAAAAAGACGGCTAGGGTTTGTTGGAAGAAGAAAGGAATACCTGAAATTGATAATGCATGCCTCCAAAGAGGGGGGAAAAGGGGTATTTATGGAGCCCCCTTTTCCCTAGGGCCGGACGGCCCCCATTGAGGGCTGAACCGGTGTGGTTCAGCCCTCCCTCCTCTTATTGATTAATTGCGGGCTGAACCGGATGGTTCAGCCCGGTCTTTGTCCGACGCTCCTTTAGGTCTTCTGGCGTACTTGAATCCTCGGAACCGCAGATCATCCGGGGCCATAACATTCCCCTCCCCATCAAGAGGCAGCTTGTCCTCAAGCTGGAAGTCAGGAAATAACTCCCGGAACTCCAAGAAGTCCACCCACGTGTTGTGGGCCTCTGAGAGATCCTTCCACTTGACCAGAATCTCTGAACGGGGACAGAAGTGCCTGTATCCTCTCTGGAATGTCTGGTGGGTCTTGGGCCAAGGCCTCCACCCCGACTACCATGGCCATCGGGGATCCCTGCTCCTCCAACCGCTGCAAGCTCTTCAAGGAAATCTCCTTCAAAGGTGAAGACCGAATGCCCTGCAGGCAATAATCCTTCCCCTGCTGGGTGAACTCCATCGTCAAACGAACCCAATCGGTGGTCACCCTCTGTAACTGTCGTAACCATTGGACCCCCAACACCATGTCCGAACCCCGAATCGGAAGCAGGTACATATCCGTGTGGCACACATAGCTCTGCACGCGGATCTCCACCCTCTTCATCACCCCCTCGCACCTTAGCTTACTTCCATCTGCTACCATCACCTGGAAAGCTGCCTCTCTGTCAATTGCCTGTCCCACCTTCGAAGCAACTGCGGAGTTGATGAAATTGTGGGTACTCCCACTATCCACCAGGATGGTCACTCGCTCCTTGCCCACCCAGCCTGTGAAACAGAGCGTCACCGGGGCCGCGCATCCCTCCATGGCCTGCAAGGAGACCCCGAACTCTGCCAAATCCAGATTTGCCAAATCCAGATCCTCCACGACGGCTGCCTCCATATGGTCCTCCTCGTCATCCTCCTCATGCAATATAAACACCTGGACCTTCTGACAAGCGTGTCCCTTGGTGTACTTCTCATCACAGTTAAAGCACAGTCCCTTCTCTCTCCGGGCCTGCATCTCTGGCCATGTCAACCTGGTCACTGTAGGCCGTACGGGAGGCGGCTGCTCTCGTCGTACCGCCGCGGAAGCCGCGGGTGGCTTGGTTGTCATCCGGTTCCGCTGCCTGTTGTAACGCTCCTCCTGTATCCGAGCGATGCTAATGGCATGGCTCAGACTGCGCGGTAAGTAGGCGTGGACCTCGTCCCGCAAGTGGTCCTTCAACCCTGAGATGAAACAACTCAGCAAGGTCTGCTCGCCCCACGCGACGCGGTTCGCCAATCATTCGAACTCCGTCCGATACTCCGTGACGGTCCCCCGCTGACGCAATTTTTGAAGGGTAGCCTCCACGTCCTTGTACTCCAGCGGCCCAAAACGAGCCGAAAAAGCCTCTATGAACTCCGGTCACGGGGCAGCTGCGCGTCCCCGCAAAAACCATTGCGTCCACTGATATGCGTCCTCCTCCAGATGAAAGGCCGCCAGTTGTACCCATTGAGCCTCGGGGATCTCCTGATATTTGAAAAACAGCTCCGTCTTCTAGATCCACTCCAGAGCGTCCCCTCCCCTGAACTTGGAGAAGTTCATCCGTGTCCGCTTGGGCTGCATGTACGATCTCTGATAAGGCCCTCCCAAACCGCCACCATCTTGTCCCATTACCCCGGTTTGCCCAAAATCTCCTTGAATTCCTTCATGGTTCCACCCCGGATTTCTTCCCGGTCCCATATTGGCCGGACCGTATCCTCCGTTAGGAGCGTTCGTTGGTTGGGGCGGAAAAATCCCCGTGGCGCCCCCGAGAGGGACCGCATTTTCCCCGGTTGGGCGAAACAATCTGAATCCTTGGTGTTGTGGTCTCCATGGCTGTCCTGTAGGCTGCCCGAACCCTCCTCCTTGCCGCAGCAGCCCGCCGTGAGCCTGCAGTGGCTGTTCGAACCCCCAAGTCGAAGCCGACCCACCGCCGGACCCCCAGGGGCCTCCCGTGACTTCCGCCGCCCGACCAGGGGGGCAGAACCTTCGCTGAACCCGCCGCCGCCCTCTGGCTGTCCGCCCGGAAGTCCGCCGGCCCGGAATGGGGCCGTCGGCCCGCGTGCGGCCTCCGGCGGAAGTCCCGCGCCGGATCCGGAGCCAGACGCTCCTGTCGGCCCGCCCCCTTGACTCCCGCACCCCGTACTTCCTCCGTTAGGGAAGTTTGTCGCCTCCGTGTCGGATCCCGCGCCGTTCACCGCCTTCCCCTTCAGATTTTGCAAGAGGAGGGATTTGAACTCCTCCATCTTCTCATCGAGGCGTTCTTCCAGATGTTGTTGCGAGTTCTTCATGCTTGCTTCAATTGCCGCTACGGAATCCGTCAACGCAACATAGTTCTCCTCGATTGCGGCCAAAAGCGCCGTCTCCGCCTCCGTACGCGTCACCATGGTCGCAGGAAGGATGCTCTGATACCAAATGTTACACTACTGCTAGGGTTCTAAGCGAAGAGAAAACTAGAAACAAAAAGACGACTAGGATTTGTTGGAAGAAGAAAGGAATACCTGAAATTGATAATGCATGCCTCCAAAGAGGGGGGAAAAGGGGTATTTATGGAGCCCCCTTTTCCCTAGGGCCGGCCGGCCCCCATTGAGGGCTGAACTGGTGTGGTTTAGCCCTCCCTCCTCTTATTGATTAATTGCGGGCTGAACCGGATGGTTCAGCCCGGTCTTTGTCCGGCGCTCCTTTAGGTCTTCTGGCGTACTTGAATCCTCGGAACCGCAGATCGTCCGGGGCCATAACAGGATCCCATGTGTGATCGTAAAGTACCATTAAAACTTAAGGGCAAGTTTTACCGTACTGCAATTAGACCAGCGATGCTCTATGGTTCAGAGTGTTGGGCTGTGAATTGTGTACATGAGCAAAAAATGGGAGTTGTAGAGATGAGAATGCTTAGGTGGATGTGGACACACGGGACTGGATAAAATTAGGAATGAATGTATCAGGGATAAGACAAGAGTAGCACCAATTGCAGAGAAGATGTGAGAAGCTTGACTAAGATGGTTTGGACACGTACAAAGAAGACCATTAGAGACACCTGTTAGGCGTTGTGAGAGTCTAGTCACTGGGCATGTTAAAGGAGGGAGGGGTGGACCAATAAAGACTTTGAATGAAACTATAAGGAAAGAAATGATGTACTTAGGCATTAGTGAAATTATGACAAAAGATAGGGCACAATGGCGACAAAGGATCCATATAGCCGACCCCACTATAGTGGGATAAAGGCTTGAGTGTTGTTGTTGCTTCTGTAACCATGTACCCAACATAAAACCAATTGATTATAGGAGAAGGGTTCCATGATATATATATTAGGAGTGCGTGGCTATGTGAGTTTCTTGATGCAGAGGTATATTCTAAACATTTTAAATATGCCACAAATTGTAAGCGTATAAAGAAATAGTCACTTCAAATTAAACAAATAATATACATAATGATAGTTGTTAAGTTACCGCCAAAGAGGAGCAATATTGCTCTCAAATTTTAAATTTCTATAAACTGCATTCATAATCCCCTAGCAACCAAATATGACATAACGACAAACGTCAACAACAGGCACAAATAGCGAAATTAACCCCCTTTAAGCAAAATTAACCATTTGTTGTTAAGAGCTTTCACAAACAAAAATAAACATCATCTGATATAATGCAATACAACTACATTCATACTTTTCAATAATTATCATGATTTGAAAATCGACAAATAATACTCATCTGTGGTTAAATAGGAAGGAGTATAACAAAAACAATCAACGTAAGGTGCAATGATCTTCATCTTAATCTTCTTCAAGATATAGTACACAGAAGCGACTGTTAAAGAAGAAGTGTATGTAGAGCAGCCTCCAGGTTTCCCTAATCCTAATTTTACTTCTTAAGTATACAAATTAGATAAAACTCCATATGGTCTCAAACATGCTTTAAAAGTTTAGTATGAAACCTTGTCAGCTTTTCTTCTTGAGAACACATTTCTCAGTGGAAAAGTAGACAAGAATCTCTTCATTAAGAAGCACAAGAACAAGCTATTAGTGCAAATATATGTTAATGACATTATATTTGGCACTACAGATGAAAAATTTTGTGAAAGATTTTCTAATTTAATGAAGAGTAAATTTGAGATAAGTAGGATTGTTGTCTTCTTAGAATTACAAGTGAGACAAGATGATGAAGAAATTTTTATCTCTCAATCTAAATATACTAAAGAATTAATAAAAATATTTGGAATGAAAAATACCTCTGCCAGGTAAGCCCTTATGGCAACTAATGCTTTGATAGAGAAGGATCAATTTGGAAAACTTGTAGATCAAAAGACTTACATAACCATTATAAGTTCACTTTTATATCTCATAGCCAATAAACCTAATATAATATTTGCTACATGTGTCTATGCTAAACATCAGGTGATCCACTGGAATCGCATTTGACTCATGCCGAAAGAATCTTGAGATACCTCAAGGGAACACTTGAGCTTAGTATGTGGTATCCTAGAGAGTCTAATTTTGAGCTAATTGAATTTTCAAATGTAGACATTGCAGGTTGTAGACTGGTTAAAAAGAATACCTCGGGAACATGCTAATTTATTCGGAATAAACTAATTTCTTGGATTAGCAAGAAGCATAATTTAGTGTCTACATCCACAGCTTAGGCTAAATACATCTCAGTAGGAAGTTGTTTACAAATCCTATAGATACTGTTAGAAAAGCTTAATTAAGGGCCCATGTTTTCTCTCTTTTCTCTCTCCATGTATTAGTCCCACATCTTGTATTTAGGATTTCTCTTCTCTTTCTTCTCCTATAAAAGTGTATTCATACTTGTAACTATTCATTCAAGAAGTATATGCAAGGTTTGGAGTTACTTTCTACATGGTATCAGAGCACACGGTTCGGTCCATGCGGTTTCCACAACTCTAACCGCCCGGCCCGTCTTCCTCCCCTGTCCGCATTCTCCTCTGCGGCCTCTCCCTCTACTCGCTCGCTTCGGGTAGCGAGTTCTCTTCCCTGCGGCCACTTCTTTGCTAACCGCAGCCAGATTCGAATTCTGCGGTTTTGCCTTTCTACCCGCCTGCTCGCCTCCTTCCCGCCTACCCATTCCGGTCTGCGGCTCTATCCGCTCCGGTTGCGGCCTTCCTTCTCTTATCCGCATAACTTTTGCGGACTGTCCTCTTTGTTTCCGCTTCTCTTCTTCTCCTCCGTGGTTCCACCCTCCTCAGGCTTCTTATAGCCATCTTCTCCTCTGACCCGTGGGGACCACCTTCTTATCCGCTGCGGACTCTCATCCTGTCCGCTGCGACCTCCTCTCCTTTACTGCCTCGCGCTCTTCTTCTTCTCCGCTGCGAGCTCGCTTCTTATCCGCGGCGGGCTCCTCTCGTCTTGACCGTTGCGGTCTCCCCGCTACTTGAGTTCTTCTGTCCGCTCGAGCTTCCATACTCGCGGACTTCTCCTTTCCCGCAGGAGGCTCTTCTCTTGTCCGTCGCGAGTTTCTCTCCTCTCGCCTGCTCGCGTGGTTGTTTCTGTACTATTGTCGCGGCCTGCCTCCTCTTCTCGCGGTCTCGTCTGCTGACCGCTCGCGTTCCTAGCCCGCAGTATCTTGCCTCCCGCTGAGACCTTTCCCTACCGCTGCGAGTTCTCCTCTCTTCCTCTATCCGCGGCTGTCCACTTGACCGTGCGGGCTTCCCTTTCCGCATTTTGGTCGCGATCTTCCTAATCGCTGGTGTGACCGTGCGGACTGATCCCCTTCTCGCTGCGGCCTCCCGCTCTGCCTCTTCTTGGTGCGACCTGCTAAGGCTGTGTTTTCCTTGGCCCGGTCTTCCTTTGTCCGCCCGATCTGGTTACTTATTCGCCAGGTGTTTGCTTCTGTTGCAGTCTTCTCCTACCCGCGCAGCCTGTGTTTCTAGTCGTTGCGGACTCTGTGCTTACCGTGCTGGTTGTGGCCGTTTCTTGCCGCTGGTGCGGGGTCACCCTGACCGCCCCGGATTATTCCTTGCAAAATGATCCGCTGTCCTCCGGGCTCTGTGGTGTCTGTTTCCGATTGTGGTACCTCCTGCTTTGCTCACAACTCATCCTGGATTTTGGACTCCGGGGCCTCTCACCACATTACATCACGGAAACCAGCCCAATATTTGAACAACGTGCATCCCTGGTTCATTACTGTTGCTAGTGGGGCCACTCTTCCCGTCTCTGGTGCGGCAGATATTAACCTCACTCCCTCCATTACTCTTCGCTCTGCTCTTCATGTTGCGGGCTCTCCGTTCAACCTTCTCTCTATTGGTCGACTCACTGCTGATCTCGATTGTGCTGTTATTTTTTCTTCTAACTCGTGTGTTGTGCAGGATCACAAGACGCAAACCATCATTGGAACAGGGCATCTGTCGAATGGTCTCAAATCCTTGCCCTTCGCCTCCAGTCATTGAGCTCGCTAAGGTTTTCTGTGCTAGTCACGCTCAACGCTCACCGCACCAAAAATGTTGAAACCGAGAACCGGCTTCTGTGGAGTTTGGACCATTGGGGAAGGGGTGACCGCGCACTTACTTCTCCTAGCAAGTTTGACTGACAGAAAACTTAGAACTCAAAACTGACCTAAGGCTCAAGCACGGAGGTCCCACCACATGCCCGGAAGATCTTAAAGCGCTTCCCCTCCTTAGCCAATGCTGAGCTAAGGGCACCTGCACCTCAGAAAGCGCAGGATGATCTGAGAATGAAAGAACTGGAAGAGCTGCCTTCTGAGGTACCCTCTTGGGTCTATATATAGATTTCAAAGTCTGTCCTGCAAATAGCGTAGCTCCGCTGTTCTAAATAGCTATATGCAGCCAAAAGTGGTCTGTCAACTGCCAAACTCCGTTGTCCTGGAAGGCTATTTGCAGCCCTTCAAGGACATCCAGGTAATTCTGCCTCTGGACCCCACTGGGCGAGTGACCCATGATGGCGTCACTCGCCTAAAGGGGCGAGTGTTGGGTAAGCCAGGCACTCGCCTCCGCGGCTAAAAGAGAGTGGAAGCGGGATCAGAGGACCGCTCGACGACATGGGCGAGACCCCTCACGCCTGCCACGGGCGAGAGCCTCCTCGCCTGCTATAGGCGGGCGCCCTTTCGCTCCCCCTGGGCGAATGCTGATCTGGAAGGTTTCACTCGCCTACTTTGGCCCTCTTAACCTGGGGGGGGGACCCACTCAGCGAATACAGGATTGTACAATTAATATGAAGAAAAATTCAAATTCACTATGATAGGATTTGTAGTCACATTTTTAGTAGAATTTACTTGTAACTTAATATATAACATAATGTAAAATTAGTAATGATTAATGGAAAATAAGGTGACGAGTAAAACCGAGAACCGAACCGAAATTTTTGGTTCGGTTATGGTTCTAGGTTTCGAGTATATGGGTCGGTTCCGGTTCCAAAAAATTGAAACCGAACCTATAAGGATCAGTTCTTGATTCTGAGTGGAATTGATCTGAACCGGCCCGAGTTACACCCCTAGATGCACTCTTACAGGGGAACCATTCTTGCAGGGGAGAGGAAGGAACTCTGGTGATATACAATTATCCCTTCGCTTCTGCTCTTATTGAAAGTGATGTATATTTCTGCTAAAAACTATTTGGAAGGGTGAAGTCTAGTTTTGATAGATATTTCTCGATTTTATCATGATAATTCACTTTGCTTCTCCATTTCTATTTCTTTCTCTCATTCTCTTCTTTTCTCAACGTTTGTAAAATTACTTAATATTGTTGGGAAATACCTTTTGATTTGATATATCAAATTAATTAAGAAATTTAGGATGTGTCATGTGTATGTATAGAAAGGCAAAGTGTCGACGTAAACTTGACTCACAATAAACTGAATCCCAGTTGAAGTATTGGAGAAAATGTATAGTTCTAAGAACTTACGACGAGTTCTACTCGTAGTACGACGAGACAGATCTCCACTTATGTCGAGTTCTCTCGAGACAGAATAAGCGGTGTGTATTAAAAGTATAAAAGACAAGAAATTAATAAACATCACGATGAAGTTATAATTTAAATATTATGCACATGTGTGGCTCAGATTATCGTTTTTAAAAACTTTGGTAAAAGCTGTAATCAGGGAATTTCGATTGGGCTGTTGTAGATTCAAGAAAGGAATGCAGTTCATTTCAAAAAAGAATATACCAAGGATATTAGACAACCCAATTAAAAGGAGAATTCAGTATTTGGAATATTCATGGATGCCTTATTCAGAGTATTTTGAAATAATGAATAGATGATTTCAGCAAGTAATAATATATAAGTATAAAGGATGTACATATAAAGATCTTTTTGGCTTATTCATCTTCTCTCTCAATCTATTCATTCGTCTCCTCTAACTTTTCTCTAAGAAGTCATTGTTGAGGCTCTCTCACAAGAAGCAAGATCTGTCGCATCTTCCTTTTCTTTGGTTGAAAATCGAAGGCAGATTGATTCAAGGCAGTACCCACATAGAACATAATTCAAAGATCTAATCAAAACAAGTTGATGAATATGATCTTATTATGGAAAATCTCATCTAATCTTCTACAGATTTTTTGAAGAGTTTTTACTTTTTAGAATTCATCTGCAAAGGATTCAGTGAATTGGTTCTAAGAGTTCTCTTATCAAAAGATTATGTGGTTCTGAAAATCTCCTTATCAAATGATTCAGGAGTGGTTCTTCAAGTCTCCTTGTCAAAATACTCTAGCCTCTATAAAGGAAAATTAATAGATAGTATAATCCTACATGTGGTAGAAGAGGAGGCGTGCTCATTTAAAGGGGAACCACTATAAATTCATATTTCATCTGGATTGCTCGTGCTTCCCTATGTTCATTCTATTTTTCTGTTTTATGTTATTTCATTATCATATGCGTTAATCTGTGAATTGTGTGAATCTGTGATTACTTGCTGTAAATAAAATACTATAATCATCTATCCTCTAGATTAATTAGATTAATATTCTCTGGATGCTTTCTGCACTTTTACACCACCTTCACATCACCAAAGTCAAAAAACCTCCATTCACACTTAAAATGTTGAGTTTGATATGCTTAGTTTTGCGATGGGGGAGTTATTTTGTAATGCGAAGTGAAGGAAGAAAAACTTAGAAGGGAGGACAGGATAACATTCAACATCACTATTTCGGTGAAGAAAAAAATTATACAAGGGTGGGGGGATATCAAATTCATCACCCCCCAAATCTAAAAAAATTGCATGATATAGTGTAACTCAAAGTTTGATGTATCACATATGTTTTATTGCAAGTTTGGGGAGGTGTATATTTCATTTCTTTTGTTGGTGACTTTTTTTAGGAACTACATTTTCTGCTTAAGTGTGAAGCAACTGTTGAAGCCAGAAACCCGACTTCACCTAGAGTTCGGATCTAGAGTTGCAGCTCACACCTACTCTTCCCGAATTCCTTCCCTGACGAGAGTCTCGAGAACTAGAAACAAACCGTGTGCTTCAGCTCGAAGGTCCCACCTCTTACCCGGAAGAACTAGAAATTCTTCCCCTCCCTAGCAAGTGCTGAGCTAGGTGCCTTAGTGGAAGAAGAAGAAAGGGGTCAACAACCACTTCAAGGCACCTTAGCGGTCTATTTATAGGCCTCTGAGTTTGACCTGTCAATAACCAAACTGAACCGACCTGAAATTACCAAAATACCCTAGGTTGGGTCTGTCAACAGTCAAACTCCGTTGTTCTGAAGGGTTATATGCAGACCATCAAGGGCAAAAGAGTAAAACTGTATGGGATCAGAGAATAAACCCCTACCTGGGGGTAAAAAGGTAAAAACGGCCCTTTAGTCGAACCGGCGCTTGACCAATCGTCGAACCGGCGCTGAACCAATCGTCGAACTGGCGCACGACGAAAACGGCATCCCACAGGCGAGAGTTTCTCCTTATCCTGCCTCATCCTGCCTCGCGAGTAACTCGTCTCGCCGGCTCCATTACTCCCTCTCTCCTGCTCCGCTGCTCCTTTCTCGCATTGCGAGTACCCTGCTCCATGGCTCCCTCTCGCCCTGCGAGAGGGCTCTCGCCTACTCCGTTGCTCCTCTCTCGCCTTGCGAGTACCCTGCTCCATGACTCCCTCTCGCCTACTCCGTTGCTCCTCTCTCGCCTTGCGAGTGCCCTGCTCTCTGGCTCCCTCTCTGTAACGCCCCCGATTTTTCTGCGACTATTTTATTCTCGTTTGGCGTTACGGTGACGCGTTTTCGTATCTTGTGCCATTTGTGGAGTGTGGTTTAACTCCTTAGAACTGGGTGCCCTATTTTGAAGCCTATTGGCAAGATCTCCCTAGCAAGCCGAGTCGTTTTGGGTGACCCGGTGTGGCCTCTCAGGGGATGCTTGTGTTTTGGCTTCGGGTGGGTATAACTCGAGTTCTGTTCGTCGAAAATTAATTTCGACTTCGCCGTTGTGTTTGTAGCGTGGGTATTTAGCTACGGTGTGAATTTCGTCGAATTCCGAGATAGTTTAGTTTTCGCGTCGTTTTGGGTGTGTCATTAGTAAAGACTATTAGAATTCTCTTAATTTATTAAGGGAGCCGGCGGTTGGGATTCGGTTTTGCTGAACCGATGCGTTTAAAGCTTATATAAAGGCTTTATTAAGAAGTGATGGACCCACTTCTCCTTCCTCCCCAAGACCAAAAGCAGAAAACCGCTGCTCCTGTTCGCGGAAAGCAAAGGCGGAAACGACGGGCTGCCCTAGCTTTCGGACGGTGATTCCGGGAGTGTTCGTGGATGGATTTCGATTCCAAAAGCGGCGTTGTCTTTCTCTCGCTCAGATCTACGTTTCGACGGTAAGAAATTCGATTTTCGTGGAGTTTTAGGAGATTTGGGGATTTAGGTCTTGAGGTTTTCCGCCATTAATGTACGAGAGTATGTTTTTAGGTGTTGCTGCTGCTAGTGCCAAGTAAAGAGGAGGGAAAGCCGTCCAAGCTTCGCAGGAAATCGAGGCAAGTGGTGTTCTTGCCCTTGTCATTGTTGTTTTCTTGAAATTCTGAAAATTCCCGGTTAGCACTAGGGTAGAAGCAGGGCATGTTCTCTTTTTCTTGCTGAATTTAGGGCTTAGATTCTCCTATGAGACCCCCTTCTCTTTGTTGTTGGTGCTCAACCCGCCGGCGTAATGCCATCGGTAAACTCCAGATTGCTGTCTGGTTGGTGGCTTGCGGGTGAAGCCGAGAGAGAGAGAGAAGGGGGTGCCTGCTGTGTTTGTTGGAAAGAGCCTTTTTTGATTTCTGTCTGGCCGGCGTTGAGTGTGGTGCACACACTCAAAGCCTTTGCGGGTTTGGCGTTGAGTGTGGTGCATACACTCAACGCCGCAGCTGTAGCCAGTCAGAATTTTTGCTAAGTACTAGGGCGTTGAGTGAGGTGGACTCACTCAACGCCACAGCCCCTGCTAGCGGCTAAGTACTTTGGCGTTGAGTGAGTCGACCTCACTCAACGCCATTTCCGTTTTGGCGTTGAGTGAGTCAAGCTCACTCAACGCCGCGGTTTTCCTGAGAAGCTAAGTGTTTTGGCGTTGAGTGAGTCGACCTCACTCAACGCCATTTCGGTTTTGGCGTTGAGTGAGGTGGACTCACTCAACGTCGTCGCTTCTGTGGAGCCAAGTACTTTGGCGTTGAGTGAGGTGTGCTCACTCAACGCCATAGCCTTTTCTGAGGCTAAGTACTTTGGCGTTGAGTGAGTTGACCTCACTCAACGCCATTCCTGGTTTGGCGTTGAGTGAGGTGGCCTCACTCAACGTCGAAGGCAACTCAACGTCGAAGGCAAGTTTGCGGCCAAGTCCCGTGGCGTTGAGAGAGTTGACCTCACTCAACGCCATTTCTGCTTTGGCGTTGAGTGAGGTAGACTCATTCAACGCCACAGCCCTTCTTCGCGGCCAGAACTTCTGGCGTTGAGTAAAACGACCTCACTCAACGCCATTGCTGTTTTGGCATTGAGTGAGGTCAGCTCACTCAACGCCGTAGCATTGCCTTGTTGCGGCTAAGTGCCAGGGCGTTGAGTGAGTGAACCTCACTCAACGCCATTGTTGTTTTGGCGTTGAGTGAGGTGGACTCACTCAACGCCGTAGTTCTCTTTTGCGGCTAAGTGTAAGGGCGTTGAGTGAGTGAGCTTCACTCAACGCCATTGCTGTTTTGGCGTTGAGTGAGGCCAGCTCACTCAACGTCACTTTCTCTGTTTATGGTTAAGTACCAGGGCGTTGAGTGAGTGTACCTCACTCAACGCCATGCCTGTTTTGGCGTTGAGTGAGGCTAGCTCACTCAACGCCAGAGTTGTTCTTGCAGGAGGAGTTGAGTGAGTGAACTTCACTCAACGCCATGCTTGTTCTGGCGCTGAGTGAGGCTAGCTCACTCAACGCCAAGGTCTAGGTAGGCGTTGAGTGGGTCCCACTCAACGCCAAGCCGTGTTGAGTCATTTCAACACTTTTTCCCTACCTTGATTTTCGCTCCCGAGTGAATTCCTTGTTCATGTTTTGAGTTTCCTTATCGGCCATGTTTTCTTTCCTAAAGGCCGAATCATGGGTCGTGGTTAGTAGTGGTGGTTTGAAGCTCTTCATGGGGGAGGTGTTGTGTAATTTAGCCGTGGCCACCCTTTTCTTCTATCTTGCACAAGGTACGGGCTGGGCAAGGAGGTGGAAGGTCCCTAGTGCTTTTACATGTAGACCCTTGAGCTTGTTGGCTTGGAAATGGTGGTTAGGGAACTGAGTTTGCCTCCAACCCGGATCCAGGTTGTTTGTTTTTGCTACTACCACCTCCCACAGCTTAGGGTGTTAGATGTTTCTTTCTTGGTAGATTGCAGCACTTTAGGCTCTTGGTAGCCTAGTAGACTCTGCAGGATGTAGTTTCTGGGCAGGGTTGATGCTGTTTCCTCGCACGTGGTGCATTTCTTTTTGTCTTGCATTGGGCAGTTGTGACTTTTACTGCTATGTGTTTTCCTCTTTCATTTATCCTCTGGTTGACACTTTCATGAAGTTTTTCCTTATTTTTCTTGCTGAGGTATTCTTTCTTCTTTTGAATGCCTCAGGTTCTGAGCAGTAGCCAGTTTGGTGGCTAGGTTGCGGTGGTGTTGCTGGTGGTCTCTTAGACTTTGGAGATCCTGTTGCTTTGTTTGTGAGGTAGTTTTTTTGTACTTTTCTTACAGACATACATATGTGCCAGTGGGTTCGTGTCAGGTTGTTGGCGCCCACTGGTAGTTTTTACCTCTGTACTAGATATATTACTGTTGCTGCTACCATTTTCTGGAGATAGTCTACTTGCTCTGGGGAGGATTTATGCTAGGTTGCTAGTTATTTTAAAACTACAATTATTATTATAAGTATATCGCATAATCAGCATATTTTATAAAACTAAATCACTATTTTCCAAACAACGTATAAAGATCGTTTTCTTATATATAATATAAATTAACTGTAGAGTCTTGCATAGCATAAGTGGTCCTAGGCTCTTATGCACTCCTTAGGAAGTCAAACCTGAATAAAGTATTTTTCCGCAGCGCATAAGTATAGTTTTTAACTGTGGACTAAGTGATCCACCGAGCCGAGGGATACGGCCTCTAAAATATAATTGATTTTCTAATTTTTAAACTCATGAATTTCTTTCATAAAGTAAAGTAGATGGTTTTTGTCTGAGCGTCAGCAGTTATACCCTGCTTGACGTGGCATCATGACGCGTGTTTTCTCATACTCTGATAATTACTAAATTCGGAGAAAATGCGGGTTGTGACAGTTGGTATCAGAGGGAGGTTGCTTGGAAAGTTAGTCGGGCAACCTTTCTTTGATTGCTTTAGTAGTTCAGCATCATGTCATTCACACACCGATATGTCATCAGCACATCTTGGCAAAAGCACGAACACTACACTCATAGTATAACATGAAGTATACGGGGTATATTATGTAGTATGGGATGCATAATATGTGTTCGTATATGGATCCACCATATAGGCAACATGTGAGGGTTATGTAGTATGGGATGCATAACCTCACCACATGTCTGCGACTAGCTCGTTTTCTCTTTTGTTGCATGAGAATGTTATGTAGTATGGGATGCATAACATTTTCATGCGTACGCCGCTCATAACATGCATTAGGGCCTTTTTAGAATGCATAGCACAATCATGCATAACATAACATTGCATAAGCACAACATGCCAAGCTAAAGACTGGCAGGATGACATATGTACACACATAAGCTTTCAAGTCAAAAGTAATACAAAGTCATGCATTCCCGATCTAGGCACATGAAGTAGTATGGTGGTGGTTAACCATCTTAGGTTAGGGCATATCATCAATTTTTGTAAAAAAAAAAAAAACTCGCAAGCAAGTTTAGCAGCTTTAAGTTTATATCAATATATGTATTGTTTGTACTTGTAGTTGGTTCTAGCCATTGTATTAGGATCTAACTAGTGTTGTTATGATTTTAGGATGGCGAGACGTCCTTCGACTAGATCGACTCCCCTGTCTGAGGGTGAGTCATCTGGAGCTCAAAATGACGCGGTGATCAAGAGCCTGCGGCAGAGTAGCGATGCCATGAGCAGACAGATGGTAGAGATGCAGGCCCAGATTCAGTCCCTGGTGGCGGTTGTGGCAGGTCAGACTCAGGGAGTGCAAGGTCCTGCAGGGGGGTTAGCTGTCCCTCCTCCTCCTGCACCCTTAAGACCTCCAGTGGTGGTGCCAGCAGAGATGGCCTTCATCTCGCAGTTTCAGAGGCTGAGCCCTCCCACTTATGACGGGAAGGCAGATTTCATGGTGATAGACGACTGGCTGATCTCCATAGAGGAGATGTTCTCGTACTCAGGGATTGCAGATGATCAGAGGGTGATGATAGCCGCCTATCAGCTTAAAGGTTTGGCTAAGAGTTGGTGGCTGAGAGAGAAGGAGAGCTTGGTAGCTGGATGCTCTTGGGAGGTGTTCAAGGAGATGCTGTTGAGGAAGTTCTTACCCTCGGTCGAACGTGACCGCCTCATGAACGACTTCCTCCATCTGAAGCAAAGGAACCTCACGGTGGGTGAGTATGAGATAGAGTTAAGCAAGTTGAGCCGTTTTGCCCCTGGATTGGTCAGCGTTGAGGCTGATCGAGTTAAGCGATTTCTCGGTGGTTTGAGGAGCGAGGTGCAGCAGTTGACCAGTGCTTATGGGTCAGAGACTTATGCAGGAGTAGTGGAGGCTGCTCTGAAGGTGGAGGCTATTGAGACCGCGAAGAGCAGAGGCCAGCAAATAATGAAGGACAAGAGGAAGTCTGTGGAGGAGAAGAAACCCCAGGTACCCGGTGCGGCTCCGGGAAAGAAGAGCAAAGTGGTGTGCAGCTTCTGTGACCGATCAGGCCACCCTGTCGAGAGATGTTTCAAGAAGGCAGCAGCTCAGAGGAAGGAGCAGGTTCATGCGATTCAGGGAGCTCCTAGGAAAGATGTCTCCTGTTCTGTTTGCAAGCGACCCGGGCATGATGCTGCCCAGTGCTGGTCCAAGGATAAGGTCTGCTTTCAGTGTGGGCAGAAGGGACACATCAAGTCTAGGTGTCCTCAAGTCCAGCCTGTTCTTCATGCAGTTCCTCTACAGGCATTACCTCCACCTCAGCGTGTGGACAAGGGAAAGGGAAAGCTGAACGTGATCTCTTCCGAGGAGGCTCAAGCTTCGACTCAGGTCATCTCAGGTTAGTTGTCCTTCCAGCCTGAAGGTTTTGTTCTTGTTTTGCTAGAATGTTTGCAGTATTTTTGTGGTAGTTCCTTGGTTTTATATGCTCCTATAGGGAAATTTAAGGTGAAGAACCGCTGGGCGCGTGTTCTGTTTGACTCCGGCGCTACCCACTCGTTCGTGGCTAGATCCTTCGTGGAGCGACATCGGTTGACTTTAGATCGAGTTCGGGATACCTTCCGTGTCAAGTTCCCCTCTGGTGAATCTGTGTTGTCAGATTTGGGCATGTTAGATTGCCCTGTTTTGTTGGGGGACTTCCTTGCGAAGGCAGACCTGAAGATGATTGATCTGGAGGACTTCGATGTTATTTTGGGCATGGACTGACTGTCTAGGTATGATGCAGTCATTCAGTGCAAAGAGAAGCGCTTGGACTTCATCAGGGACGACGGTCAGCCCAGAAGCGTGTATGCTGATCTATGCCAGGATTCTCCTTTCTTCTCTGCGGTATGTGCCCAGAAGCTATTTCTTTCGGATTGTTTTGCTTGTTTGGTCTCGGTAGTTGGGACCGCTGTTAGTGTACCGCGCTTGGAGGAGATTCCAGTTGTTCGTGGTTTCGCCGATGTTTTTCCGGATGATCTTCCTGGTCTTCCTCCCGAGCGGGATGTTGAGTTTGTGATTGATCTGGAGCCGGGTACGCGTCCTATTGCTAAGGCGCCGTACCGGATGGCCCCTCGCGAGTTAGAGGAGTTGCGAGTTCAGTTGGATGAGCCGTTGGCAAAAGGATTTATCAGGCAGAGTTCGTCGTCTTGGGGTGCTCCTGTGCTGTTTGTGAAGAAGAAAGATGGGTCAATGCGGCTTTGCATCGACTATAGGGAGTTGAACAAAGTCACAATTAAGAACAGGTACCCTCTGTCGAGGATCGATGACTTATTTGACCAGTTGCGCGGTAGCACGATGTTCTCCAAGATCGATCTTCGTTCAGGTTATCATCAGCTCAGGATCCGTGAGGCAGATATTTCACGGACTGCGTTTAGATCGAGGCATGGACACTTTGAGTTCTTGGTGATGTCGTTTGGTTTGAACAACGCACCATCAGCCTTCATGGATATGATGAACCGGGTGTTCAAGGATTTCTTAGACAAGTTCGTGGTGGTCTTCATCGATGACGTGTTGGTTTATTCTCGCAGTGCTGAGGAGCATGAGCAGCATCTGCGCTTGGTTCTATCAGATTTGAGGAACCACAAGTTATTCGCCAAGCTGAGCAAGTGCGAATTTTGGTTGGCTCAGGTTTCATTTCTAGGTCACGTGGTGAACAAGGATGGGATCTCAGTCGACCCAGAAAAGATCGCAGCAGTGATGGATTGGAGTAGGCCGAATACGCCTAAGGAGATCAGGAGTTTCCTAGGGTTGGCTGGCTACTACAGGAGGTTCGTGGAGGGTTTCTCTTCCCTAGCTGCACCTTTGACCAAGCTAACTCAGAAGAATGTGGCTTTTGTTTGGAGCGAGAGGTGTGAAGAAGCCTTCCTGGAGTTAAAGAGGACATTGTGCACTGCTCCCGTTCTGACCCTGCCTACTGAAGGGGTGGATTATGATGTTTACGTAGATGCTTCGCATGTAGGTCTTGGTTGTGTGTTAATGCAGGTTGGAAAAGTGATTGCCTATGGGTCAAGGCAACTGAAGACTCATGAGAAGAATTATCATACGCATGACCTCGAGTTCGCAGCGGTTATTTATGCGTTGAAGTTGTGGAGACACCTACTTTATGGGGCTCAGTGCAAGATCTTCACCGACCATAAGAGCCTGAAGTACGTTTTCACGCAGAAGGAGTTGAATCTGCGCCAGCGGCGGTGGCTAGAGTATGTGGCCGATTATGACGTAGAGATCCAGTATCATCCAGGCAAGGCCAATGTAGTGGTCGACGCCTTGAGCCGAAAGACAGGAAAGATCTTTAACCTCACCGCCGATCGTTTAGTGGAGGAGTTCCTCCTTATGGATATATCAGTAGGATGTTGTGGCTTGCAGAGTAGTTTATCAGTGGCAGAGTCGTCTTGGATTTCTTTTACCAGACTGCACCAGAAGGACGATCCGGATCTTCTGCACTTATTCACCAGGACCGAGAAGGGGGAGTTGTCAGACTTTGCTATCGATGATGCGGGTACTTTGAAGTACCGCGGCAGATTTTGCATCCCCGTTGTTGGGGACATTAGAGGTATGATTTGCAGAGAGGCTCATGGATCCAGCGTTTCCTACCATCCAGGATCTACGAAGATGTATCGTGACTTAAAGCAAATTGCCTGGTGGTATGGCATGAAAAGTGATATAACCCGTTTTGTTGCGGAGTGCCACACTTGCAAGCGTGTGAAGGCCGATCATGGAAGGTTTGGTGGCAAGTTGACTTCGTTAGAGATCCCGACTTGGAAGTGGGAAAGTATATCTATGGATTTCATCACGGGCTTACCGAAATCCCCGAGGGGATTTGATTCTGTCTGGGTCATAGTGGATAGACTGACGAAGTGTGCTCACTTCGTGCCATATAAGATTGATTACCTGATGAAGAAGATAGCGGAGTTGTACTTGAATGAAGTCATCCGACTGCATGGTGTGCCTGTGAGTATCATTTCTGATCGAGACTCCCGGTTTACTTCTCGTTTTTGTCAGAGTCTGCAGGAGGGTTTGGGAACGGATCTGAGGTATTCTACTGCTTACCACCCACAGACAAATGGGCAGACGGAGCGGGTGAACCAGATAGTTGAGGATATGATCCGATGCTACATTTTAGACCACGGTGGAGCGTGAGATGAGCGGCTGCGACTTATGGAATTTGCATACAACAACAGTTATCAGGAAAGTTTGCAGATGGCTCCTTTTGAAGCCTTGTATGGGAGGCGCTGCAGAACTCCGTTGTTTTGGGCTGAGGCTGGTGAGAGGCCTTTGTTGGGTCCAGATGCTCTGGAGGAGATGGAAGTCGCAGTGAAGCTTATTCGTGAGAAGCTTCGTATAGCTAAGGAGAGATACGAGAAGAACGTCAATCGGCGTAGGTCTGCCTTGGAGTTTTCTGTAGGGGACCTTGTATTTCTTAAGGTTTCCCCGATGGTGGGTGTAAAGAGGTTTGGTAAGAATCGGAAATTAGACCCGAGGTATGTGGGCCCGTTTAAGATTTTGGAGCGGATTGGCGTGTCAGCTTATAGATTGGAATTGCCAGCAAACTTCCCAGGTGTTCATAATGTTTTCCATGTAAGCCAATTACGGAAGTGCGTGCGCAGCAGTGGGCAAGTCTTGGACGTTGTGCCCCAGTTGGAGCCCAACCTCTCTTTTGTTGAAGTGTCGGTCCGTATTTTGGATACTCAGGAACGGGTGCTGCGAAAGAAGTCCATTCCGATGGTGAAAGTTCTTTGGAGGAATCAGGATTTGGAGAGCGCAACTTGGGAGTTGGAGACGGCCATTTGGGAGGCTTACCCTCACCTGTTTCCCTGATTTTGATCGGTTTGTTTTCCTTCTTGTAACTCCTGTTTGTTACTTTTTCCTTCTTTGGTAGAAGTGTTGTGCGTAAAGTTTCGGGACGAAACTTTCTTTTAGGGGGAGTGACTGTAACGCCCCCGATTTTTCTGCGACTATTTTATTCTCGTTTGGCGTTACGGTGACGCGTTTTCGTGGCTTGTGCCATTTGTGTAGTGTGGTTTAACTCCTTAGAACTGGGTGCCCTATTTTGAAGCCTATTGGCAAGATCTCCCTAGCAAGCCGAGTCGTTTTGGGTGACCCAGTGTGGCCTCTCGGGGGATGCTTGTGTTTTGGCTTCGGGTGGGTATAACTCGAGTTCTGTTCGTCGAAAATTAATTTCGACTTCGCCGTTGTGTTTGTAGCGTGGGTATTTAGCTACGGTGTGAATTTCGTCGAATTCCGAGATAGTTTGGTTTTCGTGTCGTTTTGGGTGTGTCATTAGTAAAGACTATTAGAATTCTCTTAATTTATTAAGGGAGCCGGCGGTTGGGATTCGATTTTGCTGAACCGATGCGTTTAAAGCTTATATAAAGGCTTTATTAAGAAGTGGCGGGCCCACTTCTCCTTCCTCCTTCCCGAGACCAAAAGCAGAAAACCGCTGCTCCTGTTCGCGGAAAGCAGAGGCGGAAACGACGGGCTGCCCTAGCTTTCGGACGGTGATTCCGGGAGTGTTCGTGGACGGATTTCGATTCCGAAAGCGGCGTTGTCTTGCTCTCGCTCAGATCTACGTTTCGACGGTAAGAAATTCGATTTTCGTGGAGTTTTAGGAGATTTGGGGATTTAGGTCTTGAGGTTTTCCGCCATTAATGTACGGGAGTATGCTTTTAGGTGCTGCTGCTGCTAGTGCCAAGTAAAGAGGAGGGAAAGCCGTCCAAGCTTCGCAGGAAATCGAGGCAAGTGGTGTTCTTGCCCTTGCCATTGTTGTTTTCTTGAAATTCTGAAAATTCCCGGTTAGCCCAAGGGTAGAAGCCAAGCATGTTCTCTTTTTCTTGCTGAATTTAGGGCTTAGATTCTCCTATGAGCCCCCCTTCTCTGTGTTGTTGGTGCTCAACCCGCCGGCGTAATGCCATCGGTAAACTCCAGATTGCTGTCTGGTTGGTGGCTTGCGGGTGAAGCCGAGAGAGAGAGAGAGAAGGGGGTGCCTGCTGTGTTTGTTGGAAAGAGCCTTTTTTGGTTTCTGTCTGGCCGGCGTTGAGTGTGGTGCACACACTCAAAGCCTTTGCGGGTTTGGCGTTGAGTGTGGTGCATACACTCAACGCCGCAGCTGTAGTCAGTCAAGAATTTTTGCTAAGTACTAGGGCGTTGAGTAAGGTGGACTCACTCAACGCCACCGCCCCTACTAGCGGCTAAGTACTTTGGCGTTGAGTGAGTCGACCTCACTCAACGCCATTTCCGTTTTGGCGTTGAGTGAGGCAAGCTCACTCAACGTCGCGGTTTTCCTGAGAAGCTAAGTGTTTTGGCGTTGAGTGAGTCGACCTCACTCAACGCTATTTCGGTTTTGGCGTTGAGTGAGGTGGACTCACTCAACGCCATCGCTTCTGTGGAGCCAAGTACTTTGGCGTTGAGTGAGGTGTGCTCACTCAACGCCATAGCCTTTTCTGAGGCTAAGTACTTTGGCGTTGAGTGAGTTGACCTCACTCAACGCCATTCCTGGTTTGGCGTTGAGTGAGGTGGCTTCACTCAACGCCGAAGGCAAGTTTGCGGCCAAGTCCCGTGGCGTTGAGAGAGTTGACCTCACTCAACGCCATTTCTGCTTTGGCGTTGAGTGAGGTAGACTCACTCAACGCCACAACCCTTCTTCGCGGCCAGAACTTCTGGCGTTGAGTGAGACGACCTCACTCAACGCCATTGCTGTTTTGGCGTTGAGTGAGGTCAGCTCACTCAACACCGCAGAATTGCCTTGTTGCGGCTAAGTGGCAGGGCGTTGAGTGAGTGAACCTCACTCAACGCCATTGCTGTTTTGGCGTTGAGTGAGGTGGACTCACTCAACGTCGTAGTTCTCTTTTGCGGCTAAGTGTAAGGGCGTTGAGTGAGTGAGCTTCACTCAGCGCCATTGCTGTTTTGGCGTTGAGTGAGGCCAGCTCACTCAACGCCACTTTCTCTGTTTATGGTTAAGTACCAGGGCGTTGAGTGAGTGTACCTCACTCAACGCCATGCCTGTTTTGGCATTGAGTGAGGCTAGCTCACTCAACGCCAGAAGTTGTTCTTGCAGGAGGCGTTGAGTGAGTGAACTTCACTCAACGCCATGCTTGTTCTGGCGCTGAGTGAGGCTAGCTCACTCAACGCCAAGGTCTAGGTAGGCGTTGAGTGGGTCCCACTCAACGCCAAGCCGTGTTGAGTCATTTCAACACTTTTTCCCTACCTTGATTTTCGCTCCCGAGTGAATTCCTTATTCATGTTTTGAGTTTCCTTATCGGCCATGTTTTCTTTCCTAAAGGCCGAATCGTGGGTCGTGGTTAGTAGTGGTGGTTTGAAGCTCTTCATGGGGGAGGTGTTGTGTAATTTAGCCGTGGCCACCCTTTTCTTCTATCTTGCACCAGGTACGGGCTGGGCAAGGGGGTGGAAGGTCCCTAGTGCTTTTACATGTAGACTCTTGAGCTTGTTGGCTTGGAAATGGTGGTTGGGGGACTGAGTTTGCCTCCAACCCGGATCCAGGTTGTTTGTTTTTGCTACTACCACCTCCCACAGCTTAGGGTGTTAGATGTTTCTTCCTTGGTAGATTGCAGCACTTTGGGCTCTTGGTAGCCTAGTAGACTCTGCAGGATGTAGTTTCTGGGCAGGGTTGATGTTGTTTCCTCGCACGTGGTGCATTTCTTTTTGTCTTGCATTGGGCAGTTGTGACTTTTACTGCTATGTGTTTTCCTCTTTCATTTATCCCCTGGTTGACACTTTCATGAAGTTTTTTCTTGTTTTGCTTGCTGAGGTATTCTTTCTTCTTTTGAATGCCTCAGGTTCTGAGCAGTAGCCAGTTTGGTGGCTAGGTTGCGGTGGTGTTGCTGGTAGTCTCTTGGACTTTGGAGATCCTGTTGCTTTTTTGTGAGGTAGTTTTTTCTGTACTTTTCTTACAGACATACATATGTGCCAGTGGGTTCGTGTCAGGTTGTTGGCGACCACTGATAGTTTTTACCTTTGTACTAGATATATTACTGTTGCTGCTACCATTTTCTGGAGATAGTCTACTTGCTCTGGGGAGGATTTATGATAGGTTGCTAGTTATTTTAAAACTACAATTATTATTATAAGTATATCGCATAATCAGCATGTTTTATAAAATTAAATCACTATTTTCCAAACAACGTATAAAGATCGTTTTCTTATATATAATATAAATTAAATGTAGAGTCTTGCATAGCATAAGTGATCCTCTTGGGGCTCTTATGCACTCCTTAGGAAGTCAAACCTGAATAAAGTCTTTTTCCGCAGCGCATAAGTATAGTTTTTAACTGTGGACTAAGTGATCCACCGAGCCGAGGGATACGGCCTCTAAAATATAATTGATTTTTTAATCTTTAAACTCATGAATTTCTTTAATAAAGTAAAGTAGATGGTTTTGCCTGAGCGTCAGCAGTTATCCCCTGCTTGACGTGCCATCATGACGCGTGTTTTCTCATACTCTGATAATTACTAAATTCGGAGAAAATGCGGGTTGTGACACTCTCGCCTTGCGAGAGGGCTCTCGCTTGCTCCGCTGCTTCTCTCTCGCCTTGCGAGTGCCGTTCTCCATGACTCCCTCTCGCCTATGCAATCTTTTCCCCCCTAGCGCTTTTCCTTGAGTAACCTCCCGCGGACCCGAGGTTGTACACAATCCCCGCTCTTTTCGAAGTTGCCTCAAGCTCGGAAAGAAAGTCCTACCGAGCTCGCGGTAATAAAGTTCATTTATGAGAGAATCTTTTGCGGGGCCCCCCTCCGGAGCCTATAAATACATGACACTTACCCCGCATAGAGAGTGCCCCCCTCTCTCACCTCTTCCTTCATTTGTTCCATCGTCGCCATGTCTCATAGCCAGAGTTTCCGCGAGCGTCTCGCGATGATGCGCAAACAAAACAAGGCCAATATGGCTGCTCTGGCCCTGCTTTGGTTCGCACCCCTGCTCCATTACCGTCGTCGTCTCGCCCGAAGAAAGTGAAAACAGCTGGCCCCCCTTCTCGGTCGAGGAGCCCACTCCAGCATCCTTGGAAATCTGTATCCCTCCTCGCGCGTCTCTTGAGGAGACAGAGGTAAATTTTTGTTGCTGCCCCTCTTTTCCCCTTTTCCATCTTCCCGCCTACTTACTTCATTCTTCTTCAGGGGGATCTCGTCCATCATCCCTAACCAGTAAACCCGCTTGATACCACCGTCATCCATCACCAAGACTCCGACTCGCCTCAGCAATCCACCCCTCTAAATACGAAGAGTGACGACCCTTCCCAGCTCGATGGGACCTCTCGCAACCCAGGTAAATGAACTAGACCTTCCCTCTTGCTTCTCTGTGCCGCTCGCCGCTTACAAGCCTTCTCGCGAGAACACCCTTCATCCTGACCTTGGGCTTCTTTCTGCGTAGGCATTCAGATCAACTCGCCAGCAGAGGACTTCTCTGGGCAGCCCGTCGTCTCGCCTCCTCCTCACCCAGACGAAATGGAAGATTATCTGGGCGATCCCATGGATCCAGTGGAGATGAAGCGCAGGACGGCCGAAATGTTTTGAAAGCACATACGCATCATCCGCGAGATGGAACTAGACAAGCAAGCTGCCGACAAGCGTATTGATTGGCTAGAGAGGTTGACGCTGGAATTGAGATAGACGAGACAGACCCTCAGGCCATTATAAACGAGGTCGACCAGCAACTCCGTCTCGCGCGTCGTGGTCTCGATGCTGTTCGCGTCTTTCACATCCCGGGTCGGCCCCCGTGTGTGGGGTCTCGCGGTGGAGTGCGCTGGAAATGGCACAAGAACTGAAGACCCTCCGCCTCGTCTCGCCTGTTTAATAGTCTCGCCCATTTGATTATATTCATAATTCTGTAGTCTATATTATTCTGTCGTCTCGCCTATAATTTAAATCTTGCGAACACGATGCCCGCCTCGTGCGGGATGGAACAATTAATAACATTGCTAACCTGTTAATTTCTCTCTGTTGTGCTTAATTATCATAGCTATGTTTCATTGATTGATTTTTCCTTTATTTTATTTTTTGTTCTGGCTTGCTGGAAAAGCCCTCGTTGGGAAACGCGATTCGAGATCAGGAGAGAGAATATGAAACGTCGGCCGACTCTCTGACTTCCTCCATGCTTTTCCCGCCCATTTTTCCACTTTCACTATCCACTATAAATATCCCCACCCCCAGACCAAAATGATTCACCCGCGCTGCCTCACCCCTGTTGCGTCTAGAATCTTGCTCTCTCGCCTACCTCGTCTCGCGACTTGCTCTCGTCATTCCCTCTTCGTCCCCTTTCGATTTTACCGTCTCGCCTATAATGGGAAAGAAGAAGCCTGAGGAGGGTGAGGGGCGCAGCCGGTGCGGAAGGAGATTTGTCGACCATGACTTTCCACCTGGCAAAATATCTGAGGAGGACTACGACCTCTTCACTCGCAAATTTCTGGCAGAGGGGTTCGAGTCACGGCCTCCGAAGGTCGGCGAGGCGATCAACACTTTCTACCCCGGCGAACTCGCCTTCCCCGTCTCGCGCTTTGAGGCGGGGCTGAGACTTCCCCTCTGGCCAGAGGTTAAACAGGTCTAGAAGTATTTTGGAGCCGTCCCTACGTAACTAAATCTGAATGCCATCTCGGTTTTGGTTGCTTTCGCCAGTTATATGCGCCGGGAGCGCATTGAATTCAGCCTGACCGTCTTCCGCAAGCAATTCATCTACCACGCCAATCACGATGGCATCTCGTACTTCACAGGTCAGGGCCTGAAGATGTGTGAGATGCCCAACAAAAATCACCATTGGCTTACCCGCTTCGTCTTCATCCGCGGGAACCTGGGGGGCGTCCCGCTCGCGCCCGTGTCGCCTGCCGAGATGTTCTATGTGTCTCCCCAGGTCGGCAGCGCGGACAAAGTCCTCTATGACTTCTTTACAGGAAAGAACTTCGAAGTCCATTTCCTGAGGCGGGGCCTCAACTCGCTCCTTCCTGTGCTTCCAGGCGAAGGTACACTCGCACTTCTTTAATTTCACATTTGTTATTCCTTCGTCTCGCTTTTTAATCGTCGAGTTGTTTGTTTAGGGGAGCGGAATATGCCCGTCCATCCTCCTTACAAGAGCAACGTGAAGCCGGCAAAAGGTCTCGCCCTCGCCAGCATGGCGGCCGAGGCGGCGAAAGAGTCCTTGGCTCCCGCCCCCAAGAAGAGACCCGGAGATGATGTCATTCCCTCTTGGCACAGCCCTAAGAAAAAAGTTAAAAAGGTTGTGACGTTCCCAAAAGGGAAAAAAGAGACAGCCCGGAAAGAAAAAAAAGAGATGTTGGGATCCTTGAGCCCCATCTCCGTAGGGGAATCGCAATCGCCTCTCCAACAAGCCATCTCGCCTACTCGCGAGATGACGCTACTCGACCAGCCCACCAACACTTCGACTCAACCGACCGGATCTCCGTCTCGCGAAGCCGGTTCCTCCAGTCGCCCAGCTCCCTCTTCACATAAAAATTTCAACATGGGCCCCATGGTACAGGATGCCGCCAGCGACCTAGTTATTCTGTGGGAAAAGGACGTGAACCGGGTGTCCGTATCCACCCTTCTTCCCTCCTGGAAGGAGCAGGACCCTCCCACTAGCCACGCCTTCTCCCTTGGCTACGGCCTTTATGGTGGTCCAGAGGCAGATTCCGTCGACAAGGAATCTGTTGGAACCATAGGTTCTGATTTGGGTTAGGATCACTTTTTAGGATGTTTAGTTTGACCCACAATGTATAGTCTAAGGGTCATAGGTTTTTCCAGGCATACCTCAGAAGAATCCCAGAAGAAGTGCAGAAAAATTCCAGAAAAGTTCAGTTTTTGAAGTTCAGATTTGCAGTCCAAAAGCTTTGAGCTGAGCTCGAAGCTTTGCTTTGAGCTGAGCTCGACTTTGCTTTGAGCTGAGCTCGACTCTGCTTTGAGCTGAGCTCGAAGCTTTGCTTTGAGCTGAGCTCGACTCTGCTTTGAGCTGAGCTCGAAGCTTTGCTTTGAGCTGAGCTCGACTTTGCTTTGAGCTGAGCTCGACTCTGCTTTGAGCTGAGCTCGACTCTTTCTGTGCAGATTTTCAGGAAGCCTTAAGAATTAAGTTTGGTGGTTTCTTGTGCAGTTTGTCAGACAGACTTTTTACAGCTGGCAGAATTATTCAAGGCGTAATTAAGGGAGATTACAGCTATCATATTTAATGCTAAATATTCTCAAGAATATAGCCGTTTGAAGGCTGCATTAAATATGGAATTCAAATACTTCAGTTATATTGATATATATAACATACAGAAGATAGAAGGAAATAGAGGAGGTACAGAGATAAGAAGAAGAGATAGAGAGAGAAAATATTCAGAAGGCTTTTTCTCTCTCAAAGAAGAACTCTGCTTCAAGTTTTACTAGAACATCAACATCACAGAGTTCTTCATCTGCTCCAGGCTTTCAAGAGACAACAAATACAATATCAGTCTAGAAGCTTGCTGGAGAGCAACATCATCTGAAGGCCTACACCCTGGACAAAGCTTCCATCTTCCTGAAACTATTCAACATCTCAGGGGGAGCTTTGGCAATACAAATCCACTAGTCTTCTCTCAGTTGCTTTGAGATAGAGAAGACACCATCAACCTTTTTCCTTTTCCCTTTTTCTGTGTACAGGGCTCTTACTCCCTTCAAAAGTATACTCCTTGGTGATAGGGCACCTGATCAAAAACCTATTGGTTTTTGGGCACCTGATCAAAAGCTCAAAGGGTCTCTAGATCTACCTGCAGCAGATCTATTGGTGGCAGGGCACCTGATCAAAAACCTGTAGTGGATTCCTACCAGGGTGGTAGAAGAGTGGACGTACCCGAGGTTGAGGGGAACCACTATAGCTCCTTGTGTCATCTGGTTGCTTGCTCTTTTTCTTTCTTTATGTGCTGTGAATTTCTTTTTGTTTCATTTTGATTCAAAACTCTAAGTAAAATAAGACCTATCCTCACTTTCAATTGGTATCAGAGGGAGGTTGATCATTCATACAGGCTAACACCTGGATCAAAAGATCCCTGAGATAGATCTTATTTTCTTTAAGAGTTTTTCATGGCACAGAATGAAGAATGGTCAAGCACTGGACCTCCTAAGTGCAATCTGGACAAGCTTGCACTATGGAAGGCAAGGATCAGACTATTTATGAACTCTTTTGATGAATCTATTTATAATTCTATTTTGTCAGGTCCCATCTCACCATCTGAAGATACAAAAGACCAAAAAATGCTTAAGATGGCTGATGCACAAGCAATGAACATTCTTGCAGAATCAATGTCTGATGACATCTTCCAAGAAGTTGCTGAATGTTCATCTGCAAAGGAAATTTGGGACTCTCTCACAACAATGGCTGCTGGATCAGCAAAAGAAAGAACATCAAATGCTGATTCCTGGAGTGACTCTGAAGCTTCATCTTGCACAACTGAGGATGAAGAAGAAGCAAGAGCAAGAGAATTTTGTCTAATGGCAATAGATGCATCTTGCAAAAGGTATGATGAAGATAAAGAATCTGAATCAGATGATATTGAAGATCAGATTATCTCTACCCTTAACCTTTCATCAGAGGAGTTTAAAACAGATCTCAAATCATTTCATAATCAAAAAGTTGGAAACCCTTATACCCAGTGGTTCATCCCTTTGAGGAAACCTCATCCACTTGGCTATAAAGATTTTCCTGATTATTGCTCTACTCTAAATTATTATTATGAAAGAAAAATAAAACCCAAGGCAAATCTGGGTTCAGAACTCCTAACATCTCCTTTCAGGAAAATTGTTCAGAAGGATACAACTTTAGGGGGAGATGATCAGAACTTCAGAATAAGAACTAATAGAAGTGCAGCTGTTACTTTATTAGACTTTATGCAGCTGTCTCTTAGGATCAATTTGTATTCTTTTTACTTTGAATCTCTTTGTAACAAAGCACCCATGTACATCTGCTATCATATTATAAATCAGGCAGATCTTTTTGCTTTGTATTTTACTTTTATGCAAAAAAAAAAAAGTGTCCTCACCCAAATAGGGGGAGATTGTTGGAACCATAGGTTCTGATTTGGGTTAGGATCACTTTTTAGGATGTTTAGTTTGACCCACAATGTATAGTCTAAGGGTCATAGGTTTTTCCAGGCATACCTCAGAAGAATCCCAGAAGAAGTGCAGAAAAATTCCAGAAAAGTTCAGTTTTTGAAGTTCAGATTTGCAGTCCAAAAGCTTTGAGCTGAGCTCGAAGCTTTGCTTTGAGCTGAGCTCGACTTTGCTTTGAGCTGAGCTCGACTCTGCTTTGAGCTGAGCTCGAAGCTTTGCTTTGAGCTGAGCTCGACTCTGCTTTGAGCTGAGCTCGAAGCTTTGCTTTGAGCTGAGCTCGACTTTGCTTTGAGCTGAGCTCGACTCTGCTTTGAGCTGAGCTCGACTCTTTCTGTGCAGATTTTCAGGAAGCCTTAAGAATTAAGTTTGGTGGTTTCTTGTGCAGTTTGTCAGACAGACTTTTTACAGCTGGCAGAATTATTCAAGGCGTAATTAAGGGAGATTACAGCTATCATATTTAATGCTAAATATTCTCAAGAATATAGTCGTTTGAAGGCTGCATTAAATATGGAATTCAAATACTTCAGTTATATTGATATATATAACATACAGAAGATAGAAGGAAATAGAGGAGGTACAGAGATAAGAAGAAGAGATAGAGAGAGAAAATATTCAGAAGGCTTTTTCTCTCTCAAAGAAGAACTCTGCTTCAAGTTTTACTAGAACATCAACATCACAGAGTTCTTCATCTGCTCCAGGCTTTCAAGAGACAACAAATACAATATCAGTCTAGAAGCTTGCTGGAGAGCAACATCATCTGAAGGCCTACACCCTGGACAAAGCTTCCATCTTCCTGAAACTATTCAACATCTCAGGGGGAGCTTTGGCAATACAAATCCACTAGTCTTCTCTCAGTTGCTTTGAGATAGAGAAGACACCATCAACCTTTTTCCTTTTCCCTTTTTCTGTGTACAGGGCTCTTACTCCCTTCAAAAGTATACTCCTTGGTGATAGGGCACCTGATCAAAAACCTATTGGTTTTTGGGCACCTGATCAAAAGCTCAAAGGGTCTCTAGATCTACCTGCAGCAGATCTATTGGTGGCAGGGCACCTGATCAAAAACCTGTAGTGGATTCCTACCAGGGTGGTAGAAGAGTGGACGTACCCGAGGTTGAGGGGAACCACTATAGCTCCTTGTGTCATCTGGTTGCTTGCTCTTTTTCTTTCTTTATGTGCTGTGAATTTCTTTTTGTTTCATTTTGATTCAAAACTCTAAGTAAAATAAGACCTATCCTCACTTTCAGAATCCTCGCGAGACCTCGTCTTGAAGACCTCTCACGCTCAGCTTCGCGCCCTGGAGCTCTCGCACCGAATCTCGCGCCGTCTGGTTTTCAACAACAAGAAATGGAAGGATTCCGAGGCGGGCCTAGAGGCGGAGCGCGAGAATTCGGATGGTCTCGAAAAGAGGTTGGTCGTTGCTGAAACCCTCCTCGCAAAGACCCAGGGCGGCGTGGTAAGTCTTAGTTTTATCCTTGGCCAGTTTTTCTCTCGCGTATGTTTCTTATTAATTGATGGGCGTCTCGCAGGATGCCGAGACGGCGGATCGAATGCGCTTGCGCATAACGGTCTTGGAGGAGGAGAACAAAAGTTTGACGGCCCAGAACGCCCATCTTCGAGACAGTGTTCTGTCTTCCTCTCGCCCGGAACCCTTCCAAGCTCCCCCGCCCTCTCATTATTCCTATGAAGTGGTCGAAGAGCTTTGCCGAGACGCCACATCAAGACGGCCGAGCTTGTTCTGAAGATGATGAAGGAGCTGGGGGTTGTCAAAGAAAACTCTGACCGTCACTGCTCGCGACCTCGTGCCGCATCTTTACGGCGAGGAGGACGAGGATTCATCTTCCCGCGAAGAGAAGTGAAGAACCGTTGGGGAGATCTGGGGCTCCTCCCCTCTTTTTGCTTCTTTCTTACCTGTACTTTTAATACTTTTGTTATTTTTGAGATTTTGAAGTATTCATTCACAACAGAGTACTCTACCTTTTTTTCTTTTTATAATGAACAATCATGACCAAATGTACAAAGGAAATTTTTGCCCTTTCCACTCTCTTTTCCTTCTCTTTATTTTACTTTTTTACTTTGCTTTATTTACTTTGAGACGAACTTCCACTTTATTTATATTTATGAGGTGAATCTACTCATCGTCTCGCCGTCTCGCTTGGGAGAGTCGGTCTTAGAGCACGAGTCATCAGACTTTTCTCCGTCGCTTCTGCGTGCGAGACCATATGACTTCCCTTTCGCTTCTCGCCTCAAAACAACTCCGGCGCGAGTGGTCCCCAGGAATTAATCCGATCCCTTATTAGGCAAGTCCTTTCTTCCCCTGCAAGTGCCCACTCGCCATGGGCGAGACCCTCGTTCCTGAGCACTATCTGGGAATGTCTATCTTCATTTGCACTGCTCCAGCCTTCTCCTCTCGTAGTTTTTTATTATTTTTTATGAACTTTCTTCGTTTGCTTACTAGTAAAGATATGTTTCTTTAAGAGATTCCACTGTTTACTCTGCCACCGAGTGAGTCTACAGTCCTGCCAGCTTGATGAGAGCCTGGTCAGCGGGTCTTCTCGGGGTCTTGCCATTCATCCGGCCATCGAGTGAGCCTACAGTCCTGCCAGCTTGATGAGAGCCTAGTCAGCGGATCTTCTCGGGGCCTTGCCATTCATCCTGCCACCGAGTGAGCCTACAGTCCTGCCAGCTTGATGAGAGTCTGGTCAGCGGGTCTTCTCGGGGCATTGTCATTCATCCTGTCACCGAGTCAGCCTACAGTCTTGCCAGCTTGATGAGAGCCTGGTCAGCGGGTCTTCTCGGGGCCTTGCCATTCATCCTGCCACCGAGTGAGCCTGCAGTCCTGCCAGCTTGATGAGAGCCTGGTCAGCGGGTCTTCTCGGGGCCTTGCCATTCATCCTGCCACCGAGTGAGACTACAGTCCTGTCAGCTTGATGAGAGCCTGGTCAGCGGGTCTTCTCGGGGCCTTGTCATTCATCGTGCCACCGAGTGAGCCTACAGTCCTGCCAGCTTGATGAGAGTCTGGTCAGCGGGTCTTCTCGGGGCCTTGCCATTCATCTTGCCACCGAGTGAGCCTACAGTCCTGCCAGCTTGATGAGAGTCTGGTCAGCGGGTCTTCTCGGGGCCTTGTCATTCATCCTGCCACCGAGTAAGCCTACAGTCCTGCCAGCTTGATGAGAGTCTGGTCAGCGGGTCATCTCGGGGCCTTGCCATTCATCCTGTCACCGAGTGAGCCTACAGTCTTGTCAGCTTGATGAGAGTCTGGTCAGCGGGTCTTCTCGGGGCCTTGTCATTCATCCTGCCACCGAGTGAGCCTACAGTCCTGCCAGCTTAATGAGAGTCTGGTTAGCGGGTCTTCTCAGGGCCTTGCCCTTCATCCGTTGTAATCTCATTTCATGGAAGATAACACCTGGAATTTCATTATATCAGGAAATCATAACAGATTTACAAGTATTTGAAAAGATGAAAAAATATCAAGGGTAGAATCTTTTCAGGTCGTCGCCGCTTCGAGCGCGATCGAGGGGTACCCCGTCCACATCTTGGAGGTGGTACCCTCCTGACTTCAGGACCTCCCTTACCACAAAGGGGTCTTCCCAGCTAGGATTGAGTTTTCCCAATGAGGCTCCTCTGCCCGCTGCATCCACCTTTTTGAGAACTAAGTCACCTTTCTAGAACTGTCTGACCCTTATATGCTTATCAAAATATCTGGTCATCCGGCGCTTGACTTCTTCCTGTCGGATCGATGCCAATTCCCTGAGCTCCTCTACCAGATCAAGAGAGAGCTTCTGCTCCTCGTTCTCTACCTGCCATCCTTCGTCTCCTTTATTGGCAGCAGCCACTCTGGGAGATTCAACCTCGAACTCTATAGGTATAACGACCTCCGAGCCATGGGAGAGTTTGAATGGAGTCTCTCCCGTGGCTGTGTTCGGCGTGGTTCTCAAAGCCCAGAGAACGGAAGGGAGTTGTTCTACCCAACTTTACCTTAACTTCTCTACCTTCTTTTTCAAAATATTCACGATAATCTTGTTCGCCGCTTCCACCTGCCCGTTACTTCGAGGATGATGAACCGAGGCGAAGCGAAGGTCTATGCCCAGCTGGACACAGAAGTCTACGAATTCCCTGCTAGAGAACTGTGGTCCATTATTCGCGACGATGGCCAACGGGAGCCCATGCCGGCAGATGATCTCTCCCCACACGAAATTTTTGAACACCTGTGACGTCACCTTAGCCAACGCCTTTACCTCTAGCCACTTTGAAAAGTAATCCACCATGACTAGCGGGAACTTCCTCTGGCCACTTGCTTGAGGGAAAGGGCCCACCAAAACTAGCCCCCATATTGCAAAGGGCCAGGGAGCCGTGATTGTGCGTAATCTTTGGGCAGGAAGGAGTTGAAGGGGGGCGAACTCCTGACACTTTTTACATCTCTTTACAAATTCTTCCGCATCTCTCCTGAGAGTAGGCCAGAAGTAGCCTTGTCTTAACACTCTTCCTTCCAAGGTCCGACTTCCTGAGTGGCTCCCACATTCTCCTGAATGAATTTCTTCTAGAACTCTTGAGATCTCCCTCTCAGACACACACCGAGCCAACAAACCCGATAGTGTCTTTCGGTATAACGTCCCTTCCTTCAGCAGGTAGTACGCCGATTTATACCTGATCTGCTTCTTATCGAGTTCTCTCTGGGGAAGACGTCCTGAGGTCAAAAAGGTGATGAAGGGGTCCATCCAAAATTCTTGTTGGTCCACTTCCATCAACTCTCCTTCTTCTATGGATGGTCTGAATAGCTCCGTCACGGTTCCTCCAGCTTGAGGGTCGTGTTTGGCGAGCAGGTCAGCCTGAGCACTTTCCTCTCTTGGGACGTGTTGAATTGAAAAGCTACGGAATCATCCGACGACACCTTTTACCTTCATCAGGTACAATTGGAGGGTGGGCTCCCTTGCTTCAAACTCTCCATTGATTTGTCCTGCTACTACCATAGAATCTGTGGAGACTTTAATGTCTTGTATGCCCAACTCCCGAGCTAGCTTGAGCCCCGCGATGATCGCTTCGTATTCTGCCTAGTTGTTAGTGATGGTGAAGTGAATCTTCAGGGCTTGCTCAATTCTGGTTCCTTCGGGAGTCACTAAGATCATCCCTCCTCCAAAAGAATTTTTTCCATAGGCTCCATCTACTAGCAACTCCCAAGCCGCGAGAAGAGGTGCCTCAGCTTCTCCGACCTCAACCACATAGTCTGCAAGGAAATTCGCAACCGTTTGCGCCTTGATAGCTACCCGAGGAGTAAAAGTGAGATCGAACTCACTGAGTTTTATCGACCACTTGGTCAACCTCCCAGAATGTTCCACCCCTTCCAGGATGCGGCGGAGAGGATGATTTGTCACCACCTGGATTGAGTGAGCCTGAAAGTAAGGCCTGAGCTTCCTGGCCGAGATGATGAGAGCGAAAGCCAACTTTTCAAGGATGTGATATCTGAGCTCTGCCTTCTCTAGGACTCTGCTTACGTAGTAGATCGGGAACTGCTTCCTTCCTTCTTCTCGAACAAGGACTGAACTCACTGCTCCGGTCCCCACTCCCAAGTACAAGAACAACCCATCTCCTTCTCTTGGCCCTTGGAGCAACGGTGTGAAAGGAGGGGATAGATCTAACTTACTCTAGAGGGGGGTGAATAGAGTGTTTTTAAAATCTTTTAATTGTTTTGATTAACTAGAAGTAAAAATAAGTGATAATAAATATTATGTAAAAAGAACTAAGTTAAAATACACAGTACACAAAGAAAAAGGGGCAACCAGACAACACAAGAAGTTTTATAGTGGTTCCCCAACTGGGTACATCCACTCTTCTACCACCCTGATAGGAATCCACTAACAGGTTTTGATCAGGTGACTGCCACCACAATATCTATTTGCAGGGAGATATTGCAACCCTTTAGGCTTTTGATCAGGTGCCCAAAAACCAACCCAAGTCTTTTGATCAGGAGACTTGAAAACCAAGTGGTTAACTTTTGAAGGGAGTTAAAACCCTTTTACAGGAGGTGAGAGGAGGTGATGGTGTCTTCTCTTTCTCTGATCAACAGAGAAGACTAGTGGATCTTGATGTTGACAAAGCTCCCCCGGAAAAGTTGAATGGTTCAGGAAGACTGGAAGCTTTGCTTCGGGGTGTAGGTCTTCAGCCTTGTCTTGTCAATATCCAGAAATCCAGTAGACAAATGTTGAATAGATGTATCTGAAGATTCCAGGATCTGAAGATGAAGAAGACTCTTGATTTGTGATGAATGTTCTTCTTCAGTCTTTTTGGTATGAACAAGGGAAAGAACAGATTGTATTTCTTCACAGAGAAGAGGCAGATCTTCTGTATAATTTTTTGTGTATTTGTGAAAATTCTCTTCACTGTAAACCTCTGCAATGTTCTTGCCTTGTGTGTACTTTTCTGAAAAAGAGAATCTCCTTTATATTCTGTAGTCAAAAACATTTTCCTTTGAATTTGAAAAAATGGCATTAATTGCTGAAAGATCTGGAGAATACAAACAGCTGGAATATGACTTAAATGAGTTTCCCCAACTGTCCCTAATAAAATAAGCAAGTAATTATCCTGATGAAGACCATAATTAATGCTGCCAATAACGGCTATATTCAAGGGAATATGAGCATTAATTACTCAGGAATATTACTGCTAAATAATATAGAAAGTAAGGGACATAAATCAAAAAAACTTCTCATTCTGGAGCGGGACAGAAATCGTCGACCTCTGAACGGAATTCGTCGACCTGAGTTCCAAGATCGTCGACCTGAGAATTCTTGTTCGTCGACCTGAGCTCTGCGAACTGTATTCAGAGAATAACTTGCTAATTCTGTGCTCTGATTCGTTGAGCTGAGAATCTGTCTGAAAGAATCGATCGTCGACCTGAGCTCGAATATCGTCGAGCTCAGCTCAGAGAAATAACTCTGAGTTCGTCGATCTGAGATCGACGATCGTCGAGCTGAGTTCGAAGAACTTCGAACTGATACTCTGAACTCTGAATTCTTCTAAGTCTGAGTCTTCTGAGGTCCTCTGCTAGCTGGTCCAAGAAGGTTGAACCTAATGACTTAGCCTAAATTCTAGGACTCAAGAACTTGACCCTGGCTATACAATGTGGGTCAATCTATGCAACCCTAATAGTGAACCTTAGCCCAAATCCCTAGAACAGGTGGGGTTCCAACACGGTTTTTGGGTGAGTTGTTGTTTCAGAGCTTGGAAAGTTTCTTCGCACTCAGGGGTCCATTCAAATTTCTTGTCTCCTCTCAGTGCTCGGAAGAAGGGCGAGCACTTCTCTCCAGCCCGGGAGAGGAATCTGCTCAATCCGGCCAGCTTTCCAGCGAGACGTTGGACTTCTTTAGCGCTCTTCAGAGATTCTAATTCTAAGATCGCCTTCACTTTGTCTGGATTGGGCTCCACTCCTGAGGGGGTAAGGAGATGTCCTAAGAACTTTCCCCTACTGGCCCCGAAGACGCACTTTAGAGGGTTGAGCCTCATCTTGTATTTCCTTATGGTCCCAAAAGTTTCTTCCAGATCCAAGACGTGGGACCCGAGATCTCGGCTCTTGATCATCAAGTCATCCACATAAACCTCGAGGTTCCGTCCCTTCTGCTCCCGGAAGATCCGGTCCATCATTCTTTGGTAAGTTGCCCCTGCATTCTTTAATCCGAAGGGCATCATGTTGCAGCTGAAGCACCCATCTCCCGTGACAAAGGTAACATCTTTGACGTCTGGGGGGTGCATGCGTATCTGATGGTACCCTGAAAATGCATCTAGGAAACTCATTAGTGAAAAACCGACGTCTGAGTCAACCAGCGCATCGATTCGAGGCAGAGGATAACAATCCTTAGGGCACGCTTTATTTAAAAGAGAAAAGTCCACGCACATCCTCCATTTTCCCTCTCCCTTCTTTACCATTACAACATTACTCACCCACCCCGGATACTTGCTTACAGATATGAATCCCGCCTTGAGCAGTTTCTCCACCTCTTCCCTGATGGGCCCGGCCATCTTGGAAGCGATGGCTCTCTTCTTCTGTTCTATTGGACGTGCCTTGGGGTCAAGATTGAGACGACGGCATGCCACGTCCGCGTCGACCCCTGGCATATCAGCTGCGCTCCAAGCGAAGATGTCGATATTCCTCTGTACGCATTTCCTGATCTCCTCCTGGTCCCCGGGGCTGAGCTCCCCACTGACTTTTATCTTTTCCTTCCTCCCTTGGTGAGAATTTCCATCTCCCGCACCTCGACTTCCGCCTTCAGTCTTGATGGCTCCTCTCCCTCTTGCTCCCTCAACATCTCCTCCTGCTCCCTGGCCTCATACTATATGGCCTCGCGCTCCGCAACGGCCACAGCCACCTCCCTCAAAAACCTCTCCACCTCTTCATCAGTTGGGACCCCTCCTAACAACGAACCTCCTCTCTCTTCTAGCTGAGCTTCCACCCTGGATGACTCCCCTACTTCCTTTATCTTTCTTTTTCCTTTCCTTTCCCCTTCATTTCCTCTTTCCCCTTCCACTTCCATCTCTCCTTCCTTCTCTCTCGCCATTTCCGGCCCCACCGCAATGCCTCTCTCCATCCCTCCTTCTTTCTCCTCCTCTACCTCCATCTCTCCCTCCTTCTCTCCTACCGTCTCCAGCTCCACCGCAATGCCTCTCTCCATCCCCCCTTCTTTCTCCTCCTCTACCTCCATCACTCCCTCCTTCTCACCTACCGTCTCCGGCTCCACCACAATGCCTCTCTCCATCCCCCTTTCTTTCTCCTCCTCTACCTCCATCACTCCCTCCTCTCCTACCGTCTCCGGCTCCACCACAATGCCTCTCTCCATCCCTCCTTCTTTCTCCTCCTCTACCTCCATCTCTCCCTCCTTCTCTCCTACCGTCTCCGGCTCCACCGCAATGCCTCTCTCCATACCTCCTTCTCTCTCCTCCTCTACCTTTTCTCTGACCTCCTGCTCTCATTGTTCCATCCTCTTCTCTAGTTCCTCGGCCTCACCTTGCCAAGAAATGGTATTCACCGCCATCACGTAGCACTCTCTGGCTGCTTTTGGATCACCTCGCACTCTGATTTGGGTTCCTCCGACGTTGAGCTTCAAGCATTGGTGGAAGGACGATGGGACGCACCTAAAGGCACTGATCAAAGGGCTCCCAAAAATGGCGTTGTAACTGCTGGGAGCGTCCACTATCACGAAGCGACAATTCCTAGACATCCCCCCCAGAGTTACTTGGAGTCCCACTCCCCCCTCGACTTCCTTTCTCCCGAAAATCCGAACAACGGCTCATCTGCTGCCAACACCCTTCGAGCCTCCACCCTCATCTAATTGAACGCCTTCTTGAAGATGACATTCACCGAACTCCCATTATCGACTAGGATCCGTGACACCGTAAAATTTTCGATGGCGGTCCAGATCACTAGCGCATCGCAGAATGGGTCTTCGTGGTCTGGCAAGTCCTTCCGAGAGAAGGTGATTTTCTCGTCCGGGGGAGGGGCTTGTGACGTCGAAGCGACGCTCCGACGATACATGATATGAAGGCTCGCCTTATGGGTAGCCTCAATCCCTACTCCCCCATGGATCACTCCGATCCCGCCTCGATCTCCCACATCAGCTCGATCCACACACCGGTCCTCCTCCCCGGTCCCAGTCATCTTCATTATCCGCACTGGTAGTTGCTGCTCCCCTGCTCCTCTAACCCTCTTCATTTCCAGAAACTCCGGGCAGGTAGCCGTTGCATGACCTTTCTCCTCATAGAAGTCACAGTATGACAAGGCTACCTCCTCCTCCCGTCTCCCTTCCTGGTGATTCCTCCTCCTTCCAGCTCCAGCTCCAGCTCCTGCTCTCCCTCTTTCTCTTCCCCTTCCTCTCCCTCGGCCGATGGCCATAGCTTGCTGAGGTGGGGGTAGGGGTAGTCTAGGACCATATCACCACCCCTGCTGGTTGAATCTTCCCGATCCTCCTTGGTAGTTCCTTCCTCCTTGGGGAAAACCTCTTCCTTGCCCTTGAACAGGGCCTCCTGGCTGCCTCCAACCCAACTCTGGAAATGTCGGAGCCCTCGGCTCCTCCCTCCTCCTTCCTTCGTGCTGTCTTGCCCCTCCCGGCTCTCTCGACTCAGCCTCCGTCAACCTCGCCAACTTCCTGGCAAACACCGGGTTCGCCGCCTCCATCGCTATCTCTTTTGCTGCTTTATCCATCAACCCCTCAAACGACAACGGTGCATTTCGGGTTAGGCTCATCTTGAAGAAACTCTCCCGCATTCCAACGGTGAAGGCTGTCTGGAGAGCAAATCCAGGCACCTCCTGAATGTCCAAGATCTCTTCCTGGAATCGGTCCATGTACTGGGCCAAAGACTCATCTGCCTTCTGCCGAATCAGAAATATCGACTCCGGGTTCCTCTTCTTTTTCTTCGAGGTCGAGAAACGCAACTGGAAACTTCTACTCAGGTCTTTGAAGCAATATATTGATCCTGTCGGGAGTTGATGAAACCAGTCTCTAGTTTTATCTATCAAGGTGATGGCGAAAAGACGACACTTGAATGCGTCTGTCATCGGCCTGATGGAGACCGCATCTTCGAACCATTACAAGTGCTGGAGAGGTTCATCTTTTCCCACGTAGTAGGTCATTTCGGGCTCTCGGAACCCCTCTGGGACGGGAGCTAAAAGGATCAACTCACAAAATGGGGACCCTCTCGCCAGGGGTCTCGCCGCCTCCACTCGCGCAACGACGTCCCCCGGCGAGACGACACTCGCGGGGCTAGGGAACAATTCCCTACCCGCCAGGTCTCGCCCGCTCCCTTCCACCACTTTCTCTTTCCCAGGTCACCCACCCCCCCCCCCCCACCCCCCGGTGCGTCCTCTCCGACCCATGCCGAGACGAGCTTGTCCTGATGCGCGAGAGCAGACGCCTGAGGTAGGGGAGTCGAGCAGTCGCCTCGCTGCGAGATCCCCTGCAACATGTCCATAATGCCTCTGATGGACGCCATGAATTCCTCTCTCCCTACATATCCTCCCGAGTTCTGGGACCCTCCCTCGTCTCCTTCGCCGAGATCTCCTGCCATGAAGTGGTTCAAGATTCTTCTGTGTAGGCTGCGATCCACGCTCACCGCACCAAAAATGTTGAAGCCAGAAAGCCGACTTCACCTAGAGTTCGGATCTAGAGTTGCAGTTCATACCTACTCTTCCCAAATTCCTTCCCTGACGAGAGTCTCGAGAACTGTCCCACCTCTTACCCGGAAGAAATAGAAATTCTTCCCCTCCCTAGCCAGTGCTGAGCTAAGTGCCTTAGTGGAAGAAGAAAGGGGTCAACAACCACTTCAAGGCACCTTAGCGGTCTATTTATAGGCCTCTGAGTTTGACCTGTCAATAACCAAACTGGACCGACCTGAAATTACCAAAATACCCTGGGTTGGGTCTGCCAACAGCCAAACTCCGTTGTTCTGAAGGGTTATATGAAGACCATTAAGGGCAAAAGAGTAAAATTGCATGGGATCAAAGAATAAACCCCTACCTGGGGGTAAAGAGGCAAAAACGGCCCTTTAGTCGAACCGGCGCTTGACCAATCGTCGAACCGGCGCTGGACCCATCGTCAAACGGGCGCTCGACGAAAACGGCATCCCGCAGGCGAGAGTTTCTCCTTATCCTGCCTCATCCTGCTTCGCGATTAACTCGTCTCGCCGGCTCCATTACTCCCTCTCGCCTGCTTCGCTGCTCCTTTCTCTCCTTGCGAGTACCCTGCTCCATGGCTCCCTCTCGCCCTGCAAGAGGGCTCTCGCCTACTCCGCTGCTCCTCTCTCGCCTTGCGAGTACCCTGCTCCATGGCTCCCTCTCGCCCTGCGAGAGGGCTCTCGCCTACTCCGTTGCTCCTCTCTCACCTTGCGAGTGCCCTGCTCTCTGGCTCCCTCTCACCTTGCGAGAGGGCTCTCTCCTGCTCCGCTTCTTCTCTCTCCTTGCGAGTGCCCTGCTCCATGACTCCCTCTCGCCTATGCAATCTTTCCCCCCCTAGCGCTTTTCCTTGAGTAACCTCCCGTGGGCCCGAGGTTGTACAGTAACAGTCATGTTTATCTTTGACCACCTCACCTTAAGTCTAAGCCTAAAGTTTTGTCCTAAATTAAGCCCTATTGATTCCAAACATACTTATAATCAGTGTAGTGTATTAAGGTGTAGAAGGGTAAGCCTATGGTTATTATCAATGATGAATTTCATTGCAAGCATCCTGGACATAAGTTAGTTAAGAATCACATATGGTAATGAGTTAACTTTCTCAATATGCATCTCTGTAGATTGACTTATCTTTACAAGTTAAGATTTTTGGAAATGTGCATCACTTGCACATGTAAGGATCACTTGCACATGTATCTTCGTTGTCTATTTTGTTCGGAATTGGATTTTTACTCCTATGTTATGTTATTATACTTCTTGAATTTTATTATTACCTAGTGGTGATTTTGGTTTGGTTGGGACAAGCAAATGTTCAAGTTTGACGGTAATTGATAAGTGTATTCTATATATATGTTTTCAACTGCTACTTACCTATTTTTATCATCGTTTATCCCTGATGTGTGAGAATAGTTAATGTACATTTTTATACAACACTATTATTGGGAGCATTTGGTTACAAATAGCATGTTTCGTTATTGTATGCAAGTGTTAGGAAGCTCTTTTAGTTTCCAGCAAGGAGCACAAGATCATTGCCCCTCATGCGAGCGACTGTATATGAGCAATCCATCATTTTGCCCCAAAATTATGTTTTGGAATATGCCCACATGCATTCTTCAGGCACGAAAGTGCCCTAGAGCACGAGTTGTTACTTGCACAAATCTGAAAAATATGCATGATTGCGCTCATCCTTCATGCACGACTATGCCTGATAAAAAAACGGGCAGAAATCTTAAGTTCTGTAGTATACTTGTGCACATCCACCGCGCACAACCGTGCGGGGGCACACGGGCTCCAAGGATAACATTTATGAAAAATCGGCACAACTGTGCTCATCCTTCGCGCATGGGAGTACCTAAACAAAAAGTATAATTCATCCCCAAAATGCAAATACTGGATTTTACCCATGTGCATCCTCTACGGATGACCGTGCTCAAGCGCATGAGAGATTTGCATATAACAATCCAGGTGGTGGATTTGGTGTGCGAATAGCAGCACAATCGTCCACTTCGTGAGCATAGTAGGGCCTTATACCCTGATAGACCACCACCATAACTTTCGGCACCGATATTTTTCCCGCCAATTTTCCAATAACAGTGCACGAACGAGCACACCGTCGAGCGTCCTAACCGTGCGTGACCACAAACTTTGGAATATAAATACGATTTTACGGCGTAAATAGGACTTTTTCATTGTGGTTTCTTCTTCCTCCAAGCTACGCACCTCCAGTTTGTAAGAGGACTTTTCTCCACTTCAACCAAGGCAGCAAATCAATAAATCTGATGGGAAAGAGAAAAGCTAGATGGTGTAAGTGGCAAGGATGTGGAATAGAGAAAACTTGGAGAGAAGACGGGTCATTAAGGACTTGGTTACAGTAGGCCTCTTACACCGGACGCACCCGAGGAACGCAGGAGCACGCGGGTTGACAACACGGTGGACTCTCGAATACGCGGCATAGTCTCGACACTCTTTCCATATCTTCATCACCTCCTTCACCCTAAACCCTCGATTGTCCAAGGAATCTCATCTTTAATTGTTGTATGCAAACTCCTTATTTCTTAGTAGTAAAAATCATGTCTCGCATTGGATATTAATTTTATGAAATTATTTAGATTTTTATTTACACGTGTTGGATGGTTTGCTTGTGAGTAATTAGAATAAATAATTTTGGGAAATAGTTTTCAAATCCCTAGCCATCATAGAGCTTATCTAGCAAATAATGTTTGAATCTTGTGAATCTTCCTTTGTGCTCCCTAAGGAATTGACAACCTTACACACTTATTTTATTACTTCGACCGGCACACTGAAGTAGCATCTCCTTCGGGATTTAAACCCGCACATGAGAGAGGTTACCATCCTCCTTAGATATGTTTCTAACTGCTCCCTTTTAGAAGTCCTGCAATTGATTTCCATATGACTCTCTTTACCATAATGGAAGCACGTGGGCATGATTTTAGCTTTGTTTTAAAACTATATCATTCTCTTGACTTTTCCCAATCAATTGGCTTTCTGAATTTCCCTACGTCTAGTTTCTCAGAGAGAGGAGCATATGAATTATCAGTACCATCTGACTTCTTCCTTACGTCCTCATTGAACAAGCTAAAAGAAACTTTACTCGGTGTTAACAAGCCATCCCGGTAAAGTTGTTGAGACACTATCAAGATCTCTCAACCATAGGTGAGGAACTAAGCAAAGAAAGCTTTAATTTCATCATACAGCACCATCTTCATTGTCACCAATTTATTTACAACGTTCGCAATGCAATCACCTTCATTGTACTTCAAATTTTCTAAATTTATGATTAAAAAGGCTGTTTCTTGCACTCATTCTTTCAGAGAATTATCCTAAATTTTATCAAGTGATTATTCCATAGAAACATTTGTCAGTGACTCATTGTTCAACATGACGGATGTATTTCGGATTCAGTCTCATCCAATTATCTTCTAACATTTTTTTAGTTAAAGCTTAATCACCTTCAATTGGATCAAATAAATCTTTTCAATATATCTCTTCAATTTTCCCCAAATAATCTAACAGGAACGATCAAGGCTAATCATCCAACTGTCTAAATCTCCATCTTCAATCCACACAACTAGCTCTGACACCCCTTTTGGGAAAATTTAATATTTTATATGCTATTTAGAAAATAAAATGAAAGATTATACGTAATCGAATACAACACAAATTTAATATGGAAACACTAGACCATAGAATGAGATGAAAGTTAGGGGTTAGATCTGGAATACTCTAGAGGGGGGGGGGGGGTGAATAGAGTATCCTTGAGAATTATTTAAACTTTTGCAGTAAATAAAAAATTGCAGAATGAAAACTAATTAAGCAGAAACAAAGCAATCCTAACTAACACAGACACAGCAAGAACAAAAAGAAAAGGGCAACAAGACAACACAAGAACTTATAGTGGTTCCCCAACCTTAGTACATCCACTCTTCTACCACTCTGGTAGGAATCCACTCAGATTTTTGATCAGGTGCCTGAACACCAATGAGCTTTTGATCAGGTGCTCAAAAACCAACCCAAGTCTTTTGGAAGGAGACTTGTGAACCAGAATAATTTTGAAGGGAATTAAAACCCTGTACAGAGGTGGGGATGAGAGATGATTTTGTCTTCTCTTTCTCAAGTTTACAACTGAGAAGACTCAAGTGGATATGTGATGTTGGCAAACAGCTCCCCCTGAGATATAGAATGATTCAGGAAAAATGGAGCTTTGCTTCAGGGTGATAGGCCTTCAGTTCTTCAGCCTTGACCAGAAGATGTTCAAGAACTTCTTGACAGATAGATTCTTTGTAGTCCTTTGAAGTGTCCTGGAGGATTGAAGGAAGAAGCCTCTTGATATTGATTTGGTGTTCTTCTTCAGATAGCTAATCTTCCTCTGGTCTAGAGCTTGTATGTATTCGATTTCTCTTTTTGTGTATATGAATGCTGTCAAGAAAGAGATGCAGAGAAATCTTTGTTCGGGCTGATGGTGTTCTTCACTTCCAGACTTATTTGCTGTGTATGTGTGTTTGTCTATCTGTGTAAAAAGAGAGAAAATCTCTTTTATATTTTCCGTATCAGTTTGCATTCGAAATTTGAATTTCTTCTGCATTAATTGCTGACAGCCTAGAGAATGATCTGCATTGATTTATTTCCCCAACTGTCCCACGGAAAAACGGCAAGCAATAATCCTAAGGAAGACCATAATTAATGCTCCGTCTAACGGTAATATTCAGAGAATATTTTAGCATTAACTACTCAGGAATTATTGCATTATAATAGGGACAAGAGGATGAAAATAACCAAGTCTGGATTCGTCGACCTGAGTCCACAGTTTGTTGAGCTGAGATCCAAGATCGTCGACCTTTGAACTGCTGACTGCTGCTTGACAGATCTTTCCAATTCTGTGCACCAAGATCGTCGAGCTGAGAACCAAGTTCGTCGACTGGAGTTTGTTTCTGAACTTAGAAATATTGAGATGTTTTCTGGACTTGAGTGTTGAAGCAGATGATCCAGAAATCGTCGACCTGAGAACTGAGTTCGTCGAGCTCAGCTCAGAGAATCTTTCTCTGATTTCGTCGAGCTGAGCATGACTTTCGTCGACCTAAGTTCGACGAACGTCGAACTCATTTTACTGAGTCTTTGAAATCTCTAAGTTTTGAGTCTCTGACAGGTTGTTGATGGCTGGTCCAAGTGATGTTGACTCTAAGGACTTGTCCTAGACTCTAGGACACAACCATGACCCTGGCTATACATGTTGGGTCATAAGATCCTAACTTAGTGAACCTAGCCCAAATCCTACTAGGGATCCAACAATCTCCCCCTATTTGGGTGAGGTCACTAATTACAGACTCAAACAAAATTTAAAACAGAAACAAAGCAAGAAGGCATATATCTGGCAGGAAAAATAACGCATGCAGCAGATATATATATATACAACAGACTTTGTATCAGATAACAAGAATGCAGTTTTAAGCAAAATCAAGAATCATTAGAAATGGTTCAAATGTCATTTCATTGGCTTCATCTCTTTTAGCTTCTCTTCTTTGATCTTCTCCTTCTTGCTCTTCTCTCCAGACTTACTGAAAGTAATTTCCCTGTTGGGATTTGCAGCTTGCGCCTTTGTCATTGTCATATCAGCAGTCCCTATGATATTTAAAGATGTAGCCCTGGGCACTACTGCTTCTGGATGCAGTTTCATGTAGTCATCAACATTGAAAAATTTGTTAGCCTTTGCAAACCTATTGAGCTCTTCCTTCCTGTATGTAGACATTGTAGTATATTGTGATGGATCCTTTCCTTCAGCTCTGGCTTTCTTGATCATAGAGAGGTCAACCAGTTCTTGGAATCTGGCCATCCAAGCTGTTTTTGCTGTTTCAGGATCTTCATATGGTTCAGGAGGGGAAGCAGGTCTCTTGGGGCTCTAAGCTTTTTGATATTCAGAGAATTGTTTTTGTTGTTATTGTTGATGCTGCTGCTGTTGAGGTTGGTGCTGCTTGTCTGAGGAATAGTATCTCTGCTGGCTGCTTCCTGAAGAAGAGGATCTACCTTGATGTCTCGGATAGGTTTGAACCTAGATAGGTCTTTGAGAAGTTGTGCCTAAAGCACCAGCAGCTGGAGGAGGAGGAGGAGGAGGGTCCTTCCTGTATCTTTGAACTGGAGGAGGGGAGTATCTTCTGCTTTTCTTCCTAGCCTTCTGTTCATTCTTGGATAGTCACATCCATGCTGGCATACCCTTGTATGGAGTAATATTTTGCAGAATATAGTAGGGTGTGTCATTTGCAGGATTGGGTTTAGGGGCAGGAGGGGGAGGAGCTTTCCTCTTCTTGGAGACTTTCTTTCCTTTGGGATCCTCATCTGAATCATCATCATCATCACCTGACTGTTGTGGATTATCATATAATGCATCTATCTCTCTTATTGTTTCATCAGGTATTGCTGATTTTTCATTCTTGGAGGGAGCTAAAGGAGGAGCAGGAGAACTATGCACATCAGTGCTTTCAGCAGCTGACTTATTTTCTTCTTCTATGTAAGCCATGACCAGTGTATCTAGATCAGGCATTGGAGAATCATCCATAACATAAACTGGTGCAATAGGGGATGAGATGGTGGGGGAAGCAACTCTGGGAGGAGACTCTGGAGCTGCAAAAGTGGCCTTGAGCCAAATTGGTGTGGTATAAGAAATTATAGTCATGGATGGTTTAGTGCTGTCTGTTGGTACATCTGTTGCTGGTACATATGCTGCTATAAATTCTTCTTGTACATCTGTTGCTACATCTGATACTGTTTCCATGTCAGTTTCAACTAACTCTGCTGCTGCTTCTGTTGCTACATCTACTGCTGCTTCTTCTTCATTGAGTATCTCCCCCTGCCCGGTGTCAGTGGTAACTGAAGTCAGGCCCCCAACTAAAGAGGGAGCAGTAGAGAGAGCAGATATCTGGGCAGCAAGGGTGGAGATGGAAGCAGCAAGAGGAGAGATGGCCTCAGCTATAATTGTTTTGAGGAGGGGTGTGAGAAGGGCAAGGACTGGAGAGATAATGGAAGGGTCTAACAGTGGGGAGGTAGATGTTGTGGAAGGGGGTGTTTGAGTGGAGGTGGTAGTAGCTTGTGGAGTTAGAGGTGGAGGTGGAGTTGGAGATTGTATGTGAGTGTCTTGGTGAGAGACATCTGGAGGGGAGGGAGTGTTAAGAGTGGATGATAGTAGATTGAAGGATGGGAGGGATGATAGGCTGGATAGGGGGATGTCAGCTAAATGTCTTGGAAGAGGAGATGGGGTGGTGATGGTAGTGATGTATCATGCTGGGGGGAAGGAGTATGAGAGGGAATATGGGTTGGAGATGTAGGAATTGGGGATGATGGAGGTGTGGAAGTAGGGACTGTAATATGAATGGAAGGTAGGATTTGTTGATTTGCTGGCTGAGATGGATTTTGGAGTGCTAGAGGTTGTGTAGTGGTGGATGGAACCTCTTCAGTAGGGTGGGAAGTGGCTGGAGCAGCCCTTGTACTCTCAGGAGCTTGGGTGGCAGAGGATGAAGCCTTAGAGGGCTTTGTGATTGTCCTCTCTCACCTGCCAAACAAGGCACAGGTGAGCCTTTTGCTGGCATTGATGAATATGGTCTGGGAGAACAGTGATTCAGCAGCTTTTTCCTTCAAGAAGATCCTCAGGATCCTTCCAAAGTTAACTTCCTTTTTATTGTTCTTTTTCTTGATAAGATCAAAAATGATCTGTGCCCAATTCACCTGTTTCTTATTCACCACTGCACACATAACCAGAAATTGATGTCTGGTTATATAGTCGTGCGCAGTGTGCTTGCCCAGCAAGACTTTCCCAACAATATCTGCGAGAAACTTGAACTCAGCAGATAGGTGTTTCTTTAGCAATTTATTTGGGTTTTCTCCAGAATAACCCATCATACTCAGCATCATATCATATTCTTCATTATCGATTTCTAACTCTTCTTCTCCATTATTCAATCCAAAAATTTCAGTTAAGACGGCGGAGAGAGAGAGACGGCAGTACCCGTTATTGATCCGATCATGGTGTTATCCTCTGCTGTAGACGCAGTGTATACCAATTATCTAATTTCTGTGCCAGGTAAGTTGATTTTGGTGGTCAGCAGATTCTTCAGTTACTGGTCTTCCAGCAGTTTCAGAATATGTAGGAAGATTGGGTATGAGTGCTGGAAGGAATCGAAATCCACGTCGAATCCAGTGTCAAATTTCATCGTTGCAAGTGTTCCTATTGGAATCGCCATGAGTGCACCTGCAAGAAAGAAAACGAAGATCAAGCGCAAGGGAACTGAAAGGGCGGGTCGAAGGTCGAAGAAAACCTAAATATAAGGTTGTCTAGAATATGAATCAACAAACTCCGTTCCACTAAAAATAAATAAATCCTTGATCTGAGGTCGACGAAATAATTTAGAGTTAATCAATTCGTCGAGCTCAGTCTGAAGGGTTGAAGACATTTCGCCGAGCTCCGTTCGACGAAAATTTTCTGAAGTAGGTTCGTCGATCTCAGGTCGACGAAACTAACTTTACTAATAGGGAGTTCGTCGATCTCAGGTCGACGAAATTTGAAAAGTTCTTCGAGTGTAGACAAAAACTAAACTAAGTCTTCTCCATTGATCATTCCAAGATGATTTACAAAGAATAAGTGATTTCTTTCATCCAGGGGCTTGGTGAAAATATCAGCTTTTTGCAAATCAGTGTAGATATAGACAAGTTTAATTTTGTTTTTGTCTACACACTCTCTAATAAAATGATGCATAATTTCTATATGTTTAGTTCTACTGTGATGGACTGGATTGTGTGCTATAGTTATAGCACTTGTGTTATCACATAAGAGAGTTGAATTATTTAAGTTGAAGCCATAGTCCAGGAGTTGGTTTTGGATCTACAGCATCTGGGAACAGCAACTGTCAGTTGCAATGTATTCTGCTTCAGCAGTTGATGTAGACACAGATGACTGCTTTTTACAAAACCAGGACACTAATCTGATACCAAGAAACTGGCAGGTTCCTGAGGTACTCTTTCTGTCCACCCTGCATCCAACAAAGTCAGCATCTGAGTATCCAGTTAACTCAAATTCTGACTTAGTGTGATACCAGAGTCCTATACTAAGACAACTCTTTATATATCTTAAAATCCTTTTTAGAAAAAACTAGGTGAGATTCTTTAGGGTTCACCTGGAACCTAGCACAAAGACATGTGACAAACATGATATCAGGTCTGCTAGCTATAAGATATAATAGGGACTCAACAATGCCCCTATATAATTTCTTATCCACAGGTTTCCCAAGTGCATCAAAGTCAATTACAGCATTGGTAGCCATTGGTGTTTTCTTTGCTGAGGCATCAGCCATCCCAAACTTTTTGATAAGCTCTTTAGCATATTTAGCTTGGGATATGAAGATGTCATCAGGCAACTGCTTCACTTGGAGACCAAGGAAGTAGGTGAGCTCACTCATGCTACTCATTTCAAATTTTGAATGCATAGGGTCAGAGAACCTCTTGCATAATTTGGAATCAGTAGACCCAAATATGATGTCATTCACATAAATTTGTACTAACAAAGCTTGGTCCTTATGATGTCTAGTGAATAATGTTTTATCTACTATGCCTCTAGTGAACTTATGCTCTATCAGAAAGTTAGCTAGGATCTCATACCAAGCTCTTGGAGCTTGCTTTAAACCATAAAGAGCTTTATGCAATTTGAAGACAAAAGAGGGATAAGTTGGAGAAATAAAACTTGAAGGTTGTTCAACATAAATCTCTTCTTTAAGTTCTCCATTTAAGAATGCACTCTTGACATCCATTTGGTAGACCTTGAACTTCTTGAATGCAGCATAAGCCAGAAATATCCTTATAACTTCTAGCCTGGCAACAAGGGCAAATGTTTGATCATAGTCAATGTCTTCATCTTGCTTATATCCTTGAGCAACAAGCCTAGCCTTATTTCTCACAATCACTCTTTGGGCATCTAGCTTGTTTCTGTATACCTATTTGGTTTCAATGACTGGGTAGTCTTGGGGTCTTGGAACCAAATCTCAAACTCTACATCTCTCAAATTGGTTTAATTCCTCTTGCATTGCAATGATCCAGTGGGGATCCTGCTCAGCATCATGTATGGATAGAGGCTCAACCTGAGAGAGAAAACAGGCATGCATCAAATCTTGGTTGAGTTGATGTCTTGTCTGTACACCTACTGAGATGTCTCCAATCACTTGGGATCTGGGGTGATCCCTTAGTGTGACAAAGTCAGTGGGTGGAGTTGGTTCTGCAACAATATTTGGAACTAATTCCTCTTGTGGGATTGTGTGTGCTGTTGAGGGATTGTCAATTCCTTCAGTGCTTTCTTCTTCACTTTCTTCATTAACTTGTGGAGAAGGATGTGTTGGAACCTCTTGGGTGAGGCTTAGTCCATCCAAATTCTTACACAAGTGAGGTACCTGCAAAGGACTATTGGTAGAAATATCTTTCTCCTTGCAAGACATGTTAGTTTCATCAAAGGTAACATGAACAGATTCTTCAATTTTTAATGATGATTTATTGAAAATCCTATAAGTTTTGCTTACTTGGGAATATCCTAGAAAAATTCTCTCTTCAGCCTTAGCTTCAAACTTTCTAATGTATCTCTTGTTGTTGTTATGTACATAGCATATACATCAAAATACTTTAAAATAAGTGATTTAAGGTTTCTTCCCTTTAAGTAATTCATAGGGAGTCTTATTCTTTAGTTTGTGTATCAGACTCCTGTTCAGGACATGATTTGCTGTGCTTACAGCCTCTGCCCAGAAGGTTAGGGGTATGTAAGCATCAGCAAGTAATGTGCCTGCAGCTTCAATTAGGGCCCTATTTTTCTTTTCAGCTACCCCATTTTGTTGGGGAGTTCTAGGAGCTGAGAAGCAGTGTCTGATACCTTCCTTCTCACAGAACTCATGCATAAGAAGAGACTCAAACTCTGTACCATGATCACTTCTGATCAATGCAACATGAGTAGAGTACTCAATCTGTATGGTCCTGAGAAAATCTGTAAGAACTTTAAAGGTATCTGACTTAGATCTCAGAAAGAACACTCAAGTGAATCTTGAGAAGTCATCTACAATATTTAAAGTGTAGGATTTCCCTCCTAGACTCTGTACAGCAATGGGTCCAAAGAGATCCATGTGTAGCAAATACAAGATCCTAGGTGAATCACTTTTATTAACTGATTTAAAACTAAATTTAGTTTGTTTGCCTAGTTGACAAGCCCTGCAGAGACCTTCCTTCTTGTAGGGACCAGAAGCCAGACCTCTCACAAGGTTGTCTTTTGATAGCCTAGCAATGTTTTTCATGTTCACATGACCTAGCCTTTTATGTCAAAGTTCATTCTGATTACTAATTATATTAAGTAAGCAGATGTCTGAGTTGGCAGAAAGAAAATCAATTAAGTATATGTTGCATTGTCTATTTCCAATTAAAACAGTTTTGTTTTCTTTAGATGAAATAATACAAGAGCTAGAGTTAAAAATTACCTGATAACCTTCATCACAAAGTTGACTTATTGAGATGGGGTTATGCTTCAATCCACTTACATAGGCAACCTTCTTGAAAGTCATTGCTCCAATCTTGACTTTACCATAGCCTTTGGTCTGGCCACAGTTTGAATCACCAAAGACAACCTTTGGTCCCAGCTTGGACTTATAATCACTTAAGTTGTCCTTGCTGTCTGTCATATGCTTGGAGCAACCACTGTCCAGATACCATTGTTGATTAAATGCTGGACAGCTTTTTACCTGCAAGAATGATAGTTAGTTGTTCTTGACCCAGGTAAACTTGGGTTCTTGTTGATTTACATAACTGTAACTGAAAATGTAAGAATATTTTGGTTGATTCTTGTAGCCTTTAGGATAATATCTTCTTGGTGGTATTATCCATTGATTAAAAGGATTAATTGATTTCCTAGGATTACTAGAGTTGCTGTTATGGATATAATTTTGGTTAAGTCTTTCTGGGTTCGACGAATTGTTGTGAGTTCGTCGACCAGAGTTCGACGAATTGGGATGAGATCGTCGATCTCTGCTCAAAGAATGAACAAGTTCATTTTCTGTGCCCCAAGTTCGTCGATCTCTGCTCGACGAACCATACACAGTTCGTCGGTCACAGTAAGACGAATGATTATTATTGAAATTTGCGTTCAGAGATCGTCGTACTGAGGTCGACGATCTGTTCATATATCGTCGATCTGAGTTCGACGATAACTGCTAAACATTATTACTTTTATTATTCTTCTGGTTTTTAAGTTTGTTCTTAGTTTCAATCTTTTTAAGAACTTCATTAACCTTATTAACCTATTCAGTTTTTTTCTTTCCTTTATCAGAAACAAAATTTACAGGTTTAGAAAGATGGTTCTTTTGGATTAAGATTGGTTCACTGGATGAAGCTCCTAACCCTAATCTACAGTTATTAGTTCTATTATTTAATGTGCTGATTATATCTAACAGTCTTAAACTTCTGTCATTCAATGATTCTTCTAATATCTTAGCTTTTGCTAAGTTCAGATTTCAGAAAGATAATTTGTTCATTTGCAGACTTTAGTTCATTAGATAGATTAGCATTTTCAGAAATGATTTTATTTTGATCTTTTAATTTTTCTCTGAGAAGTTTGATTTCCTTCTCAGAGCTTATCAAATCTAAGCATAACTTTTTAAATTCAAATTTAAATTCATCAGATTCAAAATCATATGATGCTAATACCTGGTTTTCAGCTGACAGGATTTCTTCATTATAAGATTCATCTGTATCTGATCTGCTACTAATGGTATCAATTGCCATGAGGCAAACTTCCTTTGTCTTTGCCTCCTCTTCTTCTTCACTAAAGCTGGAAGATGTGGATTCATCTTCTGTTTCACTCCAGGATTCAGCTACAAAGTCTTTATCCTTCTTCTTATATTTGCTGGAAGAAGGTCTGCTGCTGTGCTGTCTTCTTGTGTCCTTCTCTCTTCTCTTTTCCTTCTTCTGATTCTCTGGACACTCAGAGATGAAGTGTACAGGTTTCCTGCAGCCAAAGCAAACCACTTCCTTAGTAGGGGTTTTATCATACCTTGACTTGTCATCCTGCCTGGATGACTTTCTCCTGAAGTCTTTCATTGTCATCTTGTAGAATCTTTTGGCAAATAGACTCATCAACTCTTCATTAACTGTTGAAGTCTCTGTCTCTTCAGCAGCCTTGAATGCAATGTTGTGCTCCTTCCTTGTTAGTGGAGGTGTTCTTTGCTCAGCTGCTTCTTTAGTCTTGATGAGTTGTTCATATGACTTTAACTTTCTCAAAAGAGATTCAGTGAAAATCTCATTTAGGCTTCTGGCCTCCTTGATGGGTCAAATCCTTGAATCCCATGAGCTTGGGAAGCACATAATGATCTTGTCATTCACCTCTGTGAGGGTGATGTCCTTGTCCAAGGTTTTCAGCTCATTTATGATTGAGCTCAACCTGTTGTACATGTCTGCCACTGACTCAGCTTCCTCCTTCTTGAAATTCTCATATTAGGATATGAGATTGGATCTTCTGTCCTTCCTTTCATCTGCAGATCCAGTCACCATTTGATTTAGAGAATCCCAGATGGCCTTGGCTGAGGTGCATTCAGCCACTTTTTGAAAAATGTCATCTGACATTGTTTGGGCCAGAATATTCATGGCCTTGGAATCAGCAATTTTTGCCTTCCTCTGGGCCTCAGTCCACTCAGGTGGTGGGACTGCATGTGTGCTGGAGGAGGATGCAGTTGTAAGTGCTGCAGGGGGACCTGTCAAAAATGAAATTATAGATATCTTCATCAATGGAGTTCATATATAATTTTATTTTTGCCTTCCAGATGGCAAACTTGTTTAGGTTGCATACTGGAGGTCTGGTGCTTGCAAAATCTTTGTTCTGGGTCATGCTGTGTGAGTATAAATCTAATGGGAATAGAATGACAGATCTAACTCAGGATCTTTGGTTCAAGGGTTAGCTTGTACAACCGAAAGAACTCCCCTCTGATACCAATTGAAAGTGAGAGGTTAGATCTGGAATACTCTAGAGGGGGATGAATAGAGTATCCTTGAGAACTATATGAACTTTTGCAGTAAATAAAAAATTGCAGAATGAAAACTAATTAAGCAGAAACAAAGCAATCCTAACTAACACAGCCACAGCAAGAACAAAAAGAAAAGGGCAACAAGACAACACAAGAACTTATAGTGGTTCCCCAACCTTAGTACATCCACTCTTCTACCACTCTGGTAGGAATCCACTCAGATTTTTGATCAGGTGCCTGACACCAATGAGCTTTTGATCAGGTGCTCAAAAACCAACCCAAGTCTTTTGGAAGGAGACTTGTGAACCAGAATAATTTTGAAGGGAATTAAAACCCTGTACAGAGGTGGGGATGAGAGATGATTTTGTCTTCTCTTTCTCAAGTTTACAACTGAGAAGACTCAAGTGGATATGTGATGTTGGCAAACAGCTCCCCCTGAGATATAGAATGATTCAGGAAAAATGGAGCTTTGCTTCAGGGTGATAGGCCTTCAGTTCTTCAGCCTTGACCAGAAGATGTTCAAGAACTTCTTGACAGATAGATTCTTTGTAGTCCTTTGAAGTGTCCTGGAGGATTGAAGGAAGAAGCCTCTTGATATTGATTTGGTGTTCTTCTTCAGATAGCTAATCTTCCTCTGGTCTAGAGCTTGTATGTATTCGATTTCTCTTTTTGTGTATATGAATGCTGTCAAGAAAGAGATGCAGAGAAATCTTTGTTCGGGCTGATGGTGTTCTTCACTTCCAGACTTATTTGTTGTGTATGTGTGTTTGTCTATCTGTGTAAAAAGAGAGAAAATCTCTTTTATATTTTCCGTATCAGTTTGCATTCGAAATTTGAATTTCTTCTGCATTAATTGCTGACAGCCTAGAGAATGATCTGCATTGATTTATTTCCCCAACTGTCCCACGAAAAAATGGCAAGCAATAATCCTGAGGAAGACCATAACTAATGCTCCGTCTAACAGTAATATTCAGAGAATATTTTAGCATTAACTACTCAGGAATTATTGCATTATAATAGGGACAGAAGGATGAAAATAACCAAGTCTGGATTCGTCGACCTGAGTCCACAATTCGTTGAGCTGAGATCCAAGATCGTCGACCATTGAACTGCTGATTGCTACTTGACAGATCTTTACAATTCTGTGCACCAAGATCGTCGAGCTGAGAACAAAGTTCGTCGACTGGAGTTTGTTTCTGGACTTAGAAATATTGAGAGGTTTTCTGGACTTGAGTGTTGAAGCAGATGATCCAGAAATCGTCGACCTGAGAACTGAGTTCGTCGAGCTCAGCTCAGAGAATCTTTCTCTGATTTCGTCGAGCTGAGCACGACTTTCGTCGAACTCATTTAACTGAGTCTTTGAAATCTCTAAGTCTTGAGTCTCTGGCAGTCTGTTGATGGCTGGTCCAAGTGATGTTGACTTTAAGGACTTGGCCTAGACTCTAGGACACAACCATGACCCTGGTTATACATGTTGGGTAATAAGATCCTAACTTAGTGAACCTAGCCCAAATCCTACTAGGGATCCAACATGAGACATGAGGCTATCGGCAAATAATCCATTATATAAAAAATTTCTTCTCAAGTTTGCCAAAACTTTATGGAATACAGCACAATAACTGACAAAAAATTACAAAAATACCCCTCAATCTAGGTGAATACCCGAATACACATCTTTTTCTCACCCAAAACATTATTTACCAGTTTTTCACCTCTCAAAAGTACTAGAGGCGAGAAACTGACGCAGGTCGAATCTATAGGCGGCGGAAAATCTGCGACCTAACCCTACATACTATGCAAATGTCTGATGGTTAGATCATAATTGGAAAATAAATACAACATCCCACGCAGACAATTCCATAGCAAGGCAAAATAAATAAATTAAGAGGGACATGCTTAGGCTTTCCTCCGCTTGGAGGGCCAAAGCACGATCGCGCGGCGAATAAATTCTTCCTGCAATTAGAGATTAGTTTAGGAGCAAATAACTATAACAAACTGAAATACCAAACAAATATATAATAATCACACCATATTCATGTCTTACAACCAAATACCAATACAAATACACCGCACAAATATTAGGGCTACTGCCAATAAAAGAGATCTGAACGTTGGTGTTGAAACCGAAAATCGGTCTCTTGTGGAGTTCATCCTTGGGGAAGGGGTGATCGCACACCTACTCCTCTACGAGCTGGAAAGTTGGGAAGAAGGAACTGGGATGGGAAAGGACCCAAGGGCTCGGCGAGGAGGACCCACCACACACCCGGGAAGATCACTGAGAGCTTCCCTTCCTTAACCAAGTGTCGGGATAAGGTACCTCAGGAAACGCTGGGTGGACATTGGAGACAAGTAAGCATGCGTTCTGAGGTACCCCTTTGGGTCCTATTTATAGATTTCTGAAAACGGCCTGCAAATAGCCAACCTCCGCTGTTCTGAACGGCTATGTGCAGCCCACCTGGGTCTGCCAATAGCGAGACTCCGCTATTCTAACTGGCTATGGGCAGGACAGCGGGGGAAAACGGTAAAAGGCACCTCACAGTAGATTGGGCGAGTCGCCCTCAATGGTCCCTACTCAGCAAGGGTGGCGAGTGCCAGATGGAGCTGGCACTCGCCGCCTAAGCTTGGCACTCAACGAGTATGGACTCGGCCCGCCCTACTCGCTCGTCGTGGGCTCGACGATCGGCTGAAGGTTCGTCGAACTGGGCTCGGCGAACCCCTGCGAGCTGTCCGGGTGCCGAGGCGAAATGACCGGGGCAGGGGCGTCGGATGATCTCGGCGCCAAGGCTGGGGCGCCGACAGAACTCGACGCCAAGGCTGGGGCGCCGACTTAACTCGCCGCCAAGGCTGGGGCGTCGAGTGAACTCGGCGCCAAGGCATATCTGTCCCAAGGCTTAGGCGGGGCTCGGCAGATCTGGCCCCTGCTGCCCCACTCGCCGGATACGGGGTTGTACAGTTGGAGGGCTTGGAGAAGTGTTTCGGTGATGGGGAGGCCGGGATGGGTAAGGGGTATGGCTTCTTGGTGTTGCGAGGCCTGGATCAAGGGATGGGGGGCTGGATCTGGGCTGGATTTCCCGGATCAGAGCAGCTCCGACAGTGGGTGGCTTTTTGGAGGTGAATCCACGTGTTTGGAAGGGTAGGGACAAGCAGGGGGGAGGCCGGGATGGTGGGGATTTGGGCTGGATTTGCCCAGGGAGGCGGCTGCAGTCTTTGGGAGAGGTGGCTGCTGCTGGACAGGGGGCAGGAGAGGGGACCTGTAGGGGGTCCGGTGGCTGGACAGAGCTGGGAAGGTGGCTGAGGGGGCCTGGTTGCTTGCTGGAAGGGGATTAGGGGCTGGTGGTCGACTGCTGGAAGGGAGGGAGGGCTGGCTGCGGGATTGCTGGAGGGGGGAATTGAAGGCCGGCAGTGGCACAAGGCCTTGGGAGCGGTGGAGTTGCTGTTGGTCGGCGGTGAACTAAGGAGTAAACTATAGGGTTAGCACAGTGAATTTCATTATTCTACAGTAAATAGGAATAAGAAAAAAGGAAATCTGAACAGCCAATTTTGGCTAGATCTTGTGGGGTGGCCGGCTGTTGAAGGGGATGGATGGCAGGCTGGGGAGGAGGAGGAGGTTGGAAAATCAAAACAAGATATACTTACCCAAGGAATCGTCACCAAGGGGGCTCCACGGAGTCGGCACCACGGAGGGAATCACGAAAATGAAGGAAGACTCTTCTCCAAACATTCAGCAATGAGCCCTGACGGCGGCCCTAAACCACCTATTTATAAGAAATATAAATTAGGGCACCCGGAATCAACGACTATGATTGGTCGTTGGTCTCGTGGCCAAAACTACATGAAATAAAATCCGAAAAGTACAAAGCTATATATAAAATTGATTCGCAATGCGAATCCGGACGCATCCACGGATTCGGATCGTCGATCTGGGCACGTCATATATGATAAGTCTCCAAATCAGCCCCGAATGGGCCCAAAGCTCGTCCTCGTCTCTGTTCCGCATCAATTTCCCCGTCTTGAAAGAATTCATTTCCCGATGAATAGGGATCAAAATTCTCTCGCTGTATGCCAGGTAAAACTCGAAGAGGTCCATCGGAGGTCTTCCAAGTGTCGTCGATGGAAGAGTGTCCTCACCAATCAACTCCTCCGGACTGAAAAGCTTCCATCTCCAATGAATGGAGACGGTCGTACTGAAGTCGAAGTCCGGGGCGAGTCGATCTAGCTCCGCTGGTAGCATCCAGGTGTCGTCAATGAAGGGTCGTCCGCGCCAGCAAACCAGGTAGCGGCATACAAGACCGTCTGTAGAGGGGACAGACTCATGAGTAAAGATCTCAGTGATAATCTCGCTCTCAACACAGTAACAGAAGGATCCGGTGGGATCTGAGGTGCCAATGGCGGAACCGTTGGGGACTGGATCCCGGGTAAGTGGGGGTCAGAAATGGGCTGAGCACGGGGCAATGAATGTGGTAGCAAGGGCTCGGCGGTAAACTGAGTGGTGGGTGGTAAAAATGGTGGTAAAGGATCGGGAGGGACGCAAAGATGTGGGTCTGAATGCTCGTGAGGTGCAAAGTATGACATCAGGTCCTCGACATTGAACACAGTATGGGTACCCATGCTCGCGGGGATGTCCAGCTCATAAGCATTTGTCCCGATACGTCTCAGGACTGAGTAGGGACCCATTCACCTAACACTCAAGCTTTTAGTAAGTCTCGCACGGAGTCTCATAACGCAGATTCTTACCATCACCTGCTCGCCTTCATGAAGTACCTGCACTTGCCAATGGACATCCGCATGTGATTTACAAGATTTATTACCAATATGGATTATTCGTCGGACCGACTCATGATACACATGCAAATGATGAACAAACAACACAACAGACTCATGCAAAAGATGATGAAACGAATCAACAGACTCATGCAAATGATGTAAATGACACATGATCGACACGACGTACCTGCTACGGGAAAGTCTAATAATGACCGAGACGTCTCTAAAATACGGTGGCCTCTTAGGGGGCTCTCTCGGTGGAGTGTAGAAAAACTTATCCCGTGTGTGACGAGTGCTCAGATGACCGTGAGAGACATCTATACTTTTTTGCGAGCTCGTAAAGAACCAAATGTCTCTCGGGGAATGTAGCACATCAGGGGGCTCACCAGGAGGTGTGTACGAAAAGTCATCACGGATAAGACGACCACCTAGGTGAAAATCTTGTACACAAACTAGAAGTTGTGACTCCATAGTGTGGCGATCATCCCTAAAATTAAAAAATTCGTCTGGTGGGTCAGCAGGTGATACATCCCAAAACTTAGCGAGAGTGTGATGTATCAGTAGGTGGTGTTTTAAATATTGGATGCTCATCACAATATCCATCCTTTGGGGCGGGGTCAGGGACGATAATGGAAGGGGCTTCCATAAATCGATACTCATACATACGGGGCTCACCTGAATCTCATCCTCATCAGGATGTGGTGGCTCATCAGGAGGCTCAACATGGGGGTCGTCATAGAACTCGTCACTGGGGTCAAGGTCTTTCAGATGAGTATCATCGCAAGGGGTATGTCCCCTTGAATGGGTGGCATAGCCACTACGAGATCAACATCAAACTCTGGTCTTTTGGTCGTGATATGATTAAGGGTAATGACAATGGGAGAGCGACACAGACCTACACTTAAGAAAGGATTCGTGGGTGCGATACTAACTAACCCGGTGTATGGCAGAGGAGGAGGGGTGGGTGAGGGACACAACACTACCGACCCAGTAAGTCGCTCAGGCTCGCTCGCAGTCGGGGTCACAAGAGACGGGTCAAAAATAAGAGATAGGTCACTCACTGGGCTAAGCACCTCACTGGGGTGAGAGTAATCCGCATCAGGTATTACTTCTGTCATGGCTGACAGGATAGTGGTATGAGTCGTGGTGACCTCAGTATGGGAGGGACTCGTACTACGAAGGTCAAGGTAAGAATCTCATCGACCAGCTCTTGCGGATCTCAATGATTGTTCATAACGAAGGGCGAGCTGATATGACTGCTCAAGGGACTCCGATCTATGATAAACTACATTAGTACGAATGTCAGATCGAAGCCCAGACCGAAATCTAGTAGTGGTCATGGGTAGGTCCTCTCGGATATCGCTCCTCACAACTAACTCATCAAAGCGATCCTTGTACTCAGCGACAGACATGGATTCTTGTTGAAAATAATTGGTCGAGCAAGAGACTCCGATATGACGAAGACAAATATCTCTGACACAATATACGCTTCATGTCCGCCCAACTAGTGATGCGACGAAGACGTTCTCGTTCGCGGGTCTTTTCAACGCTAGACCAGTAAGCCCTCGCCTGATCTAAAAGTCTATATTCCGCAAACTTGACGCGACGCTCACCGAATAACTCAAAATGATCGAGATAATATTCCTTATCCACGAGCCAATAACTAAAAGACTCGGGACTCGATGAATCGTCAAAGGAAGGAGCAGCAGTACGAAACTAACTCTCAAGATCTCTCTCGGAACGACTATCCTCATAATGATCATCCCTAAAGTAATCGGGTCGTGTCGAAAGATCAACACGATCTGCTCGCGTGCAAGGATATGAACGACGACAATCATCATACTGACCGTCACTAGTGTAGTGGGGTCGTGCCAGTGGGTCAACACGATCTCTAAAAGTGGTGTGCTGCGATCGAGAATAATCATCGTAGTAACGTGAGGATGTCTTTGAAGAGGCTCTATAGGAGCGTGTGTAAGTGGACTCGGAATAACGATACATAGACATGACGAAAAAAAACCTATAGACTCTACGACTGCGTATCGAAAAGTGTGCGCAACCTGACTATGCGCAACCTGGCTACGCACAACCTGCCTCTGATACCAATTGACGCAGGACGAATCTATAGGCGGCGGGAAATCTGCGACCTAACCCTACATGCTATGCAAATGTCCGACGGTTAGATCATAATTAGATAATAAATACAACATCCCACGCAGACAAATCCACAACAAGGAAAAATAAATAAATTAAGCGGGACAGGCTTAGGCTTTCCTCCGCTTGGAGGGCCAAAGCACGAGCGCACGGCGAATAAATTCTTCTTGCAGTTAGAGATTAGTCCAGGAACAAATAACTATAACAAACTGAAATACCAAACAAACATGTAATAATCACACCATATTCATGTCTTACAACCAAATATCAATACAAATACACCGCACAAATATTAGGGTTGCTGCCAATAAAAGAGATCTGAACGTTGGAGGGCTTGGAGAAGGATTCCGGTGATGGGGAGGCCGGGATGGGTAAGGGGGATGGCTGGTTGGTGTTGCGAGGCCTGGATCGAGGGATGGGAGGGCTGGATCTGGGCTGGATTGCCCGGATCAGAGCAGCTCCAACAGTGGGTGGTTGTTTGGAGGTGAATCCACGTGTTTGGAAGGGTAGGGAAAAGCAGGGGAGGGCCGGGCTGGTGGGGATTTGGGCTGGATTTGCCCAGGGAGGCGGATGCAGTCTTTGGGAGAGGTGGCGGCTGCTGGACAGGGGCAGGAGAGGGGACCTGTAGGGGGGCCGGCGGCTGGACAAAGCTGTGAAGGTGGCTGAGGGGCTTTGGCTGCTTGCTAGAAGTGGATTAGGGGCTGGTGGACTGCTGGAAGGGAGGGAGGGCTGGCTGCGAGATTGCTGGAGGGGGAAATTGAAGGCCGGCGGTGGCACAAGGCCTTGGGAGCGGTGGAGTTGTTGTTGGCCGGCGGTGAACTAAGGAGTAAACTATAGGATTAGCACGGTGAATTTCATTATTCTACAGTAAATAGGAATAGGGAAAAGGGAAATCTGAATAGCAAGTTTTGGCTGGATCTTGTGGGGTGGCCGGCTGTTGAAGGGGTTGGATGGCAGGCTGGGGAGGAGGAGGAGGTTGGAAAATCAAAACAAGATACACTTACCCAAGGAATCGTTACCAAGGGAGCTCCACGGAGTCGGCACCGCGGAGGGGATCACCGAAATGAAGGAAGACTCTTCTCCAAACATTCAGCAATGAGCCCTGAAGGCAGCCTTAAGCAACCTATTTATAAGAAATAAAAATTAGGGCACCCGGAATCAACGGCTATGATTGGTCGTTGGTCTCGAGGCCAAAACTACATGAAATAAAATCCGAAAAGTACAAAGCTATATATGAAATTGATTCACAACGCGAATCCGGACGCATCTACGGAGTCGGATCATCGATCCGGGCACGCCATATATGATAAGTCTCCAAATTAGCCCCGAATGGGGACAAAGTTCGTCCTCGTCTCCGCTCTGCATCAGAAACTCTCTACAAGCACCACTGAAGTGTTCTTTTGTCATGAATTGCAGCACATACGAGGGATATCTCATGTTCCTCTCGACCAAGGAATGTTGTGATTCCTCCTCTTACGTAAGTCTTTTGTCTGAAATGCACACCTCGCTGAAGGAAGTTGTTGGTTGGAGTATTTGCAGAGGAACGAAATGTCCCTTATGAAAAGGAGCAATCAGTTGTACCGGGCTCTCACTCAAGATCTTTTGTATTGAGGACCTGTGAAATTCCTTGGGGTACTTTTGCAAAATAAGAACCCTATAAAATCTACAGATATCAGATTGGAGCAAAATGTATTTATGCCCAAAAGAATGCTAATAAAAATTATCGACTTTTGTGATAGTAGCCAACTAGCCGTGTTACATAGTTAGTCTCCCTCCATACTTGATCACTACGGTACATACATTGAACATTATGCTAACCCATAGCCAATCCAGGGGAAATAGGCATTTTATTAGGTCATGAAAAATCAATATTCACTTGGCATGTGATTAAAATGAGCCTTCACCAATTTTGTTTAAGTCGGTTTACAGTGTCAAAAAGAAAAATCCAAATAATCTGTTGACAAATTTAGTTAATTTCAGGATATATCATCTCTCTATATATAGATACATATATATACATATATATACACTCACATATTGAGAGTGTGTGCGCGCATGCAGGCATGCTGAAGCAGAGTATATCATAAGAGATAAAACTAGATTGGTATCAGATGGATATTTTGCTTGAATCCAGCCGGAATTGAAATGAAGAAGAAAAGCTTGCCCCAGATTAACCAATAACCATTAATTATATTGGAGTGTGGAAATCACCTTAAACAGCAACAGCGGAAGCTCACTATTCGCTTGAGTTTCCTGTTGTAGAAAAAGAAATTGAAGGACCATCTGCATGAAATTAAGGAGAATCAAAATTCAAAGTTGAAGCAAATATGGATCTAGAGGTCATGGAAATAGAATAGATCATACATTGCTCCCTTTTCAGTGGAAGGATTCCCATCAAAATCTGGATTGTAGCTGTAAATTTCACATTCCTCTAGCTTTATAACCTGTGGCATCAGACCAAAATATAGATAACTACATGGCAATAATTTGGAGTCTAATTTTACAGATGACTCACCTCATCAATGGCCTTTGACAAACTCTCTAAAAGGGAACCTCCATTAAAAAGGAACCACTCCTGGGAAATAATTTAAAGGAAATTTCACATCCACAGCAGATAAATCACACTCGGGAAATATCGATGAGAAAAAAACAAGTCCTACCACCATTATCATCAACCTTGTCCAAACAATTCGTGGTCAGCTTCATAAATCCTCATGCAAGATTGTGAGGATAAAAGTTTCTCGAAATGATTTTGTTATGGACCGCTCATTCACGGGCCTAATCCCGCCGGTCGAGCCAACAACATGGGCCGCGGCCCTGCACACCCAACCCTTCTCCGCACGTGTTCTCAGTACAGCGGGGTGTTGAGGCCGGATCTCGAACCCTTTACCTCCATGATAAAAGGCACTTAACGCTTGCCGGATCAGTTGGTGATGAGGGCAAGTGTTAAGTGCCTCTTATCAAGGAGGTAAAGGGTTCGAGACCCGGCCTCAACACCCCGCCGCACCGAGAACACGTGCGGAGAAGGGTTGGGTGTGCAGGGCCGCGGCCCATGTTGTGGGCTCGATCGGCGGGATTAGGCCCGTGAATGAGCGGTCCATAACAGATTTGTATAGGTAGTACTAAATAGGAAGATCGAAAAGTACAGATACTGAAAAATCTAAAATCATAATACTTGGCAACATCAGTTCATATATCCAAGGGCGCAATTAAGATGGTATGGAAATTATCACTAGTTGGCAACAACAACAACAACACTCAAGCCTTTATCCCACTTGTTGGTACCCCAGTTTGATTTGAGTTTAGTCTTGTCTTTTTAGTCCCTTGACCCAAGAAATATCTATGGTCAATGGTTAGTAGTCTAGCTGTAGAATCCTCACTTTTCCAGATTGAGAATTTGGTTAAGTAGTTTGTTCGTTCGACTATCGTCGAACGCCGCTCGACTATCGTCGACTAACTGTTCGACGATCGTCTATCAGTTGTTCGACTTTCAGTCTGCGTGGATAGTTCGACTATCGGTTGATAGTTCGACTATCTGTGTGCTTTGATAGTTCGACTATCTGTTGATAGGTCGACTATCTGATAGCTCGACTGTCTGTTGATAGGTCGACTATCTGTTCTCGCTTGGTAGTTCGACTATCTGCTTTGATAGTTCGACTATCTGATAGTTCGACTATCTGTTGATAGGTCGACTATCTGTTTGTTTTTGATAGTTCGACTATCTGTTGATAGTTCGACTATCTGATAGCTCGACTATCTGTTGATAGCTCGACTATCTGTTTTGCCCTGATAGTTCGACTATCTGTTGATAGGTCGACTATCTGATAGTTCGACTATCTTCTGGTAGTTCGACTATCTGCTGTGATAGTTCGACTATCTCCTTTGATAGTTCGACTATCTGGATCGTTCGACTATCTGTCCGATAGTTCGACGATCTCCGTGCGTCGGTCGACGATATCCGAAGGTCGTTCGACGCTTTCTGTCTGTCTTTATATTTTGTATTTATTTATTATATTTAATTAATTAATACATTATCTGGCATATCTTTTCAGTTGGTTTATGATAATATTTCCAGGCATATCTGCTCTATTCTTTTTGCCTGAGTAAAATCTTCTTAGATAAAGTTGTTTGTCTTATTAGCTGACTTTGTATTTTACTTTATCTGCTGACAGTCCTTTATAGCCGTTAGACTGAAAAATCTTCCTTCTGCTATAAAGAGTATTTCTCTGATGTGACTTTATTTAGTCCTTCTGTTATTTGATTTGATCCTGCAGCTTCTTAGAAAGAGGTTCATTCCTTTTATAGGATGTCTTGCTGCAGAGTTTGTTTTGCTGTGTGTTATTTGCAGCCCAGGTCTCAAGTTTCAGAAGAAGACAAGAAATTCAAATTGAAGAGAGCCGTTGCTTGCTGCTGTTATATAAAGGACCCTTTGAAGAAGGATTCAAGCTAGCTAATAGCTAACCAGTTGTTCACTTAAGCATTCAAGCCTTCATCAAGATCAAGTCTTCTGCTCTCAGCAATACTCATCTAACTGAGAAGTGTTAAGATCTTCTACTCTTCTTCAACCTGAGTTCTCCTGCTTTCAGGAAGTTCAAACTCAGAGTTCTTTTGAAGAAAGAAGAAGAAGAAGATAGCTGCTTGGAGATCTTTAATTTTATTATTTATTATCTTCTTGTAGTTTTTCCTTCAGAGCTTTCTGAAGAGTTTTCTGCACTGAAGCAAGACTTCACCTGGACATCTTTGAGCCAGGGGGAGCCTTGATTCTTTAGAGCTTTCTAGCTCAGTGCAAGTTTTTGTGCTTCTCTAATCTATTGTAAAATAGAGAAGACATCTTAACCTTCTTCCCCCTCCTGTACAGGGTTATTACTCCCTTCAAAAGTATCCCTTGGTGGCAGGGCACCTGATCAAAAACCTGTGCTTGGTTTTTAGACACCTGATCAAAAGTCTAAAGGGTTTCTGGATCTACCTGAAGCAGATCCTGTTGGTGGCAGGGCACCTGATCAAAAACCTGAGTGGATTCCTACCTTGTTGGTAGAAGAGTGGACGTACCCAAGTTGTTTGGGGAACCACTATAAATTCCTTGTGTCGTCTGGATTGCCTTGTTTATTTCCTGCACTGTGGCTGTGAATAGATATAACTAGGTTGCTAGTTGCTGATTAGGATTTCCAAGCCTTAACTGTAATTACAGTTAGCTTGAGTTTGTGCACAACACTTGTGTTAGGCTTTAGGGTTAATTCTATATCTATAATCTTTTAATTCCGCAATTCACTCCAAGGGAGTTGGGTAGACCTTCAAGTTCTGTCTAGTGCAAAATTTGATAACTCTATTCACCCCCCTCTAGAGTAGTATCTATCCCTTCACTTTCAATTGGTATCAGAGGGAGGTTGACTGACTGAATAGGCTAACACCTAAGTCACAAGATCCTGATAGATACCAAAGCTTATAGATATTCACTATCATGGCCCAATCCAAGGATTATTCTAGCACCAGACCTCCAGCATGCAACTTAGCTAAGTTTGGCATCTGGAAGGCGAGGATAAAATTATATATGAATTCTATTGATGAAAGCATCTTTGCTTCTATTTTGTCAGGTCCCCCAAGAGCACCTGCTGCTGCTACTGCCTCATCATCTGATATGAGTGCAGTGCCTCCTCCAGATTACAACGATGAGTACAAGAAGGCCAAAATAGCAGATGCCAAGGCAATGAACATACTGGCTCAGACAATGTCAGATGAGGTATTCCAGAAGGTAGCTGACTGCTCTTCAGCAAAAGCTATGTGGGATACACTGAACCAGATTGTGGCTGGTTCAGCTGATGAAAGGAAGGACAGAAGGTCCAACCTGATCTCACAGTATGAGAACTTCAAGAAAACTGATGCTGAATCAGTTGAAGCCATGTACACCAGGCTCAGCTCAATCATCAATGAGCTGAGGACCCTTGACAAGGACATATCATTGACAGAGGTCAATGATAAGATTCTTATGTGCTTCCCTAGCACATGGGATCTAAGGATCTGGCCCATCAAGGAAGCCAGAAGTACAAATGAGATCTCCACTGAAGCTCTTCTCGGCAAGCTCAAGTCTTTTGAGCAAGTGCTGAAGACAAGGGAAGCAGAAGCAGAAGCAAAGACCCCTACTCCAACAAGAAAAGAGCAATCTCTAGCTCTTAAGGCTGCTGATGCTTCTGAAGGCAGCCAATCAAATGAGGAACTAATGGCATTGTTTGCCAAGAGGTTTCTCAAGATGGGGAGAAAGGAGTTCAGAAAGAAGTCTTCACGCTATGAAGACAAACCAAGGTATGATCGTTCACCTGCTAAAGAAATTATTTGTTATGGTTGCAGGAAGCCTGGACACATCTTACCAGAGTGTCCAGAGGAGAAGAACAAAGACAAGAGAAAAGAAAAGGAACAGCACAGGAAGCACTCCAAGCCATCCTCCTACAAAAACAAGAAGAAGGAGAGAGGTTTCATTGCTGAAACCTGGAGTGATTCTGATGAAGAATCCTCCTCATCAAGCTCCAGTGAGGATGAGGAAGAGAAGAAGGCAAAAGAAGTTTGCCTGATGGCAATAGATGCCTGCAGCAACCACTCAGCTGCAGAGAGTTCAGATTCAGATGAAGAGATGCCAACAGAAGATGAGGTACTATCTTCTTATGACTTTACTTCTGAAGAATTTAAATTAGATTTTAAATCTTTATGCTTAGATTTGATTAGCTCAGAAAAGGAGATAAAAGAACTTAGAAATAAGTTAGCTGACTCAGAAGTAATTGCTACAGAAAATATTAGGTTAAAGGAAGATCTCACTACTTATAGTGAAGAAATTAAATTTCTTAAAATGGAGTTAGCTAAGTGTAAGAGGTTAGAAGAATCACTTAATGGTAGAAGCCTTAAGTTGTTAGAAATTACCAGCATGACTAACACTAGGTCAGGTAATGACAAACTAGGCTTAGGAGCTTCTCCCAGTGAACCCCCAGTTCTACTTAAAAATAATCTTTCAACTCCAGTAAACTTCATTTCAGCTAGTGGAATGAAGAACACTGAGCAAGTAAACTTAGTTAATAAAACTTTAAATAAAGCTAAGAGAGAAAAGAGAAAGAAATTTTTTAAAGAAATGCAAAGAGCGTCGAACGCCGCTCGACGATCGGAAGCTCAATGGTCGAACGAAGCTCGACGATCTGAGCGCCCATCGTCGAACGTCGATCGACGTTTTCAACATGATTTTCAAAATCATAATCAGTACCATAGAAACCTAAATGAAAATAGAAACCCTAGGTTTGTTGACCCATCATCTGCATGGAGAATCCCACCTAGGAGATCTCACCCACTAGGTTATCACCCTCAGCCTACATTTTCATATATTTCCAGTTTTTCTTATGTGAAAAACAAGGGACCCAAGGTTACCTGGGTCCACACTGTCTAAATAAATGTCTTGCAGGTGAAGGTCTATCCAATCACTCAAAATAAGTGGTATTTGGATAGTGGTTGTTCCAAGCATATGACAGGAAATAAAGATCATCTGTCAAAATTCAAAGCTAAGCTCGGCCCAAAGGTTATCTTTGGAGATTCCAGTTGTGGTCAGACAGAAGGCTATGGCAGGATTACTATTGGAGATGTTACTTTCAAGAGAGTTGCATATGTGACAGGACTGAAGCACAATTTGATTTCAGTCAGCCAGCTATGTGATGCTGGCTACCAGGTTTCTTTTTCCAACTCCTCTTGCAATATTACTTTAAATAATAATGTTGTTTTAGTAGGTATTAGAATAGGTAATATTTATTTAGTAGATTTCAATTCATCTCATTCTGAAATCTGCCTGTTTAATGAAGTAACAATTAATAATAATTTTTTGTGGCATAAGAGGCTTAGTCATGTTAACCTTAAAAATATATCTAGGTTATCTAAACACAACCTTGTTAGAGGTTTACCTTCTTGCCCCTACAAGAAGGAGAGCCTATGCAAGGCTTGTCAGCTAGGCAAGCAAACCAAAAACTCTTTTAAATCTGTAAATAAGAGTGATTCTCCTAGAATCCTGTATCTATTACACTTGGACCTTTTTGGCCCAATAAATGTACAGAGTTTAGGAGGGAAGTATTACACCTTAGTAATTGTAGATGACTTCTCTAGGTTCAGTTGGGTTTTCTTTCTGAGAACTAAGTCTGATAACTTCAAAGCCCTTACAGACTTTCTACTATGTGTGCAGACTGAGTACTCTACTCATGTGGCCTTGATCAGAAGTGATCATGGTACTGAGTTTGACTCTCTTCTCATGCAAGAATTCTGTGAGAGAGAAGGTATCAAACATAGCTTCTCAGCTCCTAGAACTCCTCAACAAAATGGGGTAGTTGAAAGGAAGAATAGAACAATCATTGAAGATGCTAGCACATTGTTGGCAGATGCTAACATGCCTCTCTCCTATTGGGCAGAAGCGGTTAGTACAGCCAATTATGTCTTAAATAGAAGTTTGATACACAAACTTAAGTGTAAAACTCCTTATGAGTTGCTTAAAGGAAAGAAATCTAAAATTAATTATTTCAGAATTTTTGGTTGTGTTGTTTATATTCATAATAACAATAAAGAATATCTTAGAAAGTTTGAAGCAAAGGCTTCAATGGGAATCATGCTTGGATATTCCCAAGTAAGCAAAGCTTATAGGGTTTATAACAAATCAACCTGTAAAATAGAAGAATCTGTGCATGTATCTTTTGATAAGCATCAGATGTTTTACAAGGAGAAAGAAAATTCTCCTTCCTCTAGTTCATTGCAGGTACCTGATGCTCCTCAAGAAATTCTTCAACTATCAACTCTTCAGATCACTGAATCAGACAGTGATGAAGACATTGCTGAAGCTGTTGTTGTACCACCAACAGTAGATCAAATTCCTCCTGAGGAATTAATCCCAACTGTTGCTGAAGATCACATCCCACCTGCTGATATTGTCACACTTAGAGATCACCCCACATCTCAAGTGATAGGAGACATATCAGCTGGTGTGCAAACAAGACACCAATTAAGACAGGATGTGATGCATGTTTGTTTCCTCTCACAGGTTGAGCCCCTCACCTTTAAAGATGCAGAGCTAGATCCCCACTGGATCATTGCTATGCAAGAGGAACTCAATCAGTTTGAGAGATGTAAAGTTTGGACTTTGGTTCCAAGACCTAAAGACCAACTGATCATAGGCACCAAGTGGGTGTATAGAAACAAGTTGGATGCAAATGGAATTGTTGTAAGGAATAAAGCAAGGCTTGTAGCTCAGGGCTACAGACAGGAGGAAGGTATAGATTATGACCAAACATTTGCTCCTGTTGCAAGGCTAGAAGCAATAAGGATCTTCTTGGCCTATGCAGCCTACATGAAGTTTAAGGTGTTCCAAATGGATGTCAAAAGTGCATTCCTGAATGGTGAGCTTAAGGAAGAGGTGTTTGTTGAACAACCACCAGGGTTTGTCTCTTCAACTCAGCCCTCACATGTGTTTAAGTTACAGAAAGCTCTATATGGACTAAAGCAAGCTCCCAGAGCCTGGTATGAGACTCTAGCTAGTTTCCTTTTAGAGCACAACTTTACTAGGGGAGTGGTTGATAGAACCCTTTTCGTCAAGCATCACAAGAACACAATCCTGTTAGTTCAGGTGTATGTAGATGATATTATATTTGCCTCCACTGATCCCAAACTTTACAAAAGGTTCTCTGACCTGATGCACTCTAAGTTTGAGATGAGTAGTATGAGTGTGCTGTCTTACTTTCTTGGTCTCCAAGTTAAGCAAGATGTTGATGGTATCTTCATCTCCCAATCCAAATATGCCAAGGAATTGGTAAAGAAATTTGGGATGGCTGATGCTTCAGCAATGCCTACACCTATGGCTACTAATGTAGTTATTGATTCTGATGATCACGGCAAGCCAGTTGATCAAAAGAATTATAGGGCCATTGTTGGTTCCCTATTATATCTAACTGCAAGTAGGCCTGATATAATGTTTGCTACATGCCTTTGTGCTAGATTCCAGGTCAACCCCAAGGAATCTCATCTGATTCTTCTAAAGAGAATCCTGAGATACCTGAAGGGATGTCCAGATCTAGGACTTTGGTACCCAGCTGAGTCAGAATTTGAATTAATTGGATATTCTGATTCTGATTATGCTGGGTGCAGAGTTGACAGGAAGAGCATCCTCAGGAACTTGTCAGTTCCTGGGAGAGAGATTGGTCTCTTGGTTCTGTAAGAAGCAGGCTTCTGTCTCAACTTCAACTGCAGAGGCTGAATATATAGCAGCTGCTAGTTGTTGTTCACAGATCCTGTGGATTCAAAACCAGCTTGTGGATTATGGTTACTCACACAAGAACACCAAAATCATGTGTGATAGTATCAGTGCTATTTCAATTGCACAAAATCCAGTGCACCACTCTAGAACGAAGCACATTGAGATTCGGCACCATTTCCTGAGAGATTGTGTGGAAAAGAACAAGATTTGTCTTGAGTTCATATCCACTGAGTTTCAGAGAGGTGATATATTCACCAAGCCTTTAGATGAACAGAAACATCTGTTCTTTTTAGTTCAATTAGGCATGATCAATGGACGAGACTAAGTGTGACTAGATCTGCTTATGTTGAAACCTGCTTGAAGATCGTCGAACGATGATCGAAGATCGTCGAACGGATTAAGCCTATCGTCGACCTCTGGTTAATGATAGCTTATCTGTTTGAAGATCGTCGACCGGCGTTCGAAGATCGTCGAACAGGTCGAGCTTATCGTCGATCTCTGAACGACGACAGCTTGTTGTTTGAGAAGCCAGAAATAGTCGAACGATGGCTCGACTACTCTGCTTCTGAGCCGATCGTCGAACGGCCGTTCGACTATCGGGTCTAGTATCTTTTTAATAGATCGACTATCTCCGGTCTAATATAAAGCCGATAGTCGACCTAGGTTAAAAGATCTTTTGTTCTTTCGTCGACGGAGCGTGACTTTTCGCATTCTGTCTTCCCGCTTGCGATTTTCTGCCGCTTCGTCCCCTTCGTCTTCACCGTCCTTCTCGCGCTTTCTCCAGCAATCAATGGCGATTTCTCCCGCAGTGTTAGCAGTTGTAAAGTTCGATGCAGGCTTCAGCGTTGATTTTGACGCGTTCAGTTGCTGCGAAGCAGGGATCGTGGAAGTTCTTCAGTTGTGCCGGGATCAAGGACTAGAGAGATTAATGTCATCAAGGATTAAGTTAAATATACCCGAGATCAAGGAATGGGCTTTCACGTCGTCCTCCACCGACGATTCGATGACTGGCACCATCGGCGGAGAAGAGGTAATTTTAACTCCGGCCGTTATGACTGATATTTTTGGTTTGATAAATGGTGAAGAAGATTATGAGCAAGATGCTCAAGAATTTGGAAGAATGTTAGTTGAGCTGGGACATGCAGAGGGCATTCCCACGAAGCTGCTCAAGGTAAATTTCCCTTTCAAGATTAAGTTTCTTGCTGAGTTGGTCGGAAAAGTGCTCCTCGGTAAGCACTCTGCTCATGACAATATAACAAGGCAACAATTTGCACTGATGTGTGCAATTGTTAATCAGAAAAAGATTGATTGGGCAGGAGTAATGTTTGATTTGTTAAGGAAAAAGAATAGTAAGAAGGAAGTTACCCTCGGAAGGGTTATTGGAATTTTCCTGAAGGAAAAATATCCCCAGCTGCTGAGTTCAACCGCAACAACAATAAATGCAAGCAAGAAGATGGACCCAAACCTGTTCTCCAAGTGGAAGAGAACCTTTGTGAAACCCGCTCTCACAGGGGTTGCTCCAGCGACATCAGAGAGCACCAGGACTGATTCGGTCGCTCCTCACCCTGTAGAAGCTGGCTCAGCTCTTTCCCTTCCCTCTTCTTCTGCTATGCAGTCTGCCTCAGTTGAAGTTCCATCAACTTCAGCTGAAGTACGACTTTCCCCTTCTCCTGTTAGAGAAACAACCACGGTTGTTCTTCCTCCCCCTCCAGCATCTCCTCTTCCTTCTCATCAGGCTAGGATATCTGCTCCTAGTTTTGATTTGTTAGGATCTGAGAGGATTCCAACACCTCCTCAGTCTCCCATTCATTCTCCAGTTATCACTCCTATTAACTCTCCAGCTCCATCTCCAATTCAATCTCCAGTCCACACCATTCTTCATCCCAGCACTACAACCATATCTGCTGCATCTCCATCCACTGCACTTCCATCTTCTTTTGAGATAACCCCTCAACTCATCTCCAGCATTTTGGAGTTGATTACCCCTTCAATCAAAATTATGATTGAAGAGGCAATCGCTCCACTTGCCTCCTCCATTGATACCTTAACCGCTACCATCAAATCACTTTCCAAATCTGCTGAGCCCTCTTCCTCAAGGGGCCTGGTTTCAGTTTCCACTGAAATCAGGCAGGGGGAGATGTTCTGTGAAGATGCCTCAGAGCCTCCTGCCTCCCTTCCAGCAGTAACAGATACTGTGATGACAGTTCAAGTAGTGTCTGCTCCAGCTGAAAAAGAATCAGTCTCTGTGTTATCGGAAAAGGAAATATCTGATGCTATTATGTTATCTGAATTTGTTGTGAAAGTTTGCTTAGAAGATCTCACCTCTCCCGTGATTGCAAATTTCCTAGAAGGGATTATTACATCCTACCTAGATGAGTCTTGGGAGTTGGTCAAATATGAAGGTAATTCACTCATTCGCTTTATTGACGAGTCAATTAATTTGCTAGCTAGTGAATACCTAGAAGGAATGATTTTTGCTTATTTAGCAGATCTGTGTTCATAATTCTACAGATTATATTAGAGAAGATTTAGCTGCTCAGATCATAGTAATTGTTTCAGAAGCTGCCCCAAATGTTCCTGATATTCAAGTAGATCCAGAACTGGATTCATTTTTAGATGATAGAGAAGATGAGTCTGAAAAACAAGATGAAATCAAAGATGACACTCCTGTTCTGAGTGTGGAAGAAGAAAAAGCAAGAGCTGCCTGGAATCAAAGAGTACAAGATTCTTTAAAAGAGAAAGAAAAAGAGTTGCAAGTTGAAAAGTCAACTATTTGGGATGATTCTCCAGGGTTGGATTTAGATTTCCTTCTGGCTCAGGATGCCATAGAAGAGGAAAGAGAGAAATCTGATCTGAAGTTAAAAGAAAAGACTGTTTCTGAAGCCTATGATCCTTATGATAATCCCCCATCATCTCACTCTGATGATGAAGATGATTCTGATTTATCTGAGAATGCTAAGAAAAAGAAAGCTGCTCAAAAGAAAAGGAAAGCAATTGCTCCTCCTCCTCCCAGCCGAGACAATGATACTCCATACTATATTCTTAAAGAATTGACCCCAAATCGAAAGAATTTCAACATTGGATGTGGTTCTCCAAGAACCAGCAGAAAGAGAGAAAAAGATCTAAGAGGTATGATAGTCCTGTTTCAAGATGGACTCCCAGAGGTCCTCCTCCTCCACCTCCCAGTGCAGGAGCCTCTGGGAACCTATCTGCTAATCCATCTGCCTCTTCTGGAAAATCTGCACCTTCTCAGCCTCAGTCAAGGAAAAGCTCTCAAAGTTCCCAAGGCAGATCTTATTCTGGTTCTCAAAGACAAGTGAAGGAGGTTGTGTTTCAAAGACCAACCTTTTCCCCTCCTCCTTCTCCAAAGAAAAGAGCTTCTTCTCCAATACCAGTACAGTTTGAAAAAGTTGTTTCAAAAGGTAAGTAGTTTATTTTGTTTTAAATATTCTAGCAAGAACTTTGCTAAGTCTGCTCCCATGTCTTATCTAGTTAATCAAGATAAAGAATCAGATGCTACTCCTCCTGAGTCTGTGTATGAAAGTCCTGAGCTTGACCCTAACTTTAGGATGGCTCGTTTTCACGAATTAGTTGGAGCAGCCCAAATCAGAAAAGCAAAAGCTGAAGGGAAGGACACCACTGGTTTAACCACCATGTCTACTTTCAGAAAGAAGGAATTAGAAAAGTTCCAGGTTAACCCTGAGGTTTTTGACCCTTCTAAATATATGGAAAAGCACCCGGAAGCTGTTGTGCCAAGGACTACAGAATTAAAGATCATTGGCTTGCAAGATTTAAAGATGTCTAAGTTAGAGGTCATTGATCCTCTGCGAAAAATTTCTTTTGTTTCTAGCTCTTCTGTATCTAAGCCTGACTCTGTTGATCCTTAGTTTTGTTTGACTGTTATTTATCTATCTGTTTGATAATTGCTAGTTAATTGTTATCTATTTCCTGTATTGTTTATAGTGTTCTATAGCTAGCTCTGTGTTTTAGTTTTTAAGAGACTTAACTCAAATAGGGGGAGATTGTTGGTACCCCAGTTTGATTTGAGTTTAGTCTTGTCTTTTTAGTCCCTTGACCCAAGAAATATCTATGGTCAATGATTAGTAGTCTAGCTGTAGAATCCTCACTTTTCCAAATTGAGAATTTGGTTAAGTAGTTTGTTCATTCGACTATCGTCGAACGCCGCTCGACTATCGTCGACTAACTGTTCGACGATCGTCTATCAGTTGTTCGACTTTCAGTCTGCGTGGATAGTTCGACTATCGGTTGATAGTTCGACTATCTGTGTGCTTTGATAGTTCGACTATCTGTTGATAGCTCGACTATCTGATAGCTCGACTGTCTGTTGATAGGTCGATTATCTGTTCTCGCTTGGTAGTTCGACTATCTGCTTTGATAGTTCGACTATCTGATAGTTCGACTATCTGTTGATAGGTCGACTATCTGTTTGTTTTTGATAGTTCGACTATCTGTTGATAGTTCGACTATCTGATAGCTCGACTATCTGTTGATAGCTCGACTATCTGTTTTGCCCTGATAGTTCGACTATCTGTTGATAGGTCGACTATCTGATAGTTCGACTATCTGATAGTTCGACTATCTTCTGGTAGTTCGACTATCTGCTGTGATAGTTCGACTATCTCCTTTGATAGTTCGACTATCTGGATCGTTCGACTATCTGTCTGATAGTTCGACGATCTCCGTGCGTCGGTCGACGATCTCCGAAAGTCGTTCGACGCTTTCTGTCTGCCTTTATATTTTGTATTTATTTATTTTATTTAATTAATTAATACATTATCTGGCATATCTTTTCAGTTGATTTATGATAATATTTCCAGGCATATCTGCTCTATTCTTTTTGCCTGAGTAAAATCTTCTTAGATAAAGTTGTTTGTCTTATTAGCTGACTTTGTATTTTACTTTATCTGCTGACAGTCCTTTATAGCCGTTAGACTGAAAAGTCTTCCTTCTGCTATAAAGAGTATTTCTCTGATGTGACTTTATTTAGTCATTCTGTTATTTGATTTGATCCTGCAGCTTCTTAGAAAGAGGTTCATTCCTTTTATAGGATGTCTTGCTGCAGAGTTTGTTTTGTTGTGTGTTATTTGCAGCCCAGGTCTCAAGTTTCAGAAGAAGACAAGAAATTCAAATTGAAGAGAGTCGTTGCTTGCTGCTGTTATATAAAGGACCCTTTGAAGAAGGATTCAAGCTAGCTAATAGCTAACCAGTTGTTCACTTAAGCATTCAAGCCTTCATCAAGATCAAGTCTTCTGCTCTCAGCAATACTCATCTAACTGAGAAGTGTTAAGATCTTCTACTCTTCTTCAACCTGAGTTCTCCTGCTTTCAGGAAGTTCAAACTCAGAGTTCTTTTGAAGAAAGAAGAAGAAGAAGATAGCTGCTTGGAGATCTTTAATTTTATTATTTATTATCTTCTTGTAGTTTTTCCTTCAGAGCTTTCTGAAGAGTTTTCTGCACTGAAGCAAGACTTCACCTGGACATCTTTGAGCCAGGGGGAGCCTTGATTCTTTAGAGCTTTCTAGCTCAGTGCAAGTTTTTGTGCTTCTCTAATCTATTGTAAAATAGAGAAGATATCTTAACCTTCTTCCCCCTCCTGTACAGGGTTATTACTCCCTTCAAAAGTATCCCTTGGTGGCAGGGCACCTGATCAAAAACCTGTGCTTGGTTTTTAGACACCTGATCAAAAGTCTAAAGGGTTTCTGGATCTACCTGAAGCAGATCCTATTGGTGGCAGGGCACCTGATCAAAAACCTGAGTGGATTCCTACCTTGTTGGTAGAAGAGTGGACGTACCCAAGTTGTTTGGGGAACCACTATAAATTCCTTGTGTCGTCTGGATTGCCTTGTTTATTTCCTGCACTGTGGCTGTGAATAGATATAACTAGATTGCTAGTTGCTGATTAGGATTTCCAAGCCTTAACTGTAATTACAGTTAGCTTGAGTTTGTGCACAACACTTGTGTTAGGCTTTAGGGTTAATTCTATATCTATAATCTTTTAATTCCGCAATTCACTCCAAGGGAGTTGGGTAGACCTTCAAGTTCTGTCTAGTGCAAAATTTGATAACTCTATTCACCCCCCCCCCCCCTCTAGAGTAGTATCTATCCCTTCACTTTCACCACTATACTGGGGTCGGCTATATGGATCCTTTGTCGTCATTGTGCCCTATCTTTTGTCATAATCTCACTAATGTCCAAGTACATCATGTCTTTCCTTATAGTTTCATTCCAAGTCTTTATTGGTCTACCCCTCCCTCGTTTAACATGCCTAGTGACTAGACACTCACAACGCCTAACAGGTGCCTCTAATGGTCTCCTTTGTACGTGTCCAAACCATCTTAGTCGAGCTTCACGCATCTTCTTTGCAATTGGTGCTACTCCTGTCATATCCCTCATTCATGCCTAATTTTATCCAGTCTCGTGTGCTCCACACATCCACCTAAGCATTCTAATCTCCACAACTCCCATTTTTTGCTCATGTCCACAGTTCACTGCCCAACACTCAGAACCATAGAGCATCGCTGGTCTAATTGCAGTACTGTAAAACTTGCCCATAAATTTTAAGGGTACTTTACGATCACATGGGATGCTTGACGCGCTTCTCCACTTCAACCAACCCGCTTGGATTCTATGTGTCACGTCTTTATCAATACCTCCATCTTTTTGAACTATCGATCCAATATATTTAAAACACTAACTACGGGAAATATCTTGATCACCCAAGATATCACTAGTTGGCAGTTTGGAAAAAAATAATTGTATATGCGGTAAGAAAAGCTATCAGGCATGCTTGAAACCCATCTGCCACAAGAAAACCATCCGCAAGAGGACACTAATAACAATCAAGATATTGAGCAGGTAGTGATCGAGATTGTCACATCTGGGAAGACAGAGACAAAGCACTGTATTCCCTTCTGAAGCGCAAGAAGTTGAACAGCAGGTAAAAACAAGGCATAGTTTAAATTTTTCACATGTTTAATTTATTGCCATTTGCCAACAACGAACAGTTTTCTAATTAATTCTATCTAAGAAATTCTTTGAACACAACCCAGTTCTTTTTGTCATTTTCCCTACTAGCATCAGAACATGCATAAGCAATCATTTATTCAATCTTGATCTAATAACATAAGCCCATAAAAAGACAATGTAAAAAAAAAGTAAACTACAGAACAACTTTCAATCTTGATCTAATCACATAACCCCATATAAAAGACAAACTGTCAAAATAAATAATAAATAAATGAAACTAGATACCAGCTTCAAATAGGGTTGAAGCCAATCAACTTTTCCGTACATGGAGGCAACAACCTTTCATTTTCCAACTCCCTTTCTAGCCCACCAAAAAAATATGCTTACTCAAGCCCAAAACTCCAGGCCCAAATCAAAATATGCTCCTCTCCCTCGAATCCTTTTAGCTTGTACTAACTTTTTCATTCTTGTCATGTTTTAGTAATAAAAGAAGGATCAAATAAGATTTTATTTCAAAGTAGTTTAAGGTATGCTTGACCGCATCAATGAGATTAGATACCCAAATATCTTGGGCTTTTTATAATGACAAGATTACATCTTATCTCTTTGCGGCACAATATATAAGCAAACTTGAGGGCAGTTCTTCAAAATTAAATATGTTTCTAAAATATTTCCTAAAAGGAACAAAATCTCTATCACTAAGACAAATAAATATCAGAGGGTGGTGAAGACTGCATCAAATTATTGCCACCTTTATTCCGTAAGCCCATACATGCTACAATGGCTAGAGAAAGGTTTGCCAGTCGTTTTAACTCCAAACTCCATTTGTATTGCAAGGTGAAACTTGCCCGCATAAAGCCATAATCAAAAGTGAAAGTAGGTTAGTTTTATGGAGTGAGAATTCGTTTCAAGGCCATGTACAACCTTACACAATAACGATACATACATTCCATCTATAAAACAGAGGTCATCAGAAATGATCTCAAGGGTTCGTGATTTCATCTGAACTGAGCTAGTGAGGTTAAAGCACAAGAAAATTCCAATACTATTTTGGATTATCAGCATACTCCATCCTCATAGTCATTAGGCTTATTTTAGTTATTTTGGTGTCAGTTTAGCATTCTGCCCATTTATTGATTTCATTAAGCAACTTTGCAAGTTGGTTCACACATTTTGTTTTCCATTCTATCTTCCACCTAAATTGAAGAATATATATATGGGTTTGGACAATATGAACTGGCGCTATATTAGAGTTTTATAGCGCGAGCTCCATTTTTTACGATTTTGAGCTTGATTTGTATCTTATTTGAAAAGGTGATCAACATTAAAGTTGTAGATCTTATCGAGACGAATAACTTTCATGTTAATCACTTTTTGATTTGAAGCCATTTAGGCCCCCTATTTGGGCCCTAAAAAAAGTCATGCTGAATATAGATAAGGACGCCTCTATTTTTCGGAGACTAAATCGGGGGGCCTAAACGGCTTCAAATCAAAAGGTGATCAGCATGAAAGTTATTCATCTCGATGAGATCTACAACTTTCATGTTGATCACTTTTTCAAATGAGATACAAATCAGACTCAAAATTGTAAAAACGGGGCTCGCGCTAATACTCTTTCCTCTCTCTCTCTCTCTATATATATATATACAAGCAGTCGTGCACGGGGGACCCCGTGCGGGCAAGATTCGTCGTGGGGGCGACATTCGTCGTGGGGGCGACATTCGTCGTGGGGGCGACATTCGTCGTGGGGGCGACATTCGTCGTGGGGGCGACATTCGTCGTGGGGGCGACATTCGTCGTCGGGGCGACATGCGTCGCGGGGGCGACATGCGTCGCGGGGGCGACATGCGTCGCGGGGGCGACATTAGTTGTACACGGGGGACCCCGTGCGGGTCCTCTGTGCAGGGCGACCTTTGTCATTAGGGCGACATTGGTCGGGCAGCGACATTGGTCGGGCAGCGAAATTGGTCAGGGCTCGCGACATTGTTGGGGGCGGCGACATTGGTCAAGGGCGGCTACAATATTGGTCGGGGACGGAGACATTCGTCGTGGAGTGCGACATTTGTAGAGGGCGGGGACATTAGTTGTGGGGGAGGCATTGGTCATGCAGGGCTACATTAATCGTGGACCGAGACATTGGTCATAGGGGGGAGACATTGGTCATGGACGGCGACATTGGTCGTGGGTGCGCCATTGGTCGTGGGTGACGACATTGGTCATAGGCGGCACATTGGTCATGGGCGTTGACCCAGTGCAAGGGAGACAACATTTGGTGGGGGCGGCGATATTAGGCAGGGGCGACAATACAGAATTTTTGCAGCTTTCAAAACAGTCCAAGTATGGCGCTAGTAATTAAGTTTGAAACTTGTTCGATAATTACTCAAACCTAAACTACTCAAATCAGAAATTGATAAGCTCTGAATTTAACATGTATCACTCAAATTTGGTGAGTCCACTCCAAATCATCTTGATATATGCACATAGATGCAATGCTATAAATTTCATCTAGCATGCCCAACATTGTCTGTTTTGAAGATAAAATGACATGTTTTCCTCCAAAATAATTTATGTTGTTTAGTAAATATAAGTCAGATATATCCAAGCCAGAATAAAAATATACTTTTGATGATAATTTATGCTTTGGTTACTGGTGATAATTCAAGCCATGAATAGAATTAGAAAGGTGCAAGCTATAATAAAAATACACATTTCCTTTTCATAGTTGAGTTAGGGACTTAGAGTTTTACTTGAATGGCTTATTGCATTTCAGTCTACACGTGAACTCTAATCCTTCCTCTGATTAAATTTAAAAGAGATCCTTGGGGGAATGGCAGGAAATTGTTTTTTTGGTAGGATTTTGCCAAATATAAACATGTCATGATGAGAAGTAATTGAAATCAAGCATGTGTTAATGATATTTTAATTTTGCTTTGAAGAGAGTTTAGGTAAAAGTAAGTAAAGGTTGACTATGACATCACCAGTAAACACTGAGCCAAGCATAAACATGTCTTGATGAAAAGTAATTGAGATTTGACCAAGTCTTATCTTAAGAATATAATTGTTCTATGGCATTTTAGGGCTTCTGTTGGTAATGGAAGAGAGTTAATTGGAATGTGGTGTAGGACTTGAAGATGTCAAAGGTAAATCAACACCTCATTTTAATTATTTTATAATTATGAAGGTGTTGTGGAATAACTCGGCGTCCCGGTCGGATCGGAATAAACTAGACCGCCTTAGCTCTCGGGATGGCCGAGCGCGCACACAGTCAATGAAAATAGAGAGTTGACACAAGAGGTTTTAGCGTGGAAAAACCCCTCAACTGGGTAAAAAACCACGTGACCTGATCTGTGCCGGTCAAAGTCCACTATCAGCTTGCGGTTACAATTATGCTCGGAGAATCGAGGGCGACAGGCCGCTCCTCGTTACAACTCGGGGGTGAGAGAGAATTCCTGACTCGCAACGGGCAACAAGCTGTGTCGAGGGAGTGTTGGATGCTGCCTGATGGCTGGTGTGCTTGAGCGCTGGTGGTGGTCGTCTTCTTCCCTTCTCTGCACGCCTGGGGACTTGGGCGTTCCTCTGGCTCGTAGGCGGCTTGAAGATGACCCGAGGGAGGAGTTCGGCAGAGCTTCGACTTGAGGAAGAAGAAGACTCGGAGGAAAAAAGGTGAGAAATGAGGAGCTCTGAGGCTCCTTTTATAGCCTCCATGAGGTGGTTATGGTGGGCCCCCCACTAACCTGGTGGTTAGTGGGTGGTTACCTGCAGATCGGACGGCGATGGCGGCTCCGTAGTGATCAGACGGTGGCCAACCTGCAAGCGGCGACGGCCTGACGGCCAAGCGGCGGCGGCGGCCGGCCGCGTTAGTTATTGAATGGGTGGGCCCCATGATCCTCCTATTGTGGAGGAGATAATGGGGAGTGGGTTGACCGGTCAAACTCATGATCTCCATAATAGAAGAGATCGTGGGAGAAGAGTGGTTAAATGCACCCCCAAGGCTTTAAATGGAGGTTCATCCCCATCAGAAGGTGAACTCAATTTTTAAGAAAAAAAATTGCGCTTAATTGGTTTGAAAGCAAAATTAAAATATCATTTACACCCTCTTGATTTTAGATGAAATTTTTTTTTACCACATTTGTAAGATGATTTCAAGAGAGTTTTACAACAAACTGTGATACACTATGATTACATGAATGCAACAAACAATTTGTGATATACATAATTATAAGTAAAATTTCTTATCCTACTCATTCACATTCATGTGATCTTACACCATGAACCAACCATAACAATAATGGATCATAAATAATGCCCAAAATTAAACATTACAATAACACAAATAAAAATATTTCTACAGCCCCATTCAACGTTACCAATATTTCGATCACCTACAACCAATTCCATGTATAACACAAAATATTAAACAAAGCATATTATAAAATCCTAAGCATGACATATCTAAACAATTAGAAGAGCTGAACAATTTCATGCTTAACACAAATTTTATGCTAAATCATAATACACACAAAAATATAAGTATAAATTGGGAACCGAAGCACAAATCATTTCTTTTCAACACAACATAAGAATAGAGAGGTTTGGAGAAACCAAACAAAATAGATATTTGGAAAATCAAGTAATTAGGTTAACCAAGCCCTAAAAATGCCATTTATGATTCCTCCATGTCCAGGAGCTATTAATAAGAACCAGCAAGTGATCTTATAAGGGAGTAAAACAACTTCCACTGCATTTGCAAGCAAAGAAATCATATCATTAACAAAGACTTTAAGTAAATATCACAAAGCTGAGAAGAAATCGTCATTAGGGTTACCATTAACAGCAAATAAATCAAAAGGAGGGGATTTAAACTCAGTCATTAACAACAACAAAATCACACCCTGTTTTAAACTCAAGAGAAAACCTTGCAGCAATTATTCGACATCAATGAAATAACACAAAACTTAAAATAAATTCAAGTATTAAGCTAATGAAAGGCAAAGTAATCACGCTAAAGTGCAAAGAAAACATAGCCGAGAGGGGTTCGTTTTACCGGGAGAGTGTTTGGATCGCCAGGTTGCCGCCGAGCACGGAGGGAGGAGAGCGACGCTGAGAGAACTTTATTCCATCGGAGAAAGAAAGAATCAGGAGGTAAATGCCTTACAAATCATGAGAAAAGAAGAGTGATGAAGAGAGATTACCTTAGCGTTCAATGTCGAGAGAGCACGCCCGAAGCGGAGGAGCTGCAGAGGAAGCTCAACGGAGGAGGAGCCGTCGAGGAGCTGTGGAGGAGTCGCGGAGAAGGCGACATTCTGTGTGCAGCAGGGAAGGAGCTCTGCCAATGAAGAAGCCCCGATTTTTTTATGTAGAGGGGTGATTTAGACCATGCAGCGGGCAGCAGTGAAGGACAGAAGGTGGCGTGTAGTAGAGGTTTTTTGGGAACAGCGACAAAACCAATGAGCGGCAAAAGCTAGCGCGAAAACAAAATGACCTTCTTACTCTGGCGAATTTTAAAAGTAAGAAGACTTTTTAAGGGTATTTTGGGAACACCGAATGTTACACCATGTCACTTTTATCCTCCCTTATAGTATAAAGATATATACACACACTGTTAGGAGAAGACTATAGAAGTGGAGGCTAAGGAAAAAGCTAAGAGAGATTAAGGTTAGGAAGGAGGAAGAAAGAAATACCTGAAATTACTCTTGCATGCCTCCACATGAAGAGGCCCAGGTATATATATATTCCTGGGCCAAGAGGGGCCGGCCGGCCCCTCCCATGCGGGGCTGAACCGGGGTGGTTCAGCCCCCCAACCCGCCGACTTAGAGAGTGGGGGCTGAACCGGATTTTTCAGCCCCGTTGTCTTCTGTCTTCGTCTTCCGCCTGCGAGCGTATGTACGCCCATAGAATTGAGTCATGTTCAGGGGCGTAACATTCCCCTCTCCATCAAGAGTCAGCTTGTCCTCAAGGTGATAATCCGGGTAGAGTTCCCGGAATTCCAGCAGATCAACCCATGTATTGTGCGCTTCTGACAAGTGTTTCCATTTGACAAGGAGCTCAGGGCATTACTCAGCACCCTGTCGCTTCCATTTGAGCATCAGGACTTCCTCGGGTAATGGCCGGAGTTCTCCCGCTACTGTCGCATCTAGAAGAAAAGGACTGGCCTGTACGGAATTGCCGATCTTTCGTTTCAATAAGGACACATGAAATGTCGGACGAATGCGCGTCCCCTCGGGAAGGGCCAAAATGTAAGCAACAGGGCCTATGCGGCGGAGAATGCGAAAGGGCCCATAGTAGCGAGGAGCTAATTTTTGGTTCACTCGGTGTGTCACCGAGACTTTCCGGTAGGGACGTAGCTTGAGAAAGACTTCATCGCCGACTGCGAACTCCCTTTCCTTGCGATGCTTGTCTGCTTGGGTCTTCATGCGTTCTTGTGCTGCTCGTAGATTCTCACTCAACGTGGCTATAGTACGGTCCCAGTCGCGGAGTGCCCGATCCACAGCGGGCAATGTTGTGATGCCCGGCTCGTAGCTGCTCAAAGAGGGGGGGACGGCCGTATACGACCTCGAACGGGGTCATCTTGCTGGCGGAATGGTAGGAGGTGTTGTAGCAGCATTCGGCCCACTGTAACCAACTGGTCCATGTTCGCGGCTCGTCCATCACAAAGCAACGGAGGTATGTTTCGACCCCCCGATTGACAACCTCTGTCTGGCCATCCGTCTGGGGGTGATTCGTCATGTTAAAGCGTAGGCTAGTCCCTTGTAATCGGAAGAGCTCCCACCAGAAATTGCCGATGAAAGTCGGATCCCGATCTCAAATGATGGCGCGCAGAATGCCGTGGAGACGAACAATCTCTCGAACAAAGAGATCGGCGACTGACTCGCCGGTGTAAGGGTGGCTCAAAGCCAAAAAATGGCCATACTTGGAGAGTTTGTCGACCACAATCGGTATAACTGTCTTGCCCTGAGATTTGGGCAATCCGTCGATGAAATTCATGGAAAATGTCTCCCAAATGTGGTGTGAGATCTCCAGAGGTGTCAGTAAGCCAGCTGGAAAGGTCGTCTCGTATTTCTGACGTTGGCATACCTCGCACTGCTGCACGAACTGCTGAATGTCGCGTCGTAATCCCGCCCAGAAAACATTAGCCCGTCCTCACTGAAGGGTACGGAGGATTCCCGCATGTCCACCCGATGGCGTTGAATGGAACTCGTGCATCATGACCGTATTTCAAGCCGAGTTGGGCATAATAACCACCCGCCCCTGATAATATAATCGGTCGTTCTGCAACTGATAGCCTGGCATAGTGATTTGCCCCTGTCGAAGACCCTCCACAATGGCTCGCAGTGCGGGGTCCCGCATGATCTTCTACTGAACATCATCTAACGAGTCAAGTAGGGACCCGAAAATTTGGGCGGTAGTGCTCTCCGGTAGGCGTGATAAGGCGTCGGCAACCACGCTCTCCTTACCCTGCCGGTAAAGGATCTCATAATCATACCCCATCAGCTTCGTCACCCACTTCTGTTGAAGCGGGGTGGAGAGCCGCTGATCCAAGAAATGCTTCAAGCTTTGATGGTCCGTGCGGATTTTGAAATGTCGTCCCAACAAGTACGGTCGCCACAGGGCCACCGCATGGATGATCGTCAACATCTCCTCATACGTGGAGAGCCCCAGAGTATGAGGCGCTAATGCCCTGCTGTAGAACGCCAGGGGCCGCCCCTCCTGCATCAACACCGCGTCAATGCCTACGTCGGACGCGTCTGTTTCCAGGACAAACTCCTTGGTTAAGTAGGGAAGAGCGAGCACCGGAGTGGTCTTCATGGCCCCCTTAAGCGCCTGGAAGGCCGCCTCCGCCTCAGTCAGCCAGTGGAAAGCATCCTTCTGTAATAGCTGAGTCAACGGTCGAGCGATCTTGTCATAATCTTTGACAAAGGGCCTGTAATATCCTATAAGCCCCAGGAACCCTCGTAGTGCTCGGACCGTGTGTGGGAGGGGCCACGATAGCATGCTCTCGATCTTCTTAGGGTCCGTTTTGACCCCACTAGCGGATACCAAATGACCCAGGTACTCCACCTCCGTCTTCCCGAGCGAACGCTTGGACTACTTGGCATACAGCTGGTGTTGGCGGAGGAGGGTGAAAAACTGCTTGACATGGACCAAATGCTCCTCCCAACTGGAACTGTAGATGAGGATGTCATCGAAGAATATCAACACTGAACGACGAAGGAGCGGCCGGAAGATCTCGTTCATCACTGCTTGGAATGTAGATAGTGCGTTGGTGAGCCCGAAGGGAATCACCAAGAATTCATAGTGCCCATCATGAGTACGAAAGGCTGTCTTGTGTATGTCCTCCTCGCGCATACGAATCTGATGCTAGCCTGATCGGAGATCAAGCTTGGTGAAAAGGCGAGCGTCGTGCAGTTCGTCTAGTAGTTCCTCGATCAAGGGAATGGGAAACTTGTCCTTGATAGTAGAGCTATTCAGACCACGGTAGTCCACACAAAACCGTCATGTCCCATTCTTCTTCTTGACAAGAATGATGGGAGACGATAAAGAACTGGTACTGGGGCGAATAATTCCGGCAATCGGCATTTCCCTGACGATGCGCTCTATCTCGGTCTTCTGGATGTACGGGTAACGATAAGGTCGGATACTGATAGGCTTTGCACCTGTTTTGAGCTGAATCTGATGATCTCTAAACCGCGGTGGTGGCAGTGTGCGGGGTGCCTGAAAGATATCTGCATACCGCGCCATTAGTGCCTGCATCTGAGCTGGTACAATAGTAGCCTCAGTAGGAGCGGGTGTAACCTCCATAATCATTGTCATCGTGCTGCCCTGGTTCTCTAGACGCTCCAAGATCCGAAGGAATATTTCCTTCATAGGAGAAGATTTAAGGCCCCCCAGCCAGTGTTGTTTCACGTGCTGCAGGAACTCCATCGTCGTCTGATCTCAGTCAAAGGTCACCCGCCTCAGCTGTTGCAGCCACTGCACCCCAAGCACCATGTCAGACCCTCGGATGGGTAGAAGGTAGACGTCTGTGCGCCCTGCGTATCCCTGTATCCGTAGCTCCACCCCCTTCATCACCACTTCGCACTGCAGTTTGCTCTCATCGACCACCATGACCTGAAAGGCGGCCCCCTTATCAATTGCATGCCCCACCCATTGTACCACATCGGGATGAATGAAGTTGTGGGTGCTCCCACTATCCACCAAAATCGTCACCTTCTCCTGATTAATCTTTCCCCCAATCCGCATAGTAAGGGAGTGATGCATCCCTCCATTTCCTATATGGAAACACTGAACTCGGTCAAGTCCAAGTCCTCCGACTCTACCCCGGGTACGACCCCGTCATCGGCATCCTCATGTAACATAAAAACCTGTATTTTCTGGCATTTGTGCCCGGGCGCAAACTTCTCATCGCAGTTGAAACATAGTCCTTTTTCTTTCCTTGCCTGTAGCTCGGCCTACGATAGTCGGGTTACAGTTGGCTTGTTGGCCTCCGGAGTATCTCGTCATACAGCAGCATGTGTAGTTGCAGGCTTCCCCGTGGTGCGCGTGCGCTGTCGGTTGTAGCGCTCTTCCTGTATGCAGGTCAGGTTGATGGCATGATTCAGACTGCGGGGCATATAGGCCTGAACCTCATCACGCAAGTGCTCCTTCAGTCCCAAGACAAAACGGTTGAGCAACGTCTTCTCTTCCCAGTGCACCCGATTTGCCAATTTCTCGAATACGGTCTGGTACTCCATCACGGTTCCCCTCTGTCGTAACTTCTGCAGGAGGGCCTCAAAGTCCTCATACTCCAGTGGCCTGAATCGGGTGGTGAACCCTTCCACGAAATCATTCCAGGACATGTAATCCCTGCCCCTCAGAAACCACTGCGTCCACTGAAATGCGTCGTCCTCCAAGTGAAACGACGCTAGCTGCACCCATTGGCCCTCCGACACCTCTTGATAACTAAAATAAAGCTCGGCCTTTTGTACCCACTCTAGAGCGTCCCCTCCACTGAACCTTGGAAAATTCATGCGCGTTAGTTTAGGAGGCATATACGCTCGTGGAGCGGCTTGGCCGTGCCAACCTTGCCCTTGCCCATTCCATGTCGGTCGTCTCGGCTCCATCAGACCGGTGTTGGCGCCCGGGTAGCCCTGAAATGGCTGGCCTCCCCAAGGAGCGCTGACTCCATAGCCCCCGGAGGGCCGACTCCACACGGTGAAGGCAATATGCCCCCGCGCCCCTCCCATTGGTCCTCCTGGAGCCCTTCTGGCCCCTCCTGGCTCGTCATAGGGTTGTATCCAGGGCGAACAGCCCGCGTCGTAGTCCCCTTGCTCAACGTGGTGTCGCGCCCAGGACAAAAGCCCTGTGTCGAAGTCCGCCGCCCGGATGGGGGTCGGTCCGGCCGCCGACGACGCTCCCCGGTTCCCCCACATCGCTGCAATGTCGCCGAAGACCGATCCGCTCGATCCCGCGCCTGTACGTGCGGGATCCGTAGAACCTGCTATTTCCCCCGCTTGAGGGCCCGGATGCTGCGATGCGTAGGTTTCGGCGGCCTGATTTTGTAGTCTGTCGGCCTCTTCGTGCGCTGTCGTCTTCCCTTTCAGATTTTGCGCTAACGCCTTGATCTCTTCCATCCGGGTGTCAATCCGTTCTTACGATCGATGTGTCGAAGCCCTCATTTCCTCCTCGATGGCGTCCACCGAGTCCGTCAAGTCGACGTAATTTTCTTCTAGGGTTTCCAGTCGAGTGATTTCTTCTTGCGTGCGTGTGGCGACCATGGTGGAGAAGCAAATCCTCTGATACCAAATGTTAGGAGAAGACTAGAGAAGTGGAGGCTAAAGAGAAAGCTAAGCGAGATTAGGGTTAGGAAGGAGGAAGAAAGAAATACCTGAAATTACTCTTGCATGCCTCCACACGAAGAGGCCCGGGTATATATATATTCCAGGGCCAAGAGGGGCCAGCCGGCCCCTCCCAAGCGGTGTTGAACCGGGGTGGTTCAGCCCGCCAACCCGCTGACTTAGAGAGTGGGGGCTGAACCGGATGGTTCAGCCCCGTTGCCGTCTGTCTTCGTCTTCCGCCTGCGAGCGTATGTACGCCCAAAGAATTGAGTCATGTTCGGGAACGTAACACACACACATAAGTGATAGACACGGGGCTTCGCCCATATAACCAATCGCGACCGTACCTCGACCATGTTGCTCCCGTCGCTCGCAAATTTTTTTAACAATTAATAAAAATTATATTTATAAAAATTAAAATTTGTATTAAGAAAAAATTATTAAACGGTGGCCTCTCTCCCCCCTCTTCTCTCTCCCAACCCCTCTCTCTCTCTCCCCTCCCTCTCTCTTCTCTCCCTCTCTATTTCATCGGCCAGCTTACGGTGGCCTCTCTCCCCTCTCTCTTTCTCTCTCCCCTCCCCTCTCTCTCCCCTCCCTCTCTCTTTTCTCCCTTTCTTTCATCCGCCAACTTCCCTCTCTCTCCCCTCCCTCTCTCCTCTCTCTCTATCTCCCTACTTTTGAGTCCTATAAGGGTAAAATAACCTTTGGTGCAAGGGCATTTTGCAGACAAAATGTTGCACCAAAAGGTGTTTTTCCCTTATAGTATAAGATATATATACATATATATGTATATGTATATGTATATATATATATATATATATATATATATGTATATATATATATATATATATATATGTATATGTGTATATATGTATATGTATATATGTGTATATATGTATATGTATATGTGTATATATGTATATGTATATATGTGTATATATGTATATGTATATATGTGTATATATGTATATGTATATATGTGTATGTATACATATATATGTAAGTATGTATACATGTATGTATGTATATATATGTGCATGTATGTATATATATACGAAAAAGGAAAACTCTATTGCGAGCTTACTTCGAGCCTTCGTTGGAGGTGGCGCTGGAGACGGAGATACAAGAGGAGACAAGCTCTACCCGCGGAGAATGTGAGGGGAAGAGGAAGAAGGGAAGACATGCACAACCATAACCCTAGAACTTGAGGAAGAAAACTTGGTTAATTTCATTCATAGTTTGGTGAATGGCCCAAAGGGTCTATTTATAGACTTACAAAGGGGCGTGGGTGTAAATACCCGAAAATAAAATAACCAATACGAAACGAAAAAGCATTACGAACTCGTACATTGACTCAATTAATAAAAGGCACCTAACATGAATACATGACGGCGCTAATACACGACGTAGATAATTGGTCGTGTGGGACCATAACATCTCAGCCTCCCTTCAAATCAGTCTTATCTACAAGCTCGAGCGAGGCTTGCACAACTTGATAATCTGGCTCTCTGATTTCTCTCCAGAATAGCTCCTAATAGTGTTAGGGGTGCAACTCGGTTTTGTTCGGTTCGGTTTCACAAAAAACCAAGAACCAACCCATGTAGGTTCGGTTCCAAAATTATGAACCAGAACCGACCCGCGGTTCAAAATCATGGAATCGGATCCGCCCAATTCGGTTCGGTTCCGGTTCAATTCTCGGTTCTACCCATATTATGTAATGTCACATTATTTCTTCTCAAATCTTCAAATAATAGGATAAATATTTATTACTCAAAATTTTGATGTGTCATCTACCTCAATGTACACAAATACTCATTTATTATCTACGAGACTACGATTGAATCTCTGAATTCGGTAATCAAAATAATATCTGATCACTAATGACTTCGGCAAGAAAATTTCTCTCTTCCTTAGCATGTTCAGCCTACAAATGAAATTAGAGGCCGAGATGAAGATGACCATCGAAAAAGCAGTGTTGCTACTTGTATCACAACCCTGCCAAGGTTCTATAGAGCATTCTATGGCTGAACTTTACTAATTAATCAAGATCAAGTTTGAACCCCTACTCAGGTTGATTGACTTGATCTTCTAAGAAAACTAAGATGATGAAAATTAACTTAGGGTATAGTTTTTAAGTTATTTTATAGGTATATTGTAATAAATGATACACTAGAATCAAAAAATGTAGGCTTTAATAATTAGAGCAGGGGCTTGCCAAGATCGTGATGCAAGAAGCAAAATCTGGAATCAGAAAGGCGAAAGCCACAAAGCCCAGATCCAAGCAAATACGTATGGTTATCTGATGTTTAAAGGAGCATTGACGCCAACGAGGCCGACGAGGGTTCAGATTTCAGTGGAGGAGAGCACGCGAGGTTCAAATTGAAGGAGCGGCGAGCTCCGTTGAGGTTTAGACTTTAGAGCGTCGTGAAGGAGCGGCAAGCACTTCTGCGTTTGTCGCCTTCCGATGCCCGCTCTCTTGTGTCGCTACTCGCTAGGGCAAGCTGTAAAGAAAATAAGTAATGGTCGAGGTTTAGGGAAAGCCGTGGGCGACTCGGGAAAAATGAAAATAATCGGAAGCGGCGGAGCCCTGAACGAGTGAACGCCTGAACCTTTCCCGTTGAACTGGCCTAAATGAAGTAAATGTCCAATTGAGATAATATTATATTATTTAAAATTTTAAATTAATAATTCGGGTCGGTTCTCGGGCACCCGAGTATGGGAACCGAGAACCAACCCGAACTGTCGGTTCCTTAATAACTGGAACCAGGTCTGAACCGAATAAAGCATGAACCGAACAGAATCGCCTAAATCGGTTTGGTTTCGGTCCGGTTCTCGGTTCTTCGGTTCCTTTTTCACACCCCTAGATAGTGTGTTGTTGTTGCAGAGGCTGCAGCGAGTGGAGGATCGGCATCGTGCTCACAAGAGACACGAGAGACTGCAAGGATCTAACGTAGTCGAGGCGCTTGCGGAAGAATGACCATCGAACAGAAGCTCAGGAGTCGAGGTGAGTCTGCCCGGTGAATGCAGACGGATAAGGGCGATAGAGGCCCTAGATGAAAGTGAGTTGCGATGATCAGAAGCAAAAGCGCCGACGTGGGGGCGGTCGTCGAGAGGAATGGATCGAGAGGGACCACCAGAAGAGGTAACTGGAGTGGAGGCTGCGGAGCGGAGACTGCAAGGGCGGATGGAGGCACACAATGAAACAGCATCACCTCAGGCTCGATGACGATGAGGACAATTGTGCGAACTGCGTGGAGGGAACAACCGAAGGCGATGGTGGAGAGACCAAGACTATGACAGTCGGAGGGGCTATTTTGAGCACAGATGGGATTGATGATTGCGGTAGTGGGATCAGTGGTGACATCGGTGGGATCAGACCTCTGAAGCGTCGGTCGATGTTGGCGGTGAGTCACGCAGGGCAACATCATATGATGTCGACATCTCTAAGAACTTTTAAAGCATTGAACGAACGATGAGTTGCTCGGTATGATTCATCGTCATGCCAAGCAATTACTAAATCAAGTACTTGAGTTAACAAGTAATCAAATGCTCTTTCATGATAGCAAGCAAGGTTGTCAGGATCTCGATCCTAGATAGGATCGTTTTCCGGTTGGATCGGATCGTGGGATCGGATTGAGTATCGTAAAATTCTACAAAAATCATAAATTAAGACAATAAAATATGAAAATGAATTTTGTATCATCCAAATACACACAATTAACACATAAGAAACTATAAAACTAATAAACATTTGAATACTTATATTAAAATAAGCTAATTAACAACCAAACCCAAAAACAACATAAAGTTCACACCACGGTAAACCATCAAATATTAATTTATGTTCATCAGACTGACACAAAACTATCAAGGGTGCGTTCGTTTTTTAGTTTTTGATTGACAGAAATTGATTTTAGCCGAAAACCTACGGCGTAAAGGTTTTGGAATTGAGCCAAAATCAATTCCTGTGTTCGTTTGCAGGAAAGTTTTCAGTCACGGGAATTGAATATGCCAATATTAATGTTCAGTTGCAGGATGAAATTCAAAGACATGAATTTATATTTGAGTTTGAAAATATAATCACCGAAAATCGAATACATCAAAACCACACAACCAAATGTCGATATGTACTGCATTGTGTTTATATGCATTGCATTATATTGAAAATATTGCAGGGAACTCATGAAAACATTGTGATTGAGAAATTCTAAGCAATTTTTAGTACCATTTACTCGGATTAGAAATTTCGGATACCCATTTTGAAGAAGAATGCAATACAAGTCAACCTAGTGGTTGGTGGTTTTGTAGAATTTTAATTGCGGGCAAAAAATAATTTTATAACATAAAGGTGAGCACCAATAATTTCTTTATGGCGACAGTAGTTAGGTCTCTATTCCATTTTTCTATGTGGTCTCTCCCATTCTCTCCCATTCTTTTTCTATTAACTCCTCTTTCGCCTGTACAGGGATAGAACAGATATCTGTGCTTCTCATCTGGAAGCTGCTCGACAGAGTAGAATTCCCCAATCTGACGGAGAGGAAGAAAAAATAGGGATTTCGCTCGGCTAGGTCGGCGGTTGAAAGTGCGAATAGTTGTAGAAATCCTCTAAGAATTCTCTAGAGGTGGGAGGGGGTGAATAGAGATTTAAAAAAAACCATCTCAAATAATTTCAGTTAACCTAGGATTTGCACTCACACAGATTCCTAACCAGAGACTATTCACAGCACAACACAACTTAAAAATAAAGTAAAAAGGAAAATCAGAAAACACAGAAGACACCAAAGCTATAGTGGAAATCTGAGTGCATTCACTCTTCTACCACCTTGATAGAAATACACTATCTCAGTGTTTGAGTCTTTTGATAAGGAGACTCTTAGAACCAACAACTAAATCTTTTCGTAAGGAGATCTTGAACCACTACCAACTGAGTCTTTTGACAAGGAGACTCTTAGAACCACAAGCTGAATCCTTTAAAGAGGGATTCTAAAAACTCTTTACTCAATTAATACAAAAGAGAGGGAAAGATATTGAGAGAAGGTTGAGAAGAAGAATTCTTCTAAATGAGTCCTCTCAGCAAGAATCTGAAGACTATTAGGCACTAAGTGTTTCTGATACTTCAATATGATGTACCCCTTTTTTGATAGAAGATTTGTCGGGTTATGATCTTTGGATCAGATGATCTTCTCTGAATTTTCTAATTGATTATTGGTTTCAGCACTACAGAGAAGAAAGAGTTGTACCTCTTTTCCTTTGATGTGTATTTGACATCACTGCCCTTTTAGGAAATACCATTGCCTCCTCTTCTTCTTCCTTTTCATCTTCAACCCTGATTTTCTCTTGCAATGTAGAAGCAACCATCTCCCCCTGAACTGATGCAGATTTTGTGCTTAAGACTTTCATATCCTCCCCCTGGTTTGGTGCATTATCAATCTCTGTTTTTATCAGAACATTCTCATTCCCAACAATTTTGAGACAATCTGGACAATGTGGAGAATATGTCAATGAATCTTCTTCCTCGTGTTCCTCACAACTCTCCCCCTTCTTGACCTCATAAGCAAGAGAGGTCAAGAATGATCTTGTGACTGAAGAAGGAAGAGACCATTGCTTGAAAGTACTGCACTGAAGCAGTGATCATATCTCACTGGGAATGAATGCCATCCACTGTGGTTTGGAATTGTGAGGCATGGGACTTTTAGCATTGATGATAGGGTGTTGGATACCAATTAGACTGTTGGTGTAGTGGGTGAAATGATCTTAGTGGAAAAGGTCTGTGGTGTTGGGGTATGTAAAGGGACTAGAGTGGGTGAAGTGGGTACAAAAGTGGATACATGAGATAGTGATGGAATTTGTTCAGGACAGGCAGAGAAAAGAGAATCTTTTTGTGGAGAGGATGGAAGAGAAGATTCCTTTTGGGATCCAGGCTTGATGATTTGTCGGGTCCATTTAGAGAAAAGGGTTATGATTAGCTTCTTTCCAGGGGGGATTGATATTTCTTTGGATGTGCATATGTGAGAAAAGTTTTTAAGCAAGATTTAAGTTATAAGTGTCATATAGAAATTATCTTTTTGTTTGTATTTATGTGAAATGAGTCTCATGAGACACCCCCCCCCCCCCCAGTTTATCTTCTTTTTCAGCACCAAAACTCTCATCAAGTGCAATTGAGTTTTAGGAATTGCATCATGTGCTGAAGTTTTGCACATCAAACACATTTCCCACAATATCTGCTAAGAACTGATATTCCTCAGAAAAGTTAGTCTTCTTCAGTCGGGTAGCTTTGTCCCTTGTGAAGTTCATAATTTGCAAGGCCTCTTTGACCTCTAATTTTTATAGTCCTGCTGGCTCTGTTCCTGTTAAGAGGTCAAAGGTTTTCTGTATTACTTCTGCAGTTATGTGTACCTCCTGATCAGTGACAGTCCCCTTTAATGAACCATCATCCTCACAATGGACATTCCCAACAAACTCTGTAATTTCAGCCTCATATAGTCCGCATCGAGTAGAGATGAGTTTGTTAAGACCCAACTCGGTAAATATTCTAAGAATGCCTTGAAACGCTTTGGCAGTTCCACCGAAAGACTCAAGGTCAATGTTGAACCCTGAATTTGTCTTTGGCGTCATTAAACTTCCAGTGATGATTCTTTAACAGATACGAGTGACGGTGAAAGCGGGAGAATAGAGAGCAGGGGAAGATGAAGAGTTTTGAATGTTTATTTAAATAACGTCCAGTATATAAGGTAATGAGTTGAAATAGGGTCGTCCAAGTAGTTTAGGAAATAAATAATCTCTGAACTCTTGTTAGGTCGATGTTACGTCGAGTGAAACTCAACGTAACAGTGAACTTTCCTTATCAATCTCTCTGTCGACGCACGTGTTGATTCATGTCGGCATTACGTCGAATAAATTCAATACTTCTTCATGATCATCATCTCTGGATGTTGCATTAAATTGAAGTTGACTCTACGTCGACTTGTAGCTAACGTAACTTCTAGAATTGTCTTAAAATTGTCTCTTATGTTGGTTTTTCCTAGCAATTCTCTTTGTTTTCAGTCAATTGTCCGGGGCACTCACTGTCCAAATACCACAGTTAACTTGTGGAAGTGCAGTCCTTCTCCTGCACAGTAAACTAAACATTAGTTAGAACTCAGGTTACCTTGGGCTCATTGTTTCTTTTTTCATTATATGGGATGATGAAAGTACATGACGAAGGCCTTTCATGATACCCCTTTGGATGTAAGAGTGTTGGTCTATCAAACCAATAACTTCCATCACTATGACTAGGGATGTGCATAAATACCCGAAAACCGAAGAACCAATCCGAACCGAACCGGTGCCATTTGGGTCGGTTCTATCGGTTACCGGTTCGGTTCCGGTTCTTAAATTTCCAAGAACCGGGGTTACAACTCGGTTCTCGTGGTGTCGGTTCTACCCAGAACCGACCCGACCCGAACTCACGACTGAGTGAGGTTAGGTTTTAACGCACTGCTTGTCCCATTTCTTATCTCGCGGGTTAGGTTTTCACGGGAGTTTTGCAGGAACGAGCCTCGCGATCTTCTTCCCCTCCAGCCTCGCGATCTTCTTCCTCCAGAAGTCCAGCGATTTTGCCGGTGGTGAGTTCTCGAGCCCCCCATTCCCCTAGTTATCTCCCTCCACTGTTCATCTTCCCACTCATTCGATTTTTTTCCAGATTCTATTCTTCTTTTCCATTCTGTGCGGGAAGAGGTTCATTCTGGTGCCTTTCTCTGTTTTAGGTCATGTTCTCGGTGGGAAGAGGTTCATTTCAAGCAAATCATCTCTTTCGGCGCCATTTCTCACGCTGCACTTCTCTCCATTCCAGTCGACATTAGGTATTCTCTTTTTTTTTTTTAATCTCTGTATGGAGTTAGATTCTTGTAGAAATTGGATTCTATGTCGAAAAGTTTATGGGATTCTGTGGTCATGGTGATAATATCGGTGTATGGATTTTCACGGGATTATATTTTTCTCTGTATGGATTTTTTTAATAATTGTTTATCAAGTCTTAATCATAGTTTCATTTATTCAAATGCATAATTATGTGCTTCAACCTGAACTTGTTCCAACTAAAATTGATTCTCATTTTTATTCTACGATATGTAATTATGTGCTATGAAGACCCAAAATTATACTTGATTTATGCATAACTGTAATGTAAGTTTTATTTATAATTTATATACTCTTCTAAATGATGATTTGTCCACTATAAAACTTGTAATTATTATTTTAGATATATGTTTCACTCAGCTCACTTTTGTGAGAGTTCTTTGATTTTTGGCTCTACCTACAAGATTATGAAGAAAATTTTAAAGGTTTTTAGTTTTTTCCCTAAATGTTCTCACCCCAGCCCCAGGCCGGCAGGCCCCCAGGTGTAAAATAAAAGAGTTGCTTATTTTAATAAGAGTTGCTTATACTAGCTAAGAGTTGCTTATACTAGCTAAGAGTTGCTTATTTTAAGAGATACTGATACTAGCTAAGAGTTGCTTATTTTAAGAGATACTGATACTAGCTAAGAGTTTCTTATTTTAATAAGAACAATCCTGATGTCCTGTTTCCCCTATCAGGATTGTTCTTATTCAAAACTTTTGAGCATATGATGCACTTCTCCATTGTCCGCTCCGGCTCACCATTAATTTTGATACATTGTTACACTGTAATAATCTTCCACTATACAGCACCATTGATTTTGGTTCTCCATTGTTCGCCATTCTTTACAGGACTCAATGTTGGTTGGTGAGTAGAAGGAATCCTGATTTTGTGCGTCAATTTATGTGATTTCTTGAGCAAAAGTTCTTCAAGGAGTTACAAAGTGAGCATTTTAAATCAGAGGTATACCTCTTACTCTCTTAGGCTCTTACTCTCACTGGTTGAAAACTTTAATGTGATTTAAATCATGAAAAATCTCTATGCCCGTAATAATGTTAACTGATTTCAATATTAATTTTGTAGTGTTTCAATTTATCATGTCGAGTTTTGGGGAAACAAGTGAAATCAGGCCTATAGATCAGGAAAATCTTGTTAATGTCGAGCCTAGTATAGTATCAACTGAATCAACTGATATTATTACTACAGAAGGGGCCGAGCCTACTATAGTATCAACTGAGCGTAAGCCTAAGTCTAATGTATGGAGTCATTTCACAAAGGTTGCAAAGATAGGTGAAGAAAAATCTGATAAAGCAAAGTGCAATTATTGTAAGAAGGACTATGGTTGCTCTAGCTACAATGGGACTAGTAACATATGGAAACACTTAAAAACATGTAGCAAGTATTCTCAAAATGAAAAAAAAAACAAAAGACTGCTAGCTTTTGAGAAGAATAGTGGGATTGAAAATAATTCTCTCACTGGGTGGATCTTTGATCAAGAGAAATGTCGGGAAAATCTTGTCAAATGGATTATCATGGATGAGTTGCCATTTAGGTTGATTGAATCACATGGTTTCTTGCATTTTATAAAATTTTTGCAGCCTCGATTTAAACTGTTTTCGCGCACTACTCTCACACGGGATTGCATGTTACTTTATAATAAGGAGAAGACAAAGCTAAAAAAAAGAACTTGTCAATTTGAGAGGAGTTATTAGTTTAACCACCGATTGTTGGACATCATTACAAAATCTTTCATATTTATATCTAACTGCTCATTACATTGACAATGATTGGAAGCTTCAGAAACGAATTCTTAATTTTGCGTAATCACAAGCCATAAAGGAAAATCACTTGCAAAGATTATAGAGGCTTGCATTTTAGATTGGGAAATTGATAGAGTTTGTACTTTTACAGTTGATAATGCCAGTTCTAATGTAGTTGTTATTGATCACTTGAAAAAAAATTAAGTGAAAAGGGACTATTACCATTGAATGGCGAATTTTTTTCATTTAAGATATGCATGTCATGTCTTAAATTTGATCGTAAAAGATGGTCTACATGAGAAGAATGACATTGTGATCAGAATTCGGGATGCCGTGAAGTATATTAGAAGTTCACCAATGCGGTCTCATCAATTCAAAGTTTGTGCTGAGAAAGAAAAAATAGAATATAAAGGTTTTGTTTGTCTGGATGTTTCGACACGATGGAACTCTACATACTTAATGCTACAAGTAGCACACAAGATTGGTTAAGGGCAAGTCCACATCCTATGCAAATCGAAGAAGACTTACATCAAATTGAAGAACTTGAAAATGGTATTATTAGTTCATATTTTTATTTAATTATTTTATGTTATGCATATTTATGGTTTAATTATTTTTTAAAATTGCAACAGTTATTTGTGTCGAACAAGAGCTTTTAGACAATGATCGTTAAAGTTTCTCAGGTTCTAATTTTCATCTAATATTGGATTTACGTCTAAGGTTAAACACTTAAACTTATAATCATTTTTAAACAAAGCAAAAAGTAAAAAATGATTTTAATGTTAATTGTGTTTTTTTCATATCAGGTGAATAATTGGATGTGGGATGAAATGAGCAAGTGTGAAGAACGATTGGACTTAGAAGATTTTCTTTATTTTATCTTATCTTTGAACTTCTACAATTTCACTGATTATGACTGCATCACTTCAATTAATATTGACTAATGACTATGATGTTATTTGGATTTTGGCAATTGTAGTCTGTTTATTTTTATTTCTTTCCTTTTTGTTAGCATTATATGCTATGCTTCTAATTAATAATAAATTATTACAGTTGCTAATGATTTGATGAATATCTGACTATTTGTTAATATTTAGGAACCGAAACTAGAACCGGAACCGAGAATACAGTTCTGGTTCTGGGTGAGAAATACTCGGTTCGGTTCTGGTTCCAAATATTTAGAACCGAACCTATAAGGTTCGGTTCTCGGTTCTGGGCAGAACCGAACCGAACCGACCCATGCACAGCCCTAACTATGACCATGCCTTAAGCAATTGATGCATTTGAGGTTATACTGATGATAACAAGAGAAATTAGTCGCATAAAATCCATCAAGATTTTGTACTTGGAAGTTGCTTCTACTCGACTAAGTTTTTTTGTTCTGTTGACTTAATGTCGATGTATATATCAAGTTGTGTTGATATGATGTCGATGCACCCGCGTGCCTATGTTGACTAGAAGTCGACGTATCCATAGAGTAGTGTTGATGTGAAGTCGACGCATGTTCTCAGTGAGCAGAATTTTTATTCCTTATTTCTTTATGTGTTATTGGTTCTTTTCCCTTAGTGCATGTACATTGATGTGAACTTACTATGTTGAAATCAATAATATTTTTCATATTCATCGTCTGTTATGATATGGATTGGGTCATCACCTGAGATTTCACTATGTTGATTATCTTTGCCCTTGATGAGGGTACAGGATTCTTCCATGCAAGTGTGTTGAAGGATTTTTCTGAGCTAGTGGGCTTAGCCCCACACCCTGGTAATTATACCTTTATTAAGATTCTCAGTAATGTTTTTGAGTTATTGACTACTTCCATTTAAGGAGTCTTCAAAGACCTTTGTCTTTATTAGTTTATCTTTCAGCATTTAATTTTGGGAAGTTAGATTTGTTATTACTTTTATTATTTTACCTAGTTCAACCCTCAAACAGTAGTTTACATAGTAGTGGTTTTTACTTCCTATTTCATCTAGTTCATATCTTAGTTGTTGAACTTGTTTTTTTGCTATTATGTAGTCTCTACAAAAATCTTTGAAGCATTATTCAAAGTCATCGGATGAAAAATCAATATCAAAATATGATACTTGATCTTCTTAATCATCCGAGTATGTTCCTAAATCCATCAGACATGCTTCTTCTGCAGCAGCGTCATCTTCACTCTCTGATGATGAGCTTGACTCTGAGTCAGTCACTCTACGTTTTTGTAATGAAACCACTTCCTTTTCTCTTGTCCTTCTTGTTGAAGGGATGCTTCATGTGCTCCCTTTTGTTGGGTTTGTCCTTTTCTTCGGGACATTCTAGAGCAATATGACTTGGTTTCCTGCAGGCAAAGCAGATGACCTTCTTACTTGAAGTTTTATCAAACTTGTGCTTACTGAAGCCCATTTCTCTTCTCCTTGAGTCTTCTGCCTTTACTCACCTCCTAAACCTCTTTGCCAGGAGATTAAATATCTCCTCTTCAGAGGTTGAAGGTTCTCCATCTCCAGCTTTCAGAGCAATGGATTTCTCTCTAGGGGTAGAGAGTTTGTCCTTCACTTCAGACTCAGTTCCACTCTTTAATAGAAGTTCATAGGACTTGAGTTTGCCTAACAGGGCATTAGTGGCGATTTCCCTGTGCCATCTGGACTCTCGAATGACCCAAATTCTTGAATCTCATGTGCTTGGGAAGCACATGAGAAGCTTGTCATTGATTTCAGTTAGTGAGATCTCCTTGTTTAGTCCTTTCAGTTCATTGACTATGACACTGAATATTTCATATATTTCTGCCACTGTTTCTTCAGATATCTTCTGGAAGTTTCCCATACTGGAAAATGAGAAGGGATCTCTTATCTTTTCTTTCATCTGAGCTTCCATCTATAATCCTAGACAGTGACTCCCAAATTTTCGTGGCTGACTAACAATCAACAACCTTCTGGAAAATGTCATCCGACATGGTTGAGACTAGGATGTTCATGGCATTTGCATCCAAGTCCTTCACCTTCTTTTCTTCATATGTCCATTGTGATCTTGGCACAGGTTCTGAGGTGGTGTTGACATTTGCAGCTTTCTTATATGACATGGGTGATCCTGTCAAAATAGAACCAAATATGTCATCATCAATAGAATTCATATACAACTTAATTATGGTCTTCCAGAGTGTAAACTTCTCTAAGTTACACACTGGAGGTCTGGTAGATGTAAATCCTTTGAAATTATTTGAAGACATTTTTGAAAATAGATTTATATTTATAGGTGTAACTTTGCAACTTTTCAGATCTTTGTGATCAAAGTGTTAGCCACTATTTGATCAACCTAACTCTGATACTAATTGAAAGTGTGAACAGTTGTAAAAATCCTCTAAGAATTCACAAGATGGGGGAGGGTGTGAATAGAGTTTTAAAAAAAACCTTTCAAATAATTTCAGTTAACCTAGGATTTGCACTCACACAGATTTCAAACCAGAAATTATTCACAGCACAGAAATAAAGAAAAAATAAAAAATACAGAAAACACTGAAGCTATAGTGATTTCCCAAAATCTGGGTACATCCACTGTTCTACCACTTTGGTAGTAATACACTATTTCAGTGCCTGAGTATTTTGATAAGCAGACTCTTAGAACCAACAACTAGACCTTTTTGTAAGGAGATCTTGAACCACTACCAACTAAGTCTTTTGACAAGGAGACTCTCAGAACCACAACTTAAATCTTTTGAAGAAGAATTTTAAAAACTCTTTACTCAGTTAACATAAAAGAGAGAGTAAGAGATTGAGAGAAGGTTGAGAAGAAGAATTCTTCTAGACGAGTTCTCTCAGTAAGAATCTCAGAACTATTAGGCACTAAGTGTTTTTAATCCTTAAATATGAACCTTTTTTATAGAAGATATGTAGGGGTTATGAGTTTTGGATCAGGTGATCTTCTCTGAATACTCTAGTTGATTGTTGGTTTTAGCACTGACAGAGAAGAATAAGTGTTGAGAAGATGAAGAATTTGAAGCACAATAAGCTATCAGTCTCAGTATATTAGTTCCTTGTATTTTTCATTTTGTTCTCTAACTATATCATCTCTGAATCATTTTTGAATTATCCCTTTCTTGGCATAATATCTTCAAAAAGAATGATGATATATTCTTCCAAAAATACTTCAATCAATCTCGATATTTTTTTCAAAAACTTTCTATAAAATTATCCCTGAATCTGATAGACAAATCTTTAATTTAGTATGACTTCCAACGGTTAGAATTGTTGGAATAAATTTCCACAAAAGTCTCTTGAATTAAGCCCGAAATAATTCACTGACTTTTCCATTCTGGACAGTACTTGACGCTACGTCGACTTCAAATAAGAGTAACGTCGACTTCCTGCTTCTGTATAGAATAAATCAATTGTCAAAGTTACGTTGATATCCTATCGACGTATGCGTCGACTTCTATCTTCAAGTAGGGTCGATTTTAGCATAGGTAGGTGCCCTGAATTCTTGTCGAAGTAACAGCGATATCCAGTCGACGTTGCATCGAATTCAAGTCGACGCAAGTTGGCTTTTCTTGATTTTCCTCGACAACTCAGAGTGCCTAGCCCATGTCCTTGACTCTACTAACTTCCTAGGACTTCTGTGTTCATATTACCCTCTCTATACAACATGGGTAATCAACCTATGGAGTAAACTCACTTTTAATATAATTTGTTAAGTTAAATCGTCAGGTTTTTCCCAACAATGGTGATCTATAGGAGGAAACAGGTTCTGAGCTAGAGAAGAGGAAGAGCGTTGGAGCTTGCCGGAGAGAGGGAGAGGATGGCGCACCAGAGAGGGAGAGGAAGGGCCCGCAGCTTTCAGTCGTCTATCATAATCTCCCCTATAAAACCAAAGGAAGGGGCTCGGTTTTCAACATAGCATATTTTTTAAAAGGGTAAATCCTATGTGTTTTGGCGAAATTCCAATTCAGGCTCCATATAAGACCAAACTAACAGCGGAATTGGAATTGGAATACCCAATTCCAATTCCCTTGCCCCAATTCTAGCAAAACGAACGCACCATAATATAAATCCTTAACAACTACATCAACCATGCCCTCATCATAAAGCTCTACATTCTCTGCATTGTCATCATTACCATTGGCATTTTGATCATCATCTCATTCAGCTTCAATAAAATACTCGCCAGCATCAAATTCACTGCGCCTTTTGGTGAGATCATATAGTCCAACTAAAACAAAAAGACTTTGATTATAATAAATAATATAGTTGAGTAATTTTGCATTTTTAAATTAAACAATATCAAATTTACATCAATCAGTTAATGTTGCAACGGATTCTTCAACATTCTTTCTCGCACTATCATCACTATAGGTTTCTTGGGCATCTCTACTTGGAAGAATCCTCAATCAATTGCTCTTACAGGGAAGAACAAGATCTTCCTTCTCAGTGATCAATTCATCATTTGAAGGGATATCCATAAAGTCGAAAAACTTCTCCTTTAGATACACATCTCTTATAGCTTGTCGTTCCATCAACTTCATATTGTACATCACAAAAACTAGATCATTAATTTTCTTTTGATGCAATCTGTTTCTTCTTTTTGAATGCACCTATTTTGAATTGAATGCACCTATTTTGAAAAAAAAAAAAGTATAAGAACACTCTTACATGAATCAAAATAAAGTCTGTCAAATAATCAATGTTACGTGTTAAGATATTTTCGTGCAATAGATCTCATCATCTCAAAGGCAGTTCAGTTGCGTTCACATCCAGAAGAGCTACATGTCAAACTTAGAACCCGAATTGCAAATCTTTTCAATTCCGGACAGTTATCTCAGTAGGAATCTCACCAGTCAGCTGTAAATAACAATACATTAAATGTTTAATATGATGATAATTAATAACATGTTTATTATTTGATAATTGAAAATAGCATTAAACAATATGTTTAACCTGGAGCTCTTTTGGTTCTAATTTTTTGCAGAGACTTAACCAAAATAATCCTCTAGCATGTTTGAAATCATCTATTTGAATGTCTATTTTTATTCTCTCATCGTCATTAGGAATCATTCATTAAATACAAGTATAAAACTCAATTTTTACTTCCGCATCTGCTCTAAAAGAGGGGTTGTAATGATAATGAGGGTTCAAATAATAAGTTGTAACATGCAATGGCCTATGGAGTTGGCTTGACCATCTATCATCAATGATGGCTCATATCTACAGTAAAACACATGTACAATCATAAGAAATACTTATATAATCATTGATGAAAACACAAACTACTTATTTTTCTTGATGTTATCAAACTTTAATTGAATTTTCTCCTTCGCTCTATTCATTTGCTCACATCATAGTACCATCTGAATCAACCATTCTGAGCACTTTGATGAGCGGAAGTGTGGTTTTCAAGCATAATGTAACATGAGACCAAAATCGACTTGAATTCAAAACAATTCTTTGAGCAGGTTTCCCCTCCTTTGAACCAGTAAATCGACTCGACTTCCATTTGGCAGAAGTAAACATCGTCATTAAACTACCTTTATTTTCAGAAAGACATCCCAATGCCAAGTAAGTTGTTGCAAATTTAGTAACTGCATGTCGGATTAACTCTTTCCCTTCGTAAAGTAAAGCAACCAAGTGTGAAGAAGAGTTTTGGAATATATGTATGTTGTTATCTTTTTATTTGCAATTGATAATTTATGAAGATCGATTTTTTCCTCAAAATCTTCTAAAATCAAGTCAATACCATGTGTGACACATGGTGTCCAATATAAATGTTCTCTTCTCCATCAACAATTGACCAGCAACTTTGTAATTTGAAGCAATATTTGTCACAACTTGAACTGCATTTCCTTCCCCAACCTTTTCCACAACTTCATCTAACATTTCGAAAACTTTATCCAAAATTTTGGAGATTTCTGAAGTATCTATCGATGATAAGAATATGCCTTCGGGACTATTCACCAAGAAAATGCATATAAATCTTCATTTCCTATTTGACCATCCATCAGACATAATCGTACAACCAACTTTTTGTCATTCCACCTTGTACTCTAATAATTCTAGAGTTCGATCAACTTCTAATTTTAGGTATTTTACTCTAATATCATTATAGGAAAGTGATTTCATTCTGGGGCCATGTTTGATCAATTGCTTCAACCATGCTAATAAACTTCCGGTTCTTGATATAGTTGAAGGGAATGACACTTGTATAGAAAAAGTGAGCAATTTGTTGACATGTTTTTCACGCGCATCCTTTTTGAAAATCTGATTAATTGTAGATTGACTTGATTTTCTAACAAATAAATTCATTGGCCCCTTCTCTTTTGATTTTTTTGTTTGTCTCACGCAAACCTCAACCTCATCCTCCTCTTTCTCAATATTTCTTTTTTCTTTAAATCTTCCTCTCCATGTGCTTGAAGAATACTCAAAAATTGTTATCTAACATCCTCAGGTACTTTAGTACACGCTTCAACATTAAATTTAGTACCTGCCAAGTGATGTTTCAACCTGTATATTCCACCAGATTGAATTATTTGACAATATTTGCACTGCACTTTCATAGTAGTACTATCAATCTCAATCTCATGGAGCCACCACAGATCATTTCTTGAACCCAAAACATTCTTGCAAGACTTTATGGAAGTGCGCTTGGAAGTTGAACCCGAACCAGACATCTCTATTTTTCTAGCATAAGGAAAGAATCAATCAACAAGGAAGTATAAAAAAAATGAGGGAGTATGCATAAAGTATATGAAATCTCCTCACTATTTTATAAAATAGAGAACCTATCTTGTTGCAAACTTGCAATAAGAATTTCCTCCTACAAAAAAAACAGTAAACATGCTCGTATTATAATTTATATAGAAGTTGAAGTGGAGTACAGATGTACAGCAGTGGTGGGGTGGAATGGGCAGGTTAGGAGATATCATCCTTAATGTTGGACAAGTTAGGAGATATCTACAATAGTGCTGCCATATATAAATACGAATATAGCTTATACAGTTATACTTGTTAATATCTAGTGCATAGCGGCACAACAAAGGAGTAGCTAAGAAGACATGGACACCTGAAGCCAACCGCAACATTAAAAAATTTAAACAATGAAATCAGCACATATAATCAGCCAACAGCACATACATCTAGTCATCTAGCACATACAATCAGCCAACAACACATACAATCAGCCAACAGCACATACAATCTAGCACATGCATTAAAAAATTTAAATGAAGCCAACAGCACACACAATCAGCCAATCAGGTGGCCTAATATGAAGATCTAGTCATTTAGATACAAAGATAATGAAGATCTAGATAAACAATACACTGATAATGAAGATCTAGATAAACAATATACTGATAATGAAGATCTAGATAAACAATACACTGATAATGAAGATCTAGATAAACAATACACTGATAATGAAGATCTAGATAAACAATACACTGATAATGAAGATCTAGATACACTGATATAGATACACTGAAAATGAAGAGCAGGATGCGAAAATGGAGAAGGATCTACGATACCTGGTGAGAATGTGAGATAACAGTTGGCGTCGGCGTCAGTAGAGAGAAAGGAAGAGAGCGTCGGCATCGGCATAGAGAAAGGAAGAGAGAGTCGGGCCGTCGGCGTGGATGTCGGCGTTGGGAAAGGAATTGAGCATCTGTGGTGTGGCAGAGAACGAGAGGGGTGAGCGCAAGCGGCGAAATAGGGTTTTACCGAGCACGGGCCTGAATTTTATAAAATGATCGGGATCGTAAGATCGGAATCGGATTGCGATCCTACGATCCGAATCGTGCTCCCGATCGAAAGAGGTTGATTTCGATCTTGTTTGCGATCCGGATCGAAATTCAGAATCCGGATCGTAGGATCGTGCGATCCTACAATCCAGATCGTGATCCTGACAACCTTGGTAGCAAGAGATATGTGGGGGTCGTCCGGAGGTGGGAGAAGTGGGAACAACGAGCTAGAAGCCCGTATGTTGCTGATTGGGCACTCGGCGGGGAGGGGGTGGACGCAACATAACAATGGCGTGGGAGGGTTGAGAGGCTCGTCGGAGGTAGGTGAGATCAGTGGATTAGAGAAGGTAAAACCGCAGTTGGAGTTGAGCTTGGAAGAATTGAGTTGGAGTCGAGCGGTCGATCGAGCAGTTGCGTCAGCATTTCTGTCTATATTGGTCCAGAAACAAGAAGAGGTGTGTAGAAGGTTGCGAGTACCAAGCAAGGTGCGCGTGGGTTGTGCCTATCGGGATGGAAACGAGTAGTCGAGGTGGAAGGAAGTTGAATTGTGTTGCGGCCAAAGGAGGAAATAAGCTCGTGGGTCGACGAAGTCACAGGATGGAGCGTCGATTGGAGGGACATGGCTAACGACGGTCACTGGTGATGCAAATAATTCCTAAATTGAGACGTAGTCGACAACGTGGCGAATTAAATAAGGCACAACTCAACGGACAGAACCCTAACACACGGAGTAAAACGAACGGCGAGGCATGATTGGGATAAGCGCATATAACATTGGGTTGAAACAGTAAAACCACTTTGCTGAAATTAATCCAATAAACTAGCAAGTAAAATCAGGAGGAGTGGGGAAAAGAGAGATCTCACCAAGGGGGGCTTGCCCGTTTCCGATCCTTCCGATACCGTAGCAAATGGGCGTCGAGTTTTCCGATGGAGTTGTGGAGGAAGAGGAATCGGGAGGTTGCGGGAGCAGGGCTTGCGGTGGAGCTAGGGAAACGGAGGTGGACGGCTGGGCTTGGCTAGCGGTGGAGCTAGGGAATGGAGGAGGTGGCCGGCTGGCTTGCGGTGGAGTGGGAAAGAACGAAAGAGGTGGCCGGCTGGCTTGCGGTGGAGTGGGAAGACTCGAAGGAGGTGGCTGGATGGGCTTGCGGTGGAGTGGGAAGACTCGAAGGAGGTGGTTGGCTGGGCTTGCGGTGGGGTTCGGGAAGAGGATGGAGGGTGTCCGGGGCTGGTCGGCAGAGAAGCTAGGGCAACGAGGAAAGGTTGGGGACGGCTTACCGTGGAGCTGGGTATGAGGGCTTTGGGGCTAGGAGCGGAGCGGAGTCGACGGCAAGGCGGCTGAGCGGGAGCGGAGGAGAGGCGGGGCGCTGCTGCGGGAAATGCGGGAACGGAAGCTAGCTGCTGCGGAAAATGCGGCGGAAAGAAGACTACCGAGAGATTGGAATCAATCCCGGTTTTTTTTTCTTTTCTTTCCCCCCCAATTAGGGCAACCACACTTGTTATTTATAGCCCTCCCCCACTCCTCTTTAATTCAGCAAAATTGATTAAATTCAGCAAACTTCTTGAACCCAATGACATGTGCCGACTCAACCCGACCACACCAAACCGGACCAATCCATTCAGGGTCACGCGAGGTGGTCGATCTCACGCGCCGTTACAAGATAATAAAAGCGGTAAATTAGAATATTCATGAAATAAATCTACATGAAAATAAAAGCGGTAAAAACTATAGAACCGAAGCGGTTCTGGCGAGCCGTAGACAGGATCACATCAGTTCCCCCGGGGTTGAGAGAACTCGACTCCGGCGAGGCTAAGCGGATGGTCGCAACGGAGAGATCTGGACGCCGACGCTGAAGCTCTCGGGCGCTGACCCAACTGCTATCCAAGATGTCCCTTCCCTTCCAAGTAACCAAATAACGCTGGTAAGCTCCCGCACGAGTCTGGAACTCCCGTACATCAAGCACCTGGTCGATCTCTTCCGTGGTAGGGGTGAAGGCCGACTGAAATCCCGCGGTCGTCCCGGGCTCCAAGATAGGTGGTGGTACAGGTGTAGCTGGTGGGGTTCCATGGAATGGGTATAGGTCTGCCACATTGAAAATCGGGGAGGTGCCGAATTCCAAAGGTAGATCCACAAGGTAGGCATTCTCACCCAACCGCTTCCTTACCGGAAAAGGACCGAAACGCCGCTGACGGAGCTTGTGGTAAGTCCCACTGGGAAATCTTTCTTTTCTAAAATGTACCAGCACCAAATCTCCTTCCGAAAAAGACAGGTCGCGCCGATGGTCATTGGCGCTAGCCTTGTATTTTTCGGATGTCACCTGCAGCTTATTATGAATAATTTCATGCAAAGTTTTTAAATTTTCAACCCAAGTAGTAGCATCAAAAGAAGCGCGCTCGAAAGAGAGTAGGGAATGACGGTCAAGGTAATGGGGAATGGGGAAACCATACACAATCTCAAAAGGCGACTTGTTGGTGGAACGGTTCACGGTACTGTTGTAAGCAAATTCGGCTTGGGCTAATGCTAAGTCCCACTGTTTGGGTTGCTCTCCGGCTAGGCATCTTAACAAATTACCCAGACTTCGGTTGACCACCTCGGTCTGCCCATCAGACTGGGGGTGGTACGCGCTGCTAAAATTTAATTTTGTGCCCAATTTGCGTCACAACGTTTTCCAAAAATAGCCCATGAATCGCGTGTCCCTGTCGGAAGTGAAAGTACGGGGCACTCCATGGAGTCGAACCACCTCTCGAAAGAAGAGGTGGGCCACGTGTGCCGCATCGGAGGTTTTCCGGCAGGGTATAAAATGAGCCATCTTGGAAAATCTATCTACGACGACGAATACAGAATCGATTCCCCGCGCCGCAGTAGGGAAACCACTAACAAAATCCATGGACACTTCGTCCCATGGCCGCTCGGGAATCGGCAAGGGCGTGTACAGCCCAGTGTTTTGGGATTGCCCTTTGTATAGTTGGCACGTCGGGCAGATACGGACGTGGCTCACAATGTCTTGCCTTATGCGCGGCCAATAATAACGGGAAGTCGCTAAATCCATCATCTTGGCCTGTCCGACATGTCCACCTAGTCCAACCAAATGTAACTCGGTTAGCAGGGTCTCACGCAAAGGGCCTTGGCAGATGCATAACCTGGTGCCCTTAAACAAGAACCCCCCGTGTATGCAGAAGTGCCCCGTCGGGTCGGCCCCATGTGGTTGGCACTCTGCCCAAATAATACTAAAATCGGGATCAGTGGCGTATGACTCCTTTTGAGAATCTAAGTCTGTCAACCGAAGGTGTAGGGATCCTAGCAGATGTGCTCGTCGGCTAAGGGCGTCAGCGACTCTGTTGGTAACCCCTGGCTTATGTCGGATGTGAAAGGTGTACTCCTGCAGGAAGGCGGCCCATTTGGCATGTCGTCGGACCTCCTTCTGGGAGTTCAGGTAACGTAACGCCTCATGATCCGTATTCAACACGAACTCGCGCTGAATCAAGTAATGCCGCCAGTGACGGAGAGCCTGTACGATGGCGAAAAACTCAAGATCGTAGGTGGAATACCTTGTTTTCGCGTCGTTCAACTTCTCACTATAAAACGCTACAGGTCGGCCCTCCTGACTAAGCACTGCCCTGATGCCTACGTGTGACGCGTCGCAGTCTATCTCGAACACTTTTTCAAAATCCGGGAGGGCCAGAACAGGAGCACTAGACATTTTCTCCTTCATAAGGAGGAAGGCCTGCTCCGCCTCGGTCGTCCATACGAATTGCCCCTTGCGGAGGCAGTCTGTAATGGGTGCAATGTGGGTGCTCAAGTTGCGTATAAAACGACGATAGAACGAAGCAAGGCCATGAAACCCTCGTGCCTCGGTGAAATTCCTGGGGGTGGGCCAGGACTCAATCGCGTGGATCTTTTCCGGGTCCACCTTGATGCCCTCGGATGAGACAATATAACCTAAGAAGGTGAGACTACTAGTGAGAAATGTGCATTTTTTTAAGTTGATGATCAAGCGGTGTTCCCTTAAGATCTGCAGGACCTGCCGTAGATGTGTAAGATGCAGATCAGGGTCGAGGCTGTAGATAAGGATGTCGTCAAAGTAGACAACAACGCAAGTTCCCATCAGGGGTCTGAGGACTTGAGTCATCAATCTCATGAAGGTGCTCGGAGCGTTGGACAAACCAAATGGCATGACCAACCACTCGTACAGTCCCTCCCGTGTTTTAAAGGCCGTCTTCCATTCATCCCCGGGTCGAATCCGGATCTGATGGTAGCCACTCCGGAGGTCAATCTTCGAAAAAATCTTCGCCCCACTCAGCATGTCGAGCATGTCGTCTAATCGGGGAATCGGGAATCGGTACTTGACGGTAATCTTGTTGATAGCGCGGCTATCAACACACATACGCCAAGTCCCGTCCTTCTTGGGGACAAGAAGGGCAGAGACAGCGCAGGGGCTGAGGCTTTCCCTTACGTGTCCCTTCTGGAGGAGCTCGGACACCTGTCTCCTGAGCTCCTCATGCTCCCTCGGGCTCATACGATAGTGTGGTAAGTGGGGTAGGCTGGCGCCTGGGACTAAATCAATGCAGTGCTGGATATCCCTCAACGGTGGGAGCTGGTCTGGTAACTCGTCCGGAGTGAGGTCACCAAACTCAGAAATCAAGGGCTGAACGGCCGTAGGGATCTCCACGGAGGTAATAGGAGACTCCAGACCAACTAAGACATAGGTGGCATTCCCCTCTCGCATCTCATGACTAAACTGACGCTCCGTCAACAGCATGCGGATGGACGGATACGCCACGGTGGTGGGTGTGGTCGGGGAAATAGAAGCCCCGGTCGGAATAGTCTCCGGGGGAGTGAGTCGCTGCGGAATAAGACCGTTCTTCTAGGGAAGGACTATCTTGCGACCCTTGTGGTCGAATGAGTAAGAGTTCTTCCGTCCGTCGTGAACGATGTTTCGATCATATTGCCACGGACGCCCCAAGAGAATATGGCACACATCGAGGGGTGCAACGTCACACCATACTGAGTAAGAGTAGGTAGATCCAATGGTGAACGCTACAAGACATCGCTGTGATATAACCATCGTGGTGCCACTAGTCACCCAGGATAGCTCATAGGGGCGCTCCAGCTTCTGAGTCTGAAGCCTTAACTTCTCTACCATGCGTTGGGAGACAAAATTCTCCATGCTCCCGCTGTCAATGATAATAGAACAGTAGTGCTCGTGGATACGCGCAGTGGTGCGAAAGATGCTGTGTCTCACCCAAGCATCATCGGGGGTAGCTCTCGGGGCAAGCAGGCTATGCTGCAGGACACAAATCAACTGATCTGGCTGCTCGCCCTCTACTTCACACTCTCCCTCAAAGGGGTCCTCAGTATCCCTAACTAACTCGCTCTCCCAAATTCCATACTCGGGATCTCTCCCATCGTCAACCTCAACAACCGCGGTAAACTGACGCCTTGGACACTCGGACGATTTGTGTCCCGGCTCCATGCACTTATAACACCGAAACACAGGCCTAGAGGTGGCAATCTCCTTCCCCTTCAAGGAAGTCGAAGAGGGACCTGCAGGGGCAGGAGCTGGCAGCACCGGTCTAACCGTAGGAGGTAGGCACGGAATAGGAGATGTACTCGTCCTAGTGGCCGATGTCGATGACGAGGAATAGTGGGTCCTGTCGGTAGTTTTCTGACCGAATGTCCTCCTCTGGAGGGCCTCCACTCGTCGTGCCCGGCTAGAGATCTCTCCAAGGTCCCGGAAATCATGTAACTCTAGTTGGTCACGTATCGCGTACCGTAGCCCGTTCAGATAACGGGCCACAACCATGTGGTCTTCCTCCCTTAAATCTAAACGTGACTGGAGGACCAGGAACTCGTTGGTGTACTCGTCAATGGTCTGTTTATCTTGTCGTAGGTTATGATACCTACGGTACAATGTCTGCAAGAAATCAGCGGGGACGTACCTGCTCTTGAGTTGAGTTTTGAACTCAACCCAGGTGGTGATAGGTGGTTGTCCCATCGTGAAACGCATCCGTTCGACTTGCCCCCACCATGTGAGTGCGGGGCCCTTCAACTTCAGGGTAGCATACTCCACCTGCTGGTGGGCAGGTGTGCGCTTCCAGCTGAGGAATCGCTCAAGTCGCTCACACCAATCAAGACACACCTCAGGCTCTAGTGTGCCTTCAAAATCGCCAACGTCCAATTTAATTCTGGCATCCCATCTAGGGGGATTCCTATTATCTTGATACGCTAGTTGCGGTTCTGGTGGTGGTGGTGTGGGGGGGCGTGCAGGAGGAGTAGGGGGCTGAGCAGCAAGTCCCCCTAAGTGATACTGGGCTTCCAAATTATTGACCGTGGTACGCAATCCGATCATAACTTGGTTGGTGTCCCTCACAGAGAGGGTGAGTGTAGTGATGGCAGTCATAAGTTCTTCCATTCGTTTTCCTATGTCTCCCACAGTACCCTCTAGGTGCTCCACTCGTGAGTCCATAGGCAACTTAACACTAGCAAATTTAGGAATTACGTACAAGCAAATGCTCGGCTATCCCACAATGGTAGTGAGATATCCCAGCAGCCACACCAAATTGATGCAAATAATTCCTAAATTGAAACGTAGTCGACAACGTGGCGAATTAAATAAGGCACAACTCAACGGACGGAACCCTAACACACGGAGTAAAACGAACGACGAGGCATGATTGGGATAAGCGCATATAACATTGGGTTGAAACAGTAAAACCACTTTGCTGAAATTAATCCAATAAACTAGCAAGTAAAATCAGGAGGAGTGGGGAAAAGAGAGATCTCACCAAGGGGGGCTTGCCCGTTTCCGATCCTTCCGATACCGTAGCAGATGGGCGTCGAGCTTTCCGATGGAGTTGTGGAGGAAGAGGAATCGGGAGGTTGCGGGAGCAGGGCTTGCGGTGGAGCTAGGGAAACGGAGGTGGACGGCTGGGCTTGGCTAGCGGTGGAGCTAGGGAATGGAGGAGGTGGCCGGCTGGCTTGCGGTGGAGTGGGAAAGAACGAAAGAGGTGGCCGGCTGGCTTGCGGTGGAGTGGGAAGACTCGAAGGAGGTGGCTGGCTGGGCTTGCGGTGGAGTGGGAAGACTCGAAGGAGGTGGCTGGCTGGGCTTGCGGTGGGGTTCGGGAAGAGGATGGAGGGTGTCCGGGGCTGGTCGGCAGTGAAGCTAGGGCAACAGGGAAAGGTTGGGGACGGCTTACCGTGGAGCTGGGTATGAGGGCTTGCCGGAGATGGGGCTAGGAGCAGAGCGGAGTCGACGGCAAGGCGGCTGAGCGGGAGCAGAGGAGAGGCGGGGCGCTGCTGCGGGAAATGCGGGAGCGGAAGCTAGCTGCTGCGGAAAATGCGGCGGAAAGAAGACTACCGAGAGATTGGAATCAATCCCGGTTTTTTTTTTCTTTTCTTTCCCCCCCCCCCCCCCCCAATTAGGGCAACCACACTTGTTATTTATAGCCCTCCCCCACTCCTCTTTAATTCAGCAAAATTGATTAAATTCAGCAAACTTCTTGAACCCAATGACATGTGCCGACTCAACCCGACCACACCAAACCGGACCAATCCATTCAGGGCCACGCGAGGTGGTCGATCTCACACGCCGTTACAAGATAATAAAAGCGGTAAATTAGAATATTCATGAAATAAATCTACATGAAAATAAAAGCGGTAAAAACTATAGAACCGAAGCGGTTCTAGCGAGCCGTAGACAGGATCACATCAACTGGGCTCTGGTTGCAGACACGTGGAGGCGTACAAGATGTCGAGAGCCGACAGAATCCAAGTTGATGATAGAAGCTTCAACGGAAGAGAAGGATAGAAAGTGCTCTGATAAGTGATACCAAGATGTTACGAGCCTAATTGGTTTCTTCGTCGGAGGTGGTGGTGGAGGTGGAGATACGAGAAGAACCGAGATCTATCGGCAGAGAATATGTGGGGAAGAGGAAGAAGGGGAGTCGTGCCTAACCCTAACCATAGAACTTGAGTAAGAAGGGAGGAACTAGAGAGAGAAAGAGAATTCGGTTGATTTCATTCATAATTTCCTACATGACCCAAATGGTCTATTTATAAACTTACAAAGTGACATGAGTGTAAATACAAAAAAACAAACATGAAATGATAAAACATTACAGACTCGTATATTGACTCGATTAATAAAATACACCTAACATGAATATATGACGACACTAATACACGACGTAGATAGTTGATCGTGAGGGACCATAACAAACTCATGATCCTAAAATAGGACAATCAAATGAATATAAGTCATTCAACTTCAATCCTATGCTCTAACAGAATGGATGGTTATTTAATACATATGGCAGTCTGATTGTGAGTAATTGTCTAATATGATATCACTACATATGGCAGTCTGATGGTTATTTATTACATATTAGTAATTGTCTAATATGGTTGCCCCTGCACACTTCATATGGGGGGACACGTGCACATCTGCTAATTGTATCATAAAACAAGTAGGTCATTGGGATATAAACATATTTGCAGCAAAAAATATACCTTAGCTGCTTCAAACAAGTAGGTGTCCAAAATCTGCTTGAAGTTGTCCCATTCTTCTTCTCTGAAGAACAAATGTGCCTGCACTGCACTGTTAAGGCAAGAAATGGTGACAATGCGAGTTTATCCAATGGATTTTTGGTGTGCGAGCGTGAGCGGATGGGAGGGTGCAAAGGGTGTGGCTGTGGGGAGGATGTTGGAGTGCATACGATTCAAGGGACGCTTAATTTAAAAAATGGACATTCTCATAATAATCATAGAGTCAAGGTAACCACAAATATTTGCTGGGCAATGGAGAGACTTGAACTCTCAGCTCATCGAGCAACGGTTATGCACCGTCTGTCAACCATTTGACAACACTCCCAATGTTTTGGTAGGAAAGAAAAAGATGGGATGTCATGCCGCTCATTGACAAGCTGGCAATGATATTACCCAAGAACTTTCCCCCATTTAGAATGTTACAAATTGAGAAATATACCTGAAGTCATAATCTGGATAGATATGACCGAGAGTCAGAACCAGGTAAATTAGCGTTCTTCGACTGAAAAAAAAACAAAAAAAAAAGAAGAAACCGGGTCAAGTATTCATAACAAGAATAATCCAATTGAAGTCATGACATTACCTTGATCGGGTGGAAAGGTATTCCGCGGGGGAGGAGGGGTCACTGTCTGCAGATTGGCTAAGATAATCGAGAATCTATAGCAAGAGATGGACAAGGTTTGCAATGATCAGAAAGAGTAATAGAGAGAAAATATAATTGATCAGAGGTGCAGATGTTCAGCACTTATGCTGTAAAATAGTTTAAAAAGAGAAATTGAAAAATCAACAATTACTGATGTCTTTTTCAACGGGAAACAGAAAAGGAAGGTACTTAACCCCTACTTGAAAAGGAGAATGTAATTAGATAGTTATAAAACAAAGACGTCTATTAAATAAGTGACAAAATATCACATTTCTATTTCATGTTAGAAAGGCTGAGACGCATTAATAGATATTTTATTTATAACTACTACAACAACAACACTCAAACCTTTATTTATTACTAATAATACAGGAAAATATACTTGCACTAGTAGAAGACCAAGCTTTAAATAGGAATAAATGGAAAAAAAATACGTGAACTAGACCCAAGTAGCTCAGATATGATGATATATTTTCAAAGAAAAAGACTGTTAATGCAGATCCGTTGAATTCTTAGCATAAAGTTAGATCCACATAAGAATCTCTTTACACTAAAATATATTGTAACTCATGTCATGATATTTTAAGTGTTTTCAGTTCCCTAGCATTTTTTAGATCATACACGATGCACGGTAGGCTGTAGAAGTTGTGACGATGCTTAATGCAAACCTATGTGAGTGGTGTGGGCTGGACTCAAACAAAACTAATCTACATAATGTGTGTATGTTTAAAATTGATCCAAAGTTAATTTATTAACAATAAGATTATAAGGTTTAGCAATCAAAGAAAACATTCACCATAATTGACGTACACAAGCAAAGTCATGTTCTCCTTCGCACGAAAGCTTTAAAGCTAAACTTACACAAAGGGATTTTATAGGAAAATAAGAAAATGTAAACAATTACATACCAGTCAATGTTCCCAAACACCTATGCAATAATCTTCCAATAATTAATAAAGAAGAAACACAATGCAAAAATACTTGCAAGAAAAGGATTCCGGTAGAGGCGGCGGGTGAGGCTCCAAATAATGTGGTCAACGTCAAACAGCTTGATGGAAGACTAAGGAAAGAGGGAGGAGTGTGGATGGAGGTGGAGGAAGAGGCTGTTGACTGAGGTAATGGAAGGAGAGGGAAGTGGGATTTGCGGCAGGAGGCTGTTGAGCAGGGATTAGGGCTTGTAGGTGGAGGTGGGAATATAAGAAAGGCTTGCGTTTACTGTAAGAGGAGGCAAATCTATGGTATGGCGAGTTTGAGGGAAGGATCATTGTTGGAGGCGATGACGGAGGGGTCATGTGAGATAGGAGGCGAGGAGCGGTTGTTGACAATGATATGGAGTGGATCGTGCCGCCTGGGAGGGGAAGATTGAGTCGTTTGAGGCAAGGGTAAGGAGCGGATTGTGCGGTTAGGGAAGGGCTACGTGGGAGATGGACGGTTTCACGGTGGAAGAGATATAAGAATGGGAAATTGGGAAACAATGAAAAGGAACCAGGACGTTGCACCCAAGATCTCGTGGCCTCGCACGACGATGTGATTGTCGGCTCTGGAATCTCTCACAAAGGAAACAATACCTCCAATTGACAGCCATCAGGCCCATCACCCCCTATTTATAATGAGAAAGGGCATGGGCACCCGGCGTGAACGACTATGAATGGTCGTTACGCCTGATGTCCTAATAGTACTAAATAAACTGCAAAAATAAAAATAAAATACATAGTAGTAAAATGGCACTACGGAGGAGCTCGCGAAATTGGATCACCGATCCGATCAATGCCTCCTACGCGAGTACACAAATGTGGGCCCTGCCGAGAGGTGGACCAAAGTCCAATGTCAATCTTGCGGCTGACCCCCATCAAGTCCACTTGACTAAAAAGCATTCATCTCCGATGAATGGAGATGATCATACTAACATCGATGATCGAGGGAAAGTCTATCTCCGTCGTCGGATATCCAAGTGTCTGTCAAGGTGGGACCTCCACTCAAGTGCACCAAGTAATAACAAGATGGATCATATGGGATGGTGGTGCACTCATGCGCAACAATGTCAGAAATTCTCTCAGCTCTAACTTCATGTGATGGTGGATCCACAGAAACCTGTGAAATCATAAGGGGTGCAAACAAGTCTGTAGGTGCTTATCCTAGTTAGACAGGGTAAGGGCTAGGTTGTAACTGGGACGGTGTTGGAGGTGGCTCAAAGTACTCTCGAGAGGCTCAAAGTAATGTGTTAAATTTTTCGTATTAAATATTGGATGAATATTCATATCTGTAGGGAAATCGGTCTAGCAGACGTTTGTTCCAATTTTCTTTATAATCCTATAAGAACTCATTCGTTTAGGTTGTAGCCTTTTAGCGGCTCCTTTTGGGAGTCTCTCCATGCGAATTTTGACCATGACCTGCTCACCAACCTAAAAATATTGTTCACACTTGTGCTCGTTGTCTGTGTCTTATATAATTCATTACTACTAACAATTTTCATCCGGATCAATTCATGCAATTAATGTATGTGATGGATGAAGGACTCAGTAGACTCATTAGAACGCGACTTTAGGGGAACATGGGCGAGGTCGATTGGCTTCCTAAGTTCATAACCTTAACACTATATGAAATGGACTCATGCTAGTAGACATGTTGACAGAGCTATTGTACACGAACTCGACTAAGGGCAACACAAAATCCCAAATCAACGGATGCTCACCAACTAGGAACTATAATAAATTTCTCAAACTTGGATTTACGGCCTCAGACATTTCGTTAGTCTACGGGTGATAAATCGTGGAAAACTTTAGGGACATACTTGTCTTATGTCATAATGCCTTACAAAATTATGCATGAATCGTATGTCACAGACGAACATTATGAAATTGGGTAATCCATATGACCGAAAGATGTCTCTCATAAAGAGGGCATCAACTAGGGCCGCATCTGCAGCCCTACGACAGAAAATAAAATAGGACATCCTCGAAAACCGGACTACTAATACAAAATGGAATCATATTTCCTCAAAATGCGAGGAAGGCCCAGGACGAAATTCATGTTGATCTCGACCCAGGACTGGTGTGGGACTGAAAGGGGTCATAAAGTTCAATGTTTTATTTTGAACCCTTAGCAATCTGGTAGGTGTCGCGGTGACATAGGACCCTTGTCATATCCTTCTTCAAGGTGGGCCAATAAAAATGATCCTCAATTAAAGTAATCTTCTTGTCTCTTCCGAAGTGGCCAGCAGCGCCACCAACGTGCATTTCCCAAATCAAAAGGTCCTAGAAGGTCCAGAGATTGCAGAGGCAAGGCCCACGATACAAATATTCCTCGACGATATCGAGCCACTCGGTGGGCTCAGGGGATCCCTCATGAATCCAGAATAAATCTTACCAAAGTCAGTGCAAGAGGGTAATCCCTAGGCATCCAATCAAAACTAGTCTTGCTAGCGCTCAGTGTTTGAAATAGGGTGATACGACGAATGACGGTGTCAGTAGGCTTGTTCTCAACACATACGTGGTGTTTGAGAACATAGTGAAAATCTTGGAAGCATTCAACCCACTTAGCATATTTATGCCCCAATTTTTATTGTGAGTCAAACTAATGTAGAGCTTGGTGGTTGGAGTATACGATGAATTCCCGCAGGAGGAAATAATATTAAAATCTCAAAGATAATGCACTACCGCGTAAAACTCTCTATCATAATTGGAGTACTTTGGTTTGGCCTCGTTTAGTTTCTTACTAAAGTAAGAAACTGGGTGACTCCTAGGTCATTACTCCACCAATGTCAATGTCCGATGTGTCGAAGCTACCTGAAACATCTTCGGAAAATCAGATAATATCGGAATGAGGAAAGTCGCCAGTCTCTCACTCTCTCCTTATCTCTTCGAAAGACCGAGCACCTAGCTCAGCACTCCGCCAATGCCGACACCGGATGAGTCACATGCTAACTAAAACACCTTAGAGAAATCAGACAAACTCAGAACGGGGGAAGCCGTCAATCTCTCCTTAATCTCTTTGAAAGCTCGAGTAGCGGATGCCGTCCATTGGAAATCTCTCTTCCTCAGGAAACTCGCGAAGGGGGACATGATGGAACTAAAGCCAAAAACAAATCTCCAATAGAAGGTGGCTAGTCTGTGAAAGCTGCGGGCCTCAGTGATAGTGAAAGAAACAGGCCACTCAAGAATGGAATGGACCTTATCAAGGTCAACAGACACGTCGTACACTAATATAAAAAACCTGAGATAGTGCACAGAATCAGTCAGGAAGGAGCACTTCTTCAGACAAATAACGTCTCTTTACGGAGAATCTCTAACAGGAGCCTCAGATGGCTCAGCTGGTCGACGGAAGAGTGGTTGGGATGGCGAGCAACGCCCAACACAGGCGTATTCACGCAGGAGGAGGTGATCCGCTACCCAGTCGGACGATTTGAGTCTGTGGTTATGTCTGTATGGTAGATCCGAGTCGATTTCATATATTACTTTTTAAGTTTTGAGTTGTATATGACGTCTGATCGGCCCAGACAGTATGAGTCGTCTGATTCGATTGCTTATGTTAATTTTACGGTTATACATATATTAAGCAACATGTATGATTTAGGGTTGCATATAGTGCAGGCGATTTAAGGGGTGTGGGTATCGAAGGTTAGAAATCAATTGCAACCGTCGGTCCCCTTGTTCTTCTGGTGCGAAGCCAAAATTCTGCCCCCCTCCCTGGTGCGATTCCTGGGTAAGCCTTCCCCGCCTCCCTCCTCTTCCCTGACAAGCCCACCACTTCCGCCTCCCACTACCCTATAAAATCCCCCTTTTCCTCTTCCATGCGTCGACCCCAACCCCGTCGGCCTACGCCCAGCCCAATGTCGCAATTCATCCAAAAAAAGCCCCATCGGCCTCCATGATTTCCCTTCCCTCTTTCCGTCTGCATCCCATGCCAGGAAGTCACTCTTGCCTTATTCTATCTCGTAAATCCACAGCTAGAGCCTCCCAACGTGTTCCTGTACCACTTCTCGTTATTTCCCCTTCCAAGGATCTACTCTATGCCACCTCTGTCACTACTCCGATCCACTAGTCTTCTAACCAACCCCTTGCGGTCCCCAACAACCCCCCTATCGTGAGTCCCACAGCCACTAGTCTTCTAACCAACCAACTCTACACTACCTAAGCCCCCTCCCCCCCCCATCATCCCAGAGCCCTTTCCTGGCACTTTCTCCGCTCCCCAACAACCTTGGATACCCATAACCAGTCTCCGTTCTCCCTCGGCCTGCACGTTGATGAGTCCGATTTATATAGGGTTTTTCGGACTCATCTGGGCTAGTTTTAACGCTTGCACTCCACTTTTCGTGTGTTATCGTTAATATTTCATTTATTCTGCTTTTCACGCTAAGTGCACTATTTTGGGCCCGAGGGTGTGCAATTGCGCATTCTTTTGTTGGGGGTAAGCACATGGTGCTCCACATGGTTCTTTTTATTTATTTTATGCTGTGTTGTTGCTGGGAGCTTGTGCTCCGGCTTGGTTTTATTGTTGTGCAGGTAGTCGGGACGTCCCGGACTCATTTTCCAGTTCTGTGTAAAACGCACGGTCGTGCGCATTTCTTCGCGCACGGTTTCAGTGCAATCGTGTGTTTCACAAAACAATTCTGGGGCCTTCTATTTCTACCCGTGCGTTTTGTTCCCGCACGGTTTAGGCCAAACCGTGCGAGAAGGAATCGCACGGTCTGCACATTTTCTCTTTATTCCTGCATTTTGGGGTAAATCGTGTGTTTTCTTCACGCACAGGCAAACACGCCCGTGCGCGAGTAAAACGCACGGTTCCCTTGTTTTACCCTATTTTCTGCGCTCTGTGTTTACCCGTGCGATTTCCTTCACGCGCGGGCGGAAGCGCCCGTGCGCGAGTAAAACGCACGGGTCAACGCATTTTCTTCCGCGATCAAGATCTGTAAGTAAATAACGCACGGTTAGCGCACGGTCGTGCGCGGGACCGTGCGTGACCATTTTTCTGATCTTTTTCTATTTAAAGCGCAGATTTTCACCATTGAAGGGAGCTTCATTCCAGCCGATTTCTCCGTCGTTTTAGGGCGAAACTCTATCGTTCCACCTCCGCCCTTCATCTTCCACCAAGGGGAGAAGCTCCGGCCATGCTCGCAAAGCCTATACCTTGTCGGTGCTTGCTCTCGGCCTTCTCCTTCATCTTCTAAGCACTATTTCAAGCTTTGACGCCATAGCTAACAAGCGAAGGGAAGCTTGTAACTTTCTTCCGGATCGTGACACGAAGAAGACAGGTCCATTGGAAGGTAGTGACAGCCCTTCTCTATCCCGGACGTAGTTGAGGACCGAGCTTGGACGCGGATTGACAACCCGGCGATTCCTTCAGCGACCCCTCGACGAGCCTTCGGATTTGGTCGATCTCTTGACTTGTTTTTCCTTTATTGTTGTTTATGTGTTGTTAAAACTTTTGTGTTGATGATGTGCTTTTAGTTGTAAACATTATTAGTTTCATGTCATATTTATGCTTAAGTTGCTTGAGTTGCGCCTTTATTTCCATCCGCCATCCATCTGTTCTTGCCACACTAGCAATTGTTAGTGGCGTGCGTAGCGAAGAGGTGCTTACGACCCTCAAATTCTGGTTCTTACGCTTGCCTACTCGTCCATCCGCCCAGCAATTCGGTGCATAGCGGCCCGTGTAGTCTTCCATCCCGCCTGACGAAGCGAGGCATAGCGGCATTGCATAGGAGTAGTTGTTAGTCTTTTATTTTCTTTTATCGCAACCATCTAAACCACCCTTAGTTAACTCCGACCTAAGGACTTCAATCTCAAGTCCTCCTCGATATTAACTCCCCCCTTACTGTGTTCCTTGAAGAGATCGATACTTGGGAAAGCCACCCATTTTATATTACTTGTGCGACCGGTACACTTGCGGTCACAATCGCATCAAGTTTTTGACCCTCAAATTCTGGTTCTTACGCTTGCCTACTCGTCCATCTGCCCAGCGATTCGGTGCATAGCGGCCCATGTAGTCTTCCATCCGCCTGGCGAAGCGATGCATAGCGGCATTGTATAGGAGTAGTTGTTAGCCTTTTATTTTCTTTTATCGCAACCATCTAAACCCCCCCTTAGTTAACGCCGACCTAAGGACTTCAATCTCAAGTCCTCCTCGATATTAACTCCCCCCTTACTGTGTTACTTGAAGAGATCGATACTTGGGAAAGTCACCCATTTTATATTACTTGTGCGACCGGTACACTTGTCGTCCAACGCATCAAGTTTTTGACGCCGTTGTCGAGAAACACAGTCGTGTGAGTTTTTGGAGAGGGAGATAATAGATTGAAGCCCTTTTCCATTTGTGCATATCATTTTCTTATTTGCTTTAGTTGTTAGAATTTTTATTTTTGCTTATTTCTTTTTGCCCTTCTTTGATTTTTGATTTCGATAGCAGATCCGTGTTATTTTTTTTATTCTAGTTGTGTAGCGCTCTTTTGATAATTATTTTTGTTCGCGATGTATTCGGAAGCTGAGTGTCGTCTTATTGACACTTTGCGCCGATGCATCGACGTCATGGCTGCTCAGAATGTCGAGCATTGTTTGAGATGCTTGCTATGTCAAGGTGTAGGCCACATGGTGAAGGATTGCCCTCGCTTGTGCGAGCCTTCTCCCTCTGTGGGCGTGCCTACAGTAACCTCCCGTTCGCGGAAGACTGCTGTAGACGGGCCTACAAGGGTGTTGCCTGACTCATACACTGACATAGCGCACCTTGCTCATTCTTTTCTCGCAGGGATTATTCCTGTCGACGGGGTGGCGTTTGCGGATGATGTTGTGTTGGGGCCTGCTCATTCAGTGCTTGATTTTGAGAGCAGCCTTACCCCTCTGCAATTTTTGTCGGATTGTGCTACACCTTTTTCTTGTGAGTCGGCTGTTGATGTCGTGTTTGTGGATGAATCGGTGCTCGAGGTTGCGCCGAAGTGGGATGATGATTCCTCTATCTCCGATGGAGAGTGGATCTTCGGAGCACTTTTACGCACCCCGGTGGGATGAGGAATATTCCCTTTCTGATGCGGAGGTCTGCACCTCTTTATTGGACGAGGACGTTCCCCTTACCACCGCGGACCTCGAGTTCTTGGATTCTCCACGATACGACTCATATGACACCGACGATGATCTATGTTTGGATCTCGCTGAGAGTGAAACCGGAATCACTCTCCCATATTCCGATTATTTTAGTTCTTCATCTTCTTTATTCCTTGATCCCCCTTCTCTATCTGAGCCTGTGCAGGTTGAGTCCCCACGGGTACGATGGGATGATGATGAGCCTGATGCTCATGCCGCTGTCATCGCTTCCTACACACCCATGGTGGACGATGCCTTGCTAGGCAAGGATTTATTTTGTGATAAGGTGAGCGAGGACCAGTGCTCCTCCTCTTCTTATTTCCTGCTTCCTCTACCTGAGTTTTTCAGGTATTATTATGTAGGTAGAGGGGTAACTGCTCTTTCTCCGTATCGGTACTTCCTACCGCAACGGATATTAGGCCAATTACCTGTGCACTTTTTTATTTCATAGGCTCATTAGCTAGAACTCTTCGTTAGTCGAATAAGTCGTGATGGGGGACAATAACCCCAGTACTTATCTAGGAGTAGGTGCAGTTAGTTATTTTTACTGTTTTAAGATCTGTTTTACCTATTGTATAGCTTAGTTTAAATTTGTTTTTGCCTTATGTATACAAGTTTGTTGGAGCTATTTTGTAGGGTGCTTTCCCCTTGGGCGGCGGTGGAGTTATATTTTTTGCAGGTTTGGTTGCGTGCTTTAACTCCAATCTTCTGGTATACTCATTTGCTGAGCATGGGGTAACCTCTCCCCAAACTTTTATTTATTTGTTTTTATTGCATATCTTTGATAGGTTGTTTAATTTAAGTCTGTTGGGGGAGAGATTCGAGTTGTTATCCGCTCACGTGCACATTCCGCTCGCATACTAGAAGCTTTTATTGTAATATCATTTTCATTTTCATTTGCATCGCGCTCCACAACACCTACTTGAGAACGTGTACTTAAGCACTTGCACGCACCGAGCTTGTTTATCACTTGTGCGTAGATTAAAGAATGTTGTGTTGACTTAGGATTGCGTGATGAAGTAAAATGTTGACTCCAAGAGTGTTCCTAGGCATGCACTCATGCTCACTTAGAGTCTGTGTAGATTAAAATTCTTTTTATGCTTATAGTTTCTATTTTTCTATTAGCGTAGATTTTGTTTACAGTACTCTAGTTGTGAATCCAGTTATGAATCAAACGGTGGTGTAGGATTGTGTGTAGAAGTTCAATAGCCTCGTATTGCTCGAGTCGGGAGGAAGATTATCTTTCTCGGTGGCTAAAAACTTGCCCCAAGCTATTCTTGAAGCATGGGTATTGGTTAGTCAAGTGCGCGCGTGATGTAGGCCATCACTTTGTTCTAGTTTGAGCCTTGTACCATTCCCGACGTCTATCCGTTGTTATCCCTGTCACAACCCGCATTTTCTCCGAATTAAGAATTATCAGAGTAAGAGAAAACACGCATCATGATGCCACGTCAAGCAGGGGATAACTGCTGACGCTCAGGCAAAACTACCAACCAACTTAATGAAGGAAAATCATGTGATTAATGATTAGAAAATCAGTTATATTTTAGAGGCCGTATCCCCCGGCTTAGTGGATCACCTAGTCCACAAAAGAAAACTATATTTAAACGCTGCGGAAAGAAAATAATTTATCAGGTTTGACATCCTAAGGAGCGCATAAGGGTCCCAAGAGAACCACTCATGTTATGCAAGACCCTACATTTAATTTATATAATATATAAGAAAACGGTCTTTATACGTGATTTGGAAAATAGTGATTACGTTTTATAAAACATGCTGATCATGAGCTTTATTTATAATAATAATTATAGTTTAAAAATAACTAGCAACCTAGCATAAAACCTTCTCAGGGCAAGTAGACTATCTCCAGAAAACGGTAGCAGCATAAGTAAATATATCCAGTACAAAGGTAACAACTACCAGTGGGCGCCAACAACCTGACACGAACCCACTGACACACATGTATGTCTGTAAGAAAGTACTGAAAAACTACCTCACCAACACGGCAAACGGAACTCCAAGGTCCAAAAGACCACCAACACCACCACTGCAAACTAGCCAACCAACTGGCTACGGCTCAGAACCTGGGGTATTCCAAAAGAAAACAGAATACCTCAGCAAGCTAAACAAAGTAAAACTGCATGAAAGAGTCAACCAAAGGGGGAAAAGTACCTGAAAAACATGCAGTAGAAAGAGTCACAACTGTCCAAAACAGGACAACAAGAAAAGCACTACGTGCGAGGAAACAGCAACAACCCAGCCCAGGAACAACATCCTGCCGGGCCTACTAGGCTACTAAGAGCTCAAAGTGCTGCAAACCACCAAGGAAGAAACTTCTAACACCCTAAACTGTGGGAGGTGGTAGTAGCAAAAACAAACAACGAGGAACCGGATTGGAGGCAAACTCAGTCCCCATCCACCATGTCCAAGTCAACAAGCTCGAGGGTCTACACGTGAAAGCACAAGAGACCTTCCACCCACATGCCCAGCCCACACCTGGAGCAAGAAAAACATGAGTGGCCTTGGCTAAATTACACAACTCCACCCCCATAAAGAGCTACAAACCACCACTACTACCCACGACCCACGATTCGGCCATTAGGAAAGAGAAACATGGCCGACAAGGAAATTACAAATATAAACAAGGAATTCACTCGGGAACGTAAATCGAGGAAAGAGAAAAAGAAAGTGTTGAAATAACTCAACACGACGTGGCGCTGGGTCCTCTCGACACCGCATTGAGTGAGCTTCACTCACTCAACGTGCCACGCAAAGCGAATTATCACAACAATAACTCTTACATTACTACCTTAACACTACACAAAACACTCATGCCCACCTAACCCGCGTATCGACGCCAGCTAAATACGGGTGCAAAAAGAAAATATTCAGAGCGCACGATCAGTGTCGCACGACCAGTGGTCGTGCGCACTCATCGGCTGATGATCGTGCGAAGTGAACCTGGGAAACTTGAAACCTGACAGAAAACTTAGCATAAGCGCACGATCAGTGTCGCACGACCAGTGGTCGTGCGCACTGTTGCCAGCGCTCGTGCGATTGCCGAGACAGAAATTTGGAGAAAAGAACAGGTAGCCGCGCACGAACAGTGGCACACGACCAGTGGTCGTGCGCCCTAACGTTTGATGACCGTGCGCGGGTAACCTGTACCGTTTGGGATTTCCCGAACGACATCGGAACGCGCATCACACTCTCCCGACACTGCGAACCACAACTACGACACACCGAAAACGGCCTACGACACACCTAACATAATTTCTACCTATTCTACTCGTTCACCACCACCACACAACTATGCCAAATCGTTCGAAACGGAAACCGGAGACAGAAATGGTAGAAACGAGTAGGATGCATGAATCGAAAGAAAAAAAACAACTTGGCAAGGGCGAGAACACCACTTGCCTCGATTTCCGGCGAAGCTTGGTCGGTTTTTCCTTCTCTTCACGCACGAATCCGGCAACGAAGCACAAGGCCAAAAATCTGGACATTGCCGGCGGAAAACAAGTCAAAACCCGAAATTCAAAACCACAAGCAAGGCCACGAAACTTGGAAATCTTACCGTAGGAATGAAGGTCTTGACGAGAGCAATCCGAATCCACTCTCGGAATCGAATTCCGTCCACAAACGCTCCGGGAATCGGCGGTGGAAGGCAAGGGCTCGGCGGTTTCTCCGTTTCTCTCGTACAGGGGCGGCGGTTCTCACGTGAAGAAGATGAAGCGGGGCTTTCTATTTCTATATATATATATATATATATATTAATATATAATAATATATTTTATTACAAAATTACATAAAGCACCAAAACGACGCGAAAACCGAACTACCTCGGAATTCGACGAAATTCGCACCGTAGCTAAATACCCACGCTACGAACACAACGGCGAAGTCGAAATTAATTTTCGACGAACAGAACTCGAGTTATACCCAAATAAAGCCAAACACCAACATCCCCCCGAGAGGCCACACCGGGTCACCCAAAACGACTCGGCTTGCTAGGGAGATCTTGCCAACAGGCTACGGAATAGGGCACTCAGTTCTAAGGAGCTAAACCACACTCCACAAATGGCACAAGCCACGGAAACGCGTCATCGTAACGCCAAACGAGAATAAAAATAAACGCAGAAAAATCGGGGGCGTTACAGTCACTCCCCCTAAAAGAAAGTTTCGTCCCGAAACTTTACGCACAACACTCCTACTAAAGAAGGAAAAGTAACCAATAGGAGTTACAAGAAGGGAAACATACCGATCAAATCAGGGAAACAGGTGAGGGTAAGCCTCCTCATGGCCGACTCTAGCTCCCAAGTCGCGCTCTCCAAATTCTGATTTTTCCACAGAACTTTCACCATCGGTATGGACTTCTTTCGCAGCACTCGCTCCTGAGTATCCAAAATACGAACCGGCACCTCAACAAAAGAGAGGTTGGGCTCCAACTGGGGCACAACGTCCAAGACGTGCCCACTGCTGCGCACACACTTCCGCAATTGGCTAACATGAAAAACATTATGAACTCCTGGGAAGTTTGCTGGCAAACCCAATCTATAAGCTGACACGCCAATCCGTTCCAAAATCTCGAACGGGCCCACATACCTTGGGTCCAATTTCCGATTCTTACCAAACCTCTTTACACCCACCATTGGGGAAACCTTAAGAAATACAAGGTCCCCTACAGAGAACTCCAAAGCAGACCTACGCCGATTGGCGTTCTTTTCGTACCTCTCCTGAGCTATACGAAGCTTCTCCCGAATAAGCTTCACGGCGACTTCCATATCCTCCAGCGCATCAGGACCCAACAACGGCCTCTCACCAGCCTCGGCCCAAAACAACGGAGTCCTACAGCGCCTCCCATACAAGGCTTCGAACGGAGCCATCTGCAAACTTTCCTGATAACTGTTGTTGTAAGCAAATTCCATAAGCCGCAGCCGCTCATCCCACGCTCCGCCGTGGTCTAAAATATAGCATCGAATCATATCCTCAACAATCTGATTCACCCGCTCCGTCTGCCCATTGGTCTGTGGGTGGTACGCAGTAGAATATCTCAGATCCGTACCCAAACCCTCCTGCAGACTCTGCCAAAAACGAGAAGTAAACCGGGAGTCTCGATCAGAAATGATGTTAACCGGCACACCGTGGAGTCGGATGACTTCATTCAAGTACAACTCCGCTATCTTCTTCATCGGGTAATCAATCTTATAAGGCACGAAGTGAGCACACTTCGTCAATCTATCCACTATAACCCAAACAGAATCAAATCCCCTCGGAGATTTTGGTAAGCCCGTAATGAAGTCCATAGATATACTCTCCCACTTCCAAGTCGGGATCTCTAACGGGGTCAACTTGCCACCAGGCCTTCCATGGTCGGCCTTCACGCGCTTGCAAGTGTGGCACTCAGCAACAAATCGGGCTATATCACCTTTCATGCCATACCACCAGGCAATTTGCCTTAAGTCACGGTACATCTTCGTAGATCCTGGATGATAGGCAACGCTGGATCCATGAGCTTCTCTGCAAATCATACCTCTAATATCCCCAACGGCGGGGATGCAAAACCTGCCGCGGTACTTCAAAGTACCCGCATCATCGATAGCAAAATCTGGCAACTCTCCCTTCTCTGTCCGGATGAATAGGTGCAACAGATCCGGGTCGTCCTTCTGGTGCAGTCTGGTCAAAGAAATCCAGGACGGCTCTGCCACTGACAAACTACTCTGCAAACCACAGCATCCCACTGAAATATCCATAAGGAGGAACTCCTCAACTAACCGATCGGCGGAGAGGTTAAAGATCTTTCCCGTCTTTCGGCTCAGGGCGTCGGCCACCACATTGGCCTTGCCCGGATGATACTGGATCTCTACATCATAATCGGCCACATACTCTAGCCACCGTCGCTGGCGCAGATTCAACTCCTTCTGCGTGAACACGTACTTCAGGCTCTTGTGGTCAGTGAAGATCTTGCACTGAGCCCCATAAAGTAGGTGTCTCCACAGCTTCAACGCATAAATAACCGCTGCGAACTCAAGGTCATGCGTAGGATAATTCTTCTCATGAGTCTTCAGCTGCCTTGACCCATAGGCAATCACCTTCCCAACCTGCATTAATACGCATCCCAGACCTACAAGCGAAGCATCCACATATACATCATAATCCACACCCTCAATAGGCAGGGTCAGAACGGGGGCAGTGCACAATCTCTTCTTTAGCTCCAGAAAAGCCTCCTCGCACTTTTCGCTCCAAACAAATGCCACATTCTTCTGAGTCAGCTTGGTCAACGGTGCAGCTAGGGAAGAGAAACCCTCCACAAATCTTCTGTAATATCCAGCCAACCCTAAGAAACTCCTGATCTCCTTAGGCGTACTCGGCCTACTCCAATCCATCACTGCTGCAATCTTTTCTGGATCGACCGAGATCCCTTCCTTGCTCACCACGTGGCCTAGAAAAGAAACCTGAGGCAACCAAAATTCGCACTTGCTCAATTTGGCGAATAACTTGTGGTTCCTCAACTCTGATAGGACCAAACGCAAATGCTGCTCATGCTCCTCAGCACTACGAGAATAAACTAACACGTCATCAATGAAGACCACAACGAACTTGTCGAGGAAATCCTTGAACACCCTGTTCATCATATCCATGAAAGCTGATGGTGCGTTGGTCAGACCAAACGACATCACCAAAAACTCAAAGTGTCCATGCCTCGATCTAAACGCAGTCCGTGGAATATCCGTCTCACGGATCCTGAGCTGATAATAACCAGAACGAAGATCGATCTTGGAGAACACCGTGCTACCGCGCAACTGGACAAATAAATCATCGATCCTCGGCAGAGGGTACCTGTTCTTAATAGTGACCTTGTTCAATTCTCTATAGTCGATGCAAAGCCGCATCGACCCATCTTTCTTCTTTACAAACAAAACAGGAGCACCCCAAGGCGACGAACTCTGCCTGATAAAACCTTTAGCCAACAGCTCATCCAACTGACCTCGCAACTCCTCTAACTCACGAGGGGCCATCCGGTACGGCGCCTTAGCAATAGGACGCGTACCCGGCTCCAAATCGATCACAAACTCAACATCCCGCTCGGGAGGAAGACCAGGAAGGTCATCAGGAAAAACATCGGCGAAACCACAAACAATAGGAATCTCCTCCAAGCGTAGTACGCTAACAGCGGTTTCAACCGCCGAGACTAAACAAGCACAACAACCAGAAAGAAACAACCTCTGAGCACATACCGCAGAGATGACAGGAGAATCCTGACACGGATCAGCATACACGCTGCCGGGCTGACCGTCGTCCCTGATGAAGTCCAAGCGCTTTCCTTTGCACTGAATGACTGCATCATACCTAGAGAGCCAGTCCATGCCCAGAATAACATCGAAGTCCTCCAGATCAATCATCTTCAGGTCCGCCTTCGCAAGAAAGTTCCCCAACAAAACAGGGCAATCCAAAATGCCCAAATCTGACAACACAGATTCACCAGAGGGAAACTTGACACGGAAGGAATCCCGAACACGATCTAAGGTCAACCGATGTCGCTCCACAAAGGCTCTAGCCACGAACGAGTGGGTAGCGCCGGAGTCAAACAGAACCCGCGCCCGGCGGTTCTTTACCTTAAATTTCCCTATAGGAGCATAGAAAACTAAGGAACCACCACAACAATACTGCAAACATTCTAGCAAATAGAACTACCAGGCTGGAAAAACAACAAACAACTAACCTGAGATGACCTGGGTCGAAGCCTGAGCCTCCTCGGAAGAGATCACGTTCAGCTTCCCCTTTCCCTTGTCCACACGCTGAGGTGGAGGTAAAGCTTGCAATGGAACTGCAGGAAGAGCTGGCTGAAACTGAGGACACCTCGACTTGATGTGACCCTTCTGCCCACACTGAAAGCAGACTTTATCCTTGGTCCAACACTGGGCCGCATCATGGTCGGATCGCTTGCAAACGGAACAGGAGACATCTCTCCTAGGAGCACCCTGAATCGCATGAACCTGCTCCTTCCTCTGAGCTGCTGCCTTCTTGAAACATTTCTCGGCAGGGTGGCCTGACCGGCCACAGAAGCTGCACTCCACCTTGCCCCTCTTTCCCGGAGCCGCACCGGGTACCTGGGGTTTCTTCTCCTCCACCGACTTTCTCTTGTCCAACCTCATTTGCTGGCCTCTGCTCTTCGCGGTCTCAATAGCCTCCACCTTCAGAGCAGCCTCTACTACACCTGCATAAGTCTCTGACCCATAAGCACTGGTCAACTGCTGCACCTCGCTCCTCAAACCACCGAGAAATCGCTTAACTCGATCAGCCTCAACGCTGACCAATCCAGGGGCAAAACGGCTCAACTTGCTGAACTCTATCTCATACTCACCCACCGTGAGTTGCCTTTGCTTCAGATGGAGGAAGTCGTTCATGAGGCGGTCACGCTCGACCGAGGGTAAGAACTTCCTCAACAGCATCTCCTTGAACACCTCCCAAGAGCATCCGGCTACCAAGCTCTCCTTCTCTCTCAGCCACCAACTCTTAGCCAAATCTTTAAGCTGATAGGCGGATATCATCACCCTCTGATCATCTGCAATCCCTGAGTACGAGAACATCTCCTCCATGGAGATCAGCCAGTCGTTTATCACCATGAAATCTGCCTTCCCATCATAAGTGGGAGGGCTCAGCCTCTGAAACTGCGAGATGAAGGCCATCTCTGCTGGCACCACCACTGGAGGTCTCAAGGGTGCAGGAGGAGGAGGAACAGCTAACCCCCCCCCCCCCCCCGCAGGGACTTGCACACCCTGAGTCTGACCTGCCACGACCGCCACCAAAGACTGAATCTGGGCTCGCACCTCCTCCAACTGTCGGCCCATGGAATCGTTACTCTGACGCAGACTCTCGATCACCGCATCGTTCTGAGCCCCAGATGACTCACCCTCAGACAGGGGAGTCGATCGAGTCGCAGGACGCCTTGTCCATTCTAAAATCATAACAACACAAATTAGACCCTACTACAACGCCTAGAACCAAATACAAGTACAGACAATACATATATAGATATAGACTTAAAGCTGCTAAACTTGCTCTGAGAGTTTATCTTTTTAACAAAATTTAGATGTTATGCCCTAACCTAGGATGGTTAACCACCACCTTACTAACTCTTGTGCCTAGATCGGGAATGCATGACATTTATATTAATTTGAAAACTTATGTGTGTACATATGTCATCCTGTCAGTCTTTAGCATGGCACGTTGTGCTTATGCAATGTTATGATATGCATGTTTGTGTTATGCATTCTAAAAAGGCCCTAATGCATGTTATGAGCGGCGTACACATGAAAATGTTATGCATCCCATACTACATAACATTCTCATGCAACGAAAAAGAAAACGTGCTAGTCGCAGCTATGTGGTGAGGTTATGCATCCCATACTACATAACCCTCACATATTGCCCCTATGGTGGATCCATATACGAACACATATTATGCATTCCATACTACATAATATGCCCCGTATACTTCATGTTATGCTATGAGTGTAGTGTTCGTGCTTTTGCCAAGACGTGCTGATGACATATCGGTGTGTGAATGACATGATGCTGAACTACTAAAAAAGCAAACAAAGGAAGGTTGTTCAACCAACTTGTCAAGCAACCTCCCTCTGATACCAACTGTCACAACCCGCATTTTCTCCGAATTAAGAATTATCAGAGTAAGAGAAAACACGCGTCATGATGCCACGTCAAGCAGTGGATAACTGCTGACGCTCAGGCAAAACCACCAACCAACTTAATGAAGGAAAATCATGTGATTAATGATTAGAAAATCAGTTATATTTTAGAGGCCGTATCCCCCGGCTTAGTGGATCACCTAGTCCACAAAAGAAAACTATATTTAAACGTTGCGGAAAGAAAATACTTTATCAGGTTTGACATCTTAAGGAGCGCATAAGGGTCCCAAGAGAACCACTCATGCTATGCAAGACCCTACATTTAATTTATATAATATATAAGAAAACGGTCTTTATACGTGATTTGGAAAATAGTGATTACGTTTTATAAAACATGCTGATCATGAGCTTTATTTATAATAATAATTATAGTTTAAAAATAACTAGCAACCTAGCATAAAACCTTCTCAGGGCAAGTAGACTATCTCCAGAAAACGGTAGCAGCATAAGTAAATATATCCAGTACAAAGGTAACAACTACCAGTGGGCGCCAACAACCTGACACGAACTCACTGACACACATGTATGTCTGTAAGAAAGTACTGAAAAACTACCTCACCAACACGGCAAACGGAACTCCAAGGTCCTAGAGACCACCAACACCACCACTGCAAACTAGCCAACCAACTGGCTACGGCTCAGAACCTGGGGTATTCCAAAAGAAAACAGAATACCTCAGCAAGCTAAACAAAGTAAAACTGCATGAAAGAGTCAACCAAAGGGGGAAAAGTACCTGAAAAACATGCAGTAGAAAGAGTCACAACTGTCCAAAACAGGACAACAAGAAAAGCACTACGTGCGAGGAAACAGTAACAACCCAGCCCAGGAACAACATCCTGCCGGGCCTACTAGGCTACCAAGAGCCCAAAGTGCTGCAAACCACCAAGGAAGAAACTTCTAACACCCTAAACTGTGGGAGGTGGTAGTAGCAAAAACAAACAACGAGGAACCGGATTGGAGGCAAACTCAGTCCCCTCATCCACCATGTCCAAGTCAACAAGCTCGAGGGTCTACACGTGAAAGCATAAGGGACCTTCCACCCACATGCCCAGCCCACACCTGGAGCAAGAAAAACATGAGTGGCCTTGGCTAAATTACACAACTCCACCCCCATAAAGAGCTACAAACCACCACTACTACCCACGACCCACGATTCGGCCATTAGGAAAGAGAAACATGGCCGACAAGGAAATTACAAATATAAACAAGGAATTCACTCAGGAACGTAAATCGAGGAAAGAGAAAAAGAAAGTGTTGAAATGACTCAACACGACGTGGCGCTGGGTCCTCTCGACACCGCATTGAGTGAGCTTCACTCACTAAATGTGTCACGCAAAGCGAACTATCACAACAATAACTCTTACATTACTACCTTAACACTACACAAAACACTCATGCCCACCTAACCCGCGTATCGACGCCAGCTAAATACGGGTGCAAAAAGGAAATATTCAGAGCGCACGATCAGTGTCGCACGACCAGTGGTCGTGCGCACTCATCGGCTGATGATCGTGCGAAGTGAACCTGGGAAACTTGAAACCTGACAGAAAACTTAGCATAAGCGCACGATCAGTGTCGCACGACCAGTGGTCGTGCGCACTGTTGCCAGCGCTCGTGCGATTGCCGAGACAGAACTTTGGAGAAAAGAACAGGTAGCCGCGCACGAACAGTGGCACACGACCAGTGGTCGTGCGCCCTAACGTTTGATGACCGTGCGCGGGTAACCTGTACCGTTTGGGATTTCCCGAACGACACCGGAACGCGCATCACACTCTCCCGACACTGCGAACCACAACTACGACACACCGAAAACGGCCTACGGCACACCTAACATAATTTCAACTTATTCTACTCGTTCACCACCACCACACAACTATGCCAAATCGTTCGAAACGGAAACCGGAGACAGAAATGGCAGAAACGAGTAGGATGCATGAATCGAAAGAAAAAAAACAACTTGGCAAGGGCGAGAACACCACTTGCCTCGATTTCCGGCGAAGCTTGGTCGGCTTTTCCTTCTCTTCACGCACGAATCCGGCAACGAAGCACAAGGCCAAAAATCTGGACATTACCGGCGGAAAACAAGTCAAAACCCGAAATTCAAAACCACAAGCAAGACCACGAAACTTGGAAATCTTACCGTAGGAATGAAGGTCTTGACGAGAGCAATCCGAATCCACTCTCGGAATCGAATTCCGTCCACAAACGCTCCGGGAATCGGCGGTGGAAGGCAAGGGCTCGGCGGTTTCTCCGTTTCTCTCGTACAGGGGCGGCGGTTCTCACGTGAAGAAGATGAAGCGGGGCTTCCTATTTCTATATATATATATTAATATATAATAATATATTTTATTACAAAATTACATAAAGCACCAAAACGACGCGAAAACCGAACTACCTCGGAATTCGACGAAATTCGCACTGTAGCTAAATACCCACGCTACGAACACAACGGCGAAGTCGAAATTAATTTTCGACGAACAGAACTCGAGTTATACCCAAATAAAGCCAAACACCAACATCCCCCCGAGAGGCCACACCGGGTCACCCAAAACGACTCGGCTTGCTAGGGGGATCTTGCCAACAGGCTACGGAATAGGGCACTCAGTTCTAAGGAGCTAAACCACACTCCACAAATGGCACAAGCCACGGAAACGCGTCATCGTAACGCCAAACGAGAATAAAAATAAACGCAGAAAAATCGGGGGCGTTACAATCCCCGTTGAGCCTGTCCCATCCCTTGGAACCCATACGCCTCGCTACCAAAGCCAAATAGTCTCTCCTACTCGCACACCCAAATGTGGTCGCTTGACTGGTTTATTTTATTGTAGTTGGTATCTGTTATGTGTGGCAGTTATGTGGGTGTTTGGGCAGCTTCCGGTGTTGTCGTGCTATTTTGGCTATTTAAAAAAGAAAAAAAAGTAAATAAAATGAAATTTCCCAATATGGAATAAATGAAAAAAAAGAGAAAAAATATATATATTGCTGTTGTTTTGTGATTGTTTTGGGCGTGCACGCACCGTAAAAAAAGTCTGAGTCTGGTTGTGCGCTGCCAGTGTTTGTCGTTGTGTGTAGCAGTGAGTGTTTTCGGGCGATCTCATTTTGGGTGTGTGTATTCATCGTGTTTATCTTTGTTTACCCCGCCTTCGTCAAAGCCTTCATTATACTCCAAGTCCAACGGATTCGCGCTTGAGTCATACTAGTGTCGTGGAGAGAGTGTGAACGGGCAAGCTTATGGTCATCGACATTGGTGGATTCCTTTGGAGATTCTCCTAAGACCTGATCTTTGGTAATGCTCACCTCATTGTCCGTCTGCTTTCGTTCTATGCGTAACTGAATGATTCACCGTGATTCACTTTAGGAGTATTAGTAATATCTCCTTTACGTTTGCAGAAATTAGAAATTGTTATGCATGTATAGATGAGTTTTCTACTATTGCTTTTTGTACATGAGGGCATGACTTCGCATGGTACTCTATTCGTGCAATTGCTTAGCCAACTAGCTTTCTTTCGCTCCGCTTAGTGATGATTTGCTCGGGACGAGAAAAGGTTTAAGTCTGGTGGTGTGATGAGTCCGATTTATATAGGGTTTTTCGGACTCATCTGGGCTAGTTTTAACGCTTGCACTTCACTTTTAGTGTGTTATCGTTGATATTTCATTTATTCTGCTTTTCACGCTAAGTGCACAATTTTGGGCCCGAGGGTGTGCAATTGTGCATTCTTTTGTTGGGGGTAAGCACATGGTGCTCCCCATGGTTCTTTTTATTTATTTTATATTGTGTTGTTGCTGTGAGCTTGTGTGTGCAGGTAGTCGGGACGTCTCAAACTCATTTTCCAGTTCTGTGTAAAACGCACGGTCGTGCGCATTTCTTCGCGCACGGTTTCTGTGCAATCGTGCGTTTCACACAATAATTCTGGGGCCTTTTGTTTCTACCCGTGCGTTTTGTTCCCGCAAGGTTTAGGCCAAACCGTGCGAGAAGGAATCGCACGGTCTGCACATTTTCTCTTTATTCCTGCATTCTGGGGTAAATCGTGTGTTTCCTTCACGCACAGGCAAACGCGCCCGTGCGCGAGTAAAACGCACGGTTCCCCTATTTTACCCTATTTTTTGCGCTCTGTGTTTACCCGTGCGATTTCCTTCACGCACGGGCGGAAGCGCCCGTGCGCGAGTAAAACGCACGGGTCAACGCATCTTCTTCCGCGATCAAGACCTGTAAGTAAATAACGCACGGTTAGCGCACGGTCGTGCGCGGGACCGTGCGTGACCATTTTTCTTATCTTTTTCTATTTAAAGCGCAGATTTTCACCATTGAAGGGAGCTTCATTCCAGCCGATTTCTCCGCCATTTTAGGGCGAAACTCCGTCGTTCCACCTCCGCCCTTCATCTTCCACCAAGGGGAGAAGCTCCGGCCATGTTCGCGAAGCCTATACCTTGTCGGTGCTTCCTCTCGGCCATCTCCTTCATCTTCTAAGCTCTATTTCAAGCTTTGATGTCATAGCTAACAAGCGAAGGGAAGCTTGTAACTTTCTTCCGGATTGTGACACGAAGAAGACGGGTCCATTGGAAGGTAGTGACAGCCCTTCTCTACCCCGGACGTAGTTGAGGACCGAGCTTGGACGCAGATTGACAACCCGGCGATTCCTTCAGCGACTCCTCGACGAGCCTTCGGATTCAGTCGATCTCTTGACTTGTTCTTCCTTTATTATTGTTTATGTGCTGTTAAAAATTTTGTGTTGATGATGTGCACTTAGTTGTAAACATTATTAGTTTCATGTCTATGTGAACTTGTAATGTTTATGCTTAAGTTGCTTGAGTTGCGCCTTTATTTCCATCTGTCATCCATCTGTTCTTGCCGCACTAGCAATTGCTAGTGGCGTGCGTAGCAAAGAGGTGCTTACGACCCTCAAATTCTGGTTCTTACGCTTGCCTACTCGTCCATCCGCCTAGCGATTCGGTGCATAGCAGCCTGTGTAGTCTTCCATCCCGCCTGGCGAAGCGATGCATAGCGGCATTGCATAGGAGTAGTTGTTAGCCTTTTATTTTCTTTTATCGCAACCAAAAACCCCCCCTTAGTTAACGCCGACCTAAGGACTTCAATCTCAAGTCCTCCTCGATATTAACTCCCCCCTTACTGTGTTCCTTGAAAAGATCGATACTTGGGAAAGCCACCCATTTTATATTACTTGTGCGACCAGTACACTTGCCGTCCAATGCATCACACGTGTAAGTTGTACTTTGATGTTTTATTTTCTATTGTTGTGTATTATGGAATCCATCCTGTAGTGGATGTTATTTTATTTGCTATTTGTTCATTTATTGTGCGATTTGCATGGCTTATTTTGTATGTGTTAAATATTAATTGTGTTTCTATCTATAGTTGAATGAAATTTGTTCTCTTTAATTAAATTTTGTGAATGCTTGCGCTCATGTTCGTGTTATAATAATTAATTATTGTTGTTGATTTTAAGACGGGACCTCCACTTGCATTTTCAACACTCTCCATCACATATAGGATTGCATTTAGTGAGTTCACCCCGAGTCAACCTAGAACTGCATCAAATTGGTATCAGAGCCCTAGGTTAGGGCTGCTTGCATGTTACGTAGTGGTAGGGATTATCGTTAGTCCATGTCAAATCACAATCACACTGACGATAGGACCGTCAGTTCACCGTCGTACATGACGTCTGCTGAGTTTCAAAGACTTTTTCTCGATCAATTTGATCGGATGTGAGCCCAATTCGAAACCCTTCGGGGTGATATCGCTAGGATTGGCACAAGGATCGGTAAGTTAGAGATCCCTAGAGGTCGGGCGACTCCTCCCCCCGACTACGAGCCTCTCGAGGATCTCTGACGTGCTACACCTCCTCCTAAGAGACGTGGTAGAGACATCCCTCGCCAAGACCCCCTCCTCCTGAGAGAGGGAATTTCTATCGTGGTTACGAGTATCGGCAAGATCCACGGAGGAATCACTGTCATCCTAATGTACCACATCCACCACCCCCACCTGGTCATAGAGATCGAGCCTCACCTGCACGATACGACTACGACTAAGATGATGAGTACGGTGACTACCGTGAGCTATGTCGTGGGATGACTCCAAAGGATGAAATCACCTGGTGTATCCGCATTGACGCACCCTCCTTCGATGGTCACCTGGACCCGAAGGCATTTAGTGATTGACTCATGGACATGGACTGGTTTGGAATGAGTGACAAGAGGCGTATACACTTTGCCAAAATGAAATTGATCGACCAAGCAAAAATTTATTGGTCAATTTGGAGAGGTCACTTGAGCGGGACGGCTATTACTCCATCACCCGATGGAACGAGATGAAGCGACACTTGAGAGATAAATACCTTTCAGCTTCATATCGTGATCTATTTTTAGATCAGTTTTACGCACTGCGTCAAGGGACACTCTCCATTGCAGATTACATGTCACGATTTGACGAATTAGTAGTTCATAGTGATATTCAAGAAGAGCTCATCGCCACTGCATCTCACTTCCAGACTTTACTTAGGGCTGACACCCGAAGGGAGATGATTCCTCATAAGATTGAGACGGTTGAGCAGATTTTTCAGCTCGCACTGGAGTACGAGCAATATTTGCTCACTGCTAGCCCGAGGCAGGTCACCTTCTGACCCGATGACACCCTAGCTAGGAGACCCATTCCTGCCACGACCACTGCAACCCCTCGCGCTCCCGTAGACGCGACGGGGAAAGTTATTGTACTGGGAGGCCCCAAATCTGGGGGCATCCAATGTTATCGATGTTCTGGAAGAGGGCACTTCGCAGCGCAATGTCCGACTAGGAATTTACTAATTGAGGAGTCGGGCGAGCCCAACAATGAGGCTGAGGACGTCGCCGTCGAGGAGATTACAGCCGTCATAGAGGACGGTTGGGAGAGCGATGCTAAGAGATCGCTAGAGTTGAGTCCATTGTCGCGTCCTCCACACACCACGTGCTGAGGACGATTGGCACCGCACCACTATCTTCTTCACATAGTTACTGAGCGCAGGAGGCCCCTGCAAGCTTGTCATTGATAGTGGTAACTGCGTAAATATAATCGCTAGAAAAGGGTTGGAGAGGATGCTACTCACAGCTGAACCACATCCGCATCCTTACCATATCTTATAGGTGGACAAGTCCACCATCCATGTTACACATCGATGTCTGGTGCCGATTCACTTAGCGAACACTGAGGATCAGGTTTGGTGTGGCGTTATCCTCATGGACATCGCACATGTTCTTCTCGGGCGACCTTGGTTATATGATCGTGACGTCACGTGTTATGGCCGGTCGCACACGTGTGTAATATTTGACAAAGGTCGAAAGATTACCCTTACCCCGACCCAGCCCAGGGATCCTCCCAAGGGCAAGGTTGAATAAATCTGTTAGTGCGGAGACATCAAGACCTCTCCTTATCTTGTAGAAAGGTGACTTCCTGAGAGAGTTTAAAGCCAAGGGTAATGTTTATTGTGGCGGCCACGATGGCGGCCGAGGCCCTTAGGGAGACTGAGATTACTAATCCAGATGCTCGTCAGTTGCTAGATGATTACATAGATATTATGCCTGAGGAGCTTCCTGATGAGCTCCCTCCGTTGAGGGATATCCAACATGAGATCGATCTGATCACTAGGGCATCTTTGCCCAACCTCCCACATTATCGTCTGAATCTGACCGAGCATGTCGAGTTGAAAGAGCAAGTTGGTGATCTTCTATGGGAGAGCTTGAGCCCATGTGATGTACCTACACTTCTTACTCCGAAGAAGAACGAGAGTTGGCGCATGTGCATTGATAGCTATGTCATAAATAAGATCACGATCAAGTATCGTTTTTCGATTCCCCACCTCAACAATGTACTAAACTCGAAGGCCGGTGCCTAGATCTTTTTGAAGATCGACCTTCGTAGTTAGTACCATCATATTAGAGTTAGAGAAGGGGATGAGTGGACGACGACCTTCAAAATGAAGGAAGGCTTGTATGAGTGGCTAATCATGTCGTTTGGATTATCTAACGTGCTAGCACATTCATGAGGGTGATGACACAAATTTTGCGACCATATATGGGCAAATTCTTGGTAGTGTATTTTGATATACAGTCAAGGCCGCACCGAGCATTTGATCCATATTCATTTGGTGTTCGAGCTCCTACGGAAGGAGCATCTTACATCAATTTGAAAAAGTGCTTGTTCCTGTCCACATCTATTCACTTTTTAGGCTATGTAGTTTCGGCATCTGGTATATCAGTTGACCCCGACAAGGTCAAGGCAATTCGTGAGAGACCCGTTCTGACGAACATTCAGGAGGCTTGTAGCTTTCATGGAATTGTCACCTTCTATCGGAGGTTTGTTCGTGCCTTCAGCTCGATTATACCCCCATTACGAGTTGCCTACGAAAGCATGATTTTGTTTAGAAGAAGGTCGTCCTCGAGCCTTCGAGGAGATTAAGGAGAGAATGTCTACTGCTCATGTTCTACGCTTACCTGATTTCTCCAAGACCTTCGAAGTAGCCTGTGATGCGTCAGGAGTCGGCATCGGCGCAGTACTTAGTCAGGAAGGTATTCCAGTTGCCTACTTCAGCGAGAAGCTGAACGATGCCTTACAGATGTAATCGAATTATGATCGGGAGTTCTATATCATTGTACGGGCACTGCGATACTGGCATCATTAACTCCTGCACGAGGAATTTGTTTTGTACTCTGACCATCAGGCGCTGAGGTGCCTCGACTCAGAATAAATTAGGTCACCGTCATGCAAAATGGGTAGAGTGTATGCAGGAGTTTCATTGTGTTCTCAAACACCGAGCGAGTGTTGAGAACAAACCGGCTGACGCCTTAAGTCCCCGAGTCAGCATTCTCCACACCATGAGCACTCGAGCAATGGGCTGAGCGACTAGCTTACTATTATCCAGAGTGACCAAATTTTGGGGACATCTACGCCGCGCTACCAAGGGACCCTCCTGATCTTCGGGAGGGTTATGCGATTTCAGACGGGTACATATTCATGGGCTCACGCCTCTGTATTCCTCAGTCGTCCCTCAGAGACTTCCTTATCTAGAAGCTACATACAGGCAGAGCAGCGAGGCACTTTAGGCGAGACAAGACGATTGAGTTAGTCGAGGATCGCTTCTTCTGGCCCGGCCTAAAGAATGACGTTACTAGGGTTATCAGGCATTATCGTGTCTGTCAGACCATGAAAGGATCCCTCCTGTCCACTGGATTATACACACCACTACCCGTTCCCCAGAGGCCCTGGACTGATATTAGTATGGACTTTATTCCCAGGCTCCCTCGCACTTTGAGGAAGCTCGATTTGATCTTTGTGGTAGTGGACTGTTTTCTAAAATGACTTATTTTATCCCTTGTCAAAAGACTGTTGATGTCTCTCACATGGTCGTGCTTTTCTTTAGAGAGGTATTTAAGTATCATGGACTATCTACTTCCATAGTCTCTGATCGCGACGTGCATTTCATGAGTTATTTTGGGAAGACACTGTGGAAGAAGACCGGTACAACCCTGAAGTTCTCATTTGCCTACCACCCACAAACGGATGGACAAACTAAGGTTGACAACCGTAGTTTTGGGACACTGGTGCGTTGTCTTGTTGGAAATAGTCCGTCCACCTGGGATTTTGTTCTCCATATAGCCGAATTTGCATATAATAGTTCTGTCAATAGAACCACATGTTTGAGTACATTTCATATCATGTTAGGGTATGAGTCTAGGAAACCTATTGACTTGTTGGATATTCCTCTCGAGTCCAGACCTAGTGAGTTGGCATAATCTTTCATCCAGCATGTACAAGTACTTCATGAGTCGATCTGCAAGAAAATTGCATCTAGTAATGATTATTATAAAGATCAAGCATGCCAGCACAAGCGGGAACAAATCTTTGAGACAGGAGAGCAAGTATTGATTCGAATTTGACTTGAGAGGGTCCCGCAAGAACCAGCAAAGAAATTAAGCGATCGTCGAATGGGCCCCTATGCAGTGGTGTGGCAGATTGGTACGAACGCATATGAAATTGACATCCCTCATGGTATGGGCATCAACTGTGTATTCAACGTAGAGGATTTGACTCCTTACTAAGAGGAGTGGGTGTATATGGACCCTTTCTCCTTACACAGTATGGGCATCAACTGTGTATTCAACGTAGAGGAGTGTGTGTATGTGGCATCAACCTTACTAAGAGTGCGTGTATGTGGACCCTTTCTCCACACCTCTACCTGAGCCTTCACCTCCTACTGCCCCTACCAGTCCCTCCTTGTTGCCGCCCGAGGAGTTGCTCCATGAGAATTGCATTGCATCATCGACGGTTCCACCGATCCAGCAGTCAGACGAAGATACATTACAGTCAGAGTCATTTACTTCTAAAGAAAACATACTCCAGATTATCGATCACGACTTCTGCATCGCGGGCGAGCGAGATATTGTGTGTTATCTTGTTTGTTGGAGCGGTCGGCCTCTACACGATGCTACATGGATTTCTTCAGAGGAGCTCGAGAGACTCACCCTGTGGCTACGCAGTGAGTATGTTACGCCCTAATTAAACATGAACACTCCAAGGGGAAGATCCCACATGGCCAGCTCCAGGCTCCAATTATTTTTCCAAAATCCAAATACAAGACAAGATGATGCAACCTGCGTCGCCTCATTTTTATTATTTTTATCGCACATGTCGTTTATTATTGTAGCGCACGCTTTCGCGCATTTTTGGGTTGTTTTGTTGTGTTGAGTTGTATCGTGCACGCTATTAGCGCATTTTGATGTAATTTTGTATCGCGCACGCTTTCGCGCAAGTTTTGGTTTGGCGCGTTGGTGTGACCGGCCAACGTGACCCTAAATGCATAGGTCCGGTATTTTAAGAGGTAGGTTAGATTAGGGCAAGCTTATTTTTAATTAACTATTTTATGTTGTAACGTCCCTTATGCCTATAGCGAGCCACTTCGAAATCCTCATTCGGATAGCCGTCTAATTGTTGTTTAATATCTGTAGGCCCATCTTGAAGCCCACTTCCCCACCACCAAAGTCCATTTAATTATTTTAAAACCCTAATCCTACCCCTTTATAAGAAATCATTCCACCCTAATGAGAACCTAACCAGCCCACTCCTAAAAGCCCAACATCAAAGCCCATTTTCCTCCTCCAAAACCTAACTCCCCCTTATAAAACCTCCCCCTTCCCACTATTCAGGGGGGCTGGAAAATCGAACTGAACGAGACCTAGGTCGTCTTCGTTCGGTTCACCTCCAGCGCCGCCCTCTGCGGAAGCCAAGCCCGCAATCTCCAGTCGCCGGTGAGTCCGGAAGCCACCACCTCCTCCTTCGGCCGAGCACCTCCTCCTCTGCCTGAAGGCGGGCCTGCGATCTGCGATCACGACGAACACCGTCCAGAGAAGCTCGGCCAGTTGCCGTCTCTACTGCCCGTCGCCGCCTCCGGAAGCCTTGCCTGCCGCCGACAAGGATTCCTGAGGCTTCATTGGTGGTCGACGACCTTCCAGCATCCCTCTGAAAACCTCCACCGCTGCCTTCCGGCCTCTCCCCCCACTGCATCCGACGACCCAGCTGCCGCTGGTTTCCTCTCCAGCTCCGTCCACTCTTGTTGCGCCGTTCACGGCCATTGTCGAAGGGTCTCCGGCCATTTTCCCCTTCAGTCGGCGGTTCTCTCTGCTCCAACACCCAGCCGGCAACCTCCCCCGGCGGTTCCAACAAAGTTCACATCAAGCTTCTTCCTCCTCTCTACTTCCAGCCAGCAGCAGCCCTTCCCTGCCGACAGTGCCACTCACCCTCCATGGTATACCTCTCCATTCCTCCAAGTCTCAACCCCTAGTTTGTTTATATGCTTAAAATCTTTAATGAATAGTAATTAATTGAGCTTGCCCTAGCTAATCTCATCCCTTAATTACCGTTGTTTTCATTTTCGTGTTGCCACCCACTTGATTGCTAAGTTTGTGGAATTAGCTTCATAACGGTGTATGTTCGTGCGGTAGCGCTTACGCTCGTGTGCGACGCCTCGACCGTTTATTTCGTCAGAAATATCCCGCCAGAGTCTCCCGCGCCACATTAAGTTTAAATAGGTCGTTATATTATATTTCAAAACTACAGTCCCCTGATTTTAAATCACATCACAAGACCACAAGGGAAGGGGTTGGGAGTTATATAACCTCTCCCGCACAAAGAGAAACGAAAATAAAGTGTGCCAATAAAAATAAAATAACATAACGGAGACGATCACGCCAAACATCCTGTTATAATCCCATCAGTCGGTCTACTCCTTCGAGAATATACACGCCACGTCGACGATGCTCCTTCCTCTAGTCCATCCTCCTCTGTGTCTGTAACAATACTCACATCTGAAAAATTTATCTTGTCCTCAAGGAAATACTCCGGAAACTGGCTGCGCCTTGCGTCTACGCTCAATATTGAGTTCTTGCATTATTATTTTCATTATTTTGAAAAAAAAATTTACAACAAAAATCACACTTAGACGCTCCTTTAATGTCCAAAGGCGCAAAAAAGACGCACAAAGGTGTAAACCTTTGAGCCAGGTGAGCTTGGAGCCTTAGGCACACCTGAGGCGCGCCTTTAACAACATAGATAGTAGCGTGGGAAAACCGGGAGCAGACAATGTAGAGAGAACGAATTGGAGTATGGGTACAAACGAGCCAAACTTGAGTCAAGATTGGAAAAATTCACAAGCTCAAGATAACCATTTCAAGCTCGAGCTCAACTAGCTCATTTTGCATGACTAAAGCAAGCTCAAGACTAATATATTAAACTCGAGTCGTGCTCAAGTTGCTCATGAGCTTCTCTGCTTATGAGCCATTTTTCTTTATATTTATATATATTTCTAAATAATCGTTCGAGGAAAAAGCTCGTGAGCCGGCTCCCAAGCTCATGAACAAGAGCATGTGAAATCGAGCTCAACAGATTTGAGCTCGAGTCGAGCTCTTTTGAAGCAGGCTCGTCGAGCTCACGTGTCGGTCAACTGAACTTGCACCCCAAAACTGGAGCGCAAATTCAAACAAGGTGCAGGCCGCGAGAGCGGTCGAGAAGAATAGCGCAGGTTTGTGATGGCTTGATCGGTAGTCTAAAATGGTTGCTTAGGGTTCTAGATTGAACCCTAAGTAGACGGCGGGTCAGACTAGTTCATAGTCTCTTGTTACTGTCAAACTGAACATATAGATTAATATAAAAGAAGATACAAGATATTGAGACAAACTTGACTCAGTCTCTTGAAGGGAAGATTTGTCGAAGAGTTTTCTCTCTAAGGAAAGTCAAAGTCTAATATCCAATAAAACTCAGACTCAACACCACTCGCTTATATATACGGGATTGACATGCACATATTTATAGAAATATCATAGGGTCGCATAATTAGGTAAAAGGACATGTAGATCGCCCAAGAAACCGTATTCGTATCAATTTTCCTGGTACACATTATATCAGATATTTTAAGGTTTTATGTCTTCGGGACCCCCATTCTTGAGTCTAAAAGTTATAACAAGGGCTTTTCTTTCAAATTTTCAGGATTTGAGTTTCCTTTTCTCTATAGGTAGGCACAACTTGGGTCATCTAGAACTTCCAAATATTGTAACAATGACCCATACAATTCTTTATTTAACATAACTGTAAGTTACAATTACCTCATGCTCCAAACTAAGGGAAAGCTTTCTGTCCATCCCTGTGTGCTTGCCTGGAAACTCGGTATAAGAGTAAGAACCTTATTATGTGTGCTACTCTTACTGATGTAAATAAGAATGAATAAATTCAACTCACAAGAAAAGGCCTCGAGACTTCCTTTAATGGTACTCTCTCCAAGATTCAAATCATTAAGGAATAGGTTTATGCTGCAAAAAGGATTGTGTCAGAATAATTTGAACACAAGAAATATTAGTAAAATAACACATTTAAAACATTTACTTGCTACAGAGAACATATTAAATAAACAAATTACTTAAATCATTACTTAAAATCACCTGTCTAACGGAGTAAATTCCAGAAACTTCATGCTGTAAATCTGCAGATTGATAAAAGTGCAACTAGGTGTAAGTATATGTCTATGTGGGGACAAAATTAGAATCCATGATTCCCTGTAAATAGAAAGCATGAGAGATCAAACACCAAATTTTAAAAAGGGAACACAGGAAGTAAACTGCATAAGCCATTGCAGAGTTGAGGCTACACAAAGCTTGATATTTTATGGTAGAAATATTTCATTTCTTTGATATTAATCAGAAAAATCCTCTTACAAATACATGACGCTATCTGTTTAGAGTAGGATATCCAGTTTGCCTCTAATATTTCTTGCTTCATTAATTTCCTAAGGGGTCCATAAATAAACATACAAGAAGCAACAAAATCAAACTAATTACTTGGTAACAATCAACACATCAAGGCTCTATTTGGGACAGCTGATGCTAATGAAAAAGTTGTTGATCGAATAGAGCTATGAGACTAGAGCTGTTAGAAAAGCAATGATGAGAAAGTTGCAGACTATTTGGAAAGTTTGTGCTTAAGTATTGATCGAATAGAGATTTTTCATTTATTGTCTGGTAGAACTTTTAATTGAATTTACATGTTTATTCCCCACCCCAAAAGTGCGGTTCTCATGATAAAAAAATTGTGTTGAAATCAAAAGATGTCTGATTAATCAAAAATAATCATTTCTCTTCACATAAACTCTAATCACAGCAATTTCACACAGTAATTAAACAACCATAATTTCAAACCAACAAAACATGCCCACTTACAGATTGTCAAGCTTAACCACTTGCCAATCAGTAAGCAATCTCAGTAAAACACATTGAATCAGTGAGCAATCTCAGGAACATGCACTTAAGACATAATTTTCATAGAAAAAACAAAAATGGAACCAAAATGCCACAAAATTGATTTGTACCAGACATGAAAGCTGCAAAGAGTAAAATCAGAAAACCGGTAGCTGCTGCAAAGAAACTGCGACAAGGATCTAAACACAATGACTGTTGTGTGTTCAGGGAATGTTGGTGCTTCTCACGCCAGAGCCCGGAAGAAGAGGGAAAACAGAGGCTAGGGCAATATGAGAAAGAACCCCAGTAACCGGGGCTATACTTGCTACTAGTTTGCAATCCTGATTAGCATATCACTGTTACAGAGTCGGAATGTTGGATGCAGGAAAAGAGAAGGAAGAAACTGTTATGCCGCCGCATCCGCTACAATTTCAAGGGCAGACGTACACTCGGCGACCAAAAGAACGGAGGCTAAACAACGGGGCTGAACCATCCGGTTCAGCCCCCAACCTAAGAAGGAGCCAAGGGGGGACTGAACCGACCCGGTTCAGTACCCAAGTGGGGGGGACGGCCGGCCCCCTTGAGCCCCAGGTATTAATAAACCCGGGGCTCCCTCTTGAATGGCATGCACTAGTATTCTCAAGGTATTTCCTCTTTCTCTCTTCCTAACCCTAATTCTTCTTCATTTACTCTCTAAATCTCCCCTAGATCTCTCTTCTTCTTGCAAAGTCTTATCATTTGGTATCAGAGCATCATCCTGCGACGATGGTGACACGCTCAGAAGCCGAAACCGCGCGGCTCGCATCCCTCGAGGAGAACTATGTAGGGTTGTCGGACACGATGACGGCGCTCGAAGAACAAGTGAAATCCTCCCAAAAAATTCTAGAGGATCGCTTGGATGCGCGCATGGAGGAGATCAAAACCCTACTTGCACAAAATCTGAAAGGAAAAAACCCCGCGGTGGAAGGATCCGAAACGGAGGCATCCTACCATCCTCTTGCGCAGAATGACACTGGAATCGGAAGCGGAGTGCAGCAGGGGGCCGGATCTGGGTCTACAGGAGGCGGGTTCTCTGTTGTGGGGTCGGCGGACACCGATCATACGCGGATCGGCGCCTACGCCAACCGCACGGCTGGATCGGCGCAGGAAGGGTACGGGGGCCCTGGAGGGATCGTCGGAGGGCCGACGGAGGCCGGCTACCGCCAACCAGGCGGCTGGAGGCCGCCGGAAGGGCTGACGGCACTGAGCGGGCCGTTCGGCGCCCAATCCGCCTGGAACGGACCAGGAACGCAGGCTGGCCCCTCTTGGCAGGGTCCGGGGCAGGGAGCGGCCTCTTTTCGACCGACTGGAGCGAATGCGGTCCCAATCGGAGGTGTGGCGGGCATTCTACCGATACCTCCACTCTACGGAGGACCGGCGGACTATGGAAATGGCAACCCATGGGGTGGAGGGCAACAAGGAGGCTACGGCATGGACCGGGGACGGCCCGGGCCCGCAGCGGCCCCAGCGCAACCTTACCAACCAGCACATGCAGAACCACGGCCATACATGCAGCCCAAACTGACACGTATGAACTTCCCTAAGTTCAAAGGCGGCGACGCCTTAGAGTGGATCCAGAAGGCTGAGCTTTTCTTCAAGTACCAAGAGATTCCGGAGGGGCAGTGGGTCCAGTTGGCGTCTTTCCACCTGGAGGAGGACGCTTTCCAGTGGACCAAGTGGTTTCTGAGGGGACGTAATTACGCACCTTGGGAGGAGTTTGTGGAGTCCTTCTCGGCTCGTTTCGGGCCTCTAGAGTACGAAGATGTAGAGGCTATGTTACAAAAGATGCGGCAAAAAGGGTCAGTCACAGAGTACCGGACAGAATTCGAACGGTTGGCCAACCGGGTCAATTGGGAAGAGAGGACGATGCTGAGCTGTTTCGTATCCGGACTGAAGGACCATTTGAGAGACGAGGTCCACGCCTACATGTCACGTAGTCTGAGTCATGCCATCAGCCTGTCCAGGATACAGGAGGAGCGGTACAATCGGCAGAAGACTCGGACGACAGGACGGGCACCTACGGTGATAGACGTAACCAGGAGGGAACCACCGGCCGGGGGCCGTCCCACTGTGACGAGATTGACGTGGCAGGAGCTACAGGCCAGAAAGGACAAGGGTTGTGTTTCAAGTGTGATGGGAAATTCGTTCCGGGGCATCGGTGTCAGAAGGTCAAAGTCTTCATGCTGCGAAACGAGGACGGCGAAGAAGACACTACTGGTGACTCCGTTGAGGATGATCTGGATCTTGCGGAGTTTGGAATATCTCTTCAGGCGATGGCAGGGTGCACAGCTCCCCTCACTTTACGGATCGCAGGGGCGATTGGCCAGGAGCGGGTGACTATACTAGTTGATAGTGGGAGTACCCACAATTTCATTGACCCCGATGTGGCTCTCAAGGCGGGGCTTCCAATTGATCGGGAGGCCGCCTTCCAGGTCATGGTTGCGGATGGGAGCAAGTTGCGATGCGAAGGGGTCCTGAAGGGGGCCGAGCTGCGGATGCCGGGATACATCTGCCACACCGACGTCTACCTTCTCCCCATTCGAGGCTCGGATATAGTTTTGGGAGTGCAATGGCTCCGGCAGCTACGGCGGGTGACCACGGATTGGGACAGGATGGCGTTGGAGTTTACTCAGCAGGGCCAGGACCACTGTTTGCAGGGCATCAGGACGTCTCCACTCAAGGAGATCTCACTCAGGGGTTTGCAGAGACTGGAGGAGCAAGGCGGGACAGTAGCCATGATTCTGGGGGTGACACCCGTGGGATCGGAGGCTAGCGCGGAGCCAGAGCAGATACAAGCACTTTTGGGACAGTACGATTATGTTTTCCAGGAGCCAAGCTCCCTTCCACCGTCCCGCTTCCGGGACCATCAGATCCAGTTGAAGGTTGGGACGGACCCCACCAACATCCGGCCTTACCGCTACCCCCATATTCAGAAGATTGAGATAGAGCGCAGCGTGCGCGAGATGCTGACTTCTAGTATTATACGTCCCAGTACTAGTGCTTTCTCTTCCCCGATCATACTGGTGAAGAAGAAAGACGGTTCGTGGAGATTTTGCGTGGATTACCGGGGGCTTAACAGTTCCAACATCAAGGACAAATTTCCCATTCCTATGATCGAGGAGTTGCTGGATGAGCTACACGGAACACACTTATTCACCAAATTGGATCTCCGGTCCGGCTACCATCAGATTCGCATGAAGGAGGAAGACGTCCACAAGACGGCCTTCCGTACCCACTATGGTCACTATGAGTTCTTGGTGATGCCATTTGGGTTGGCCAACGCACCCTCGACCTTCCAAGCAGTCATGAATGAGATATTCCGCCCTCTTCTTCGAAGGTATGTGCTAGTTTTCTTTGACGATATACTTATCTACAGCAGGAGTTGGGAGGATCACCTGGAGCACGTCCGCACCGTCCTCACCATATTGAGGGATCACAAGTTGTACGCCAAGCGGTCCAAGTGCTCGTTTGGGCAGCCGGAGGTTGAGTACTTGGGACACCTGGTGTCCGCACACGGGGTACAAGCTGACCCAAAGAAGATCGCAAGCATGGTAGATTGGCCACCTCCCACGACGGTCCGGGCTTTGAGGGGTTTTCTCGGGCTGACAGGGTACTATCGGCGGTTCGTGAAGGACTATGGAAAGATAGCCCGCCCCCTCACTCAGCTGTTGCAGAAAGACGCTTTCCACTAGAGTTCAGAGGCAGAGGTCGCCTTCCAGTCTCTGAAGACGGCTATGACTACTACCCCAGTTCTGGCGCTTCCAGATTTCTGCAAGACGTTCGTAGTAGAGGTCGATGCTTCGGGGGTCGGTATTGGAGTTGTGTTGATACAGGAGGGCCGACCCTTGGCCTACTTCAGCAAGGCGTTGGCACCCCGGACACTGGGCCTTTCGACGTACGAGAAGGAGATGTTAGCCATCCTTCATGCGGTCGCCTTGTGGCGGCCTTATCTCTTGGGACGACACTTCCAGATCCGTACAGATCACCAGAGCCTGAAACATTTTCTGGAGCAGAGATTAGCCTCACCGTTGCAGCAGAAGTGGCTGACAAAGTTGCTGGGATACGATTATGAGATTGTGTAGAAGCAGGGGAAGGAAAATGTGGTGGCTGACGCACTCTCCCGCCTACCAGAGAGTTCCTTGTCCCATATTTCAGGACCAGTGATTGAGTCCTTGGAGGAGATACAGGCAGAAGTTCAGCAGGATCCGGATCTTCGAGCCATCATTGAAGCACTGCGACAGGGGGAGCCTACTGAGGCCGGCTACCACTTGCAGGGAGACAGGCTTTACCATCAGGGCCGGGTAGTCCTCCCTGCCACGTCGGCCTGGCGGAAGGTCATGATGCAGGAGTTTCACGCCTCACCCACCGGCGGACACGCCGGCATCCTGCGTACCTTACAACGGGTCCGGGCGAATGTTTTTTGGAAAGGGCTGCGGCGAGATGTTCAGCGGTTTGTACGTGAATGCGAGATCTGCCAGCGACAGAAGTACGAGACTACCTCTCCCGCCGGGCTACTGACACCATTGGAGATTCCCCGTCAGATTTGGGACACTGTGTCTATGGATTTCATTGACGGCCTGCCCAAGTCTCAGGGCAAATCCGTCATTTTGGTCGTGGTTGACAAGTTGTCCAAATACAGACACTTCATTGCTATGAGTCATCCGTACACGGGAGAAACAATTGCTGAAGTTTTTGCCAAGGAGATTGTGAGACTTCACGGAATTCCAAGCGCTATCATATCAGACAGAGACCTCGTCTTTGTGGGCAATTTTTGGCAGGAGCTATTTCGGCTACAGGGGACTTCCCTCTGCATGAGCACGGCCCACCACCCCCAGACAGACGGGCAGACGGAGGTCCTCAACCGTGGGGTTGAAACCTATTTGCGGTGTTTTGTCATGGATGAGCCACGCTCGTGGACTCGGTGGCTCCATTGGGCGGAGTACTGCTACAATACATCTTTTCATACGGCCAGCAAGCTCACCCCTTTTGAGGTGGTCTACGGCCGCACCCCGCCTACTTTGAGTTCTTATGAGCCAGCCAGCACCGCTCTGCCCGCGGTCGACCGGATGTTACTGGATCGCGACCGGACTTTATCTTTACTCCGGGAGAACTTACGCATCGCCCAAGATCGCATGAAGATTCAGGCCGACAAACATCGTACCGAGCGGGAGTTTGCGGTGGGCGATGAGGTCTTCCTTAAACTCCAACCATATCGGCAGCTATCGGTCTCTCGGCGGACCAACCAGAAATTTGCACCGAAATACTACGGCCCGTTCCGTATCCTCCGCCGGGTGGGGCCCGTGGCTTATACTCTCGCTCTTCCGGAGGGTTCTCGAATCCATCCGACGTTCCATGTCTCCTTATTGAAGAAGAAGCTCGGGAATTCAACTCCGATCAGCCCTACTCTTCCAGAGGCTACTAGCAGCGGCGAATTGCGGCCTTCTCCGGAGGCGATTCTGTTGACCAAATGGAAGCGGCGGGGTGCCGAGTACCGGCTCGAGGTACTCGTCAAGTGGGCGCACATGACCGCCGAACATAATTATTGGGTTGACTTCTTGGAGTTTCGCGAGGCGTTTCCGAATTTCCCACTTGAGGACAAGTTGGCGCTTGAAGGGGGAGGGAATGTTATGCCGCCGCATCCGCTACAATTTCAAGGGCAAGCCTACACTCGGCGACCAAAAGAACGGAGGCTAAACAACGGGGCTGAACCATCCGTCGTAGAAACCTTCTCTAGCGGAAAACGACCGTCGTAGAAGAGGCCTTGGGATCGTGTCAACAAGGACCGGAGGCGATGAACGCCTGAGCCGCAATGCTGTGGATGCTTTGGGAGTCTTTAATCAGGTCGACGTTGAAGGAGCAGTCGGAGGCGACATGGATTGAGGAAGAAGATCTCTCTCCTATCGGGGTCGAGGGCGACCGGAAAAAAAAATGAAGCATGATTTATGAACCACGTACACATGACCCCCTACAGCTTCTCAGATAGACCTTAAAATGCCTTTTTATTAAATCTCTATTCTCACTTGAAACAAACGGCCTAAAGCTGTTTTTGCAGATCGAATAGATCTTTTTGAATAGAAAAAGCTGCCTCAAACAGAGACTAAATGATTTATTAACAACCAACGTATTAATACTCCACATTAAATGGCTCTAGCAACTAACAACCATCACTTCAATTAAAAGTACATCAAAAAAGACAACTATGGGTGAAGGCGCAAACTAGAGCTTCTTCCATCTAGAGCTTCCATGTACACCTCGACTATGCCCTGCAATCTAGAGCTCAACACAGCAACATCACTCATGTGCCCTCAAGGAAACGTCTTTTGTTAGAACCCATACAATATGTTAGTGTCGTATTCCTGTGTTTAATACTGATTTATGATACTATTTTTTATTAAAAAATTATATGAAAAAATTATAGCATGCAACCATTAACACTCACATATTTTCATAGTCAATATCATAGGAAATCATCATGGTCACAAGGAATCAAGAACCCGTAGACCTCTCGTAGTGAGTTGAGACGCCAAATGACCTTATCCTCTCTCAAAGTATTGCACACCATGTTTCCTTTAGTTGTTAATGTTATGGGATATTTCAATGATCAACTGGGATATATTTTGGCATATCAAGCAGCCACTGATGTACGACATCAAGAAGCTGAAGTACGACATCAAGAAGCTGAAGTACGACATCAAGAAGCTGAAGTACGACATCAAGAAGCTGAAGTGCAACATCAAGAAGCTGAAGTGCAACATCAAGAAGCTGAAGTGCAACGACATCTTAGTGCAGCCACTGATGAATCACGTCTTTCGGGGATTCTTGGGCCGATTCAACATCTTTTTCATCGATGAAATCTTATTTTATTCCAAATTTGAAGAGGAGCATGTCAAGCATTTGTGCACTGTTTTGCAGACCTTGGAAGTCATCAGTTGTATGTGAAGATTCAAGTGTGAATTCTGGATTCATTGAATTGTCTTGGCTCATATCATCAATGGAGATGGTGTAGCAGTAGATAATTATGATAAAGGTTGAGGCCATTCGGGAAGGGCCGGTACTCAGAAATATGACAAACATTACCAGTTTTTTAGGACTCACTGAGTACCACACGAAGTTCGTTGAGAATTTGTTTAAGATCGACATACCACTCACTATGTTGACTCGGAAGAATCAAAGGTCACTTTGGTCAACCAAGTGGTCGAGCATTCATGATGAACGCTTTCATGCTTGTCTCCCAAGTGGGCCTGGTGGGTTTCAAATCTACAGCGATGTTTCGGTGCGTGGTTTGAGTTGTGTTTTGCACCAACATATAAGATTATTGCATTTAGTTGTAGGCAACCGAAGTCACACAAGAAGACTACCCAACTAATGATTTGGAATTGGCAACTGTTACCTTTGCGCTGAAGTTATTGAGGCATTGTGTGCGATGTCAAGAAGGTAATCTTCACGGACCATAAGTGATGTAGGGTGGTGTCCTATATAACGGGGAAATAGTGAGTGAAACGCCTACATCCAACACAACATGAGATCTAACAATTTTTAAACTTGCAAAAAACTTTCTTTATAAAATCAATTACGGATGATAACCACAATAGTTAAAACATTCGAGAAAGAAAACAAGAGAGATAGTACAAGCGCGAGAGTGCAAATACTATTTAAATGGGAAATCGCATAGACCAAATTGACGGAAACCAGACTTACAAACCACTATCTCAACAAATAAAGAATAAACACAAGACCCAACATTTAAAGAAATAACAACACACCTCGAACTTTACAAACGATGGAGAGTGGAGGGGTATGTGCTTTTAGAGGGCTGTCGGGGCTGGTTTTCAGCAATAAACAACTGGAGTTTGCTTTGCTGGAGGCCTGAACAGCAAGTGGGAGGATGGGGTAGCTGTATGAGGAGTGTGGGAGGCTTGGCAGGAGTCCTGGAATTAATTCCCAGGGCTGGACTTGCTGAAACTGGACTGCAGGGAGGGGCTGGTTTTGCTGTACTGGACAGCAGGAGGTATGGTTCCTGCAGCAGGGAGGGTCAGATATTAGGGGGAAGAGGAATGGGGTGGTTCCACGTGAAGAGACAAGGTAGATGGAGAGGTGACTAGGAGTTAGAATGGCTGGGAAGAGGTTAGGGATCAAGTGTAGAAGGGCTCCACATGAATTAGGGGGGGAATTAGGAGGGGCAGCGGGATGAGAGGGGTGAACGTGGGATTAGAGTTTTTGTGGCTGGAATTGAAATGCGGGAGGAGTGGGGGTTCGGTTGTAGAGTGAGAGTGGCTAGAAAATAGGAGAAAAGGAGGGACAGTCACAAAAATTAAGGAGATAATGAGGAGGAGGTTGTCCTTATCTTTAGGAATTAATTCCTAAAATTAAGGAGAGTGGAGATGGTGGATTAGTGGTGAGTTATGACGATTATGAGGGGTGGTGGAGGTGGAGGTGGTGGCCAGAGTTGGTTGCCGGCAGCGGTGGTGGACAGAGGTGGTTGCCGGCAGCGGTGGTTGCCGGCAGCGGTGGTGGCCAGAGGTGGTTGCCGGCAGCGGTGGTGGTCGCCGGAGACGTTTTCCAGCGATCGCCAGAAAATGTCAAATGATAGGGAAATGAAGAGAAAAGACGGGGGATCACCGGAGGTGACCGAAAATTTTTTCCCGCGATCGTCAAAGGTGGAAATGAGGGAAATGAGGGAAAAGAGGGCTGTTTTCTGTGGAGGAAATAGCATGGTGGTGTCTCCACGGCAAGGGGAGGGTGAGAGGTGACCGTCCACTTGGCCTGGAGGAGCAAACTCTTTAGCCGGCTATTTGGGGGTGCTGGCAGTAATTGTGGAAGGGACTCAATGGTGGAAGAGGGCTTGGGAAGGTGGCGGCAGTGGATTTTCTGTAGGGGAAAGTAAAGGGGAAGGAGGTGACTGCTTGAGAGTGAGGTGGGAGGCGAATTTGGCCAGCTGTTTGGGGTGTGAGATGGGCAAGCCAGCTGCTAACTAGGAGGATGAGAGGAGGCCGGATGTAGCTTGTAGAGGAGGAGGGAGGAGGTGGAGTGTCCGGCCAAGGGGAGCGTGGCAGGGACCGTCTAAGGAGAATGGGAGGGAGGAGGTACACCCGAGCTTCATACCCGGGGTTCGGCTTCGGCACCGAGATGACCAAAGAATAGGCTTCAATACTCCATTATTCAATGCCTAAAATGAGAGCCCTTGCCCTCTATTTATAATTTTCTAAAGAGCGATGAATGGCTATGATTGGCCGACGCTCCGACTCAAGAAAAATATAAAAATACAACTCGAAATAAAATGCAACAAGAGACAAAAATACTATAATCGGCGAGCCGCTCGAAATGAACGGTCCCGATCGACACCGCGCCTGAGGTCGTCGGGAGTAGACCCGAACGGGTTGGGCGGGTTGCACTCCATCAACAACGGATCGGGCGGGCTGCTCCTCATCAATTCCCCCCGCCTTGAAAGCATTCATCTCCGTGAATTAAGATGGAAGTGTTCTCGTCCGAAGGCGAGGAGAAACCCTACAACTTTGAACTCGTAGGTCGCTGAAGCTGATGCTGACGAAGAAACCGAGGATGGTATTGCTGAAGCCGACAATGGTACTGTAACTGGTGTTGCCGCTAAAGAGAGGCTGTCGAAGATGTCGGAGTCGGAAAAGTGGACATCTATGCGCAAGAAAGTACTGTTGTAGTCGTCATCGTCGAACACTGTATGGTACCGCTGTGCAAAATGCTGAGGTGATGGCTGTCGGAGAATGTCGTGCTGCTGTGGAAGAAGCCGAGGCGATTCCTGTGTTGGAGAATGTCGTACTGCTGTGGAAGATTTCGTATGATCAAGCGGTGCCGAGGACTCGGGTTAAGGAGGAGGCTAGGTGGTAGGTGAAGGAAGCTGCTGATGCGGTAGAAGTGGAAGGAAACAATGGTGGTAACTGGGACTGTAGAGGAGTAGCGGATGTAGAAGGAGGCTGAGAAGATATGTTGGTAGAGGGAAAAAGGTATATGTAGTCATGCAGATCAAAGTATGGAGTCAAATCTTCAACATTGAATACAAGTGAAATCCCCATACATGGAGGGATATCCAGTTCATAAGCATTTGCTTCAATTCGTTTCAGCGCAGTGTAAGGACTCATTCGCTTAGAATTTAATTTTCGAGCAGTCCTCATGAGGAACCTCTCGGCACATATACAAATCAACACATGTTCTCCTTATTTGAAAATTTGCAATCTCTTGTGGCTATCAGCATACGATTTATAAATAATTTTATTGCAAGTACTCGTGCGTTGGATAGACTCATGCATGCTATAAAGTGATAATGAATGATAGTCGACAAACATAACAGATCACATATGTAGAGGCTCTATAACCCTCCAGGTGTCATCCCAGAGGGGCACATGATCAGGGGGATCAGTGGGCGAGGTGTAAAAAAATTTATCGCAGGTGCAATGATCATTTAAATAAACACCCGAACTGTCGGCACTAATAATGATTGAATCAAACCCAAGGCCATCAAGTGCACTCTCACTCTCGACTAACTCAAAGATAGTGGGCATGTCCCTAAATGGTGGTGCTTTATGGGGTAAATAGGGGTTGTTTTGGGGGGGAGTGAGTGACGGCAGTGGTGGTTTCACGACAAGGAGTGGGTGGTGATGTGATGGTCGGCTATTGCAAAGGAGGGTAAGTGGTTGTTATAGCTTGTGGGAGGGGAGGAAGGGAAGTGGTTGTTGTAGCTTCAGGAGAAGAGGGGAGGGTGGTGGAGATGGCCGGCTATAGCTTGTGGGAAGGGAGGAGGGGAGGTGGTTGCTATAACTTCAGGAGAAGAGGGGAAGAATGGCCGGCCTTGAGAGAGAGTGATAGGGGTCGTCCAGGGAGAATGGAGGGGAGGAATGGACCCGAGCTTCGCACCCGGAACAGCTTCGGCACCGTAGTGATCAAGGATTGGACTTTTAAAACTCCAATCTTCAATGCCTAAAATGAGATCCATCACTCTCTATTTATAATTTTGTAGGGAGCGATGAACGGCTATAATTGGCCGATGCTCCGACTCAAAAAAATATAAAAATACAACTCGAAATAAAATGCAACAAGAGACAAAAATACTATGATCGGCGAGCCACTCGAAATGAACGGTCCCGATCGACACCGCGCCCGAGGTCGTCAGGAGTAGACCCGAACGGGTTTGCGAGCTGCACTCCTTCAACACCGGGTTGGGCGGGTTGCCCCCCATCAAGAAGACCTTGAAATACCATCGTACTCAAAAGGAAATGAATATGAGGCAGTGGAGAGGATTTAGTTTCGGGGATTATGATTTTGAGATTCAATACACCCCTAAAAAGGCTAACGTGGTGGTTAATGGGTCATGCAGAAAGTAAGTTGGACTAAGAACTGGATTCAAACTCATAATACGTGTTTGTCTAATGACTTTGAGTACTTAAAAATCAGCTGTGTTTATAGTTTTGTTGTTTGTGGAGGAGGCCCAGGAACGATAATCTTATCCTTGTGGATGATCTGTTAAGAAAAAGGAGTATATTGTGCATTCCAAAGTTTGATAGGCTTCGCAAGGAGTAGATGTGATTCTCCATTTATACTGGCAATACAAAATTGTACATAGACATGATGAAACTGTATTGGTGGCCTGACATGACAAAGACATCATTGTATGTAGCAGATTACCACATGTGTGCATTGGTGAAAGCGGAATGTCAGAGGTCGAGACTATTTCTAAGACCTCTTTTGATGCCAAAATAGAATTTTGACGATATTTCAATGAACTTTGTCCACAAATTGCCTATGCCCCAGTTGGAGAACGAAGGTGTTTGAGTGATAGTCGATTGGCTGACTAAGAATGCTCATTTTGTTCCTAATCGTAAGAATGATTCCGAGGAAAAGATGGTGGAGCTGTACGCAGGAAACATCATTGAACTGCATGTATACCGAGGAGTATTATTAGCGATCGTAATGATCATTTTACATTCTAGGATTGGAGTCTTGTTCAAAAAGTTTGGTCACTAAGTTGAAATTCAGGACGATATATCACCCTCAAACTGATGGTCAAACGTAGAGGACGAAAAGAACAATGGATAATATGTTAAGTATGTGCGTGCTTGAGTTTAAGAAGAAATGGGAAGAAGAGTTTTCATGATTGAGTTTGCATTCAACTTTCAAGCTAGTATTCAGATAGCGTCATTTAAGGCACTTTATAGAAGAAAATGTCGTATGTCGATGTCATGGGCGGAGGCAAGTAACATTAGATTGTTGAAGAAGGAAGATGTCACTGAATATTTTGAGAATATAGGAATCATTTGTGAGAGAATAAGTGACTTGGGATAGACAAGCCAAGTATTTCATTGTCTGTCATCGAAACTTGGAGTTTTCGGTGCAGGATTAAGTGATTAAAGATAGTGTATTGCGGATTCGACAATTGAAGAAGTTGAGTCTAAGGTGCGTTGGACCGATTGAAATTGTTGAAAGCATAGGTGAGGGTGCTTATCATATTGTGTTATCCGCGGAATTGAGCGGATTGCACGATTTTTTTCATGTATCGATCTTGAGGATGGCATTGTTGGAGCCTACTCTAGAGGTTAGAGAGGACTCAATTGTAGTCGAAGAAAACTTAGCAACTGTGGTTCGACCAGTCAATATTAATGATACGGAAATCAGGAAGTTGAGAGTAAAGAAATCTAAGATTGTGAAAGTTCATTAAGACACTTGTGGTCGTGACGAATTCTCCTTGGAGAACGAGACTGCCACAATGGAAGAATATTTGAAATTGTTTTCTTCAGGTATATTTCGTGCTTAATTTCATAGACAAAATTCTTTCAAGGAGGATACAATTATAAATTTATAACACGTGATTTTCCCCTTCTTATCTAATGATCGATAGCCGAATTGTTGGCAGAGGGAGTCACGGCTTGAGTCGAGTCGAGTCTGTAATTCAAGAGCATTTTTAGGTAAATTTAAGTATACATGTTCGTGTAATCAGTCGTGCCACCTAGCATGGCCATGTACGCAGCCCTCTCCTAGTCGTGTACACCTAGTCATGCACACCTAGTCTTACATTTCTACATAATCTAAATGATATAAGGTTGTGTACTCGGTTGTATCGGTTAACATAGCCATGTACAAGGCCGCTCTTGGGAGTGTGCCTTTGACTTCAATACTTGATCAAAGAGTTACATGACTTTGGTCACGGTCGTGTCGAACTACATGGTTGTGTATTCAGTGAGTCGTTCTTGTGCCTCATTTTGCAGGTTGAGCCAAGAGAGTTTCGGGGCTAACACGGTTCGTGACACGGTTGTGACGTCAGTTGTGTATTTTGATATAACTCATTTTTAGGATCCATTTTGAAGCCTGAATCATGAGGGCTTCATTTTGACGGTCCTGATCCTCCCTGGTTGATATAGGGCTTATATATGACTCTTTTCTCTCATTCTCCCCTCATTTATTTCCTATTTCTTGTTTCGATGTAAAGGAGTATGAGAATGAAGTCTTGGAGAAGGAGTGGTTGTCATTGAAGCACAAAAGCAAGGCTCGGAGATCTAATTCTGTGAGAAAGCAAATCTCATCCTTCAGATCATAGAGGACCGTTCAGTGAAGGATTTCCTATGACGCTTTTCGTAATCATAGTCATCTGAGAGGAATTAAGTTTTTGGATGAAAACCTCCAATTCGCCATTTACCCTGATTACTGAATGTTGAAAACTAATCTGAATCGATTGATTGTTTAATAGTGTTGTTGGTCAACGAGCAATAAATATACTTGCCCCGCGTCATAGGGAGATTGATTTTCCGCGCGGTTTGGCGAAGTGCCATGAGTTTGATGGCAAGCCTAAAAAAGGTGAAATTGAGTATGACATGGATTGTTGTATTGATTTGCATTTTCCATTCTTATTGTGAACTATCGGGACAGAGGATAATGTCCATTGTCATGGGACTGGCGAAAATGCAAGAATACATTTACATATGGTATACTTTGTCGGGATGGGTGTAAATGTCGATAGCCATGGAGCACTCAAACTATTGAGAAAAACCTCTCCATTTGATATATCAGATTAATTAATTCATTAGAAGATGTCTTCAGTACGTATAGAAAGACAAAATGTCTACTTTTTTACTTTATAGGAACAAGTAGAAGTTTAGTGGAATAAATATGCAAATTTTGAAAGTAAACATTTTTGTGTGACGCACATTGAAAAGTATTTGACACATGTCGAGAAGTACCTCAGCATACGTTGATTCTACCGAAGTCTATAGACATAACTCAGAGCACATAATATAAGGAATTGACATACGTCGAAAGGTATTCGATGTATAAAACTTGTGTCGATTACTCTACAGAATGCAAGATTTGAAACTAGTCATTGATGATATGGACAAGGAATGAATAGATATGGGATAATTTATTAAAAGAAAATTTAAAATTGATATATTTCAGATGTGCCAGAATCAGATCAAGAAATGAATTCTCAGCAGAAGATACATAAAAAGAAGGCTATGTATAATAGATTGCAACCATTCTTATTCTTTTTCTTCCTCCAATCTAAGAAGATACATAAAAAGAAGGCTATGTACAATAGATTGCAACAATTCTTATTCTTTTTCTTCCTCCAATCTAATTATGACGGACTCCAAAATTCTTCTCTCACACACACAGTCTTCTCGACTGCTCTTTCTCTCTCTCTCAACTCGTTTGAAGGGTTGTTGTTGCTCACTTCATATCAAGAAAAGAATTATCTCTGAGTTCTTTCTTCTTCTCTGTGAAAAGAACAGATCAGGAATTGGATTAAGGTTTCATCAATTCTTCTTCAACTCTCCATCAACATTCAACAACAAAGAGTTTTTTGAATCCCTTCTCTCCAAAGGATTTAGTGGAATGGTTCTAAGAGTCTCCTTATCAAAAGACTCAGTGGTTCCAAGAATGTCATTATCAAAAACCTCAACGGATCTTAGAATCTCCTCATCAAATGATTCAGTGGACTATTCTTCAAATTTCCGTACCAAAAGGCTTAATTATTTGTGGATATTTTATTAAAAGAAAATTAAAATTTGATCTAAGAAACATTGAGTTTATGGTTACCCAGTTTATGGGGAACCTCAATAAACTTCTTGGGTCGTTTGGATGTTCTTGTTCTATAGTTATACTTACTTTTTGCCATTTAATTAACTGCTTTTCATATAATCTATGAATCAGTAAATTAGATGTGACAGATTGTGTAAAGATTTTTTAAATACTATATTCACCACACTAGAGTAATTCTCAGCTAGTTTTACGTACTTTCACAAATGTCTATGAGCCTTCTGAGCATAAGATGTTTTGGGATTCCTTAATAGCATAATGATTGATGGTTTGAAGGTGTTGGCATAGAGTAAGGTATTCTAGTCCGCTAAGAGAAATAGGATTTCATAATAATAACATTGGTTATATTTCATGCTTGCATAGTAGGGCTCTTTGATACATGTCAATCCGTAGAGAACATATTTGTTGCTTGAGAAGCTTTACACATACCTTGTCCCTTACGCTACATACGATTATATTATTGTCTTGATGAAGTTCATCAGTGTCCGCTAGGAAGCTTGGGAGGAGTAAAATCGCTACACCGTTGTTGGTCAGCCGCGCCAACTTGCAATTGACTCCCCTTTACCTCCTAATGAAATTGTTTGGCAATGCACAACGCACAAGGCTAGTGATGTAGGGTAGGCTAGTGGTGCCCGGAGACTACGACCCTAAGTGCTACTGCAGGGGTGACACATTATTACAACCCCAATGCAATGCAACCGTTGGTGACGGCAATGATTAAATTAAGCAATGAAATTAATAGCACCACGCAAATAATTGGATTAGTGAACAAACAATTAATTTCAGCAATTTTTATAATGGCTTCCTCCGCTCGGAGGGCCAAAGCAAAGCGGCGGCGAATAATTCCTCCTGCAATTATTAGTGTAACAAAACCAATTTTCTACGCAACAATAATCACAGCACAATACAATAAACCACCAAATGATAATGTCAAATCCAAGAATACAATACCACAATGCTCACAATGTAGAGGGTCGAACAGAGGCACTGAAGAATTTGAAGGGCTGGATGTGTAGGCGGGTGATCGGTAGTGAACCCGGCGGTACGGCGACGGTGAGGTGGCTGCCCACGGTGGAAAAGAGGGGAAACGGGCCGGAAACAGAGGGATCCGGCCACTAGGGAATAGATCCGGGTGTAGGTGAATAGATTCGGTGTTTTGGGCGGCGGATCCGGGCTTCAGGATGGTGAATATTGGGGACAATGATGGATCGGGGGTGGTAGCACTAGATCAAGATAGATTTAGGGTTTTCGGAAAGGCGGGAAGTGGATCCACGAAGGGGAAGGAAGAGGAGTGGTCGGCTAGGGCAAAGGAGGCCTTGGAGGTGGCTGGCTTTGAGGTGGGGTAGGGCGGCGGGGGCTGGATGGCTGACAGCAGGCCGGCAGCCTGTTCCGGTCCAGTGGGCAGTGGCGGACAAGGGAGGAGGAGCAGGGAAAGGGCCGGTCTGCTGGACTGCAGGCCGGCGGCTGTTGGGCGGGGGTTTTCGGGGAATTTGGTGGCTGGATATGGAGGAGGAGAGGGGGGAGACGACGGTGAGGGTAGGGTCTACCTTGGGGAGGAGTTTGGCGGCCTAAGAGTCGTCACCTAGGGTTCCACGGCGTCGGCACCGGGGAGGGATCGCTGGAATCCGGAAATGCTTATTCTCCAATCAAAGACACATTAGGGTTTCCCCATCAACGGCTATGATTGGCCGGTGGATTCGTCCTTAAAATACATCAAAAATAAACTGAAAAATATAAAGTAATATAGTATTTTGCTATGTCGCACCGACACCGACACGGGACACGCGATACGACACGACACGCAACTCGTCAATTCTCAAAAAATATCATATTCCGACACGCTGGGACACGCATATTAAATATTCATTTTTTATAATTATGAAAATCCTAAAACATTTAACAAAAAATAAAAAAATTAACAATTAACAAATATTTAAATAAATTATGTCATGCTTAAATATTACTCATCAAATATTCAAATGCAAAACTTAACAAATAATCAAAAAATAATAGAACATTAACACATTATCATTATATATTATCAGCAAAAATAATGGATTCACATGCAAACTTTTTCCTCACTTTCAATCTTCCTTTTTCTAGAGAAAATGTCTACGCCACTAGTAGATCCACTTTCACTACTTGAAATGCTAGAAAGGGGTAAAGGCACTTCCAAGATAAATTGTCACCCGCCTCACCATGAGTAGCTAACTTAGGGACACGCGTGTCCGATTGAGCGGGATACGCGTGTCTGATTGAGCGGGACACGCTTGTCCGATTGAGCGGGACACGCGTGTCCGATTGAGCGGGACACGCGAGTCCTGCGTGAGTTAGCGTGTCGAATTTCCGACTCGAGTGTCAAATTTCCGACTCGAGTGTCGGATTTCTGACTCGAGTGTCAGAGAGTGTCGGAGAGTCGGACGAGTGTCGGACTCTCCGACACCGATACGCTGGGCATTTTGAAGTGTCGGTGCTTCATAGGTATTTTGACTCGTGGCGACGTCTCGGACGCAACCGCAGTGTCCGATCGGCGATCCGATCAAGTCCTCCTGCGCGAATACATGTACGTGGGTCCCGCCTTGCGGCAAACCCCTCCAGGCGCATCTGATGGACTCCCCCTGACTGAAAAGCCTTCATCTCCGATGAATGGAGATGGTCGTACTGAAGTCGAAGTCCCGGGGAGAGCCGATCAAGCTCTGTCGGTAATATCCACGTGTCATCAGCATCGGGGCGGCCCCGCCAATATGCCAGGTAGCGGCAGCGTGGTCCGTCCGAGGTGGGAACAAACTGGTGGGATCTGATCTCCGTGATGCTCTCAACTCTCAACTCACGAATGGTGGATCCCGGTGCGGTCGGTGGTGCCTGCTGTGGAACCAAAGTGGACGAGTTCCCAGGTGGGTGGGCGGCAACAGTGGGTGAAATAGGATGGCCATCAGATGGTGGTAATGTGTGAGGGTGGTATGGTAGCGATAATGGGGGTGGGGGTGGCTGGGCATCTCCACTGCTCGGGTTCACATACTCATGAGGTTCATAGTATGGAGTCAGGTCTTCAACATTAAACACAGGGTGAATTCCCATACTGGCCAGGAGGTCAAGTCGGTAGGCGTTGGTCCCAATACGACTAAAAATGGAGTACGGACTCATTCGCCTCGCGCTTAACTTCTTGGCAGGCCCCGACGGGAGCCTCTCAGGGCGGACTCGCACCATTACCTTCTCTCCTACATTAAATATTTGCTCTCGCCTTCGCTTATTTGCATGGGATTAGTAATTTTCATTGCTTGTTACTATTCGTCAGCGGACCGACTCATGCAAATCATGCAAATATTGTGCAAATGACTCAGCAGACTCACTAGGGCGGGACTCTAAAGGGCTCGGGACTAGGTCTATAGGCTTCCTAGGGTCATATCCTGACACTACATGAAATGGACTCAACCCTATAGACCTGCTGACTGAGCTATTTTAGGCAAACTCTGTTATCGGTAAATCTAGGTTCCAACTGCCTACATGCTCTCCTACTAGACACCGCAACAGATTCCCTAAACTCTGATTCACTACCTCGGTCTGTCCGTCCGTCTGTGGGTGATATGCCGAGGAAAACCTAAAGATAGTGTCTGTCTTGTGCCATAGGGTTTTCCAGAAGTAGCTCATGAACCTCACATCGCGGTCCGACACGATCGACTTGGGCAGGTCATGTAGTCGAAAGACGTCCCTCATGAATATGGATGCAACGTGAGTTGCATCTGCCGTATTGCGGCAAGCGATGAAGCGTGCCATCTTCGAAAACCGATCAACCACCACGAAGATGGAATCGTGTTTTCGTAAGGTGCGGGGAAGTCCGAGAACAATATCCATGCTAATGTCCTCCCAAGGGCGGTGTGGTACGGGTAAAGGAGTATAAAGACCGGTGTTCTGCTTATTGCCCTTTGCCGTCTAACAGATGCGGCAGTGGCGCACAACGCGAGCTACATCCTTCTTCAGGCCGGGCCAGTGGAGACAGTCCTAGACAATGGATATGGATTTGTCTCGCCCGAAGTGGCCCGCGGCTCTGCCCGCATGCAACTCCCAAATCAGATAATCTCGGTAAGACGTCTGGGGAATGCATAGGAGGGAACCTTGGTACAGATATCCCTCATAGATCTGATATCCCTCAGCAGGGTCGGGTGGGTCTCGGGATAGGGCGGTGTAAATCTTGCCAAAATCAGGGCACGTCGGGTAGTCGAGCATCAACCTCTCAAGTCCCTCGACACTCGCAGTCATCGTCGGTAACAGGGATACGCGGCGACTCAACGCATCAGCCGGCTTGTTCTCAACACCAGCGCGGTGCTTGAGAACATAATGAAAATCCTGCAGATACTCAACCCACTTCGCATGCCGGTAGCCCAGCTTGCGTTGCGAGTCAAGGTAACGTAGGGCCTGGTGGTCGGAGTACAACACGAACTCCCGGGGAAGGAGATAGTGCCTCCAGTAGCGCAGAGACTGGACTATAGCGCAAAATTCTCGATCGTAATTCGAGTACTTTTGCTTAGCTTCATTCAGCTTCTCACTAAAGTAAGAAATTGGGTATCCCTCCTGACTCAAGAAGCCACCTATACCAACCCCTGACGCATCGCAAGCGACCTCAAAGGCGCGGCTAAAATCCGGCAATCGCAGGACAGGAACCGTCGTCAGTCTCTCCTTAATTTCTTTGAAGGCTCTAGTGGCTGCGGGGGTCCACTGAAACTCTCCCTTCTTGAGACAGCTCGTGAAGGGGGCCATGATCGTGTTGAACCCTTGGACAAACCTCCTATAAAAGGTGGCAAGCCCATGAAAGCTACAAGCCTCGTGAATATTCTTATGCACAGGTCAATCCCGAATGGACTTGACCTTCTCAGGGTCTACGGAGACTCTGGTGGAGGATATAATAAAGCCCAGAAAGTGGACAGACTCGGAGAGGAATGCGCACTTCTTCAGAATCACATACAGTTTCTCTTGCCGGAGGGTGCCAAAGAGAAGTCTCAGATGATCAAGGTGAGCATCCTGAGTCTGGCTATAGACTAATATGTCATCAAAGTATACCACCAGAAACTTGTCCATGTAGGGCCGCAACACCTGCGTCATAACTCGCATAAACGTGCTAAGGGCGTTAGACAGCCCAAATGGCATAACTAGTCACTGGTACAGACCATCCTTAGTCTTGAATGTTGTCTTCCACTCGTCTCCCTCACGAACTCGAATCTGATGGTACTCACTGCGAAGGTCGATATTGGAGAAGATCTGGGCACCGGACATAGTATCAATAAGGTCATCGAGTTGTGGAATGGGGAAACGATACTTCACCGTGATTTTATTAATGGCGCGGATATCAATGCACATACGCCAGCTACCGTCCTTCTTAGGGGTAAGAAGGGAGGGGACCGCACAAGGGCTCATGCTCTCACGAATGAACTGCTTCCTGAGAAGCTCGTCAACCTGCCGTTTGAGCTCAGCATGCTCATCCGGGTACATACGGTAATGGGGCAGGTTCGGGAGGGAGGCTCCTGGGACTAAATCAATGGCATGCTGAATGTCCTGTGGGGGAGGCAGCTCATCGGGGAGCTCGTCCGGCATGATGTACGCAAACTCGCCTAAAAGGGGACGCACCGCGGGCGGGTGGTCAACAGAGGTTTCCTCAGTAACCTGAGTAGCGGCAACCACATAAATGACATCTGACTCAGCGCTATCTCGCAGAAACTCGCCTCGCCTCAAAATATGCAGTGGTCGCGAGGCGCTCGTGCTCACAGATAGCTCTACCACACCCTTGGGTCGATCTCGGGGCTGGGTGGGCATCAACGTAATCTTCCGCCCCTATCATAAAAGACACACGTGTTCGAGCGGCCGAAGCACGTGACATCACGATCAAATAGCCAGGGGCGGCCAAGCAACACATGAGCAACGTCCATGGGAATGACATCGCACCAGACCTTGTCCTAAAAGGACACGATAGTAATCGGGACCAAGCAACGCTGGGTGACCTGAATCGCCGTCTTGTCAACCCAGACGACACGATATGGGTGGGGATGAGGCTCTGCCTTCACCTGCATACGGTCAAGCCCTTTCTGGGCTACGATGTTCACACAACTCCCGCTATCGATAGCTGGCTTGCAGGGACCGCCTGCACTAGGAAAGTACGTGTAAAAGATGGTGGTACGTCGTCAATCCTCATCCACACGTGGGGTGTGTAGGAGGCGTCTAATCACTCCCACCTCTAACGATCGCTCGGCGTCACTCTCCCAACCTTCCTCGACTGTGGCCTTAACTTCCTCTGGGGCCTCCTCTTCATCCTTTAAACCCTGCTCCTCTTCCTCAACTAGCAGGCTCCGCGTGGGGCACTGCGCCGCCACGTGCCCTTTGCCAGAACATCTAAAACATACAATGCCTCCAGATCGCTGGCCATCAGTGGTTATGGCTTTGCCCTTCGCATCGGCGGGGATACGTGAGGGTGCAGCCGGGGTGGTCTGGGGCGGAGCGGGTTTCCTAAAGGTCGAGGAATCAGTCCGCGAAGTGAACCGCTTCGTACTAGACGATCGGAGGTACTGCTCGTACTCGAGGGCGAGCTGGAATATCAATCAACAGTCTCCAAGCGGTGGGGAATCAACTCTCTCCGAATATCGGAACGAAGGCCCGCCTTGAAACGGCAGGCAGTGACAATAGGTTCCTCTGAAATGTCACTCCTGACGATCAGCTCATCGAAGCGAGCCATGTACTCGGCGACGGTAAGCGTCCCCTGTCGTAAATTCTGTAGCTGCTCAAATAGCTGATCCCGGTATGACGCGGGGAGGTACTTCTCATTCAGTCTCTCCTTCATCTCATCCCATCTGGCGATGGGGTAGTAACCATCCCGCTCTAAGGCTCTCTCAATGTTGATCCAGAATACCTTAGCTTGCCCGATCAACTTCATCTTCGCAAAGCGGACACAACGCTCGTCACTCATGTCGTACCACTCGAAGTAGTGGTCCATGTCCAAGAGCCAGTCGATGAAGGCTTTCGGATCTAGACGACCATCAAACGAAGGGGCGTCGAGTCGGATGCGACGAGTGATGTCATGGTGGTAGCCTCCCCTTCGTGGGTCTGGATAATCCTCGAGATAATCATCATGGGCGTAGTCGTTTCGTGAGGGTGGGGGACCACGCTCTCTCCGACCCGGGGGATAATATTCATCGTGGTGATGGTCACGGCGACCGTGTGGGGGCACACGATCTCTGGGGTCAGGCTGAGGCCGATGTGGCATACGGTACCCATCACGCTGATGTGGAAGTCTATCCCGTGCCGGAACTTTCCTATGATCTATAGCAAAATCAGGATTTCTCCTTACCGGCGGAATCGAAGCTCGATGAGGAATATCACGATGGTGATGATCTGCGGGAGGCGGACCATCCCTCGGACGTTGCTCCTGACATGGAGGAGCGTCAGGGTCGTCCTCAAGTGACTCCTCACGTTGTGTCGGGGTGTCCCCGGCATTCTCTAAGTGGTCTAGGCGAAGGTTCATCTCTGCAAGATCATGACGCACATCGTTGAACTGGGCGCCTAAGGCGTCGAAACGGTCTAGGATAAGGCGTTAAAACTCAGCTAAGGCGGTGCCCGAATTCGAGCCCGTCGTTCAGTCGTCGGTGACTTGGGGATCTACCATGCTTTCTCTAAATGTCCTACCACTACGGAGCATGCAAATGGTCTAACCTTGACCTCTGATACCAAAATGATGTAGGGTAGGCTAGTGGTGCTCGGAGACTACGACCCTATGTGCTAGTGCAGGGGTGACACAATATTACAACCCTAAATGCAATGCAACCGTTGGTGACGACGACGATTAAATTAAGCAATGAAATTAATAGCATCACGCAAATAATTGGATTAGTGAACAAACAATTAATTTCAGCAATTTTTATAATGTCTTCCTCCGCTCGGAGGGTCAAAGCAAAGCGGCGGCGAATAATTCCTCCTGCAATTATTAGTGTAACAAAACCAATTTTCTACGCAAAAATAATCACAGCACAATACAATAAAGCACCAAATGATAATGTCAAATCCAAGAATACAATACCACAATGCTCACAACGTAGAGGGTCGAGCCGAGGCACTGGAGAATTTGAAGGGCCGGATGTGTAGGCGGGCGATCAGTAGTGAACCCAGCAGCACGGCGACGGTGAAATGGCTGCCCACGGTGGAAAAGAGGGGAAACGAGCCGGAAACGGAGAGATCCGGCCACTAGGGAATAGATCCGGGTGTAAGTGGATAGATCCGGTGTTTTGGGCGGCGGATCCGGGCTTCGGGATGGTAAATATTGGGGACAATGATGGATCGGGAATGGTAGCACAAGATCAAGATAGATCTAGGGTTTTCGGAGCGGCGGAAAGTGGATCCACGGAGGGGAAGGAAGAGGAGTGGTCGGCTAGGGCAAAGGAGGCCTTGGAGGTGGCCGGCTTTGAGGTGGGGTAGGGCGGCGGGGGATGGATGGCTAACAGCAGACTGGTGACCTGTTCCGGTCCAGTGGGCGGCGGCGGACAAGGGAGGGGGAGCAGGGAAAGGGCCGGCCTGCTGGACTGCAGGCCGGCGGCTGTTGGGCGGGGGTTTTCGGGGAATTTGGTGGCTGGATATGGAGGAGGAGAGGGGGAAAATGATGGTGGGGGTAGGGTGTACCTTGGGGAGGAGTTTGGCGGCCTAGGAGTCGTCACCTAGGGTTCCACGGCGTCGACACCGGGGAGGGATCGCTGGAATCCGGGAATGCTTCTTCTCCAAATCCAACAATGTCTTTGATCAGCTCTCATATCTCCTATTTATAGAAAAGACACATTAGGGTTTCTCCATCAACGGCTATGATTGGCCGGTGGGTTCTCCCTTAAAATACATTAAAAATAAACTGAAAAATATAAAGTAATATAGTATTTTGACTTACGGCGACGTCCCGGACGCAACCGCGGCGTCCGATCGGCGATCCGATCAAGTCCTCCTGCGCGAATACATGTACGTGGATCCCGCCTTACGGCGAACCCCTCCAGGTGCATCTGATGGATCCCCATCAGCTAGCCTTGGCCGCCTAAAGAATGAAATCATTTGCTTCGTGAAGGGTTTTAACATTTTTATTCATCTTCTGTTGTATCAGGCTTAATGCACAGAACTTGTAGTATTTTGAGTACCTTTTGGATGATTATATTAGCTATAAGGCCTTTGGACATATTGTTGTGGTTGAATGTTGTAGTAGATAGACATGGATTCTCTATTTTTAGCTTATCATTTATGCTAGTATTTTACTCTGGGATGTTAGATTGGTTGTCTTATTCTTGTATCATTTTATAATATTTTATTTGTAGGTTAGCTTTTCTAGTCTAGCCCCCTTTCACCTCCTAGGGTAGCTAACTGTGGTTTGTTTGCTTGAAGACGGAGAAACTACAGATGAACTAGGAAGAGTTCAAAAAAATTGCAACAAGTGCTTTGGTTCTCCACTACAAACTAACCCTCTTGGAGAATTAATCTCGTTGCAGACGGTATCTATGGAACATCATCAAGAGAAATTTCAACTTCTAGCTTGAGCTACTTCGGTACGTCCAGAGTATCAGATTGCCGTTTTTACAGTAGGCCTTCATGAACAATTGTGGCTAGACATCAAGTTTACGAATCCAACAAACTTAATTATTGCTATGAGTTTGGGCAACAATTGTGAGTGACGATTACTCATGGAAAAACATGACTACATCACTACAACTGCAGGCAAAAGCAATGGATTCAATGAGCTGGAGGAAATACAACCCACAAATATTAAAAGATTGTCACGTGCTCAAATAGTTGAACACAAGACAAAAGTATTATGCTTTAATTGTAATGAAATCTTCAGATCTTTCCAAGAAGCTTTTATTGTTGAAATCTTCAGATCTTTCCAAGAAGATTGCCCATAAGTGTTTAGCACTCTCTGAGCTTGAAATCACGCTCATTTTGGAAGAAATGAGTGAAGTTATGGGTCTTTTTGCCCAGCAATCTTTTTAACTTTTAATTAAAATGTCAATTGTTAGTAGCCAGTTGAGCCATTTAAGGTGATCCATTAATAAGCTGGTTGGGTCACTAATGTGTGGGTTGTTTGTATGCATATCTAAGGACCATCGGGGATGAATGAACAAAGAGATATTTGAGTTCTTATTCTTAATGATATTTTGGTGGCTCTCTTTTTCTAAGCACACCTTGCTTAGGCAGAGTAAAAAAAATACAACATAGATAATCACACCATAAGGAATACAACAACACAACTCAAATAATAAAATATGCATTAAAACAAATGCGCAAAACACATGCGCAGAATAAAAGAAAATGTCTAGTATAAGTAAATAAAATAAAATGCATCTAGTAAACACTAGGATTATGCTCCTAGGTCGACATCAATTCCCCGGGTGGGAGAATCTAGCCCCCTAACAAGAACTAGGCTTGTAATCGATTCAGTTCAATTTTGAGTCAAACCGAAATCGAACCGAATAGCCTCATTTTGATTCACCCAAAACAGAAACTAAATCGAACCGGGGCATTTTGGTTAGATTCGGTTTGATTTTTTGGTATTATATTTAGTCATACTGGTTCATTTCCAAAAGATTATTTTTTTAGTCCAATTCAAACACTAATTATTTGATCTTAGACAAAAAAAAATCAAACTCCCTACTCTCTAAGTCAGTAGAATGTTTTCGTGAAATTAGTATTTCACATGATATTATTATGTATTAATAGTAAGAGAGCATTAATGATGAAAAATAATAGGCAAAAATAAAAGAATCATGTGAGTTGAGACCAGGTTTTCCGAAAGATTGTTGATAACACTTAAACATATATACTTTATTTTGCACTTTACCTTCATAAATATGTTTTAATTTAATGAAAATACATGTTTTCTATGATTCTTGTGCTTCTAATGTGTATTTAAGTGTGTAGGAACAGGTGCGCACAATTTCATGTGAATTGATGCACTTTTGAGCATTTTCCATAACGCCAACAAGGATATTTGCAGCCACAAACCTCCACACAAGTCAGCAATTCTTATGCACACATGTGGAAGCAATTCTAAGATGAAAAGGCACATTTTTTGAAGAACGCGGCCTGAGGCACACACCTATGTGCCAAAGGCATGTGGAAGTTGGGACCATTTCAGATGTCTGTGCACACATCCAGAAGGTACAGAAGCGACTTTTTGAGGCACACGGCCCAGGAACATGCTCGTATACCTAGGACGTGTGATACGAACTGAGAATCCGGCGAGGAGAAGGACCGGCAGAGGTGAGAAAGAAGAAGGGATTAGGGTTGAGAAGAAATTCTTAGGGAGCGGCCCTAATTTGCATTCATCCAAGTATAATCAAAAAAAAAGTACAACTCCACCCCTTATAGACGGGGGGTGTGACATAATAAGAAATAACAAAATAACGGGAAATAAATAAATGTGTACAACATAATAAGAAATAATAGAGTAGGAAATAAATAAAATAGTCAGACTGGCGCCGCATCTTCGGTCTCTCCTCCTTCAGACGGAACCGTCATCGTCTCCCACCGCGTCCGGACTCGCCACGGCGTCTCGTCGGCGTGTGCGTGTCCCGTCAGCATGCGCAACCGTAACAATGCCGCCGTATGGAAAATATGTCTTGTCCCCAAGGCAGTAGTCGGAGTGGTGGCGGCAAAAGTGATCCTGGGGCAATCTCGTGGCTTCGGACTCCAGACGGTAAGACCCAGCAACAGGGACCTCCTGCGAGCCAGAGTCCCCCTGAAGGTGGTAGTGGCGACCAAGTAGCTTGACTGGGTCGTTCGGCACCAACTGTCGCCTTTCTTCCGGACTAGAGAAAGTTGGGCTGGTGGCAATCCCGCCGAAGGCTGGATGGCATCGGCGAGCGCAGTAGAAAGCTCTTGGTGGTCCGTCGGGAAAGGAAGAGCCACAGCGGACGGGCCCGAGAGGGTACACAGCCCCGCGGAAAGACCGACGTCTATGGTTCGTTGGATCGTGCAAAGGGAGCTCGGAGAGCATAGGAGAGCGGAGTCACCATCGAGACGACATGGCTGGCCCTCATGCAAAAACTGCATGGATATAGTCTCCCAATTGACACATACATCGTCGAGTGTGCATAACCAAATCACTCCCAGAGTGGTGTCGAGACCGCCTAAGACGAATATGTAGAAGTCTGTGGTCACGGAACATGTCCCTGCAAAGAGAGAAACAGCAGTGCAACGACCCTGAGTCGGTTAGTGGCGCACATCGCCCAAACGGACTGCAACATCCGGGGAGGGAACTGAGGGAAGACGGAGTTGCTGCACCAGGAGCTCAGAGATGAGGTTGTGGTTTGCGTCGCTGTCCACCATGATGATGATTAGGCGATCCCGCGGTGTGCCCGAGAGCAATATGGTCTGGTGGCCGGAGATCCCACCCGTCGAGGCGCAATAGTGGAGTTGCATAGTGTAAAAAGAGCTAAATAAAGAGAAATTTTATTGCTCCAAAAAGATAAACAATACATAGGTATGTCCTCTTATTTATAGAAAATGGGGGAGATGAGAGAATACAACAAGTGATGTGAGACTAAATACAAGTCACACGGACTGAGCGGTTTGACTTTGTCAAACCGCTAAACTATACAACATATACAATCTCATGGGAAGCCTCCGAACACCTGTTGCGACTAATCTCCAGACCGCTGCTGCGGCTAACCTCCAGACCGCTGTTGTGGCTAACCTCCAACCGCTGTTGCAGCTAACCTCCAGATCGTTGTTGCGACTAACGACCAGACCGCTGTTGCGACTAACCATCAGACCGCTGTTGCGGCTAACCACCAGACCGTTGTTGCGACTAACCATCAGACCGCTGCTGCGACTAACCATGACCGCTGTTTCGACTAACAACCAGACCGCTGCTATGTCTAACCTCCAAACCGCAGCTACGGCTAACCTTCAGGTCGTTGCTGCGGATAGCTACCAGACCGCTACTGCGGATAGCCACCAGACCGTAGTGCGGGAAGCCACCAAGCCACTGCTGTGAATAGTCATCAGGACGCTACTACGGATAGGCACTAGGCTTCTGCTGCGGATAGCCACCAGACCACAGTGCGGATAGCCACCAGGCCGCTGGCCCAAACCGCCAGACCGCTGAACAACCAGACCGCTACTACTAGAAAGGCTAAACGCACGATCTCAGGTTCCAACACTCCCCCTCAATCTGGAGCATATATGTCAACCATGCCCAGCTTGCTACAAACTTCTGAGAATGAGGTAACTGGCTTTGTGAAGAAATCAGCTAGCTATCAGAGGTAACAAACGGAGTACAGATTTGATTCTTCAATATCTCTCCTCTGATAAAATGGCAATCCACTTCAATATGCTTCGTCCTCTCATGAAAGACTGGATTTCTCGAAATGTATATAGCCGTCTTATTATCACGGAACATCGGTAGGGGATGATCATAAACCTCTCCCAAATCCAGCAAGAGTGTCTGTAACCACTTCAGCTCGCAAGCAGTCAGAGTCATGCTTCTATATTCAGCTTCTGCACTTGACCTGGCAACCACAGTCTGTTTCTTGCTCTTCCAACTGACCAGATTACCTCCAACGAAGGTACAAAAGCCAGATGTAGACTTTTTATCTTCCTTGTCATCAGCATAGCTAGCATCAGAATAAGCCTCAACCTTCAAATGTCCCCTTCTCTGAAACAAGAGCCCTTTTCCTGGAGTACCTTTTATATATTCTAGGATCTTTAGAGCTCACTGCAGATGACACTCTCTACGAGCTTGCATAAATTGGCTCATTCTCCCTACTGCATAACAAATATCTGGTCTTCACTATCAAATAAATGAGTTTATTGACAAGACGTTTGTATCTGGTGACATCTTCAAGAAGAGGAGAAGACTCACTCCAGCATTTGTCATCTTCAACAGCCATAGGAGACCGAGCAGATTTAGTTCCAAGAAGACTTGTCTCTTTCAAGAGATCCAAAGCATACTTCCGCGGTAAAAGAACAATAAAACCAGGTTTCCGAGATATCTCAATTACCAGAAAGTATTTAGGAGATCTCATATCCTTGGTAACAAAATGCTGAAGAAGATGTTTTTTTGTCATATCAATACATTTTCTGTCATCCCCTGTAAGAAGAATGTCATCCACATAGACTGTAAGAACAACAAGGCCAGACGAGATTTTGTGAATGAACAAATAGTGATCTGCAGTGCTCCGGACAAATCCATTAACAGAAATAACTTCGTTGAATTTGTCAAACCAAACCTTCGGGTTGCTTAAGGCCATAGATAACATCCCTCAATTTACACATCTGAGACTCCCCTTGAGCAACATACCCAAGAGGTTGCTTCATATAGACTGTCTCACGCAAATCACCATAAAGAAAAACATTCTTGACATCCTACTGAGACATCTCCCAAGCTTTGTTTACTACCACAGAGAAAAGAATACGGATTGTAGTAATCCGAGCAACAGAAGACAATGTGTCAAAGAAATCCACACCATAGATTTGCGTAAACCCTTTGGCAACAAGCCGAGCTTTGTACCAATAGTATCATCAGGGAGAAATTTGATGACAAAGAGCCAGAGAAAGCTAACCACATCAGCCCCTGGAGGGGTAGGAACAAGAGTCCAAGTACCCCGTTCAGTAAGAGTTTTCATCTCTACATCCATAGCAGTTTTCCAATAAGGAATAACCAGAGCATCACTATAGGAGGCGGGAAGAACATCCGCTGATAGAGCAAGAGCAAAGCTCTTAGACAGAAGAGACAGCTGTGCATAAGAGACCACAGCCCAAAGAGGATGTTGTGTGCAGAAACGGACACCTTTCCGAAGAACAATCGGAAGCTCAAGGTCTGTCCTGTCTACTGTATCAGTTCCATCCGAAGGAGAGACTACTGGCCCAGGAGCTGTTGGTAACGACTTAGTAGAAGAATAAGAGACAGTAGGAGAATTAGAAATAGAAGAAGAAGAAGGAAGTGCAGGCTCTGGAAGAGGTGCCGACACCAGAGGAAATGAATCAGAATCATTTGAAGAAGGAAGAATAAAGGGAGGAGAAAAGAATGGAGCATCCTCAAAGAAAGTGACATCTGCAGAAGCATAGTGTCTCCGGAGAAGAGGATCATAACACCAATATCCTTTCTGCGTCGGACAATATCCCAGAAAAATGCACTTAACAAAACGAGGAGAGAGTTTGTCACGACTAGAAGAAGGAGAGTGAACAAACGTTGTGCATCCAAAGACACGAGGCGATAAAGAAAACGGAGTCGCATCAGGATACAGGACAGAAAAGGGTGTCTTGCCATCGAGAACCGAAGACGGAACTTGATTCATGAGAAAACAAGAGAGAAGCACAGCATGACCCCAGTAAGACTTGGGAACATGCATATGAGTAAGAAGACTACGAGCCACATCCAGAAGATGGCGATTCTTACGTTCAGCAACGTCATTCTGTTGAGACGTGTAAGGACAAGTAGTTTGATGGACAATGTAATGATGCAAATAAAATGATGTGAATTGATGACTAAGATACTCCTTAACATTATCAATACGAAGAATTTTAATATGAGTATCAAACTGTGTACGAATTTCATTATAAAATGCAGTAAAATAGAAAAAATAAATTTCAGAGCGTTCATGTAACAAATATAACCAAGTACATCAAGAGAAGTCATCAATAAAAGTAACAAAATATAAGCTACCCCTACCAACAGTCGGAAGGGGAGCAGTACCCCATATATCGGAATGAATAAGCTCAAAAGGACGAGAAGAACTACATTCATGCTTAGAAGGAAAAGAAGACATGTGATGTTTTCCAAATTGACAAGCCTCACAATTGAGAGAAGATTTGTTTCGAGGTAAATCAGGCAGAGGATGATAAAGAATCTGAGCAGGAGGATGCCCAAGCCGAAGATGCCACTGAAGTAAAGAAGAGGAGGCAGAAAAAGCAGAAGTGTCAAGGTAGAACAAGCTGCCGCTTTAGTCCCAGTAGCAATCGTCTCATTGGATTGAGGAATTTGAAAAACACAAGTAGATACAGTAAAAATAGCTTCACAATTCAACTATTTGCAAAGAGCAGTGACAGAAAGAAGATTGCACGAAAAATTCGGGACATAAAAAGTGTCCTGAAGCTGAAGAGAATGAGTAACATGCACCGTGCCAGACCCATAAACCGAAGACGGTGAACCATCAGCAATAAGAACCGGAGGTAACCGGTTACTCATGTCAAGATAAGAGAAAAGACAAGAATTCCCCGTCATATGATTAGTAGCACTAGAATCAATGAGCCACCTACCCGTAGTAGCCAACTGAGCAGCACCAGAGGTAGCAAGAGAAGTAGACTTCTTGGAAGAATCAACAGAAGAAGGACGAAGGTGAGGATGTTTGGCCCAGCAACGATCAACCAAGTGACCAACTTTGCCACAATGAGAGCAAAGAAACTTATAGTAACCACGGCCACCAGTACGGCCACCTTGACCTCCAGAGTTTTCATGATGAGCTGGATAAGCAACAATATCAGGAGATAGAGATGGAAGCAAAGGACATTGAAGAAGAGTTGTAACAGCAGAAATGCGAGCAGCAGTGGCATCCAGAGTAGGAGTATTTGCTTCTCCAAGAATTTGTTGTCGAATCATATCATACGAGTCAGGTAGGCGAAGTAAGTAGCAGACAAAAAGAAGCTCCTGAAAGTGTTTATGTTGCTCAGCGAGATCAGCAGAAAAAGGGCGATGCTGAAGAAGTTCAGCACCAAGAGTTTGAACCTCCTGATAAGCAGCAGGAGTCATGATGGGTCGAGCAAAAAGATCTACATATAAAGTATAAATGCGCGAAGTTTGTGCTCCCTTGGAGTATAAAGCAGCAAGATGATTCCAAGCAGTCTTGACCGTCTGATCATGTCAAATGACAGGAAGGCACTCATCAGACAAACTGTTGGTCAACCAAGTACGGACCAAAACATTAGTAGCATCCCAATCATCAAAAGAAGCAGAGCCAAAAGGAGGGGGATCATCAGTCAAATGATGACGCTTACGCTGAGACCGCAACAGAAAAATAAAGGACACACTCCAATCAGGGTAATTTGGACCTGTAAGTTTGGAAGCGGTGCCCAAATTACCAAAGGTAGAAGTAGAAGAAAGAGAGAGAAGAGCGGACAGAGTGGAAGAAGAAGATGGTGTGTCCATAGAGAACAACAGCAGACCGAGCGGTTTAACCGATCAAACCGTGCGAACAAGAGAAAAGGAAAGAAACCGCGCGAGTAGAGATAACAACCCGCGCGAGATGAAAAACCAACCCGCAGGAGCACAGGAGAAAGAAATCACGCAAACACCAACGAAGCCGCCAAAACAGAAAAGAAAGCAAAGAGACAAGTCGCCGGAAAAGAACCAAGCAAAGGAGGGCAGGGCGGGAAGAAGTCGCGCGAACAGAAGAAAAACAGGAAGCGGTTTAAAAAAGCAAATCGCGAGCAAACTGCAGCAAATGACCAATTAGCTCTGATACCATGTAAAAAAAGCTAAATAAATGGAAATTGTATTACTCCAAAAAGATAAACAATGCATAGGCATGCCGCATGCCCCCTTATTTATAGAAAATAGGGGAGATGAAAGAATACAACAAGCGATGTGGGACTAAATACAAACCGCGCGGACTGAGCGATTTGACTGACTTTGTCAAACCGCCAAACTATACCAACATATACAATCTCCTGGGAAGCCTCCGAACACCTGTTGCGGCTAACCTCAAGACCAATCAGACAAACTGTTGGCCAACCAAGTACGGACCAAAGTATCAGTAGCATCCCAATCATGAAAAGAAGCAGAGCCAATAGGAGGGGGATCATCAGTCAAATGATGACGCTTACGCTGAGAGCGCAACAGAAAAATAAAAGGCGGGTAATTTTGACCTGTAAGCTTGGAAGCGGTGCCCAAATTACCAGAGGTAGAAGTAGAAGAAAGAGAGAGAAGAGTGGACAAAGTGGAAGAAGAAGATGGAGTGTCCATAGAGAACAGCAGCAGACCGAGCGGTTTAACCGATCAAACCGTGCGAACAAGAGAAAAGGAGAGAAACCGCGCGAGTAGAGATAACAACCCGCGCGAGATGAAAAACCAACTCGCAGGAGCACAGGAGAAAGAAATCGCGCAAACACCAACGAAGCCGCCAAAACAGAAAAGAAAGCAAAGAGACAAGTCGCCGGAAAAGCACCGAGCAAAGGAGGGCAGGGCGGGAAGAAGCCGCGCGAACAGAAGAAAAATAGGAAGCGGTTTAAAAAAACAAACCGCGAGCAAACTGGAGCAAACGACCAATTAGCTCTCATACCATGTAAAAAGAGCTAAATAAATGGAAATTGTATTGCTCCAAAAAGATAAACAATACATAGGCATGCCCCCTTATTTATAGAAAATAGGGGAGATGAAAGAATACAACAAGCGATGTGGGACTAAATACAAACCGCGCGGACTGAGCGGTTTAACTGACTTTGTCAAACCGCCAAACTATACCAACATATACAATCTCCTGGGAAGCCTCCAAACACCTGTTGTGGCTAACCTCCGGACCACTGCTGCGGCTAACCTCCAGACCGTTGTTGCGGCTAACCTCCAGACCGCTGTTGCGGCTAACCTCCAGACCGCTGTTGCGGCTAACGACCAGACCGCTGTTGCGACTAACCATCAGACCGTTGCTGCGGCTAACCACCAGACCGCTGCTGCGACTAAGCATCAGACCGCTGCTGCAGCTAACCATCAGACCGTTGTTGCGGCTAACGACCAGACTGCTGCTGCGGCTAACCTCCAGACCGCAACTGCGACAAACCTCTAGGACGCTGTTGCGAATAGCTACCAGGCCGCTACTGCGAATAGCCACCAGACCGCAATGCGGGAAGCCACCAAGACACTGCTGCGAATAGTCATCAGGCCGCTGTTATGGATAGCCACTAGGTTGCTGCTGCGGATAGCCACCAGACCGCAGTGCGGATAGCCACCAAGCCGCTGGCCCAAACCGCCAGACCGCTGAACAACCAGACCGCTGCTACTAGAAAGGCTAACCGCCCGGTCTCAGGTTCCAACACATAGCTCCAATCGGTAGAACGTAGCTGCGGTGGAGTCAAGAGGTGGATCCCTCGTTGAGAGTTTCAAGGCCTCAAAGTCGATCAGGGTAACCTCAGGATCGATGTCGCCGATGATGGCGTGGAACTCCTTCATGGAGCACTAATGGTTGGGGGAGTACAGTTAGCAGCACCGAAAACAAAGACCCATGCTACGAAGTTCATTAAACTCACTGTTCAAGAGGCGCTGGGGGGCCGGTGGGCGGCTCGACACAGTTTCCCCAAGGCGGCGGCCGTAGTGGAGCTGTGGATGGCGATCGCCAAGGCGGTCAGGGCTGGTGATGGTCGGTCGTAGGAGTAAGTGGCAGGGTTTAAGGTCGGCCTCCACCAGACGCGCCAAATCCATGGCGTCGGAGACTGTGTGAGGGTGGTGCGTGCGGAGATAAGAGTGGATATGTAACAGTAGACCCTGCATAAAGAAGCCCAGATAATGATCGGGCGGTAGCGCGGGAACGTGGGAGTCCAAAGCGACGAACTCATCAACATAATCGTCCAGGCCGGCTGTCTGGCGGACGTCGCAAAGACGCTCGATAGAGGAGTCGTTGTAACGGGTGTCATACCGCCGGATCATCTCCTGCTTGAGCTCGAGCCAGGAGAGGCAAGGGATGGATTGGCGGAGCCAGCGAGCCCAGTGAAGAGTCGAGCCATCCAGGCCAACAACAGCCATAGACACCTTGTCCTGCTCTGGCGTGTATTTGAGGTCGAAATAATGCTCCGCTTTGGCGATCCAACCCATTATGTTGGTGCCGATAAAAGAGGGAATGTCAAGGGAGAGGGCGGACCTGCCCAGAATGGGTGGGGTGGTCTCGGATGAAATGGCTGGCGGCCCGGCGCCGAGGAGAGAGCCGTCATCCGCGGGCGAGCCGAGTCCGGAGGCGGCGGTCGACGTATGGAGGGAGTCGATCTTGGAATGAATGGCAAGAAGAGGCATGCATATATGCGACGAGTTGTTATTGAGCCTCCAAGCAAAGGCTTAGGACTTCGGCGGCCGCATCTGGAAGACTCACTTGCGGAGCGAGTGTTGGGGGCCATGGACTGGAATCGGCGGACGGAGGAGCGATTGGAAGGGGTCGGCACTTGCGGACGCCGGCGGATAGAGGCTGGGGTTCCGTAAAGGGCAGCTTAAAGGGCTGGCGGATCTAGGGGAGCTGGCGAATTCAGCGTCTAGCCTTCCTGCGTATGTGAAAAGGACGGCTCGGCAGTCGCAAAAAGGGCAGAAACGGTCGGCAGTGTCTGATTGATGTGCAGAATGATAGATTGGAAGCGGACAGCATTGTAGCGTACTGCATGCGTACGGGATCGGGGGCTGCGGCGGCTTCGGTATGGCAAGTGGCGGGGGCGGACGGCACAGCAAGCGGCGGAAGCGGACGGCACAGCAAGCGGCGGAAGTGGACGGGTTCAGCGCGGCAGGCGGCAGAAGCGGACGGCGTTGTAGCGTACTGTGTAGGGGATCGGGCACTGCAACAAGTTCGACGCGGAAACGGGGAAGCACGATGGGTGGATCCGGCTCGGGCGATTTGGCGGAAAGTGAAACCGAAAACGTCAAATCCTTTATGCAAACTCGAGCACCTGCGGCAAGATGGCGGGCGGTGAGGCAGGTCGGACCAAATTCACACGAACCGAGAGGAATCTGGCGAGGGGAAGGACCAGCGAAGGTGAGGAAGAAGGAGATTTGGGTTGAGAGAAAATTCTTAGAGAGCAGCCCTAATTTGCATTCATCCAAGCATAATCAAAAAAGTACAACTCCACCCCTTATAAGCGTGCGGTGTGACAAAATAAGAAATAACAACATAAACAACAACAACAACACTCAAACCTTTATCCCACTATAATGGGGTCGGCTATATGGATCCTTTGTCGCCATTATGCCCTGTCTTTTGTCATAATCTCACTAATGCCTAAGTACATTATGTCTTTCCTTATAACAACATAATGGGAAATAAATAAATACGTACAACATAATAAGAAATAAGAAAGTAGGAAATAAATAAAATAGTCAGGCTGGCGCCGCGTCTTCGGTCTCTCCTCCAGACGGATCCTTCATCGTCTCTCATCGTGTCTGAACTCTCCATGGCGTCTTGTTGGTGTATGCGTGTCCCGTCGACATACACAACCGTAACAATGTGTACCCTAAAAACTTGACAGTTGGATGCGCCTTTATAAACAGAACTTCTCCTGAACAAGTTATGCTTGATTCGGCCCCGAAATTCCAGAAAACCTAAAAAAGATGGGAACATTATGAATGAAAGAGGAAGAAGATCCATAGAGAAGGGAAGTTACTTTTGTATTCTTCCTTATATTTTCAACCTCTCTTCCTCTTCCTCCGATCTTCTTGTTTATCTTGTGTAATTTTGTTTTTGTAATCATGTTGTTTGAATGTTGTAAACCTTCTCTCCACCTCCAGTTGAACTTGACTCCTGTGAGCTGTCGGCCTTCTCACCACCTCCAGTTGCGCGGCTCCTGTGAGGTGTCGACATTCTCTCCACCTCCAGTTGAGCTCGGCTGTTGTTGGGTGTCGACCTTTTCTCCACCTCCATTTGAGCTCGGCTCCTGTGAGGTGTCGACGTTCTCTCCACTTACAGTTGGACACAGCACCTGTGAGGTGTCGACCTTCTCTCCACCGCTAGTTGAGTTCGGCTTCTGTGAGGTGCCGACCTTCTCTCCACCTCCAGTTGAGCTCGGCTCCTATGAGGTGTCGACCTTCTCTCCACCTCCAGTTGAGCTCAGCTCCTGTGAAGTGTTGACCTTCTCTCCACCGCCAGTTGAGCTCAACTCCTGTGAGGTGTCGACCTCTTCTCCACCTCCAATTAAGCTCGTTTGTCTAGGGAACGGCCAAGGAGGTGTCGATTCTTCTTCATTTTCTCCAGTTGAGCTCCGCTCCTGGGAAGTGTCGATTCTTCTCCACGTCCTCCAGTTGAGCTCGCTCGTCTAGCGAATGGCCTGAGAGGTGTTGATTCTTCTTCACCTCTTTTGATTGAGCTCGCTCGTCTAGCGAATGGCCCGAGAGGTGTTGATTCTTCTCCACGTCTTCCAGCTGAGCTCGCTCGTCTGACGAATGTCCTAGGAGATGTTGATTCTTCTCCATCTCCTCCAATTGAGCTCCTCTCCTGGGAGGTGTCGACACTTCTCCACCTCCAGTTGAGGTCCTCTCTAAGGGGGTGTCGACTCCTTTCCTCATTCAGTTGAGCTCCACTCCAGAGACGGACCTCACACGACATACCATCTAGCGCCTATCTCTCCGAACCACGGGTCTTACATTGTTTTTCAGAGCTCGTGTCGAGCCCATAAAAAGCAGGGATTGTGTATAACTTGTAATTTGTTGAGATCATAAATGTTTAAGGAGACGTCTATTCGCAGACCATTCAACTAGTACGGGCGAGTACCTCTTGTAACTCGCGATTAGTATGGGCGAGTAACTACTAACTACCCCCCCCCCCAGGATTTGTCTATAAATAAACCCCCGGGAGTACCAGGAATTGTACGTTGAGATCCCCTAAGTTCCAAACTCGCGAAGTCCGTGCCTTCCTCGTACCTCGCTCAATATTTTGGTTGTGGAGTGGAAGTTTCTTCCAAACTTCCAGGTACTAGTAGGGTCTCTCTGCTGAAGCACCTGGGGTGTGTTTGTGGGCATCTCTCTCTCTCTTTAGCTCAAGTCATCCGAACTGTGGCGTTCAACCGCAGAATCAATAACTTTATGCTACATTTGGGTCCAAACATTTGGAACTAGAATTTTCTTGGCTTCAACAGTGAGTGTCTCAACCAATTGCATAAGGTTCCCCATATGTTGGTTTAAATCATCGGCACTTGTTTTTAAGAGGTCCACTCGATTATCCATTTTTTAATAAAAAGATATGTTTTAAAATGTTTAAAGTTCGTTTAAAGTTTTATTTTAATTTAGGAAAACTTTTACAAAGAAAATATTTTACTCTCTTTTAAAATAAGCAAGATAAACTTTTATGAAAAAAAATATTCAAATTAAAATATGTGTGATTTAATTTTCCGTGATAATTAATTTCTTTATTAAACTTGTTATATCATATTTCCTGAAAAAGTTTTTTTTAACTCGAGAGGGTAAGGCTTCATTTGGTATTCCGTTTCACTCCGTTCCGTTTCCATAAAACGCACAGCCGGGTATTTTTTCCATTTGTTTTTCCGCTCCCTTTAGAATCCCTCTTAAACGTCGCGGCTTGAAATTTTCTGTTTCCCGAAACCCAGCCCGATGCCTCCAGTTTGTCGCGTTTAGGGCATTCTCCGCTTGGAATCAGGTATCGCAACTCCTCCGCTCTCTCTCCTGTCGGGAGGAAAAACTCCTCCATCTTGTCACATCTTCTTCAGCAGCATCCGGCCCTCGCGACTCCGACGGCATCCAGGGCTCCTCTCCTCCGCCGCATCCACGGCTTGCGTCGGCCTCCCGGTCTTGCTTCTTCTGGGATCTACTACATAGAAGACGACAGGTAAACCCTCCTCTTTTTGATTTCTGCATCTTCTCTGCCATTCCTCAAAGCTCTGAGCTTGATGCCAATTTACAGAGAGGTCCAGTCTTCCCCTTCGGCTTCTTCATTCGGCTTCTAGTGACTGTGATCGATTTGCTCCAGCATCTGCAGCAATACAATTTTGTGGTGATTCCCCTTTCAATTTTTTGGTGATTTGTGTAGATTTATATGTTCGTGTAATTGATTCCCCTTTCAATTTTTTGATGATTTGTATAGATTTATGTGTTGGTGTGCTTATGATTACTTTGATTGTATATGTTTTGGATTTTGATGAATATGTACACGCTTGAAAGATGGTGTATGTATATGTGTTGAGTGTGTGCATGTATGTAATGTGTGTATATGCGGTGAGTGTGTATGTATTGAGTGTGTGGTATGTGTTGAGTGTATGTTGCCAGTGTGTGTTGAGTGTGTCACGGTCATCGCCGGAAGTTAATTATAAAATAATTATTTCTTTCCAAACAATTATTTTCAACAATTAAATATATATATACATATATTAGAAAAAATAATTTAAAAAAATTATATAATAAAAACATTTTAAAATAAAAAATATTTACAAAACGTCACCGCTGTTTCGCCAAACAGTTCTCTGTTCTGAACAGCTCTGCAAACATTGAGTGCCCAAACAGATCTCCAATTCCAAAAACCATTTTCTAACAGCTCCATTTATAAACCTACATTCACAACAGCTCCTTTTACAACCGCAGCAACTCTTTCAAATGAAGCCTAAGATGACTTATTTTTAAATCAAAGATGTTTTTTTTTTTACTTTTAAAACTTAAAGAAAAATAACAAAATACTTCTTTTTGGAAAAAAACAGATAGCATGATTCATAATAAGAGTAAATAAAATCACTAAGGTACAAAACTGATGTAAACTAAAATCCAAAAATTGATTTAAAATGATAAACCTACGGATCACATTAAATGTAGCAAAGAAAGCTTGAATTACCAGATAATAAAATGAGACAAGAAACTTAGGTTATCGCAATACTACCCGTAAACAACTAACATTCGAGCACACGCCGCATTATGAAGCAATTCATCCACAAGTATATTAACAAGAAATTTAGCTGTAACAGAATATGCAAATTACAACAACACTCAAGCCTTTATCCCACTGTAGCGGGGTCGGCTATATGGATCCTTTGCGCCATTGTGCCCTATCTTTTGTTATAATCTCACTAATGCCTAAGTACATCATGTCTTTCTTTATAGTTTCATTCCAAGTCCTTATTGGTCTACCCATCCCTCGTCTAACATGTCTAGTGACTAGACTTTCACAACGCCTAACAGGTGCCTCTAATGGTCTCTTTTGTACGTGTCCAACCCATCTTAACCATCTTAGACAAGTTTCTCGCATCTTCTCTGAAATTGGTGCCACTCCTATCTTATCCCGGATTGAACAACAAAATTTTCAAATTTATGTTAAACAAGAACGATAAGTGGAAATAACGTACTTGGAGTATCAAAAGATCGTGCGCCCCCAAATAAAAATCTTGGTGGTGGAGAGAGTAAGTGCAAGACAAAGTGAGGGCAAAGAGAATCAACTATAAATCACTATGCTTGTAGGAATGATGAAAACTTAGACATATTAAAGTCGTCAAAAAGAAACTAAACAGGCAGTAAGTAAAGCAAGAAGTCATGCTTATGAAGAATTTTATAAGCAACTAGATATCAAAGATGGAGAGCGTGACATATATAAAATTACTCGAGCTAGAAAAAGGAAGACAAGAGATTTAAGTCAAGTAAAATGCATAAAGGATGAGACAGATATAGTTTTGACGGATGATGTGGATATTAAAGAGCGATGGAAAAGATACTTTTATCAACTCTATAATGAAACAAAGGACAATGAATTGAACTTGAAAGAGTTAAATAAATCAGAGAAGTATAGAAACGTAACATTTTATCGTAAAATTCAAGTATCAGAGGTAAAAGATGTTATAAATAAGATGAAAATTAGAAAGGCGGTTGGGTCAGACGAGATACCCGTCAAAGTATAAAAATGTCTAAGAAATGAAGAAATTTTGTGTCTTACATGTTTTTTCAATAAGATACTGAAATCAAAGATGATGTCAGACTAATGGAGAAAGTATCTTGGTACCTTTGTACAAGAATAAATGGGATATACAAAATTGTGTTAATTACAGAGGAATTAAATTGATGAGTCATAACATGAAACTATGGAAACGAGTAATAGAAAGAAGAGTAAGACAGGAGACTAACATCTCGGAGAATCAATTTGGATTCATGTCAGGGAGGTCGGCCATAGAAGTTGATGCAACCAGCGACGCATCTTTATTTTTATTTGCACCTGTTTTATTTGTGTAGCGCATGTTGTGGCGCATTTGGTTTTATTTGGTGGTGTTGAGTTGTACGCGCATAGTATTAGCGTTTTTGTGTGATTTTGTATCGCACATGTTGTTCGCGCAATTTTTGTTGGCTCTTTGGTGTGACCGGCCAACGAGACCCTAAATGCATAGGTCCGATATCTTAGGAGGTAGGTTAATTTAGGGCAAGCAAAATTTAATTAACTATTTTATTATAATTTCCCTACGCCGCAGCCGGCACTGCCTTCGAATTTTCCATTCACATAGCCATTACTCCTAAAAGAAATAAAATTCTCATGTTATTTGAGTGGCTGCCAATAGCCAAATCCAACCCTAATTACTCCCTATAAAAATAAACCCTTCCCAGAGTAAAACCCGGCTGGAAAATCGAACTGAACGAGACCTAAGTTGTCTTCGTTCGGTTCACCTCCAGTACCGCCCTTTACTGAAGCTATCCCCGCACCTTCAGTCGTCGTCGTCTTCCCCGACGGAAATCTCCCAGAAGCTCTCCGCCGCCTCCAGCGCACAGGTCCACCGGCCACCGCTTCTACTGTTTGAAGCCCACACCTCATGTGTCCATCTTCTCGACGAGGTCAACGTCTGAAGCTCCGTCTGCGATCGACAAAGAGTTCAGAGCTCTCCTTGGGCATCGTCGACCTCTCCCGCACTCCCATCCGGCAGTTTCGGCCAGCGGCCGACATCATCCCTGCTTCCAGTCGGCTCCAACCTCCTCCCCTGTTGCCAGTGTTTCTCCCTAGCCACCATGACTCTTCCTGCATGTCTCTAACACCTCCTGCTACCTCCAGGCAACCCGATCTCAGTCAGCCCCTTTCCAGGAAACCTGATTCAAGGCAGCCCATGCCTGAGGGTTTCACGCACAGTTGTTGTTGTCTCCTCGCCTGTAGATACCTCTCAATCTCCTCGCTCGCAACACTTTAGTTTTTTTCATGTTCGAAATATGAAATGGTTAATTATTGGAGCTTGCCCTAGCTAATTCATCTCCTAATTATCGTTATTTCCATTTTTGTTTTACCGCTATGTTGAATTTTAGGCTTGTGGAATTGTGACTTGTGACGTTAATACGTTCGTGGGGTAGCCTTGCGTTCGCGAGCGACGTCTTAGGTCGTTTTATTCGTTCAAAATTAGCCCGTGAATACCTTCGCGCCACATTTATTTTAAAATGTCGCGTTTATTATGCTTCACAAAATACACCCCCACCCTAGATTACATCAGAAGTTATACATCTCTTGAGCAGGCTCATTGACAACTATCGAGAAAAAAAACGAGATTGCATATGTTGTTTATTGATCTTGAGAAGGCTTATGATAGAGTTTCAAGAGAGATCTTATGGAGTCTTAGAAAAGAAATGTGTAAATGTTTCATATATTGGCATAATAAAAGATATGTATACAAATTCAGTGACAAGGGTGAGAACATCTGGAGGATTAACACAGGAATTCCCTATCACTGTTGGCTTACATCAAGGTTCAGCTTTAAGCCCTTATCTCTTTAGCCTTATCTTAGATGAGCTCACCAGACATATCCAACAAACAATACCTTGGTGTTTATTGTTTGTGGATGGCATCGTTTTGGTTGATGAGACGCGTGAGGGTGTAAACGCAAAACTTGAATCTTGACGAGATACTTTAGAAAAGAAATGTTTTAGGTTGAGCAGGGCAAAGATGGAGTATATGGAGCTTAAATTTAGCGGTACAAGAAGGACGGATGACTTTGTTATTAAGTTGGGTGATCAAGATATTTCCGGAATTGAGTGTTTTAAATATCTTGGATCGATAATTCAAAAGACAGAGGTATTGATAAAGATGTGACACATAGAATCCAAGCGGGTTGGTTGAAGTGGAGAGACGCGTCAGTGATCTTATGTGATAGCAAAGTACCACTAAAATTTAAGGGCAAGTTTTACCGTATTGCAATTAGACCCGCGATGCTCTATGATTCTTAGTGTTGAGCAGTGAATTGTGTACGTAAGCAAACAATGGGAGTTGCGGAGATGAGAATGCTTAGGTGGATGTGTGGACAAACGAGATTGGATAAAATTAGGAATGAATGTATCAGGGATAAGACAGGAGTAGCACCAATTGTAGAGAAGATGTGAGAAGCTCGTCTAAGATGGTTCGGACACGTACAAAGGAGACCATTAGAGGCACTTGTTAGGCATTGTGAGAGTCGTTTCACTAGACATGTTAAACGAGGGAGGGGTAGACCAATAAAGACTTGGAATGAAATTATAAGGAAAAACATGATGTACTTAGCCATTAGTGAGATTATGACAAAAGATAGGGCACAATGGCGACAAAGGATCCATATAGCCGACCGCACTATAGTGGGATAAAGGCTTGAGTGTTGTTGTTGTTTATGTTAAACAAGAACGACGGTAATTAGTGACAAGCTCTAAATGTCTAAAGATCAAATAAAATACTAAGCATTAAAAGCCAGCAAGTGAGCATTATGAGAAGTTATACCTCTTGTCGTAGAACAACGAAGGATCTTCAAACTTAGTTGGTGAAGGAAGGCTCGGGCAATGGAGGACTGAACGGGTGTCAAACGGATGGGAAGAAATGTTCGTTACATGTCAAACAGGATCGAGTAGTCCCAGGGTAGAATCAACGGGCCGGATGGGAAGAAACAAGAACCAACTGAAGGGAGTCAATCTCGTCGAAGGATGGGGTAGGACAAGGTGCAGGAGCCCCGAGAAGTTTTGGAAGCTGACGGTGAGTTCATACTGTGCGTCAGCTAGCATCGGGAAAAGGGAAGAATGACAGAAAGCTTGTTGAATCCCCTAGCAGCAGGTGAAGGAGTGGTCACCGGCCCCCGAAAGGGCCTCCAAAGGAGACCTCAGATCTAGGATAGCTGGTGTTGAGCGGTTGGAAGGGATTCGACCAGGGAGGCACCGGAGAAACGAACAGAGAAGATGGTCTATGTCGATTCTATTACAAGCTCCCTTTCACGATGGAGGGGACAGTATTTTTATAACAAGAGTTTTAGTATGGCTTGGTGTTTTTCAAAACTCATGTCTTAAGGGATTAGAAAGAGACAACTTAATATGGCTTTTTATTTTCATAGCTCATGGCTTAAAGAGATTAGAAAATAAAGAGTCAAATAAGGGGTTACAACTTCTCCTCATAAAACTCTGATATTAATTTCTGAAATCAAAACATTCAGAAATTAATATTTAAATATTTAAAAGCTTAGTAAATGAAATCTTTTCAAGCTTAACCTGATTACTATTTCACCTAATTTGACGAACCTTTGTATTTATAGTCTTAATAGTCGATCATGTAATAAAGTGTACGAACATGCGCGAGTAACATGCTGATGCAACCCAGGTCGCATCCGATTATATGTTCTCGTATTTTGTTATTTATTTATGCATCATATCATTATGTATGTTGTTTGTATTCGCACGTGGTTGCTCATGTTTGGAAACGGCTTACTGGGTTAACCGGCCAGCAATACCATGAATAAAGAGTTATGGGAATCTAAGATACTTTAGGAGCGCATGACAAGCTCAAACTATTTAGGTAAACAGATTAAATTTTAAAAAGAAGCTTATCAAGGAGATTAATGCTACTAAATCAAAATCAAAAATGACTCTTCCTTGTTTGTCACGAGAAGAAAAGGAACATAATATTTTTGAAAGTGTAAATTGAGAAATAACACTTTGAAAATTCCTGAGTTACCAAAGTTGAATCTATGTCTAAAGCTTTATTATAAAATACCTCAAATTGAAAGAGGGGGAGGCCAAAATATCAAAGGAACGAAACCCATCGGTTTTCATTCTCTGAGGGCCGAAACCTCGCCCACTGTTTATCATTGTCATCGCCAGTCCAGAGACGAGTCCTCTCCTACCTTGCGATCGACGGCAACATTCGGAGAGATCACTGACGCCAGCATTAACTCAGATCTGCCCCGGCGCCGCCCTAGTCCCTTTTCGATGCTATTGACGATTCACCCCTGCCGCTTCCACCGTGCCTGTGTTCGGTGCTGCTCATGGGTCTTTATCGACTTCGACTCCCACTCCAGGGACCTGTTCACCAGCACGATCACCAGCCGACACACCTGGATCAGGTATCATATCGCGATTCCCAGCCGACACAGATCGAGTTTCAGTTTTACAGTTTTATGGTAAAAGGCCCTAAACTCCTTGCTTAAAAATCCTTAATACAAATTTATTAGTTCTCTTAAATAATTGTGAGCATGCCATAATCTCCCGAGTTATTCAACATTATCGTTATCTTCCTTCATAAATTGTTTTATGCAAATCTGTGCCTATGGAATCATAGATTTGTGTGAGGATCAATCCGCACGAGCAAGGGAATTTCCCCCTCAGATTGCAATTAATAAATCTTAAAATGTTCGACTGCTCTGGGATCGAGAGCGTAACAAACACCGAGTTGATTTTATCCTAATCTTCACTTAGTTTATTTATTTAAAATTAAATCGAGAACTCTGATTTATATCAGTTTGGTATCAAAGCATTTTGATTCGCTTCTATCGCGAATCAACGATCCGAGTTTTCAAAAAATAATAATCATAAAGAAATTAAAAAAAAAATTAATCTATTTTTTAAAAAATATATTAAATTTACTTTAAATTTAAATCCTATTTAAAAAACAAATATTATTTAGCTTGAATTATAAAATTAAAAATAATAATAAAATGATTTTCAGTTTTTCCTATCAACAAAAAAAACTTTACCATTTGTTCTTAAAAAAACAAAATTTGCCACTTGTTTTTATTTTATTTAAGAAAAGAAAAAAAACATTGAGTTTGTCACTACAGAATTTAAACAAAATTTGAATGAATTATACGCTGATGTACACAACCTTGAAATGACAATGCGTAAGAAATATGTTTTTCCTGATTACTTCCCAACTACGTGTCAACTAGTGGAACCCGGACTTCGGAATATTAAGTCCTTTCTAGTCTCATCGTTTCCCCCATGAGTATCTTGGCCCTACTTGTCACCACTGAAGCACTCCCTTCAGCCGAGGAGGTTCTTCCTGATCCCCGACTCCAGGAAGAATAACTTCTTCCTCTACTTCCCCTCATCCCAACTGAAATGGTGTTTCCTCTCGCTCACATTGAACCTCTAGTCGCCGAGTTTATTCCTGAAGTTCCGCTCCATAAAGAACTTACTAGTGATTTGTCACTCGCCTCGGATGACACAATTTTGATCTCACATCTCCTAGAGGAGTTTGCTAGTGATGAGCCTCTCATCTTAGGTGACATAGAATCGATTTTCATGTCCTGATTCTCCTAGCCCGATGCAGCAGCAAACCCTTGGAGCCACAAACATTGTGCTTGATGGGCATTCACCAGTGGCATTCGAGTCACAACCCTACATAGACTTTGTCTTGGGTGACCGGACTTTTAGTTATTTACACTATCCTAGGATTATTGAAGAGTGCGTTAAGTTTCGTTATCAATTTATTTATTTTTTCACGCCTAGTCGTGTTAGGAGGATAGTCACAATCCCTAAAGTTTTCACGTCTCATTAAAGGATTTCTCTTGAAAATTTAAAACAATAAATTTGGAGATCGCGCTTTGATTTCACTTCACTATCATTTGGATATAGGTGAACTTGTTGAGTTACACCATGAATAAAGAGGTCCGGTGATTTAGGATACTTTAGGAGAGCATGGCAAGCTTAAACTATTAAGGTACAACAACAACACTCAAGCCTTTATCCCACTATAGTGGGGTCGACTATATGGGTCCTTTGTCGCCATTGTGCCCTATCTTTCGTCATAATCTCACTAATGCCTAAATACATCATGTCTTTCCTTACAGTTTCATTCCAAGTCTTTATTGGTCTACCCCTCCCTCGTTTCACGTCTCATTCCAAGTCTTTATTGGTCTACCCCTCCCTCGTTTCACGTCTCATTAAAGGATTTCTCTTGAAAATTTAAAACAATAAATTTGGAGATCGCGCTTTGATTTCACTTCACTATCATTTGGATATAGGTGAACTTGTTGAGTTACACCATGAATAAAGAGGTCCGGTGATTTAGGATACTTTAGGAGAGCATGGCAAGCTTAAACTATTAAGGTACAACAACAACACTCAAGCCTTTATCCCACTATAGTGGGGTCGACTATATGGGTCCTTTGTCGCCATTGTGCCCTATCTTTCGTCATAATCTCACTAATGCCTAAATACATCATGTCTTTCCTTACAGTTTCATTCCAAGTCTTTATTGGTCTACCCCTCCCTCGTTTAACATGCCTAGTGACCAGACTCTCACAGCGCCTAACAGGTGCCTCTAATAGTCTCTTTTGTACGTGTCCAAACCCTCTTAAATGACCTTCTCGCATCTTCTCTGCAATTGGTGCTTCCCCTGTCTTATCCCTGATACTTTCATTCCTAATTTTATCCAATCTCGTGTGTCCACACATCCACCTAAGCATTCGCATCTCCGCAACTCCATTTTTTTGCTCGTGTACACAATTCACTGCCCAACACTCAGAACCATAGAGCATCGCGGGTCTAATTGCAGTACGGTAAAACTTGCCCTTAAGTTTTAGTGGTACTTTACAATCACATAAGATCCCTGGCGCGCCTCTCCACTTCAACCAACCCGCTTGGATTCTATGTGTCACATCTTTATCAATACCTCCATCTTTTTGAACTATCGATCCAAGATATTTAAAACACTCACTACGGGAAATATCTTGATCACCCAACTTAATAACGAAATCATCTGTCCTTCTTGTACTGCTAAATTTAAGGTTCATATACTCCGTCTTTGCTCTGCTCAACCTAAAATCCTTCTTTTCTAAAGTATCTCGCCAAGATTCAAGTTTTGTGTTTACACCCTCGCGCGTCTCATCAACCAAAACGATATCAACCGCAAACAATAAACACCAAGGTATTTTTTGTTGGATATATCTGGTGAGCGCATCTAAGATAAGGGTAAAGAGATAAGGGCTTAAAGTTGAACCTTGATGTAAGCCAATGATGATATGGAATTCCTGTGTTAATCCTCCAGATGTCCTCACCCTTGTCACTGAATTTGTATACATATCATTGATTGTGTCAATATATGATATACTTACACCTTTCTTTTCTAAGACTCTCCATAAGATCTCTCTTGGAACTCTATCATAAGTCTTCTTAAGATCAATAAACAACATATGCAAATCTTGTTTTCTTTTTTCTCGATAGTTGTCAATGAGTCTCCTCAAGAGATGTATAGCTTCTATGGTCGACCTCCCTGGCATGAATCCAAATTGATTCTCCGAGATATTAGTCTTTCGTCTTAATCTTCTTTCTACTCGTTCTCATAGTTTCATGGTATGACTCATCAATTTAATTCCTCTATAATTAACACAATTTTATATATCTCAATTATTATTATACAATGGAACCAAAATACTTTCTCCATTGATCTGGCATCCTCTTTGATTTCAGTATCTTATTGAAAAAACATGTAAATCACAAAATTCCTTCATTTTCTAGACACCTTCATACTTCGATGGGTATATCGTCTGGCCCAACCGCCTTTTCATTTTTCATCTTATTTAGAGCATCTTTTACCTCTGATACTTAAATTTTACGATAAAACGTTATGTTCTTATACTTATCTGATTTACTTAACTCTTCAAAGTTCAATTCATTGTCCTTTGTTTTATTATAGAATTGATAAAAGTATTGTTTTCATCGCTGTTTAATATCCACATCAACCGTCAAAACTATACCTGTCTCATCCTTTATGCATTTTACTTGACTTAAATCTCTTGTCCTTCTTTCTCTAGCTCAAGCAATTTTACTCCAACTTTGGTATCTAGTTGCTTATAAAATTCTTCATAAGCTTGACTTCTTGATTTACTTACTGCTTGTTTAGCTTTTTTGGCGACTTTATACCTGGCTAAGTTTTGATCATTCCTACAAGCGTAGAGTGATTTATAGCTGGCCCACTTTGCCCTCACTTTGTCTTGCACTTCCTCTTTCCACCACCAAGATTCTTTATTTGGGGGCGTACGATCTTTTGATGCTCATATTACGTTCTTTTCATTTATCCTTAAATGTGAAGACATAACTTTCCATGAGACATTAGGATCAACATAAGGGTCATCAACTAGTTGTTGCATATCTGTCTTTTGAAAGCAACCTGCTTTTCCATCTTCAAGCTTCACCACCGAATTTATTGCAACATTTGCATTCTTATCTTAAATTTATTATATTTAATTTGTACATCTAACATCACTAACTTATGTTGTGTTGTCAAGATTTCTCCTGGTATGACTTTACAATCCTTATAAATCATTTTATCCATTTTGCGAGTCATAAAATAATCAATTTGTGATTTATTTGGTCCGCTTTTAAACGTAATTAAATGTTCTTCCTTTTTATAAAAAGCGTATTTGATACAATTAGTTCATGTGTTATGGCAAAGTTTAAACTAGTTCGTCATTCTTCATTCATTTCTTTGTATCCATATCTTTCATGAACGGTTGTGTAATCTACATTTTTCTTCCATATATGTCCATGTAAGTCTCCTCCTATAAAAATATTCTCTTTTCGTGAGATTTCTCTTACTAAATCATTTAAGTCTTCCCAAAATTGCACTTTAATAGCTTCACTTAATCTTACTTGTGGTGCATAAGCACTGATCATATTAATAGTTTCCTTTCCTATAATCAATTTAAGAGCTAAGATTTTATCACATTTTTTACTTACCCCGACAACTTTATCCTTCCAAGTAATATCCAAAATAATACCTACTTCACTGCTAGTTTTATTTTTTCCTGTGTAGCATAATTTAAAACCTGAATTATCTAAAAATTTAGCCTTCTCACTCACTCATCTAGTCTCTTGCAGGCATAAAATATTTTTATTTCTCCTAATCATTGTATCCACTACTTCCATCGCTTTCCCCGTTAGCGTACCTATATTCCAACTTCCAAACATAAATCGATCACAATTTCTACGACATACTTCCCTAGGACGTCTAATATGTGAGGATTTTTGCCTATTTAACATTACACCTAAGTCCTCTTGGGGAGCAGCGGTCCTTGCCAAGACGCCACATTCGGACCATACGACGATGACTTGCAAATTTAACACTACACTCAAGTCCTGGAGATGCAGCGGTCCTTACCAAGACATCGCATTCGGACTATGCGACGCGTTCCTTAAGGGGAACAATCTAGTTTTTGCACAATTTCTCAAATGATCCATATTTATAAGGGTGACTAAATTTTACGTTGGTCGTCTACCTAACGCAACCCTCACCTTTTTCATCCGGGCTTGGGACCGGCATAGGCTGGTTTAGCTTAAACTATTTAGGTAAACAAATAAAATTTAAAAAGAAAGCTTATCAAGGAGATTAATGCTACTAAATCAAAATCAAAATGACTTTTCCTTGTCTTTCATTAGAAGAAAAGGAACATAATATTTTGTAAAGTGTAAATTGAGAAATAACACTGAAAATTCATGAGTTACCAAAGTTGAATCTATGTCTAAAGCTTTATTATAAAATACCTCAAATTGAAGGAGGGAGGAGGCTAAAATATCAGAGGAACGAAACTCATTGGTTTTCGTTCTCTCTAAGGGTCGAAACCCCACTCACGGTTTAAAATTGCCATCGCCAGTCCAGAGACGAGTCCTTGTCTACCTTGCGAATTATGGCAACATCCAGAGAGATCACCGACGCCAGCATTATTTCGGATTCGTGTCGGCGTCGCCCTAGTCCCTCACCGACGCTATTGACAATTTGCCCATGCTGCTTCCACCATGCCTGTGTTTGGTGTTGCTCACGTCTCTCTGTCGACTTCGACTCCCATTCCAGGGACTTGTTCACCCAGCGCGATCCCCGGCTGACGCACCTAGATCGGGTATCATATTGTGACTCCCAGCCGACACAAATCAAGTTTATGTTTCATGGTAAAAGGCCCTAAACTCCTTGCTTAAAAATCCTAAATACAAATTTATTACTTCTCTTAAATAATTGTGAGCTTGCCCTAATCTCCCTAAGTATTCAACATTATCGTTATTTTCCTTCATAAATTGTTTTATGCAAATCTTTGCCTGTGGAATCATTGATTCGTGTGAGGATCAACCAGCACGTGCAAGGGAATCTCCCACTCGGATTGCAGTTAATAAATCTTAACATGTTTGACTACTCTGATATTGAGAGCGTAGCAAACTCTGATTTGATGTGTTACGGAGCTACACGACGACGAGCCTCCTTGGAAAGTTTACACGCGTCGGGCGCGTATATCGGGTGGCCCCACAATTACGGCAAAAGATAATTAGTGACTTATTGGTTGCTTCTTTTGCTTGAGACGTTTTATTTGTTTGTGTCATTTTAAGTATTTTTGAATTTCCTAATTTCTGAATTTCCTTTTGTATTCGCTCCTCATTGCTATAAGACGACGTGTAAGCCTTGTATTTTTTTCATCCTGGAATGAATGTGTGTTTTCCTCTTCTTCCCTAAACCCTAAATCCCTCCTTTCTTTCTTTCTTTCTCTCTCTCTCCTCTATTCCTCTCTTCCTCTCTTCCCCGTAACCGCCTTTTTCCGACCCCCCAACAACTAGTCCAACCTGCCGCTCCGCCCGCCGCTGGCCACTGGTTGATTCCGCGATCCAAGCGCGCACGTCCGCGACTTGACGTTTCGCATGTCCGTGACTTGCCGTTCCGCCTGTTCCGTGTTGTGCCTCTATAACGCCGACCAGTCTGATCCTGCCCATCCACACCTGTCCAACTCGCGTCGCGCCACTGTTGTCGTTCATCCTTTCGTGGCCATGGCGCCGAACACCCGCTCCACCGTCGAGGCCCCATCAAAGGAAGCCACCGAGACCCTCCTACGTCGTGTCAGTACTCAGGAGTCCATTGTAGCCTCCTTGCAGGCCTCCTTGCTCGTCATCCACGCAAAGCTTGATGCGTTGCAACCTCCGGCGGCCTCCTCCCCCAGCGGATCCGCGTGCTCGGTCACCGGTACGTCAATCCTCGGGGCGGCACCACTTCCGCACATCGGGGACGCCGCACCTTTTTTCCACCGGTTGTCTGGCCCTTGCATTGGACCTCCCCACCTTTATCGGGGTAGACCTGATTGGGTGGACCGCCAAGGCAGAACAGTACTTTGATCTCCACCTCACACCCAAGCAGGACAAGGTCTCTACCGCCGTCGTGGGACTCGACGGCTCCTCCTTCCACTGGGCTCGATGGCTCCGCCAGACCAACCCTACCATCTTCTGGTCGGAAATCAAGCAGGAAATGATTCGTCGCTACGACAGCCGTTATTCCGGCTCCGCCATCGAAAGACTATGTGGAGTACGGCAATCCAGTGCGCTGGATGACTACATCGATGAGTTCGTGGCCCTCGTCACCCATGTTCCTGGCCTACCACAAGATCAGTATCTTGGCTTCTTCATGCAGGGCCTTTGGCCCAACATCCGATCCCGGCTCCGCACCCACCACCCTCGGACGGTTTCCGAGGCCCTCGACATGGCCCGCCTTGTGGAAGCGGATTTGTCACCTCGCCCCACGCCGATTCCAAGCGGGCCTCCGCCAGGCGGCCGACCATTGAGGACTACTACCTCAGAGCCCCAAGCCCCTCGGCCCACTCCGGCCGCAAGGCTAGACCGTCCTGCCCCGCCTCAGCGGTTTTCCAACCGCGAGTTCGACGATCTTCGCCGCAAAGGGTTGTGTTTCCGCTGCCGTCAGCCCTATTCTCCTACCCATGTTTGCGCGGTCAAGGAGTTTTATGTCATCATCGATGACTTCGAGCCCGGGATAACTTTGGCAGACTTTGAAGACCTTGAGATCACGACAGAGGACACCACGGAGGCCGCCGCTGACGCAGGCCTTCACCATTTGGAGCTTCCATGCTTTTCTATGGGCGGCATTTCAGGCCCCTAAACAATGAAGTTGGCGGGCAAGTTGGGCGACCGCCACATTGTCATTATGGTAGACAGCGGAGCGAGTCATAATTTTCTTTCATCTCATTTGGCCTAGCAGTTACGTCTTCCAATGGAACCTTCTCCATATTTCACTGTCAGTCTAGGCGATGGTCGTCGCTACTCGATCCAGGGTCGTTGTCTAGTCGTCTCTCTTTCAGTGGGCCCTTACTCGGTGACGACGGACTTCTACGTCTTCGGCCTTTGCGGGATCGATGTCATTCTGGGAGTTGTGTGGCTTTGCACGCTGGGCGACATACGAGTCAACTGGGGGACTATGACGATGTGTTTCCTCCAGAACGGTCGGGAGTGTTGCCTTGTGGGAGGCGTCGCGCTACCTCACTCCCCCGTCTCCGTCCACGCGATTGAGCGGAATGCGGACGTCGATTTTTCGGCTTGGCTTTGGTCCATCTCTGAAGTCACGCCACCAGCCTCAGCACCGCCCCCGGACCTTCAGGCCCTCCTATCCGAGTTTGCGGATCTCTTTGTTGCACCCTCCGGGTTGCCACCAGCTCGGACGCACGATCATGTCATACCTCTTCAGCCCGGCGTGTCAGCAGTCTCGATTTGACATACCGTTACGGGCACGTGCAAAAGGACGAGATCGAGAGGTTGGTACGCGATATGTTGATAGGGGGTCTCATCGGCCCCAGTGCCAGCCCCTTTTCCAACCCGGTCCTGCTGGTCAGGAAAAAAGACGGCAGTTGGCGCTTCTGCGTGGACTATCAGAAACTCAACAATGCCACCATCCCAGATAAGTATCTGATTCCGGTGATTCAAGAGATTTTGGATGAGCTCCACGACGCGACCGTCTTCACCAAGCTAGACCTTCGTGTCGGCTACCAGCAGATTCGTGTACGACCGGCCGGCGTCGCCAAGACGGCTTTTCGGACCCATGACGGCCACTATGAATTCCTGATTATGTCTTTCGGCCTGACCAACGCACCGGTCACTTTTCAGGTCACGATCACGATGAACGACATTTTTCTCCACCGCATAAGATATTTAGTGATTTATTGGTTGCTTCTTTTGCTTGAGACGTTTTATTTGTTGCTTTATTTGCTTGTGTCATTTTAAGTATTTTTGTATTTCCTAATTTCTGAATTTCCTTTTGTATTCGCTCTTCATCGCTATAAGAGGACGTGTAAGCCCTTTATTTTTTTCATCCTAGAATGAATGTGTGTTTTCCCTTTCTTCTCTAAACCCTGAATCCCTCCTCTCTTTCTCGCTCTCTCCCTCTCCTCCTCTCTTCCTCTCTTCCTCTCTTCCTCGTAGCCGTCTTTTTCTGACCCCACAACATGATTTTAACCTAATCTTCACCAAGTTTATTAATTTAAAATTAAATCGAGAACTCCGATTTACATCACATGCGTGATATAAAACACAAAGGCCCTACCAACATGTGTGGAAAATAAAACACACAAACATACACAAAGATGTGCACTACACACACAAAAATGTAAGAAATAAAATAAAAAGAGGGTGCAACTCAAGTTCAATCAGGTATTTGATAACATCAAAGTGATACTTATTCTAAATATTTTAACTGGATTTAGCATTGATTTTCTAATCATTTTTATATCAAGGAGATGGATTTACACATCATTATATTTTTGAATTAAGACATTGATGAGAGAGCATATTAGAGAAATTTGGGGTAAAGGAGAGCACTTGGGATGAATTTGGAGCATAGGCAAAGTAGCTAAAATTAGGAAACACGCGCCCAATACACACAATAGTGCTCTTATACGCACGATTGCTAACATCACTTGTGTTTTGGCCAGACGCACATGCGTCACAACCGTGGGCCATTACACGCATGTGCGCCTTCAATTCAAAAAGAAAGCACAATCATGCGTTCTTCAGGAAGCATGCATGTGCGTTCTTCAGGAAGCATGCATGTGCGTTCTTCAGGAAGTACGTTGTTACGGTCCCGCCTTGATCCCGCCTTGGTCGCGCATGTCGCGAACTATTTATCTAGTCTACTTTATAATTTTATATGTGTAATCGATCCTCCGTGTTTAAGCCCAAGGAGGGGGCATTTTGATGACTATTTATACTTGGGTGGAACCAAGACTAGAACCAAGACTAGAACCAAGCAAGCATAAGTTAATCTTTTATTTTCTCTATTCCTCTCTCTAGTTCTCTCTCTCTCTAACCTTCCCGATATCTCCACGGACCGAACCTGCGTCGCCCTAGCCGCCGCTCCAGATCGCGATTTCTGTGAATCCCGCCTCACCGCCACCACCGTTCGCAAGCCGCGAAGCACCGCCGCCATAGATCGCCGACCCTCTTCCTCGTCCTCCCTTGAGGACTTTCCTCCACTTCCCCGGCGCACACGCTCCCTATCACAGGCCCGTAACAACTTGGTATCAGAGGGCACGCTCCTCCCCACCGCCAACACGCCAGATCTGCCCCGACCGAGCTACGCCCCGACCGACTCCGGCCCGCACAGCGTCATCCCGACCTCCTCCGGCCCGCACGGCCCCTCCCCGACCTGTTGCGGCCCGTACGGCCGCTCCCTAACCTCCTCCGGCCCGCACGACCCCTCCTTGCAGTCAAACCCTCAGCACTCGGTTTCGCACCGACCGCTCACCGCCAGCCCCTCTTCCCCGCGCATCCTTCTCGGCTCCTCCCTCGACAGGGTCCCCTTGCTCGCTGCCTCTACCGGGCTACTTCCGTTGCTGAACCCTTCTTCCCCACTCTCTCTGGTGCCTACAACCCACTATTTTCGTCCTACGCGATGGCCGACCAGCCCTCCCTCTCGCAAGTTTTCAAGTCTCTCGCCAAGCTCCTCACGGATAACAACAACTCCCTCATTGCCGCCGTCACCACCCAACTAGCGGCTAACCAACCGGCCCAACCGACAGCGGGCACCTCCAGTGAGGTGTCGATTCTGCTAACTCTGCCGAAATTTTTTCCAACGCGACACGAGGGCAACGGGGTGCTACGATACTTACGGCTGGATTTTCCCATATTCGACGGCCACGAAGACCCTTTAGCCTGGCTCTCTCGTTGCGATCAGTTCTTCGCCCACCAGCGCACCCCTTGGGAAGAGTGGCTCACTATTGTGGCCTTCCACCTGATGGGCCCCGCGCAACTTTGGTTTTCCCAACTGCAACGAGAGAAACCACTACTATATTGGGAAGATTTCATGGTCAACTACACCCTCCGCTTCGGCCCACCGCTCCACAGCAATCCCTTAGGGGATCTCATTTCTTTCCGACAGGTCGGTCCGATCGACGAGTACCTTGAACAGTTTCAAGTCCTCTTAGCACGCACTACCACCGTTCTTCCGACACAGCAGGTGTCCATCTTCACGGCGGGACTCCATGAGCAACTCCGCATAGACGTAGAATTTCAGGAACCCGCAAATCTGATCACTGCAATGAATTTGGATCGCATTTGCAAGAAGCGTCTGCTTTTGGACCGCCCTCATCTACATCACCAGGACACCGAGGGGTCCAAGCGTCCTCCGCGCCCTCTGTCATCGACCACAGCCAGTATCCTCGCCCCAGACCGCGACGCCGACCACCCAGCTACCATTCGACGACTGTCACCACAGGAGATGAATGACCGTCGTGTCAAGGGCCTCGGTTACAACTGCGACAAGCGCTTTTTCCGTGGACATCGTTGCAAGCGCCTCTTCTGGTTGGAGGTCGATGACTCGGCTTCTGAACGGGATGTTGACACTGACACGAGAGATCTGACGCCCACCGTCACTACAGACCAACCTTGAGGACAAGCTTGTCGTCGGGAAGGGTGGGGATGTTACGGTCCCGCCTTTATCCCGCCTTGGTCGTGCATGTCGCGAACTATTTATCTAATCTACTTTATAATTGTATATGCGTAATCGATCCTCCATGTTTAAGCCCAAGGAGGGGGCATTTTGATGACTATTTATACTTGGGTGGAGCCAATACTAGAACCAAGCAAGCACAAGTTATCTTTTATTTTCTCTATTCCTCTCTCTAGTTCTCTCTCTCTCTCTAACCTTCCCTATATTTCCACGGACCGAACCCGCATCGCCCTAGCCGCCGCTCCAGATCGCGACTTCCGCGAATCCCGCCTCACCGCCACCTCCGTTCGCAAGCCGCGAAGCACCGCCGCAATAGATCGCCGACCCTCTTCCTCCTCCCTTGAGAACTTTCCTCCACTTCCCCGGCACAAACTCTCCCAATCACAAGCCCGTAACATACGCCTGTGCATATTCATGCATGCTCATGTGGTTACCTAATATTGTCACCTTGTCAACAGTTATACCAAAGGCACGGTCGTGCGTTTTACTAGTTTCTAAACCCATTTTCTCAAAGAAGGAGGGGGAATAAAATTATTCGAGAGTGCTCTATATTCTTTGAGTTTCCAGAGCATATTAGAAAGCCCTTAGAGAGGAGAATTGTAGGAGGTTGAAAGAACAACATTTGCTTGAAAATACGATGTGAAGTTTGGATTGCGGATTATCTATAATATTGACAACCTTCCTAGAGTTTGCTTTTCTTTTCTCCCTTTTGCGGACTTATTATCTTAGATCATGCACTTCTATTTCTTTATATTTAATTCATCAATGATTTGCCCAACAATAAGAGGCTAACTCTCCTGTTGGAGTGATTATGTAATATTATGAATTAAAACTTGGATTTTTTTTGAGTGAATGCATTTAATTCCATGTGTCTTCATGATTTGAGTATGTTCTTAATGTACTCGTGTTTAGTTGGCCACTAAGCTAATTTCGTGTATAATCGTTGATGTCAGATCATGAATAAATTGATTTATGAATCCCATGAATAGGAACATAGATTTAAATACATATGGACCACGTGGTACTTATTTATGTGGTAGCTTCACTCATGTGAGTCATTCAATTGAATGAAATTAGTTAATTTTCATCACTTTTTTAAAGTCATAGTTAATTTTTTATTTTTACTTTTCTTTAAGAATGAAACAACCTTAATTATCATTATCTAGATAAGCTGTGTTAGAAGTAATTACTTAATCTTTCAGATCAGAATCTTTGTGAAGACGATACTTTATTTACTACATTTATTATTTGTGACTGGTGCACTTGCATAGTTGCTTATATGTAGCATGTATGTTAAACGGGTACATCACTATGTTCATCTAGAGGTGCAGCTACAACCAGCATGTCAACAAGCAAAATAACCACAAACCTTCCGTAGATGATATGAGGACAGGGTGGGAGGATAGGCTGTGTTGCAACCAACTATGTTTCCATCAAATTCCACTCCACGACCAATGCACATTCTAAAAACACCAACAATCAGGTAAGGAAAAGTAGAAGTCTTCTTGTTGTGGGGAAAGGTTGAGAGCTTGCAACTACGGGCCCATTTGTTTAAATTGTCGGGCTCCATTCTGTCTTCTCCAAAATAAAGTAGTGTGTGAGACGCGTGTTTGGGAGCAAAAAATATCCAAAATGGCAGAATTTAACTCAGCAGAGAATAGGTTAAAATCCCGCAACAACCCCGAGCTCCATTCATCGTGTTCGGAAAGGCGCATCTCATCTTCCCTCATCTCGATCCCGATCTCTTCTTGTTTCCCCTGCAGCAGGAACCTCATGATTGCTCTCTCGGTCTTCTACCTTCTTTCTCGTCGACGACCTGCCTTTTCTCCCACGACATCCATCTCCTCCTCATCGGGGCATTTCCACCGCGCTTGGACATCTCCCTCGATGACATCCATCTTCTTCTGTGAAATCCAGGAGATCCCGATCTCTTGCCCTCTTCAGTGCTAAAAGTCCCATCGCCGCACAATCGCAATCTCTTGTTGATGGCCGCTCGATCTCTTCTCAATCATGATCTCTTGTTGATTGGCGAAAGCTGATCGGCGAACGTCGATCGGCGAACATGCACTACAATGTTGGTCAATCCATGAACATGCACTACAATGTTGGTCAATCCATGAACTTGCACCATAATGTTGGTCAATCCATGAACTTGCACCATAATGTTGGTCGATTGACGACCTTGCACTTCAGGTTTTCTTAACTTGATCAAGAACAATAAGTGAATTACATGAACCAATAAAAAAATTAAGAAAAGTTTCCATATTTTGTCCTTTGTGAAATAAAATTTTGTAGCATAAAAATGACAAGTATTATTACAATGGTATTCCTTCCCTTGATGTTTAATGCTTGGTCATAGTAGACTTATTTTTTGTTTGATAGTGTTCATCATATACAACATCAATTTATAAAAATTACTGTACAATCGAACAAGTTACTGTAATAGTTTATTGTTTTGAGTTTCATGATTATACCGATTTTAAAAAAAAATAGACACCAAAACTCTGTTTTTACCAAACAGTTTATTGTTAGCACATTCTGATTAGCTTTGCAAACAGAATTTCATCCAAATAGTTTTTATCCGCAAATTACATTTCTCGCAGACATCTTTTTTCAAACTAAAATTCTGACGTCTAATTTTCGCACAGTATCAGGCCACTCAAACAGGCCCTACATTCAATTGAGCAGTCCACAGCAAGATAAACTCAAATCAGCATAAACATCGACACAAGCCCCTTGGGAGTCAAGAACCAACCCAAATCCATTCCATCCACAAAAATCTTCCCATTCGCCAGACCCAAAAAACCTGGTCATCTAAATGACTAAGTAATGCAATCAAGATCTACATTAAGGCCCGATTTGGCGGGACTTGTTTCCTACGGGTGAAATTCGTGCGGGGGCAACCGCGGCCGTGCAGATTTCATCAGCGGGAAACTACAGAATTTTGTGGGGCGGGGTGGATCCCATCGCGCGCATGCAGGCCCGCCAAACGAACGGTGATCGAGACCACGTGAGATCCGCCCAGCCAAACGAGCCCTAAATTCCAACAACTTGTGGAGAAGTACATAAGGGAGGAACGTCAACAATAAGGGCATAAAAAATTTATAAACATTTTTCCTTTTCTGATTTCCCTCTCAACCTCCCTCATCTCCCCCTGAATTCTCCAATTTAATAATTTCAATTCTAATTGTCTCTCTCCCTCAATAATATTTTAGTTGATCCATCAACCGATCCAACACATCAAAAAAATTCATCCATTGAGAAGCTACAAGTGAAGGTGGTAGAGAATGTTTCGGTAGTCTTAAAATGTTTCCGTTACTATTTTCATTGTTTCTTTTTGTACTTTATTTTATGTTTGCATATTTAACTCATTTACTATTGTTATGTGGTTAAATCTAGGGACAGTTGGGCGCGGTGTTTTTGCACCGATGATTTTGGACAAAAACGCCCTGTCAAAAAATGTGTAATGTGTTTGACAAGCATCACTAAGAAAAAACTAATTTTGAACATAAAGTGGATGGATTCCCACAGGTCCGTTCATGAACAACGATTCATAACCACTGCATTCACAGCCATCACCGACATGCCGAACGGACCCCTAATGTTATTGGTGAATACTTCTGCAATTTTTATGGGGATAACACTATGTTATATTATCATATTCATATTACTTGACTAACTATGATGATGCACAATACTTAGATAGTTATACCAATTATGCTTAAAATTAGGTTGATGACACCAGCCATTTCTATTGATATTATTTGGATTAACATCGGTTATCATAGAAACTATCATAATTAATGGTGTTGCGGACTAACTCGATGCCCCGGTCGGGCCGATTGTTCTTGGACCGCCTTAGCTCTCGGAGCGGTCGAGCGCGCACACAGTCAATGAAAAAGCGAAGTTGACACAGGGTGTGATGACGTGGAAAAACCCCTTAAATAGGTAAAAAACCACGTGACCAGGTCTGTGCCGGTCAAATTCCACTAGCTTCTGCTGATTACAACGTGTTTGGGGAATCGGGGCGACAGGCCGCTCCCGTTACAGCTTGGGGGGAGAGAGAGACTATGACTCCCTGCGGGCAACAGGCTGCGCCGCGGGAGTGACTTGGATGTTGAAATGCGAGGGATGATCCTGGTGCTTCGGCGTTGGGGTGACACGCGTTTGCTTGCAGGAGTCGCCTTCTTCCTTAGGTTCGCTCCGGGACTTGGACGTTTTTCTGCTGGCGACGGGATGGTGGTGCGCTGGTGGCTGCTGGTGGTCGATGGTGGCCGCTGGTGGCCGATGGTGGCCGCTAGTCGTTCGCCGCAGCTGGTGGTGCGCGGGCGGATGCTGGTGGCCGCTAGTCGCCGCTGGTGGTTCGCGGCGGCTAAAGGCTGACTCGAGGGAGGAGGCTGGAGAGCTGTCACCTGAGGAAGAAGATGATCCGGAGCAGAGAAAAGTGAAGAATGAGGAGACCCCTGGGGCTCCTTTTATAGCCTCCGGGAGTAGATCATGGCGGGCCCCACCACTAACGTAGTGGGTTAGTGGGTGGTTACCCTTCTAATCGAACGGCGAGGAGAGCCTCCACCCGATCGGACGGTGGGGAGATCGTCCACGGCGACGGGTCGCTACGACGGCGGAGGCGGTCGGCCGGGCGGCCGGCGGCGGGGGCGGCCGGCCTGGTGGCTGGGCCGGCGGCCGGCCGCGGCTGGGCCGACGACCTGCCGCGGCTAGGTCGGTCGTGGTCGGCCGCGGCTAGACCGGCCCCGGCCGGCCGCGGCTAGGCCGGTGGTCTGTCGCGACCAGGCTGTCGGCGGCTAGGCGGCCTGCCGTGGCCGGGCCGCGGCGAGGCCGGCTGCCGGCGGTGGTCAGGCCGCTCGACGGCGGCGGCCCACCTGGCGGCGGCGGCTTTCCTCCATGGGGAGAGGGAGTGGGTCTTGCCCCCCATGATTCTCTCATCATGAGAGTTCATGGAGGGGGTGGTCCACCCATGATCCACTTTGGGAGAAGATCATGGGGGGGGGGGGGGGGGGGGTTCTCCTATAAATGATGGTGGAACCCATCAATTGCCCCCCCAAATCCTTGCTATCCGAGAGCGAAGTGAGCGAGAGAAGAAGGATTTCCCCTGCTGTCCTGTTGTCATGACGGTTTCTGAAGAGAAGCCTGAGGCGGCGGCGGCCAGCGCTTCCAAGGTATTTGGAGGAGGATTTGACGGATGACGATGCCAAGTCTGGGCGTACGAAGGCGGAGCATGCACGGGGCGCTCGCGCAGGCCGTGCGCGCGCGCAGGTCGGCCGCGCGCACAGGCCGGCCGCGCGCACAGGCCGGCCGCGCGCACAGGACGGCCGCGCACACAGGCCGGCCGCGCACACAGGCCGGCCGCGCGCGGGCACAAGTGCATGTCGCGCGCGCGCAAGCCGTGCGTTCGTGCGCGCTGCCCGGTTGTGCGTGCCCTTGTCATGCGTATGCTTGCGTGAGCGTCCTGCTTCGCGCGTTTTCTTCTTTTGCGCGCCATTTTGGGTTGCGTGCGCTTGGATGTGCGGCTCCAAGTCTTTATTTTTGGGCTGACCTTTTACTTTTTGCTTTGCGCAGGTTTCGAAGCGCTCTTCTGACCCGATGCGCATGCGCTCTTCTTTGACCGATGATGGTGTCGATATCTGGAGGACGAAGTATGGGCTTCCTGCTGATTTGGAAGTGAGGATCCCGCGTCCCGAGGTGCGGCTTCAGAATCCTCCTCGTGGTTGGTTGACAATTTGTGAAGTCTCCCTGAGGTCAGGCTTCCGTTTTCCGCCCTGCGAGGAGGTGATTGAGATCTTGAAGTTTTGTGGAGTGCATATCTCTCAGTTCGTTCCGGCTGGAATTGCTCGAATCATGGGCTTGGTCGCCTTCTTCTGCGAGCATGGGGGCCGGTTTTCTTTAGACCAGTTCCGAGATTGGTGCGATGTTCGTTCTGATGGTGGCGAGCGGATGGAGGTACGCAGCAACAAGGTTTGGTTGGAGTTTGAAGCTCGCAAAGACCGTCGTCATGGCAGCACTTTGTTTGGATACATCAAGAATTCATGGGGTCTTCCTGAAGTGTGGGATGCGCTTCCTGATCGTTGCCTCCGTGTGAGGGGGAAGGAACGGGATTTTTTCCCGGTGCTTGGATTTTCTGAGCCTCGCAAGCTGGTCAACCGTCTTTTCAACATTTATGTTTATGTGGAGGAGAAGCGGTTGGTGCGATGTGGTATCTCGGCGGACACAGTTCGACCAGCGGAGACTTCTCAAGGAGGTGGTCATAAGAGGAAAGCGGTGACGGCTCCGTCTGGCGACCTTGATGTGGTGGTGGCTGCGATAACTTCTGATACTTGTCATGATTCGACTCCTGAGGTGCAGATACTTGCTTCCCCAGTTCCTCAGGTGTCTGCTGGTACAGTACCTCCGCGGATGTCCTCTTTCTTGAGGGCGATGAGCGATGCGGTAAGGGTTTGACTTGTTCCCAAGGCTTTTTCCCTTGCTTTTTCTTGCTGATAGAGGCTAACTTTGATTTCTTCTTTGTGCAGATAGAGACCCAGGCACAGATTGCAGTGACCTGAAATGATCATTACGTGAGTCTGAAGGATGGGTACCTTACTCTTCAGGAGAAGTTTCGGTCGACGATGAGTTCGCTTGCCTCCTTGAAGGAGGAAAACGACCGGGACATTGCGCGGTTCCGCCGGATTGGTTCGGAGCTGAAGTCCGAGCTAGAAGATGCACGCGCGGCTTTGGAAGTGGAGAAGACTTTGGTGGAGAGGACCACCCAGATGTTGAAGCATTCGAAGGAGGAGACTTCGGGCTTGGGAACCCAGTTACAAGCGGCGCGGGAGGTCTCAGGCCTTGAGACTCAGCTTCGAGCGGCGAAGGCGCAGGTGGAGATGTTGTCCTCTGATGACCATGCGTCAGAGCTGAAGGCTGCAGGGCTTGCGGAGTACTTGGAGTCACTGGACTATATGCGAGACCGTAGCCTGATCGCGGAGGAGGTTTGTGACGATATCTGGTCTAAGGAAGTGGAGCCTCAGATGGATGACATACGCGAGTTGGCGCTCCGACGCGGTGTTTCGAAGGCTTTTCGCTTTGTTAGCAAGAGCCTTGGATGCGACACATCCTGTTTCAGCTTTGCAGATGTTTCTGAGGATGAGCGCTCCGACTCAGATGCCGAGGACGAATAGCGGCACGTATACACTTGTTGTTGCATGTTTATGCTTTGTTGTTCAGTTGGGCGTATTGTATTTTGCCATTTGTTTAGTATTGGTTGTTATTGCTTTTAGGCGCTGATTGTTCATGTATCATTGTGTTATGACATTGTTGTTTTTTATGTCATCTTGGTTGCTTGTTTGCGCTGGTTCGCTGCTTAATTTGCACAGCTCGGGTCCGCGACTTAGATTGAGCGAGGGATGCTCGCAACTTAGTTTGTGCGAGAGATACTGGCGGCTTAGCTTGCGCGAGGGATGCACGCGGCTTGATTTGCACGAGGGATGCTCGCGGTTTTGCTTGCGCGAGGGATGCTCGCGGCTTAATTTGCACGAGGGATGTTCGCGGCTTTTTCGTGAGGGGGCAGGCCCCCACGGTGTTGCACGAGGGTTGCTCGCGGCTTACTTTGCACAAGGGATGCTCGCGGCTTCTTCGTGAGGGGGGCAGGCCCCCACGGTGTTGCACGAGGGTTGCTCGCGGCTTACTTTATACGAGGGATGCTCGCGGCTTCTTCGTGAGGGGGGCAGGCCCCCACGGTGTTGCACGAGGGTTGCTCGCGGCTTACTTTGCACGAGGGATGCTCGCGGCTTCTTCGTGAGGGGGGCTGGCCCCCACGGTGTTGCACGAGGGTTGCTCGCGGCTTACTTTGCACGAGGGATGCTCGCGGCTTCTTCATGAGGGGGGCAGGCCCCCACGGTGTCTGCGTGCGTGGTCTTTTCTGCTTACACGTGTGAGATTTGTAGCAACATGATTCAATACTTGAATGAAGATAATGTGCGCGGGGTTGAACCTGCGGCTTACATAGTTTTAAACAAAACATACACAATTAAACAATTGTAAAATGAAAGTCACTGATAAAATCGGCGCAGGTTCTGCGCGTTCCAGGTGCGAGGGAGAGTCTTTCCTTCGGCGTTCCGCAGCTTGTATGTTCCCGGCTTCACCATTGTCGTGACGATGAAGGGGTCTTCCCATGTCGGGGATAACTTGTCGTCATGTGTTCCCTTCCCTGCTGCTTCCAGAGTACGAAGGATCAAGTCTCCTACGTTGATCGGGCGAGACTTTACTTTGCGATTGTAATAGCGAGCTGTACGTTGCTGGTATGTTGCAGCTCGGAGAGCGGCTTCTTCGCGGATCTCGGAGATCAGGTCTAGATTGTCTCTGAGAGCGTCGTCGTTTGTCTGGAGGTTGAAGTGAGATACCCGGGGGCTTGGAACGCCGATGTCAACCGGAATGATTGTTACAGTTCCGTAGCAGAGATTGTACGGTGTTTCTCCTGTAGGGGTTCTTACTGTTGTCCGGTATGCCCATAATACGTTGGGGAGTGCGTCGGGCCATTTCCCCCCTGCGTCTTGGAGTCGCGCTTTTAGGCCCTTTAGTATAGTCTGATTGGTCACCTCGATCTGCCCATTGGATTGGAGGTGTGATACTGCTGTGTGCCGCAATTCAATCTTCAAGTCCTCGCATAACTTGGTGAAGGATTTTCCCGTGAACTGAGTTCCATTATCAGCGATGATAATTGTTGGTATTCCAAAGCGGCAAACAAGGTTCTTCCACACGAATTGTTTTGTGTTTTCCTCAGTAATTTTGGCTAGAGGCTCTGCTTCTACCCACTTGGTGAAATAGTCGATGGCCATGATGATGAATTTTCTTTGTCCTGAAGCCTGGGGCAAAGGGCCGAGGAGGTTAATTCCCCATTGCGTGAATGGTCAAGCTCCTTGTAGCGTAGTAAGCGCAACGGGTGGTTGCCTGGGAACGTTAGCATGCAGCTGGCAACTCTTGCATTTTTGGACGAAGTCGGTTGCTTCCTTCTTCATGGTAGGCCAATAGAATCCCTGGCGTAGGATTTTACGGGCCAAGGCCTTCCCGCCCAAGTGTTCTCCGCATACCCCTCTGTGGACTTCGTGAAGGGTATACTCTGCATCAGTTTCTGCTAAGCCTTTTAGGTAGGGTCCGGCGAAGGACCTCGTATAGAGTTCTCCGTCGATTAGCGTGAAGGTGGTTGCCCTCATCCTTAGGCAGCGGGCCTCCTTCGGGTCCTCAGGGAGCTGATGATTCTCCAAGTAGTTCTCTAGTGGGGTGATCCAAGATTCCTTTGGTCTTTCAATCTCCATTATTTCTCAGGGTCCTTGGATGCTACGAAATAAGATTTCTTCAACTCTTCGTCTTCTGGACTGGTAGCGAAAAGGTGACGTGGCTAACTTTAACAGGGCGTCTGCTCGATTGTTCTGCTCTCTGGGGATGTGGATAATTTGAACTTGTGGTATCTTTATCAGAAGAGATCTTACCAGCTGGAGGTACTGGGCAAGATGCTCACCCTTGGCTTCATAATTCCCTTCCACTTGGGACACAACGAGCTGGGAATCAGAGTAGATTGTTAACTTGGTAGTATGGCAATCAATAGCAAGCCTGAGTCCTGCAATTAAGGCCATGTATTCTGCTATGTTGTTGGTGGCAGGAAACTTCAACCGGAGGCCGTACTCTGAGGTAACAAGCTCTGGGCTTATGAGGAGTAATCCGGCTCCGGCGCCTTCCATTCCGGATGCTCCGTCAACGTACAATGTCCATCCTTGTCCCGGCTCTGCTGGTGCAATTTCTGGTTCTGTCGGCAAGGTATTTTCGACCGATGAAGTCCGCTAAAACCTGCAACTTAATGACAGGGCGTGGTAGGAAGTGGATGTCGAACTCGCCCAGCTCGACTGCCCATTTGACCAGTCGGTCGGAAGCCTCTGGTTTTTGAAGAATAGTACGGAGAGCCAGCTCTGTCAACACTTTGATGGTGTGGGCCTGGAAGTAGGGACGAAGCTTTCTTGTCGAGAAGACGAGTGTGAAGGTTGTCTTGTTTGCAGCGGGGTATCGGGATTCAGCATCTGAGAGGACTTTGCTAAGGTAATAGATGGGGCGCTGGACTCCTCCTTCGTCCTTCACCAACACAGAACTCAGCGCGGCTGGTGAGATAGCGAGGTATAGGAAGAGAGTTTCTCTTGGGTCTGGTTTTGAGAGCAACGGGGGTGTGGCTAGGTACTTCTTCAGTGATTCGAATGCTGACTGGCATTCGTCCGTCCACTGGAATCCAGTGGTTCTGGCCCTTCGGAGAACCTTGAAGAAAGGCAAATATTTATCTCTGGCACGTGCCAAGAATCGAGAGAGCGCGGTGATTCTCCCATTCAGCCTTTGTCTATGTTGCACCGACACCAACACGGGACACGCGATACGACACGACACGACACGCGACTCGTCAATTCTCAAAAAATACCATATTCCGACACGCTGGAACACATATATTAAATATTCATTTTTATAATTATGAAAATCCTAAAGCATTTAACAAAAAATAAAAAAATTAACAATTAACAAATATTTAAATAAATTAAGTCATGTTTAAATATTTTTCATCAAATATTCAAATGCAAAACTTAACAAATGATCAAAAAATGATAGAACATTAACACATTACCATTATATATTATCAGTAAAAATAATGGATTCACATGCAAACTTTTTTCCTTACTTTCAATCTTCCTTTTTCTAGAGAAAATATTTACGTCACTAGTAGATCCACTTTCACTACTTGAAATGCTAGAAAAGAGTAAATGCACTTCCAAGATAAATTGCCACTTGCCTCACCATGAGTAGTTAACTTAGGGATACACGTGTCCGATTGAGCGGGACACGCGTGTCCGATTGAGCGGGATACGCGTGTCCGATTGAGCGGGACACGCGAGTCCCGCGTGAGCCAGCGTGTCGGATTTCCGACTCGAGTGTCGGATTTCCGACTCGAGTGTCGAATTTCCGACTCGAGTGTCAGAGAGTGTCGGAGAGTCGGACGAGTGTCGGACTCTCCGACACTGACACGCTGAGCATTTTGAAGTGTCGGTGCTTCATAGGCCTTTGTACCTCTTTAAGGGACCTGGGTGGTGACATGTCCTCCAAAGCCTTAATTTTCCCGGGGTTGACCTCTATCTCCCGCTGGGTTACCATGAATCCTAGAAATTTTCCAGACGTAACCCCGAATGCACACTTGGTGGGGTTAAGCCTCATGTCATACTGTCGGAGGATTCTGAAACACTTATCAAGGTCTTCCAAATGATTTTCCTGGCGAACACTTTTTACCAATATGTCATCCACGTATACTTTCATCGTCTTGCCGATAAGGTCCTTGAAAATTTTGTTCATGAGCCTTTGATAGGTGGCTCCTGCGTTCTTGAGCTCAAAGGGCATAACCTTGTAGCAGTATATCCCTTTGTCTGTTCGGAATGTTGTATGCTCTTCGTCCACTGAATTCATTCGAATTTGGTTATATCCGGAGTAGGCGTCCATGAAGTTGAGGAGTTGGTGCCCAGCGGTTGAATCTACTAACTGGTCAATTCTGGGGAGCGGGAAACTGTCATTGGGGCACGCTTGATTGAGGTTGGTGTAATCTACACACATCCTCCACTTTCCTGAAGACTTCTTTACCAGGACGACATTAGTTACCCATATGGCGTAGTTCACTTCTCGAATGAAATGGGCATTGAGGAGCTTCTCTACCTCCTCTTCGATTGCATGGAGACGTTCTGGGGCGAAGTTTCTCTTTTTCTGGATGACTGGCTTGCACGCTGGGTTGATGTTGAGGGAGTGTTGGATGACGCGTGGATCTATGTCAGGCATATCTTCCGGAGCCCGAGCAAAGATATCTTTGTTATTTCGGAGATAAGTCGCCAATCTCTCCTTTTGTTGTTCCGATAGGAGCGACCCAAGCTGAACGGTGCGGGCTGGATTTGTCGGTGCGAGAGGGACGTCAATCAATCCTTCCATTGGTGTTCCTCGCTGAAGTATGGCTTCATCGCGCAAGTCAAAGTCGTCGATGTTGAGCGTGGTGGCTTTCGTAGGTTGTGCCTGTCTGGAGTAGCAATTCTTAGCGGCCTCCTAATTTCCTCGCACAACTCCAATACCTCCCGGAGTGGAGAACTTCATGGCGAGATAAGGAATTGAGGGGATAGCCTTGAAGGTGGTCTGGACGGGCCTTCCGAAGATGGCATTATATGCGGAGCTTGAATCCACTACCACGAACTGGATCTCATGCGTCACTTGTCTTGGAAATTCCCCCATGATAACTGGGAGAGTAATCATTCATAGTACTGAACTGGATGGTTGTCGAAGCCGTACACTGGTCCGGCTTCCTGAGTTAAACGCTGGTTGGGAATATTCATTCTTTGTAGATTAACAGAGAACAGAACATCGACGGAGCTTCCATTGTCGACGAGGATTCGCTTGACGTTGTAACATGGGTCTCTGATTTCCGCACAGATTACCAGGGGATCTTGGTGAGGTGTTCGGAGCCCAATAAGGTCTTCATCTCCGAAAGTTATGGTGGAGTCCTGCTTGAACTTTTTATCCTCGTGGGCCTCTCCTTGCATACTGACTGAGAAGATTTGAGCGGAGAGAATAGGTGATTCGGCGATGGTTTCAATATTTCCAACCATCTGCCTACCACCTGCTCCTCCAGGGGGGGCGTTTTGCTGATCTCTCGGTGATCTAGGCGGGTCGCGTTGATCCTGCACATGTCCTTGCAAAAATCTTCCAAGAAGTCCTAGGCGGACAAGCTTTCGATTTCTTCTTTCAGGCGGGTGCAGTCTTCCGTGGTATGCCCCGTGGTTCGATGAAACTCACAATATTTGGATTGATCGTTCCTGGGATTATGAACCGGCTGTTTTGGTCGCTGTAGGGCTGGCTCATTTTGTATAGCGTATAACACATTGGTACGTGTAGTGTTGAGAGGGGTAAAATCTCTGGGTGGTTGATCTCTTTGAGGATCTCGCCGACGCTGCCCGTTGCGGCGATCGTCGCGGAACCTCCCTTCCTGACGTTGCGGAGTTTGCTCCCTTTCTCTTTTACGTTTCTGGGCGCCATCAAATTGTTGGCGATGGGCTTCAATGGCTTCATCTGCGGCAATCTGGGCTTCAACCCGATGTAAAAGGTCAGGGTAACTGGGAACAGTTTCTCGCATTAGTGCTGAGTAGAAGCCGCTCGGTCGGAGACCTCCGAGGAACACACCTCGCAATAACTCGGGGTCGACTCCTGGAATTTGACGGGCTTCGACGGTAAAACGTCGGAAAAAATCCTTGAGAGTTTCCCCTTCGTTCTGACGAATACCTGATAACTGAGAGGGATCGCGCACGATCCTACGATTGGCGATGAACTAGTCGACAAATTGTCTTGTCAGCTCCGTAAAATTAGCGATGGTATTGGCCCTCAGCGAATGGAACCATGTTCGGGCTTGTCCCTTAAGAGTGGCTGAAAACACCTGGCAGAGGAGTTGGTCTGGAGCATTGTAGATGGATTGGAACAATACTATCTGATATTGTATTGTAATTTTGAGAATAAACAATATAATATATTGATATTGTAATGCTAACAAAACAATATATTTATATTGCAATGTTAGCAATACAATATATTGTATTGTAAATGCTAAAAATGAAAAAACAATATATTGTAATTTTTTCAAAAGTTCCAAACAGATAATATAATATAGCATTTCAAAAATTTCCAAAACCAATAATAAAAGTTACAAACAAACTTTATAGTATAACTTCTCAAAAGTTCAGCTCCTCATCCTCGTCACTTTGGTTTTCATCATCAACTGTTTCTTCATTCACGACAACAGACACCAAAGCTAAATTCCATAAATGTCGATTTTGTTTGAGGAAAACCAACGCTTCCAAAGTACGTGGTAGCAGCCTTCGTCGTGTCTTCGAAAATATTCGATTGCTCATGGAGAACAACCGTTCTACATGATTCGATGTGGGCATTAAAAACCTAGTATCAATGTAAGTCGTCGTTATTTCCTGTTGTTTTCGCTGTCGTTTGAGTGCACGTTCGGCAAATGACAAGCCAGAGTCATCATTATCATCAGTACTCTCGATGTTGTTATGTTGCACCTTCAATGATTGAACTGATGTCTTTTCATCTGAATCCAGTTGGACCTCGATTCCCGATTGAATTTTGATAATGGCTTTTTCAAAGGATTTACTGTGAACGATAGATGCATCAGTTCCCAGATATGTCTCAAAGTTGAACTCTGAAAATGCTTCAATCAGTGACTCAAAAAGCGCATTTGAATCGGAAATGGTCGCGTTGGATGCTTGCATTGCAAGGGTAACTGATTTGAAATCACACAATGCTCGCTTATGACGACGAATGTTATTGTTGCGCCGCTGTTTGGATAAATTCGGCTAGCTCCTGATTGGTTTGATCAATATTCGGCAATACTCGTTCAAACCGCTCGAACATGTTGCTGACCCCAATCCAACGGGTTGCATTTCGTTTGACTGGACGCAATGATGTTGAGAGACGCAATCTACCTGACTCCTTGAGTGTCGATAACTTTGACATCAGCTTTCCCACAATCTCAGACTCGATAGAGAGAAATCTAGCAATGTAGGCTTCGACTGTTAAGTTGAGACGATGACTACGACAACCCAACAACAACACATTGAATAGGTTTGTCGTTGTTGTATTGGTAGAGCAATTGTCACCAATTAGGCATACGACATGGTCAACAGGTAGGTGATACCACTCAAGGGTTGCAAGAATGAAATCCCGATGATTTGAAGCAGTGAACGAAGTCTCGTCAAACAATGGAGCGAATGCCAGCAGGTGAATGTCAGGTTCGACTGAAGCATCTTTGGCAGGCATTGTAATAAATAGACCTATATTAGACAAGTGAATATAAGTATTTGAATTATGAATTAGTAAACTAATTAAAGAGCTTACCAATGAAATGAGTGTTGTCCTCCGACCAGCCATCAAAGAGAAGAGCATATCGCTGACAAGTCATTGCCAATGTTGTAATTTTATTTTCCACCATTGTCACCAACTTGAACATGTACTTCTTCAGAGTCTTGGAACATATTTTAGATAGATTGGTGTTCTCCCTCGTGCGTTCTTGTTCGCAAAAATTTAGTTCAAGTTCATCCATGATAACCCAATCAAGCCATTTGTAGATGTTGGTTGATTTGCTATCAATAATATATTCGAGAGTCATCTGACCCGCCACTGGGGTTTCAATGGAATGCGCCTCAAATATATTCATGAAGTCTGGATGTTTTGTCTTGATGTGTGTCATCAAATTATTGTATCCATTTTTTTACGACATCGCATTTGCGCTCCAAACCACAAGTGCATTTCCATAATTTTGTTTCTGGACATTTGGGAACATTGCCAAAGAACAAGCGACAAATGGCCTTCGAAGAAGGTGGAACCCTTGGTCGCCCATTCAAACTCATTTTTAATCGTGTCACCTACGCAAAAGGGTTGAAAATCTACATAATAATATAATATAACCATTAAACCATATTGATTGTAGATCTAGGTTTTTTATTTGAATTTTTCAATCAACAGAGTTGAAAAGAACAAAAATGATCAAAAATTTCTACCCAAATGTTAGATTAAATGACATTTTTTCTGATATGCATGCTTGCGGGAGAAAAAAGAAAAGGCAAGGCATAAGTGCATTTAAAAAATTTCTACCCAAATATGCAGATTTCACACAATTTTTAACTGATTAAGCGAGCAAGGAAGGACTTATAACAAAGGAGATGACCAGGTGGGAGCTTCCAGGCAGCAGAGTGGAGGCAGAAGTGCAGAACTCACGGCAGACGAAGCTTCTTCCTCTCTAAAGTGCAGGGTCGAGGTAAAACTCACAGCGTCTGCCGTCTCAGGCTTCCGGGAGAAAAGAGACGTCCAGCGGGGTTCGTTCTTTGCGGTATGGGTAGAACGGCAGGCGTCTGCCGTCACAGGCTTGCGGGAGAAAAAAGAAGACTGCGAGAGGGAGCCGTCGGGAGGTAGGGTTTCAGAATTTCATTTCAGCCCTATTTTCGTGTATTTGTAGGTGCTGTTTGGGTTCAGCGGTTCAGCCAAGTTTAGGTTCAGCCAAATTTCGATTCAGCCTGTTTTAGATGATTGTTTGTGACTAATATCTATAAAAATGAAATTTTATCTTTATATACTAGGTTTTTTTTTAAATTAAAAGTACAATAATATTGGCAATATATTGTTATTGTTAAAATAACAATACAATATATTGTTATTGTCAAATGGACAATACAATATATTGTGTACAATATATTATAATATATTGTTCGATAAATATATTATTTCCAATCCCTGGTCATCATTGGTCCCGTCGAATATTTCAATGTTTGAGAGTTTAAACCCGTTCGGGATTGGATGATCCAGAATCTGGGGTGTCAGAGGGGAGCCTTGGCATAGTGGTCGGCGGGCGCGAATATCTCTTGCACCAGCCTGACGATATTCTTCGGCGATGACTTCTCGAATTTCCTCCCGAGTAAACCTTTCCAGCGGAGGTGTACGAACTTCGTTAGCGGGCTCATGATGATGGTCCGCTCTCGCTCTCCTCAGGGCCGGGTGAGCGGAACTTGCAGCTTCAGAATATTCTTCGAATATTTCTTGCCTTGGAGGAACTTCTTGGGGTCTGCCCTGATTTGGTGGTGGTGGTGGATCTGCTCGAGCTGGTTGCAGCGAGGGAGCCGGAGGTGCTCCAAGGTTTCGCAGCAGGGTGAGCATTTCAGTTTGCTGCTCTTCTATCTGGTAGACACGTCCCTCCAAGGCGGTGACAGGAGCTAATGCGGCTTCAGCAGTCAGTGGCACGTCCACCAGCGAGTGAGAACGTGCAGGCTCGGGGTGTCCGCCAAGGGAGGAGCCTTCAGCGGTACGGGTGCTTCTTTTTGCCATTGGGGCGGAGCTTGAAAGCGGTGAAGCTGGTAATCTTGTACTTCAAAGGATGTTGGGGAAATCGTCTTCCCACAGACGGCGCCAAAATGTTGCAGACTAACTCGATGCCCCGGTCGGGCCGATTGTTCTTGGACCGCCTTAGCTCTCGGAGCGGCCGAGCGCGCACACAGTCAATGAAAAAGCGAAGTTGACACAGGGTATGATGACGTGGAAAAACCCCTTAAATGGGTAAAAAACCACGTGACCGGGTCTGTGCCGGTCAAATTCCACTAGATTCTGTTGATTACAATGTGTTTGGGGAATCGGGGCGACAGGCCGCTCCCGTTACAGCTTGGGGAGAGAGAGAGACTATGACTCCCTGCGGGCAACAGGTAGCGCCGCGGGAGTGACTTGGATGTTGAAATGCGAGGGATGATCCCGGTGCATTGGCGTTGGGGGGACACGCGTTTGCTTGCAGGAGTCGCCTTCTTCCTTGGGTTCACTCCGGGACTTGGACGTTTTTCTGCTGGCGACGGGCTGGTGGTGCGCTGGTGGCTGATGGTGGCCGATGGTGTCCGCTAGTCGTTCGCCGCGGCTGGTGGTGTGTGGGCGGCTGCTGGTAGCCGCTGGTGGCCGCTAGTCGCCGCTGGTGGTTCGCGGCGGCTGGAGGCTGACTCGGGAGTAGGGCTGAGCATATTATTCGAAACTCGAAAATCGCTCGAAAATCGTTCGAAAATTGAGCCGAATCGGAATCGGTTAAAATTGATTCGATTCAATTTGATTCGATTCAATTTGACTCGAATCTTATTTCGAGTCGATTTCGAGCCAGCCCTGAATAGCTCGAAATATGATTCGAATCAACTCGAATTAATTTAAAAAATTATGTATTTATTAATATATTATTATTTTAAGATTAAAAATAACAGAATTTAAACCTAAATAAAAAGAATGAAGACTTAAACGAAAAATTGCTAAATTTCGAGCCGACTTGATTCGATTTCGAGCCGACTAGATTTGATTTTGAGCCGACTCGATTCGATTTCGAGCCGACTCGATTCGATTTCGAGCCGACACGATTCGATTTCGAGCCGACTCGGAATCGAGTCATTTCGAGTCGAGCCGATTCGACTCGAAATCAATTTCGATTTCGAGTCGATTTCGAGCCGAGTTCGAGTCGAAAATTTCGATTTCGAGCCGAGTCAAAATCGCTCGAACTCGACTCGATATCAGCCCTACTCGGGGGAGGAGGCTGGAGAGCTGTCACCTGAGGAAGAAGATGATCCGGAGCAGAGAAAAGTGAAGAATGAGGAGACCCCTGGGGCTCCTTTTATAGCCTCCGGGAGTAGATCATGGCGGGCCCCACCACTAACGTAGTGGGTTAGTGGGTGGTTACCCTTCTGATCGGACGGCGAGGAGAGCCTCCCCCAGATCGGACGGTGGGGAGATCGTCCACGGCGACGGGTCGCTACGGCGGCGGAGGCAGCCGGCCGGGCGGCCAGCGGCGGGGGCGGTCGGCCTAGTGGTCGGCGGCGGCGGTCTGCCGGGGGCCGGCCGCGGCTGGGCCGGCGGCCTGCCGCGGTTAAGCCGGCGGCCTGCCGTGGCCGGTCGACCGGAAGCTAGGCCGACCGTGGTCGGCCACGCTTGGCCGCGGCTAGGCCGGTCGTGGCCGGCCGCGGCAAGGCTTGTCGTGGCCGCCCGCGGCTAGGCCGGCCGGGGCCAGGCCGCGGCTAGGTCGGTCGTGGCCGGCCGCGGCTAGGCCGGCCCCGGCTAGGTCAGTCGTGGCCGGCCGCGGTTAGGTCGGTGGTCTGTCGCGGCCAGGCTGCCGGCGGCTAGGCGGCCTGCCGTGGCCGGGCCGCGGCCTGCCGTGGCGAGGCCGGCTGCCGGCGGTGGTCAGGCCGCCCGACGGCGGCGGCCCACCTGGCGGCTGCGGCTTTCCTCCATTGGGAGAGGGAGTTGGTCCCGCCCCCCATGATTCTCTCATCATGAGAGTTCATGGAGGGGGTGGTCCACCCATGATCCACTTTGGGAGGAGATCATGGGGGGCTTTTCTCCTATAAATGATGGTGGAATCCATCAAATGGTATCTGATTAGTTAGGTTAGTTTAGGTCACAAAATCCTCCAATTATCTTGAAATTACCCAAATCATCCAAACTTGAAACAAGAAATCAAAAAATTTGGTCTGGATTTAAGAATTGAGGGCAAGTTCTCATGATATAAATCATTAGGATTTAGTGTATCTTACTTTAATCAAGTTCATCAAATTTTAGATCTACTGAACAGTACCAGCAGCGCACACGCATATAAAATAACGACGCAATGCAGAAATTGAATCCGCGGAATCACTATCTAGATTCAAGTGCAGATCTGAACAACAATAGAAAACTATTGAAAAACGTCACTAAAAAGGGGAGAGAAGTTCGAGGGCGAAGCATACCTGATTCGGCTCACGGAGAAAAGCTGGAGAAGGAGAACGGGAAAGTCGAAGTGATACGAAGAACGATGAAGCGAGGAAAGGCGAGAAATAGGGGCGAGATTTTTGGAACCGGTCTTGATTTTCCGGGATTAATGTGGAGTGACACGAGAGGCAATACGGTGGGTCGGGATTTCGGGGTCGTGCAATTCCAAAATTTGATTTAAGCAGAAATTTTTATGTGAGTATTTTACTATTTTCGATCTAATTTTAGATGCCGAATTAAATACAGACGTATGATTTGATATCTTATACAGTATTGTTAATTATAACAGTATTTCAATCAATCATGTTGTTTTGGCCGAAATCAACAGTTTGGTGCAGGCGAGCACCGTAATCTTAGGTTGGATAAAAGCATCTGAAAATCTCTCTTTCCTGAGTGAGTGTTGTGATGGTTGTTTTGTTGCATCAAACCATTGTCTTCTCCCCTCGCTAATCTTTGGCAAACTTGTGCTGACCGCACCATCGTCATGTGCATCCTCGTTGTCGTCCTCCTGAAATTTTTCTAAGCTTTTCCTTCAAACATCATCCAGAGATAAGTTCATCACATTGGGAGTAGGTTTACGGATTTTCCTGCGTGGCTTTAGGATTTCTTTTTTTTTTACTTTCAATGCACGAGGAAAACGATTATTTCACAGGTATGTAAAATGATCTTCTGGGATATCAATCTTGATCTCATGGGATATCAATCTTGATCTCCTGGGAGATCGTGTTTGATCTCCTGGTGTTGAACCCGGAAACCACGGCTCAAACGACGAGTTCGGACAGATGGGACAACTTGCACGTATTTCTCTCAGGTTAAGAACACTCGGTCGGTCGCTTGGAACTAAAAAACAGACTTCTGAGCTGCAGCGAGTAGGTCCCGCCATACACTCGGAAGATCAAAAAGAGTTTCCCCTCTTTAGCCAATGTTGAGCTGGGGCACCTTGGAGGGCACTAAGGAACACCGGACTGTCCACCCGGAAACCACGACAAATAGTTTGGCAGCTTCACACCAACCTGGATCAACCAGAGGAGATAGAAGCAAAAAAAGAGTCTTCTCCAAAGGTGCCCTTGGGCGGTCTATTTATAGTTTTCCAAAAGCGGTCTGCAAATAGCGGAATTCCCCCTTTTGGATTTACTAATCGCAGTCCAAAATAATCTGCCAATAATGAAACTTCGCTGTTTGGAGGGGCTATTAGCAGACCCAGAGGAGTTTCTCAGTAGATCAATTGGGCAAGTCGACTTCCCACTCGCCTTATGGTGGCGAGTGCCTAATGGGTCTGGCACTCATCGCTCGCATTAAACCTGGGGTAAGTGCTGGGATGGATGCCCTGCTTGCCTTTACTAACTATCTGGGCTCGCCTTGTACGAATCGAGGGGCATGTCCTCCACTCGTCTCGCAGCTTGACCGTGACCTGCTTGTCTTCCTTCCTTAGCCTCTATTGGGGGCACTCGGCAAATACGGGATTGTACACAATTCCCACTTTTTGCGAGCTTGTCACAAGTTCGGAAAGATAAGTCCAACTCCGAGTATTTGACGAGTTCTTTCTCGACCTGAGGGAATCTTCTTGTGGGACCCTACAATTGCTATATATATGTCGAATTAAGGGGGTAGGGGAGAACTGCACAAGCCCATCGTCTCCCCCTTTGCTCATCTGTGACCTTTCTCCTCCCTTTATACGATGTCTTTATCGAAGCAACTCTAAGACTGACTCGTTACTATGCGAGAGAAGAATAAATCCTCCGCAACCGAACATTTCTCCTTTGTCTCTGGAAAGTCCTCTGACTCGCCATCCCAGCAAATGAAAAGGGCAAAGAAGGTCAAGCTTGACCTGACCTGATACGAGCTCCCCTCCAACAACCCAGAGACACCTAAGTTTGATCTCGGATTCACCTCTTCTAACGAGCACCGGGTTCTTGAAATCTTACTTTGTGACTTTGTATCGGGCACCTAACTGCTTTTTGTACTCGCAGAAAGCTCCTTCCCAAGAGAAAAATGTTGGGGCGTTCTTATTGATGTTGGCACACTAACCCCAGGCAGTACGGGTCAACTAGTGGTCCAGGACTCCTGCTCTCATGAGAGTGCGAGCCCTCATACCAATCCCGACAACCTCCCCCAAATTCCAAGTTAGTCAATCATTACCGCTCTGTTGATTCTTCTTGTCTGCCCTTCTTACTGACCCTGGTCCACTCGCCATAGCTCCTGCCTTCAGGATAGTAGGTTTGAATCTAGCGAAATCACTGGCTTGCGAGCCCATTCGTGACCTCGCAACCTCCCTATCTCAGCACCTAGAGAAAGACTCTTTAGACCTCCCCATCCCAGCCTTCGCTCGGCTTCCATACGAGGCTCCTTCTTGTCTAGGTCTTAGGAAGTCTCTCACGTTGCCTCTCAGAAACCCTTTTAACGGAAGGTCGAGCTCTCCCCATCAGCGCCCGGGCAAGGGGATTGATGCCACACACGGTTAGTTAAGACATTCTCCCTCCTCTTCTTATTGTTCTGATCGAACACTCACGACTCAACTCTCCACAGATAAGCAATAAATATCAGCGACCGAAGAGTCATATGACGCGGGAGCCTACTCGCACCCTCCCTCTCCCCACATGATCGAGGACTTCTTCGGCGACCCAAGTGACCCAGCCAAGATGAAAATATGCATGGCATGCATTCTCTGGAAGTACGTGCTTATGCTGCGCAAGATGGAGGAGGGAAGTACTATTAGCGAGGCAGTGACGGAGCAGAGATTACGCGCACTGGATAAGGATTGCATACTGTTGGATGACGAGGTGCGGCGAGGTGACATCTCCAACGACACACATTGAGTGAATCAAAGACTATATAGGTTGAGTGTAGCTGGAACTAAACACAGTCTGCAAGAGCTAGATGAGATGAGGAGGACGGCTACTATTAAAGCTACCGAGCACGCGTTCCTCATGATGGGGAGCCTCAAGGTGCTCAAAGAGGACTGCGAGTACATCACCACAGAAGACCTGGTACCAGAGTTGTTCACCCACCAAGGAGACTCGTCTAAGGAAGAGTTCGACACACTTTTTGGTGATGAAGGTGGCAACTCGGATAACCAGGCCTAAGGAATATCCTAGGAGATTTTGTTCCCTCCTTTATTATAATTGTAATTTTTGTACACTCGCGGGCAGGGTAATTATTGTAAAACGTTACTATTTATGTACAAAGTTTGTGCTTTGACTTTCTTTTTTTATGATTTTTTTGTTAACTCTTCATCGTTCGCCACTCGTCCACAAATCTTGGGCTCGCTTTTCACATACCCTTTGATGCTTAGATTGTGATTGCACCGTAGTTTATCAAATAACAACATCTCGCAGTACTCAAGCTGTAAGACCCCTCCCCTTACCAAGGTGAAACTAACTCACGGGTTAGTCACCACCGCATGACGTCGATCCTGTCGGCTAGTACGATCATTTTAACCTTTAGGACAATTGGAGAAAAGAAATTAAATAAACATTCACAAGTCCACAAGTCACAACATCATCATCATATAAATGAAAATATAGTCCAACAATGAGCTCAATAGAGACTAAGGGCTTATGCACATGCCAGAAGAAAATATAATCTCTCTCTCACAACATCTCTAAGCGAAAGCTAAACTAAACCCTCATCATCATCACCTGACGTCGAGTAGTAGTAGTGATGTGCGGTATCTTCTCCTCAGGTCCTGCTACCTCGTCCTGCTGGTCGTGCTGCCGCTCCAACTCCTCGAGCTCCTACGGTCACAACTGACCATTAGTCATAAAAACTAAGTCATTTTGTAATCGCCTCACCCCCGCAAATCTTAGGCATCGTACAGGAGGATGAAAGCGGAGGACAACATGGGCAAAATCAATAAATAGCAGGTGACAAAGGAACTATACTAACATGAGTAACATCTAATATTGTTCATAAATTTATGCTAACAATTAATTATAGAAGTAGTGGTATAAGCAGTAAAATGGTAGAAGTAGTATAAAAGCAGTAAAGTAAGTAAGTGTGATGCAGGTAAAGAAGCAACTACTACTATACTACCATCACAAGAGTATCTTAACTTGTATGAATGCTCATACAAAGTTATAAGTTAAGCTTTCCTTAATTATAACTTATCCTATAAAAGAGCTCATGTAACATCCCATTTCCGGCTAGACCCCTAGGAGTCGGTTTGTCGTGACAGAACCATAGGAAACCCAAAAATTGAAGTCCATCGACCAAGAATTCGAGTCACGGGTTGGTCACGCCCGTGACCTAGGGCGTGACCCCTTCAACGATCGTCGATCTCAGGGAGAAGATCGTCGAGTGCAGAAATTTGCAACCCGGGCCTGTCACGCCCGTGACATATGTGTCACGCCCGTGACATAGGGTGTGACCCCCTTCGACGATCGTCGATCTCCGCGAGACGATTGTCGAGCGCAAAATTTGCATAATGACCATGTCACGCCCGTGACCTATGTGTCATGCCCGTGACCTAGGGTGTGACCCACCCTCGACGATCGTCAATCTCAGGAAGACGATCGGCGAGCGCAGAGTTTGCATCACGGGCTGTCACGCCCGTGACCGACAGGTCACGCCCGTGACCTAGGGCGTGACCCCTTTGACGATCGTCGATCTCGGGAAGACGATCGCCGAACTCTGAATTTGCAACACACCTGTCACGCCCGTGACCTATGTGTCACGCCCGTGACCAGGGCCGAAACGTCAGCCAGGCTGGAAATTTCTGTAAACGAAATCATAATCAATTATGATTATGGGAATTTACAGCAGGAGTATTTATGAGCCGTTTCTTTCTCTAAATACTTAATAAAATGGGGAAGAGTTGACCCAATAGGAAATCTCCACCTGGATCAGTCTTCTCATCTTCCACCGTTTCCTTCCCTGCACCATAACCGAGATATTATTAAGAGAAAACATTCATGGTCATGAATGTTTCACCCTTTCCCCTCCCCAATTGGAGATCTATAAAATCCCCCTTAGAGCAAGAGGAGAAGGTTACACCCTTAACCAAACAGATTCATATTTCTGCTCTTGATGTACGAGAAGTTCGGGAACGCCACCACCGCGCCATGACCATCCGACGTTCATCTCGTCTCAAAACCGCGAACAAGGTCCTCCTCTACTTCTTCTCTTATGGGTAGATCTTAGGATCTTAGAAATGAAGTTCGTGCTCAAAAGAGCCGGACCTATCCTGCGTTTTCACGGAAAACCATGAAAAAGATACTTTTCGGGTACGCCGGAAACCGCCACCTCCGGCGGCCAAACCACCGCCGACCGCTAGCCATCGCCTCGACGGAGGTGGTGGTGGTGGTGGCTGGCCAGGGAAGTGGCCGGCCGGCCGGCGACGGATCACGAAAGAGCTACAGGAAATGTATTTTTCTGAGTTCAGTTTACGGGTTCTTTCTGGAAGGGAAGATGAACAGTAAAATCAATTACTATTCATTTATTAATTATAAGGAATTATTATCTCCTTTTTGACACGCCTTTTGACATTACAAAACGAGGCATTTAGAGGCCGATTTAGGAAAAATGGCCAGTCACAAAAGTTGTAGCCCTTCGAGTCTAGATTAATTTAAAATTAATTTCAACTCGTTTGGGTAAGCGGTTTAACCGCAGAACCCGTTTTAGTGGGGGATGTATCCAGAGTCGGGCAGGAACTAAAATGGATGCCCACTCTTCTTCCTTTGTCCAAATGACCTGAAATTTGGGCAGGGGTTACCCGTAGCCATATCTAGAGGCTGTCCAAAAATGAGAATTTTTGGAGATACTGTGCCTAAAGTTTTTGTTTTAATTTAATAAACTTAGAGGAATTTATTAAAGGGGTCAAATGACCTCCAAACCCTCCCAAATTTTGGTGAGTGGTCCCTGGCTATAAAACCTAGTTCTGTACAAAATTTCAACTCATTTGGATGAGTTTTGAATAGGAAGTCACATATTCTTAACTAGGCAATAATGAGGCATTTTTGAGTAAAAAGTGCACAGGAGGTTAGAATGGTCAAATCACCTCAACAGAGGCTGATATTTTGACCACTGACTTAGAGGGGTTATTATAAACCACTCGGAGAAAATGGTGTTATTTAGGGTTGGTTTACCCTTGGATCCAAACTCAAACCCTAAATGGAGGGTTTTGAGGGTTGTGAAAAACATGAGGGCAATTGCTCTCGTATTGCCTTGAAATTCTGTAAAGTTGACGTAAGCATGATAAGAATCATCTGATGGAATCTTGGAGGATTCGGAGACAAGTAGATACCTCAAAACCCTAATCGTAGCTTTAGGGTAAAATACTATTTAAGCACAATAGGTCACCAAACATTATTTAAAGATTGTGAAACTTGGGGTAGAGTAAGTTTTGGAGCGGGTAGAACATATAACAATTTTATTGGAATTTTATGATGTCTATTTACAGCACTTCATTTGTAACGATTGTTATAACCTCAATTGATGTTTTAATTATTTGAATCTTTCTGATCATTGAAACCTCATGAAATATTGGAAGTAAATGTTTTAGGATAGAACCCTTGAATTTTTGTATAATTGTTAGATGAGTAAATCCAGTACTTCCTTCACAAATGCTAAAAAGGGGTTTTATGCTTTGAAAATTAATTATGGATGATATTGTTACTGAAAAATTATGAAACTTGGTCTATACTACTTTTAATGTTGTACCTGCATACTATAATTAATTTATAATTTTTGGGTGGATATACTCAGTACTTATTTCATAAATAAGGGAAGATAGAAAATATTTCTAAAATAGTTTTAGTGCCCTTTTGATATTATAAAAATTGTGATATTTTGGATTTACCATATTGAGATAATATACTATTTATTATAATTTTGTTGAACATCTTGCAAGAGAACTTAGGGTAGATCATGTTCAAACCGGTAGCCCTTGGAATTTTTGAGGAAATTAATTAAATGCCAGATAAATTAGAAAAATTACCACATTCTGGATTTAGGCTAGTTATATCATGATAAGTCTCCAGTAAATAATTTAGGGCATTTGGATGAGTTTTGGATCATTGCATAACCGATTCGACATATAGTCTAGGTTGGTCTGCAAATAGCAAATTGTTGAATTGCAATAGGGCATGATCGGGGTGAGATGTTGGAGTTAGTCATTTTGTCTGGTTAGATAATTGTTGATGATATCACATTAGGATGATATGAAGAGTAGAGAGAAGTGGTGTTGGCTAGAGTTAAGAGGTGCTCGGGTTCGACGAAAGATCATTTTTCCCGAAGAGAGGAAGGTTAAAAATCACCCTAGGATAGTCTATCGTAATATGAGAAGGGAATGGGTAAATGGGATCAACAAATAACAATAAGTTCCTTGCGAAAGGGAACGATGGGCTTCAGCTACCATCATAGTTCCTAGTGCCCTTTGAGAGGCCTTCACGGGGAATACCGGGGGCAGTCCTGGGTTAACGTAAATTGTAATAACAAACTGACAAGAGTAACTTAGTAATTAGGTTTGCACCTTTCACAAACACTGTTAGCACAGGAAGATTGATTGGAGCTTCGGCTCGGTGGGTTAAGAGACGGACGGAATGGTCCGGGGAGCTTCGGCTCGGTTGGTTAAGAGACGGACGTTTTGGTCCGGGGAGCTTCGGCTCGGCTTTTGTGTTTTTACGATTAAATTTGCATGTGCATAAAAGGAATGAAAATTAAAGTGGTGGGTCTTAGGTGTAATACCCCAAATTATTGTAGGAGCGACGGGAATCGAATTTGGCCAAGATAAGTTTTTGGTGCAGGTGACACGGGCCCCGACACGGGCGTGTCGGAGGCCGTGTCGGACGTGTCGAGCTCGGGCCGTGTAGTCAACCAGTTCAGGTCGACGATGGTCGTGTGGTGGAACACGGCCTAGGACACGGGCGTGTCCCAGGCCGTGTCACACCTGGGCTGTGCGGTTGGGTACACGGGTAATGACACGGGCACGAACACGGGCGTGTCTAGTTGGACACGGGTGTGTCTGATGCCGTGTCACCAAGCCGTGTACCTCTCTGACTGCGAAGTGTTGATAAATTGCACACGGGGGGCGTGACACGGGTCCCGACACGGGCGTGTCGCAGGCGACACGGGCGTGTCGGAGGCCGTGTCACATGCCGTGTTGCTGGTTTTCAATTTTGGTCGAGACGGCGAATGAGCTACACGGCCAGGCACACGGCCGTGTGTGAACCCGTGTTCGGCCCAGTTTTTGGGATTTCAGATCTAATCCTGGCCGTTCGTTTCCTTGGTTTTGGATCCGACGTTGGGGGGCTGCTCCTGGGTGGTTTTAGCCGGGAATAGGGTTTTGAAACCCTTATTTCACTTGGGCACTCTCTCTCTAAAACCTAGAGAGAAGGGAGAGCTTGGAGGAGGAAGAAGGAGGTCAACTCCGGCGGCCGGTGGAGATTCAGAGCTCCGTTTCGCGAGCGGAGTTCAGATCCACGAAGGTGGGAGCGTTGTGGTGGTTTTCAACCGAGCAAATCTTCTCCATGGCTAGGAAGAGGTGACGGAAGGTAACGACGCTTCTCCTCTCGGTTTTTAGGATTTAGGATGCATGAATAGCATCCCCTTCCTTTCGTATTTTGAGCACCGAATCTCTCAAATGAGAGGGATTCATGTAGCCTAGGTTCAAGAGGACCTCCGGGTTGAGTATGCTCATCTCGGCATGATTTGCATTAGAGATCCGCTCCGTTAGCGGATTAGGCATTGTGGGTGAAGCCGTGGTCGCGATTGTTGGTCCGACCCGGTGATGTTGCATAACGAGTTTTGGGGTTTCGATAGAAATCCGCAGCGGCAATACGTCGTTGTATGTATGCGTTTTCCCCCTCATATTTGAGTGAGTACTCGTAGTCGGAACCGGACGAGGTTAGCTCCGCTTTGTGCGGTAGATGGTTTCCTTGGAGCACGGGAAAGACACGGTGCGAGTGGCGATTGGGGTGGGGAAACCTTTGTTTGTGCTGTGCTAAGGCGCGGCTATGTCTCCGTGGTCGGCTGACTATCCCGTGGCGCGCAAGTCATGTGGGGGAAGTGTCCCGGCGAGACTAGCCCCTTCTGTGGACTGACGAGAAAGTCGAGCGGAGGACAAGCCCGGGCAATGTGGCCATGAGCGGGTGGGGTCCAGCAAGGCTTCTTAGAATCGGTCAGTGTGAGACGGAACCCTGACGTGCGAAGTCAGAATGTGCGGGCAAGCCCCGGGGTATATGACCCTTGTGCGGGTGGGGCCTTTGCAAGGTTCTGTGTGACGGCGTGTGTGTCGTTAGGGACATGGTGGTTCCCTTGTGTTTGCGGCTTTAAGCCAATGAGGAAACGGAATTACCCAGTGTTTGATGTTGTGCTAGATGCATACGAACTAGGGCGCCTTGGGTGAAACCCGGGTTGCATTCATGCTGCATAGTAGGCCCTTTCACCTCGTACAAAACATAGAGAACATGTATGCTGTATGAGACATCCAAGCCTGTTTTACCGCTTTAAAATATATTTGCTCTTTTGGTATACGAAGTGCTAACTTGTAGGTGGAGTGGTACCCCGGGGTCCGTTAGGGACGGCCGGGAGGAGATATGTTTGTTACACAGTAGAGGTCAGCCTTTGCTGACCCACGTTACTTCAAATCCTTACAGGGCAAGGATCGCATGCAGGAGCTAGCGCGCCGGGCGAAAATCCCTAAGCCTCATGAAGTGTTGCCGTGCTTGGTTTCTCCTTTTATGCTTGCTACTTTTGTTATGTTTATGTCCGGCTTGCATGCCGAGGTAGCCTAGGAGTGCTTGGCACATTGATATGTTTTGGACTATTATTGTGTAAGGCCTTAAGGCCATTTGATACTCTATCGTTAGTGGATAACTTCTGTCGGTTTGTTCTGTTTCCGCTGTGTTTGTCTGGAGTTTTGAGATTGGGTAGTTTTCATATCATCTTTTAATACTAAAGCTGTGGCGTCCGTATGTTGTGGGGCCCCGGCCGGACCCATATTATATGGTCTTTACAGGGGAGGTGTTACAATTTGGTATCAGAGGGAGGTTTGCGTTCCAACGAGAAGTTTCGCGGTCGAAAGTATAAGTCGATTCGCGTATAAGAAGTTATCCACATAGGAGTATCGCAGGACCATGAGTGTCCTGGTGTTCGAGTCTTGCGATTAGAGACTGATTTGTGTTTTCTTGCTTGTGTTTAGAGTGCAAGCAACGAGGCTGGGACCTCGAGGCCAAGAGAAGAGCTCTCGGCAAGTAGTGCGACTGCGCAAGGTCCGCTAGGGATGGGGGTCACACCGACCGACTTCTGTCGTATGCTTGCAGAAGCGATGGTGGCGGCCCAAGCTGCAGCGACAACACAGGTAGCAGCTCCCGTTGCTCAGGTGGCAACTCCTGCTACCCCGGACACGGCGGCAACCGTGCAGGTTGAGGAAGCCAGGCGGACAGAGCCGCAGGCCGAGAGAGTGGTTGTCGGGCATGGGGACCGGCAAATGAAGTACTTTCTGAGTTTCCACCCTCCCACCTTCAAGGGAACCGGCACACCCACAGATGCAGAGGATTGGTGGGCTAGAATTCAGGAGCTTCTGAGGGCGGCAGAGGTGCCAGATGAGAAAAAGACAGAGTTCGCAGCCTTTATGTTGGAGGGAGATGCCAAGTTATGGTGGGTGGGCCACAGTGGCCGGCAATTTCTAGGATGCACACCGTCCATCGAGGAGTTTGGGAATGCCTTCCTGAAGAAGTACATACCCGCCTCAACGAGGTTAGCCCTCCAGAGGCAGTTCCTACATCTGGTGCAGCGAGACAAGTCAGTGGATGAGTATGTTCAGGAATTTACTCGCTTGGGTCGCTATGCGGGAACGATCATGGCAGACGATGAAGAGAGGGACAATCTCTTCTACCATGGATTGAGGGAGAACCTAAGACAACCCCTCATATCGATGAAACGCGCGGGTTTCAACGAATTGGTGGAGGCGGCCCGAATTTTGGAGAGTGACATGGAGCGATCCCAGCGTCGCAAGGGTTTCACACCCAAGCAGGGGGAGGAGAAGAAGCCTGCCCAGTCACATGGAAAGGCGGAAGGGAGCCGATGGAAGAAGAAGCCTTCCCCATATAAGTCGGGCGAGAAAAGTAATTGGACGTCCGGAGGGTCACGCTCTAAGGGCCCTCAGACGTGCTATAGTTGTGGCAAGCCGGGCCACATAGCAAGATTTTGTACCCAAGGGGGCACTGAGGAAGAGCCAAGGCAGGAGCAAACTGTGCGCTCCGGCCCCAGTGCCGCAGAGAAAGGGAAGATGGCGGAGTCGAGTGCTTCTCGGTTTCAACCAGTGCAGCCAAGGGCCTACAACCTTGGGCAACAAGAAGCAATCCGTCAACCCGATGTGGTGACAGGTACGAGAGTTCAACCTGCACCTTAGATTCCTGTCTTTCAAGCCTTTATGTTTGTTGCATGTGTGTAGGCTTTGTAATGGTATCTGGGTACCCCGCTAGGGTACTCTTTGATACGGGAGCGTCGCACTCCTTCCTTGCGGAAGGCTTTATCCGGAGGATCGGAGTGGAGTCTTTCTCGACGGACTCCGAGTTGAAGGTGCGCATGCCCAATGGGTCATCTATGACTACCAGGGTTAGAGGCCGGATTTGTTGGAGTCTTGAGGGAGTCGACTTCGTATTGGTAGCGGCGATCTTGCCGTTGTCCGAGTTCGATGTGATTTTGGGGATGGATTGGCTAGCGGAGCAGCGTGGCAGTATCGACTGTTTGTCCAAGGTGGTAACCCTGAGGGGCGTGGGGCAAGCGGAAGTCAAGTTTGAAGGTCTGCATGGAGTGGCCTGCTCCCTAGTTTCGGCACTTCAGTTAGTGCGAGCTGTTAACCAGGGAGGTGTAGCTCTAGTAGCGTTGTTGGAGGTTAGCCTCTCCAGGCTGTCTCTAGGAGAAGTTCCCGTGGTGGCGGAGTTTGGAGATGTTTTTCCCAAGGAGTTACCGGGAGCACCTCCTCGGCGGGAGATTGATTTCTCCATCGAGTTGGTGCCTGAGGCTAGACCAGTGTCACGTCCACCCTTCAGGATGGCACCAAAGGAGTTGGCCGAGCTCAAGGTTCAGTTGCAGGAGCTTTTGGAGCAAGGGTATATCAGGCCCAGCTCTTCACCGTGGAGTGCGCCGGTGTTATTCATAAAGAAGAAGGACGGTAGTATGCGTCTGTGCATAGACTACCGAGAGTTGAACAAATTGACTGTCAAGAATAAGTATCCGATCCCTCGGATAGACGATCTCTTCGACCAGTTGGTGGGGTCGGTGGTGTACTCCAAGTTGGACCTGAAGTCCGGATATTATCAGTTGCGGATTCGTGACGAGGACATACCCAAGACCGCGTTTGGTACGAGGTATGGTCATTTTGAGTTCTCGGTGATGCCGTTCGGGCTAACAAACGCTCCGTCTGTGTTCATGGACTTGATGAACCGAGTGTTTCGCGAATACTTGGACTGGTTCGTAGTCGTCTTTATCGATGACATTTTGGTGTATTCCAAGTCGGAAGCGGAGCACGAGTCGCACTTGCGGACAGTGTTGCAAGTATTGAGAGAGAACCAGCTTTATGCGAAGTTCTCCAAGTGCGAGTTCTGGTTGGAGAAAGTGGCATTCCTAGGCCATGTGATTAGTGGGGATGGGGTGGCGGTGGATCCAACGAAAGTAGAAGCCATCAGAGAGTGGCCAGTTTTGAGGACCGTGGCGGAAGTTCGAAGTTTTCTTGGACTAGCCGGGTACTACCGAAGGTTTGTGGAAAACTTTTCGCGGATAGCTCTACCCCTCACTTCACTAACTCGCAAGGATCAGAAATTTGTATGGACTCAAGAGTGCAACGAGGCGTTTGAAACCCTGAAGGAAAGGCTAATGACGGCGCCGATCCTAAGTCTGCCAAAGGGGACCGAAGGGTTCCAGATTTTCAGCGACGCATCCGGATGCGGTTTAGGGTGCGTGTTAGTGCAGCATGGTAGTGTGATAGCTTTTGGGTCGAGGCAGCTGAAGCCTCATGAGAGAAATTACCCCGTCCATGATTTGGAGTTGGCGGCGGTAATTTTTGCGTTGAAGTTGTGGAGGCACTACGTTTATGGTGCAAAGGTGGAGATCTTCACGGACCACAAGAGTCTGAAGTATCTCCTAGATCAGAAGGACCTAAATATGCGGCAGCGTAGGTGGGTCGAGTTCCTGGGGGACTACGAGGTGGCGATTCAGTACACGCCAGGGAAAGCCAATGTGGTAGCAGATGCTTTGAGTAGGAAATACTCGGGGCAAGGAAATTGGATTAAAGCTCACGATGAGCGGTTAAGGCGGGACTGGGAGTCCCTTAGTTTGGAATGTGTGGCAAGAGGCGAGTCTAGCGTTGAAAGTCCACCTAGTGTCAACTATCTTCACCTAAAGGGGGGGGGGGGGGGTTAGGTGACTCTACAGCGTAATTGCGGAATTAAAGTTTTACCTGCATAAGAAAACAAAACAACCAAGCACACAAGGAACACAGACAATATATAGTGGTTCCCCGATTTGGGTACGTCCACTTTCCCCCTTCGACCTATCTCCCAACACGGGACGACTCGGTCACTTCACCAACAGGATTGAAATCCAATCCTTGCACTAACGGAAGGAACCCTTCCACACGTAGGAGTCAACACTCCCACAATCCTGGTTGCACCCAACCCTTACAACTAGGGACCAATCGGTCCGTTACAAGGAAATTAAAAACTAGCTTGTAAGAAATACAAACAACGTTTGGAGAGAAGGTGACCCTCTTCGTTTGACGACGTGCTCTTGAAGTCAACGAAGAGTGCTCAGCCCTAGATCTCACTTGGAGTGAACCTTTCCCGAAACCGGCGGCGGCTTGAGGCGGCGGCAAGGCTCTCGGAATCAGCAGCGGCGACGGAGAGCAGCAGTAGTGCCAACTTGATTCAAACTTCGTAGCAAAGGAAGCAAGATCTTCCAACGGTCGCACAAGGATCGATCGTCTCGATCGATTCGGAAGGGGAAAGATTTTCCCGATCAACGAATCAAGAGACAAGGGATCTCTCGTTAGACGCGTGAGACGCTATGCTAGCCTAAGCTTCTGTCACCGGGAGATCTGGAAGAACCTGAGATCAGCAGCGGCGACAACCGTACGAGCGGCGGAGATGACCGGCGGAGCAAGATCGCGAGATTAGGGTTTTTTCGTCGGCCGCTCGTTCTTTTTGAAATACCGTAAATCCGCACCCCTTACTGTTCACAAATACAGTGTATTTATACCGTAGGTCAAGAAGATGACCGTTGTGGGTCCCACCAAAGTAAGGACCAAAGTTCGGTTTAAACAGCTGCAGGTAACTTGGACCGGTCCAGAACTTTCAGAAAAATTGCCAAGTCAAAATCGGCGAGAATCGTAGGTGATTCTCGCCGAATCGGCGAGAATCACTTACGATTCTCGCCGACTTCTGCTTAGCCGAAATCTGACTGCACAGATACAGAAGCCGGGGAGAATCGGCGGGAATCACACTTGATTCTTGCCGATTCGTCGAGAATGCAAAGTCATTCTCGACGAATCGGCGAGAATCACTTAGTGATTCTCGACGATTCTGCCTTAGAGAAATTTCTGGCGGTGACGAAACTGCCGGCTCCAACCGGCGAGAATCAGCTAGTGATTCTCGACGACTCGGCGAGAATCACTAGTGATTCTCGCCGAATCGGCGAGAATCACTTAGTGATTCTCGTCGATTTTTACTTGAGTGATTTCTCCTCTTTCTTTCCTTGAACTGGTCTTTGGCCCATCCTTGCTCCTTGTCTGCTCTTGCTTTATCATAGCCCTGTACTTGAAATTAAGTACACCCCAATAGAGAGAGTACACGTAGGCCAACACACTGATCTGCTCAACGAGGGATTACGTTGCACAGACCCGTGTATATTGACCCACTGCACCCTGACATTGGTGTGTACTTAGCATGGAATATCTGCAAGTACAACTAGAATTATTTCATCAAATACATTGTCTATTTACCTTGGCTTGCACAGGGGCTTCTTCAAATCAGGTACATTGTGGATGCAATACCCAACAATCTCCCCCTATTTGAAGAAGCCTAAACCCTTACAAGCTAAGGTGAATAGAGCATATAGGAATGAAAAACCGAAACTTAAAAATGAGGTGATAGGGATAAGCTTTACCCGTTACTTGAGAGCAAACTAGAGCATATAGGAATGAAAAACCGAAACTTAAAAAATGAGGTGATAGGGATAAGCATTACCCGTTACTTGAGAGCAACCTTAGCCTTAGCCGAGAGGGTAATCTCCCCCTTTTCGGCTTCTGCAAATTTGGGTCTGGTGTACCGGACACCATGCTCCCCCTCAGTTCGTGCACTTAAAATGCTGGCAGATGCTCCCCCTAGAGGCATGAGCCAGGAGCGTCTGGAGTCTTTATTCTTCATAGTTGAGCATCCCCAATTCAGTTTTGAAGAGACTGAACTTGGCCTCGTCTAAGGGCTTTGTGAAAATATCTGCAATCTGCTTGTCCGTGGGGACATAGCAGAGAGAGATGTCCTTGTTCTCCACATGCTCCCGAATGAAGTGGTAGCGCACTTCAATATGCTTCGTTCTGCTATGCGATACTGGATTGTTTGCGATGGCAATTGCACTTGAGGAGTCGCAGTACATGGGTACTTCCTTGAACTGAAGATCATAGTCTGCTAGCTGGTTCCTTATCCATAGGAGTTGTGCGCAACAGCTCCCTGCCGAGATGTACTCAGACTCTGCTGTGGAGGTTGCAACACAATTTTGCTTCTTGCTGTTCCAGGAGATAAGCCTTCTTCCGAGGAATTGGCACGTCCCGGAAGTGCTTTTCCTGTCATCCCTACTCCCTGCAAAATCAGCATCTGAAAAACCTATTAGCTCGACATCATTGTTTCTCGGGTACCACAAGCCAAGATTGGGAGTACCTTTAAGGTATCTAAGAATTCGCTTTGCAGCGACATAATGAGATTCCTTAGTGTTCACCTGGTATCTGGCACAAACACATGTGGAGAACATGATATCTGGTCTACTGGTAGTAAGGTAGAGCAGGGATCCAATGATGCTTCTGTATTTGGTTTCATCGAAAGGTTTACCTTTCTCATCCTTATCCAGAGACATAGTGGATCCCATTGGAGTCCTCATAGAGGTTGCATTCTCCATTCCGAATTTCTTGAGGAGTTCATTTGTGAACTTCGTCTGAGAGATGAAGATTCCATCCTCAGACTGTTTCACTTGAAGTCCCAAGAAGTACTTCAGCTCCCCCATACTGCTCATTTCAAACTTTCCTTGCATAAGTTTGGAAAACTTTTTGCAAAGATTGTTGTCCGTGGAGCCAAATATAATGTCGTCAACATAGATTTGCACCAGCAAAATCTTGCCTTTGACTTCCCTGAGAAACAATGTCTTGTCTATTTTTCCTCTAGAGAATTTGTTCTCAAGAAGAAAACTAGACAATGTCTCATACCAAGCTCGAGGAGCTTGTTTTAAGCCATATAGTGCTTTATTAAGAAAATATACATGACTAGGATAAGTAGGATTGACAAAACCTGGAGGTTGAGCGACGTATACTTCCTCTTTCAAATCTCCATTCAAGAAAGCTGATTTCACGTCCATCTGATAAACTGTGAATCCTTTGTGGGAGGCATAAGCTAGGAATAGCCGGATAGCTTCGAGCCGTGCAACTGGTGCAAACGTCTGGTCAAAGTCAATCCCCTCCTCCTGACGGTAACCTTGAGCCACTAGCCTGGCCTTGTTCTTTATGATGACACCATGTTCATCCAGTTTGTTCCTGAAGATCCACTTAGTGCCAATCACATTCTGCTTTTGAGGTCTGGGCACAAGCGTCCAAACGTTGCATCTTTCGAACTGATGCAATTCATCTTGCATGGCCAAAATCCATGCAGCATCTTTGTTGGCCTCGTCGAACTTCTTTGGCTCAACCTGGGACATGAAGCTAAGATGCAGAATCTCGTTAATAGTACCTCGTCGAGTTCTGACCCCGTCACGAGGATCTCCGATGATCTGATCTCTAGGATGATCCCTCACGTGTCTGAGCTGTAGAAGTCTGGCGTCAGGAGCTTCGACTACTTCTTGGGCATCTCCTTCTTCTAAAGGATTTGCTCCATTTTGATTTTCAACGTCTCCGATCGGTGTAGCAGTGGATACCTTGACGTATGTTGGAGGTGCATCTTTCACGTGCTCATCCAGTTGCAACCCTTCAAGTCTGTCACCTACATCTTCAGGAAGAAGACTAGAAGTCTTGCAATTAAGCAAACTTCCTTCATCAAATACAACATTGATTGACTCCTCTACCACTAGGGTTTTCTTGTTGAAAACTCTATAAGCCCGGCTGCGGCTACTATAACCCATAAATAAGCCTTCGAAGCATTTTTCACCGAACTTAGTACGCGGGTACTTCCCATTATTCAGTACATAACATTTGCAGCCAAAGATCCTCAGGTAGGACATGGTTGGTTTCTTGCCTTTCAGTAGCTCATAGGGAGTCTTACGATGGCTTTTGTTAATCAATGCCCGGTTTTGTACATGACAAGCCGTATTGACAGCCTCAGCCCAGAAGTATTCTGGGAGAGAAGCGTCATTCAACATTATCGTGCTTGCCTCAATGAGTGTTCTATTTCTCCTCTCCGCCACTCCGTTCTGTTGAGGAGTGCGAGGGGAGGAGAATTCATGAAAGATACCAAGTTCTTCACAGAATTCTGTCATAGCCCCAGACTCAAACTCTGTTCCGTGGTCACTTCTGATTTTGACCACCGAGCAGTTAAGTTCGTTCTGTATCTGCTTGACAAAATTAGTGAAGATGTCAAACGTATCCGACTTGCGTTTTAAGAAGAACACCCACGTAAACCGAGAGTGATCATCTACAATCACTAGCGTATACGACTTCCCTCCTAAGCTATGAACTTGCATAGGACCAAACAGGTCCATGTGCAGAAGGTAAAGACATCTGGAGGAATCTTTGTCTGGGATGCTCTTAAAGGTAGCCCGAGTCTGCTTGCCCATTTGACATGCAAGACATGGACTATCTTTAATGCACTTAATAATGGGAGCATCCCTTACTAAGTCTTTTGAAAATAGCATACTAATTGTCTTGTAATTAATGTGTGCCAATCTCTTGTGCCATTGTTCGCAAAGAGATGCACTGCCTTTGGCTACTAGGCATACAAGGGTAGAAGAGTCTAAACTAAGAAAGTCTAAACAGAAAATATTTCTGCTCCTAATGCCTGTTAATACGGTCTCCGAAGAGTCACATGATATTATCAGGCATTTATCCTTGCAGAACTTAACGTCATACCCTTTATCACATAACTGGCTTACGCTGATCAGGTTATGATTTAACCCTTCAACATAAGCTACGTCAGAGATAGAGAGTGTACCGTTGGAAATCATACCGTAACCTCTGGTGACTCCCCGATCAGATCCCCCAAAGATGACTTTGGGTCCATTCTCGACTGGGGTGTACTCCCGCAGCAGGCTTCTTGTCCCAGTCATATGACGGGAGCATCCACTGTCCAAATACCAAATAGGAGTTTTGTTGGCCTTTGGACATCCCTGCAAAACAGAATTAGTTTGCCTTAGGAACCCAATCGAACTTGGGTCCTAGATTTCTTGTTAGCATACTCCCCCTCGATTTGTTAGCCCTACGAGTGGTCGGCCTCGCATCGCTAACATAAGGAGTCTCGTTATACCTTGGATTAAACCAACAATCCACGGCAAAGTGACCAATTTTGCCACAGCACCAGCAGTCAAACCTGTTATACTTCCTCTTGGGCGCCTGCTTTACCCATGAAACGTGGGGTTCAGCTGGGGCCGAAGACCTGGAGGTGGAGGCAATATGATGACCACAGTCACATGACTTCTTCACCTCTTGGCTTTTCAGTGTAACATGTTTGGCCTTAGGTGCCAGTTTACTATTATGGCCGCTAGAGAATTGACCATAATTTCCCAAGTGGATTTCCTCATAGGGTGCCTTGAAGACACTCTCACTGAAGTTACGGGGAAAGGTCCACCCATCATATCGGCTCTTCGGCTTTGCAACCGAGGGCCTGAAGTGATGCCCATGTGTTGACTCAAAGTCATGTTGGTTACAGGGAAAGCTAGGCTTTCTGAACTCAACAGGACTGAGTGGGGCCTTTCCTTTCTCATCAGCAGAGGCTTTCTTGGCAGCCTTATTCTTTCTCCTATTCCTGTTTCTCCTGGACGAGGAACCGGACACACCTACATGCCCCAAGCCAGCTCCTTTGGCCTGAGCAGAGAAGGTATCAACTAATGGAAGAACAGTTTTTGGCATAGAGAAGCTCTTGACGATCTTCCTTTCTGCCGCAAGTAGTTCTTCCAACTTGTCGACTTCCTCCTGCTTAAGATCAAGGAGCTTAAGAGATTCTGAATGCTTTGAAGTCAGGTCCAAGTGCTCCTGTCGGAGGGAGATCAAACTGGTGATCTCTTCCCTCAGGGAGACACTCTCACCTTTAAGGAATTTGACTTCCTTTTTCTCCGCCTTTAGTTTCTTTCGACATTTCAGGAATGTGTTGAGCAGAAGCTCATACTTATCTAGGAGCTCAGCTTCAAGGGCAGAGGGGCTATCCTCAGCATCATCATCCTGAGACTCAGGATCAGAGTCAGAGTCGGAGAGAGGGGTGTGAGCTTTTACCTTCCCAGTAAATGGGGGGCAATCTCCTTCTGAGTCAGAGCGACCCATTAGCCCAAAGTAGGCTTCCTCATCATCGCTGGTGTCTGACGTGTCAGATTCACTCAGCGTCTTTGGCTTCTTTGCGATGTAACTCCTCTCCTTCTTCTTGTCTCTTGAGGACCTGTGCTCCTCTCCCTTTCCCTTTTCTCTCTTGCCTTGATGGCAGTCGGCCACGACGTGTCCTGGCTTGTTGCAACCAAAGCATATAATGTCAGAAGAGCGGTGTTTGTTCGGTTTGGAAACATACCTGTCAGGGGAATAGTTCTTCTTCTGATCCCTTGAGGAGGAGCCGGTTCTCTTTCTCTGATTCCTCAGCTTGAGGAACTTCTTGAATTCCCTTGTGATAAGGGATAAATCTTCCTCAGATAACTCTGATCCGGAGGAGCTTGGCTCAGAGTCTTCCTCTTCATCCCTCTTCCATGCCCGGGAGGAAGCGACACCCTTACCCTTTCTGGAGTGAATGGCTTTTAGGGCCACCGACTTTTCCTTGGCCGCGGCTTTCTCTGCTTTCTCTTCAGCCTTCCTTGTGTTCAACTGAAGCTCATAGGACATAAGCTTCCCGAACAGAATCTGAGGGTCGGTTTCCGCAAGTCTGCCAAACTCGCGGATGGCGCAGATCTTTGTGTCCCATTCCTTAGTGAGGGACCTAAGGAATTTATCATTGAGTTCACCGTCAGTGAACACTCTTCCATATCCTTTGAGTGCATTGACGATCTTGAGGAAGTTTTCGAAGGTGACTCCGATCTCCTCCTTTGGCCCTTGTCTGAAGGCCTCATATTTCTGATTGAGGAGGGATCTCCGATCGTCCCTCACTTCATCTGTGCCCTCCATTAAGACAATCAGACAGCTCCAGAGATCCTTGGCTGTCCTGCAATTGCTGAAGTTCTGCATCATAGAGTCGTCAACTGCGCTCACCAGGATGTTCTGAGCTTTCTTGTTGAGACCGAACAACACCATTTCGTCCTTGTCCATTTCCGAAAGTTGCTTGGGTACTTTCCTGGTAGGATCAATGGTGGAGGCCTTAATGGGAATGTAAGGTCCCTCCTCCACTATCAAGAAGAGCCGAGGGTCGACCGCTTCCATGTAGAATCTGATTCTTTCCTTCCAGATATGAAAGTTCAGTCTGGTGCATACTGGGATTTTGCCGGAGTGCTTGAGTCCGTCCATGGAGGATATCTGTCTGCTTCTTGACACTGGGGGCAGGATTCTACTCAAGGTGTGAACCTTTTTGATGAGCAACCTTCCTCTGATACCACTTGAAAGTCCACCTAGTGTCAACTATCTTCACCTAAAGGGGGGGGGGGGGTTAGGTGACTCTGCAGCGTAATTGCGGAATTAAAGTTTTACCTGCATAAGAAAACAAAACAACCAAGCACACAAGGAACATAGACAATATATAGTGGTTCCCCGATTTGGGTACGTCCACTTTCCCCCTTCGACCTATCTCCCAACACGGGACGACTCGGTCACTTCACCAACAGGATTGAAATCCAATCCTTGCACTAACGGAAGGAACCCTTCCACACGTAGGAGTCAACACTCCCACAATCCTGGTTGCACCCAACCCTTACAACTAGGGACCAATCGGTCCGTTACAAGGAAATTAAAAACTAGCTTGTAAGAAATACAAACAACGTTTGGAGAGAAGGTGACCCTCTTCGTTTGACGACGTGCTCTTGAAGTCAACGAAGAGTGCTCAGCCCTAGATCTCACTTGGAGTGAACCTTTCCCGAAACCGGCGGCGGCTTGAGGCGGCGGCAAGGCTCTCGGAATCAGCAGCGGCGACGGAGAGCAGCAGTAGTGCCAACTTGATTCAAACTTCGTAGCAAAGGAAGCAAGATCTTCCAACGGTCGCACAAGGATCGATCGTCTCGATCGATTCGGAAGGGGAAAGATTTTCCCGATCAACGAATCAAGAGACAAGGGATCTCTCATTAGACGCGTGAGACGCTATGCTAGCCTAAGCTTCTGTCACCGGGAGATCTGGAAGAACCTGAGATCAGCAGCGGCGACAACCGTACGAGCGGCGGAGATGACCGGCGGAGCAAGATCGCGAGATTAGGGTTTTTTCGTCGGCCGCTCGTTCTTTTTGAAATACCGTAAATCCGCACCCCTTACTGTTCACAAATACAGTGTATTTATACCGTAGGTCAAGAAGATGACCGTTGTGGGTCCCACCAAAGTAAGGACCAAAGTTCGGTTCAAACAGCTGCAGGTAACTTGGACCGGTCCAGAACTTTCAGAAAAATTGCCAAGTCAAAATCGGCGAGAATCGTAGGTGATTCTCGCCGAATCGGCGAGAATCACTTACGATTCTCGCCGACTTCTGCTTAGCCGAAATCTGACTGCACAGATACAAAAGCCGGGGAGAATCGGCGGGAATCACACTTGATTCTTGCCGATTCGTCGAGAATGCAAAGTCATTCTCGACGAATCGGCGAGAATCACTTAGTGATTCTCGACGATTCTGCCTTAGAGAAATTTCTGGCGGTGACGAAACTGCCGGCTCCAACCGGCGAGAATCAGCTAGTGATTCTCGACGACTCGGCGAGAATCACTAGTGATTCTCGCCGAATCGGCGAGAATCACTTAGTGATTCTCGTCGATTTTTACTTGAGTGATTTCTCCTCTTTCTTTCCTTGAACTGGTCTTTGGCCCATCCTTGCTCCTTGTCTGCTCTTGCTTTATCATAGCCCTGTACTTGAAATTAAGTACACCCCAATAGAGAGAGTACACGTAGGCCAACACACTGATCTGCTCAACGAGGGATTACGTTGCACAGACCCGTGTATATTGACCCACTGCACCCTGACATTGGTGTGTACTTAGCATGGAATATCTGCAAGTACAACTAGAATTATTTCATCAAATACATTGTCTATTTACCTTGGCTTGCACAGGGGCTTCTTCAAATCAGGTACATTGTGGATGCAATACCCAACAAGCGTGGCTCGACTAAATTGGATTGAGATGCAGAGTGACTTATGCGATCGTATTCGGGAAGCGACCCGTGTAGATGCGAAGTTCCAACCTTTCGTGGAGGAAGCTCTAAAGGGCGAGGGTAGCGCCTGGGAGATGGTTGATGGGATTCTGAGGAAGGGCGGAAGGATTTGTGTACCTCAGTTTGGCAAGCTCCGCGAGGAGTTGATGTTTGAGTCCCACTTCACTAAGTACTCCATTCACCCGGGTAGTACAAAGATGTACTTGGACTTGAAGAAGTCCTATTGGTGGCTTGGGATGAAGCGGGACGTGGCTTTGTGTGTGAGTCGGTGCCAAACATGTGCCTTGGTGAAGACCGAATGTCAGAAGCCGGGCGGGTTCTTGAAGCCTCTTCCAATCCCCAAATGGAAATTTGATGACATCTCCATGGATTTTGTGCATGGGTTGCCTAGATCGCAGCAGGGTAATGATGCCATTTGGGTGATTGTGGACCGCTTGACCAAAGTGGCACATTTCATCCCAAACCAGAAGGAGGACGGTGTGGAAAAGTTGGTGGAGTTGTACGTCCGCAATATTGTACGACTCCATGGGATTCCGAAGAGTATAGTCAGCGACCGGGATGGACGTTTCACGTCTAAGGATTGACGGTTGGTGCAGAAGAGCTTGGGCACAAAACTCAAGTTCAGTACGGCTTTTCATCCTCAAACCGATGGGCAAACTGAGAGAACGAACCGTACTTTGGAAGATATGCTAAGGATGTGTACTCTCGACTTCGGCAAGAAGTGGGAGGATCACCTCTTCATGGTGGAGTTTGCGTATAATAATAGTTACCAAGCTAGTATCAAGATGGCGCCATACGAAGCTCTGTATGGGAGGCGGTGTCGAACACCGATGTCTTGGACAGAGGCGGGAGACACCAAGCTTTTGGGGAAAGAAGTGGTAGCCGACGCTAGTGAGTTGGGGCGGACCATCCAAGAGCGCATGAAGGTAGCTCAAGATCGGCAGTCGAAGTATTTCAATGCTCGCCACAGGCATGTGGAATTCGCTGTGGGCGACTGGGTGTATCTTAAGATCAAGCCGTTCAAAGGCGTTTCGCAAATTCGCCGACTCAAGAAGCTGAGTCCGAGATTTTTGGGACCATTCAAGGTCATCGAGCGAGTGGGAGAGGCAGCGTACCGGTTGGCGTTGTCCACAGAGCTAAGTGGATTGCATGACGTTTTTCACGTCTCCGTCCTGAGGAAAGCGTTGTTAGAAGCCAGCGTGGTGATTGAGCCGACGGCGGTGCCGGTAGAGAAAGACTTGGGGACGCGAGTTCGTCCAGTAGGGATAGAAGACTCAGAGGTTCGGCAATTGCGGAACAAGGAGGTCAGACTCGTAAAGGTCCGTTGGGACAACTGTGGTTGCGAGGAGCTCTCATGGGAGCGAGAGCAGGCCATGCTAGAGGAGTACCCCGAGCTTTTCTCCTCAGGTACTGTTTAGTTTTGTTTACCTTCCATGTTTTAAATTTCGGGATGAAATTCTTTTAAGGGGGAGAGAATTGTAACACCCCAAATTGTTGTAGGAGCGACGGAGATCGAATTTGGCCAAGACAAGTTTTTGGTGCAGATGACACGGGCCCCGACACGGGCGTGTCGGAGGCCGTGTCGGGCGTGTCGAGCTCGGGCCATGTAGTCGACCAGTTCAGGTCGACGATGGTCATGTGGTGGAACACGGCCTAGGACACAGGCGTGTCCCAGGCCGTGTCACACCTGGGATGTGCGGTTGGGTACATGGGTAATGACACGGGCACGAACACGGGCGTGTCACCAAGCCGTGTACCTCTCTGACTGCGAAGTGTTGATAAATTGCACACGGGGGGCGTGACACGGGTCCCGACACGGGCGTGTCGCAGGCGACACGGGCGTGTCGGAGGCCGTGTCACATGCCGTGTTGCTGGTTTTCAATTTTGGTCGAGATGACGAATGAGCTACACGGCCAGGCACACGGCCGTGTGTGAACCCGTGTTCGGCCCAGTTTTTGGGATTTCAGATCTAATCCTGGCCGTTCGTTTCCTTGGCTTTGGATCCGACGATGGGGGGCTGCTCCTGGGTGGTTTTAGCCGGGAATAGGGTTTTGAAACCCTTATTTCACTTGGGCACTCTCTCTCTAAAACCTAGAGAGAAGGGAGAGCTTGGAGGAGGAAGAAGGAGGTCAACTCCGGCGGCCGGTGGAGATTCGGAGCTCCGTTTCGCGAGCGGAGTTCAGATCCGTGAAGGTGGGAGCGTTGCGGTGGTTTTCAACCGAGCAAATCTTCTCCATGGCTAGGAAGAGGGGACGGAAGGTAACGACGCTTCTCCTTTCGGTTTTTAGGATTTAGGATGCATGAATAACATCCCCTTCCTTTCGTATTTTGAGCACCGAATCTCTCAAATGAGAGGGATTCGTGTAGCCTAGGTTCAAGAGGACCTCCGGGTTGAGTATGCTCATCCCGGCATGCTTTGCATTAGAGATCCGCTCCGTTAGTGGATTAGGCATTGTGGGTGAAGCCGTGGTCGCGATTGTTGGTCCGACCCGGTGATGTTGCATAGCGAGTTTTGGGGTTTCGATAGAAATCCGCAGCGGCAATACGCCGTTGTATGTATGCGTTTTCCCCCTCATATTTGAGTGAGTACTCGTAGTCGGAACCGGACGAGGTTAGCTCCGCTTTGTGCGGTAGATGGTTTCCTTGGAGCACGGGAAAGACACGGTGCGAGTGGCGATTGGGGTGGGGAAACCTTTGTTTGTGCTGTGCTAAGGCGCGGCTATGTCTCCGTGGTCGGCTGGCTATCCCGTGGCGTGCAAGTCATGTGGGGGAAGTGTCCCGACGAGACTAGCCCCTTCTGTGGACTGACGAGAAAGTCGAGCGGAGGACAAGCCCGGGCAATGTGGCCATGAGCGGGTGGGGTCCAGCAAGGCTTCTTAGAATCAGTCAGTGTGAGACGGAACCCTGACGTGCGAAGTCAGAATGTGCGGGCAAGCCCCGGGGTATATGACCCTTGTGCGGGTGGGGCCTTTGCAAGGTTCCGTGTGACGACGTGTGTGCCGTTAGGGACATGGTGGTTCCCTTGTGTTTGCGGCTTTAAGCCAATGGGGAAACGGAAGTACCCAGTGTTTGATGTTGTGTTAGATGCATACGAACTAGGGCGCCTTGGGTGAAACCCGGGTTACATTCATGCTACATAGTAGGCCCTTTCACCTCGTACAAAACATAGAGAACATGTATGCTGTATGAGACATCCAAGCCTGTTTTACCGCTTTAAAATATATTTGCTCTTTTGGTATACGAAGTGCTAACTTGCAGGTGGAGTGGTACCCCGGGGTCCGTTAGGGACGGTCGGGAGGAGATGTGTTTGTTACACAGTAGAGGTCAGCCTTTGCTGACCCACGTTACTTCAAATCCTTACAGGGCAAGGATCGCATGCAGGAGCTAGCGCGCCGGGCGAAAAGCCCTAAGCCTCATGAAGTGTTGTCGTGCTTGGTTTCTCCTTTTATATTTGCTACTTTTGTTATGTTTATGTCCGGCTTGCATGCTGAGGTAGCCTAGGAGTGCTTGGCACATTGATATGTTTTGGACTATTATTGTGTAAGGCCTTAAGGCCATTTGATACTCTATCGTTAGTGGATAACTTCTGTCGGTTTGTTCTGTTTCCGCTGTGTTTGTCTGGAGTTTTGAGATTGGGTAGTTTTCATATCATCTTTTAATACTAAAGCTGTGGCGTCCGTATGTTGTGGGGCCCCGGCCGGACCCATATTATATGGTCTTTACAGGGGAGGTGTTACATTAGGTATTGGAGGGTCGATGCACCGACGCCAATGCACTAACTCGGCAAGTGTGGTTAGCACTTCGCCAACAGAAGTCCGGTGCGCCAGCCGGCAAGAGTACGCAGGCGTCCGCTTAGTGCACCAAGCGTTGAGGCGTACGATAGGTCTGACCGGTAGTGCTTTACTGGTTTAGAGATGGGTGAGGCCCAACCCACAGCTTCCGTCTGCCACTACGGAGGTATCCTGGGAGGTAACGGCTCCGAAAGTGGGAACTAAAGGTCTTTGCTGTGATTCATGCTTATATATATATATATATGTAGTGATTTTTGTGGATTTGACTCGATTGTCTTCACTATTGTACTTCTACTTCTTTGGTGATCATTAATGCTGACAGAATCGACGTTTTGTAGTGGCGACCCTCCCGAGCATCGGTGTCACTGCAAAACAGCGATTATGGGTGTAAAACCCGGCAGCGAAGCAAAAAAGGGGGGTCTTACACAGAGAATTTAGCCAATTCCAAAAATGGGGAATTAAAGGTCTGTCATTACAGAATCGCGTGGGTGAGTTGCACTTGTATGAACTATAACATGCATAACATATCATAACATCCACCATTCATACTGCAGATCATTATCATATAAATTAGTATGAGCTGTAAGACCCCCCCTTTTTTTTCTTTTTAAACCCGGGGTCTTAGGCCCAGAATCACCGCTTTGCGGTGACACCTTCACGTTTTGTCTGTGTGCACAGAGTCGGGTGTGTGAGTTGCACTTGCATGTTTCATCATACCCACTTGCATGTCATAGCATAATCGATTCATTTAACCCTGACACCTAAAGTATAAGTGGAATGAGACGCTTATACATTAGGACTTGCTAAACGACCCCTTGGTCTATAAGCTTGTGTGAGCAAGTTTATAAATTAAGGTTAAATTCAATATATATGTGCTGCTGTTTGATAACCGACACCCCAACGTATAAGTGGTATGGGACACTTTATACGATGGGAGCCTTGCAGAAGATCCCTTGGCTTATGCGCTTCCGCACATAAGTTAAGGTTACTTTTCCTACTTTCGGTTTTCTGTCATAATTATTATAGAATTGCTAGATTAGTTCCGCTGCCACCTGTTTTCTTTTGATTCATTCTCCACCTTTATGTCCTTCCCTTTCTTCCTCTCCGCTCGGCACCTAGGAGCCATGGGGGAAGGGGTAGGGGATGATAGGGCTTTGTCTTTATGACTAACGGTTTTCGAACCGCATTATTTAGGGGATCGTGGAGCCCAACATGGAGGAACAGCCTCAGAGACCGGTGCGCTTGGAGATGGGGCAGTCTAGCTCCGGAGTTCATACAGTCGGGACCATGAGTCTCGACCTTGAGTAGTTTCTGTTTTTGCTTCCGCATGAGTGATTTGTAGTGAGGACATGTTGTACCGGGCTTAAGCCCGTATTTTTAGTACTCTGATATACTATTCTGTGGGCACTCCCTTCGTGGAGTTTTATTTCTATATATGTGATTTATTTCAGTGGACTTGTTTTTACTTACTTCATTTTATGCTACGTTTCTGTGATCAAATTGGCCGGCAGAATCGGCGCCTTGTGGTGATGACCCTTCAGGACGTGAAGGTGTCACCGCAAAACGGCGATTCTGGGCCTAAGACCCCGGGTTTAAAAAGAAAAAAGGGGGGGGGGGGTCTTACAGCTCATACTAATTTATATGATAATGATCTGCAGTATGAATGGTGGATGTTATGATATGTTATGCATGTTATAGTTCATACAAGTGCAACTCACCCACGCGACTCTGTAATGACAGACCTTTAATTCCCCATTTTTGGAATTGGCTAAACTCTCTGTGTAAGACCCCCCCTTTTTTGCTTCGCTGCCGGGTTTTACACCCATAATCGCCGTTTTGCAGTGACACCGATGCTCGGGAGGGTCGCCACTACAAAACGTCGATTCTGTCAGCATTAATGATCACCAAAGAAGTAGAAGTACAATAGTGAAGACAATCGAGTCAAATCCACAAAAATCACTATATATATATATATATATATATATATATATATATATAAGCATGAATCACAGCAAAGTCCATAGAGATAAAAGTACTGAGATAGAACAGTAACATAGAAATATAAGCGTCAAAGATAAACGGGCTCATGTCTGGTACATCAAGACCTCACTACAACACTCTCGCGGAAGCTAAGTAAAAAACTAACACTCACGGAGCCAGAGGCTGGTGCTCATGTGCTAGACTGGCCCACCTCCATGTGCACCGTACTCTGTCGGTGCTGCATCTCTTGCTGCTGCACCCTGTCTCCGATCAGGAACCCCTGAAATGTTTGGTCCACCGACCATTAGTCATAAAGACTAAGCCAACTATCATCCCAGCCTCGCCCCCGCGACTCCTAGGCACCGTGCGGGAGGAGAGATAGGAAAGCTTGTGAAGGTGGAGAGTAAACAAAAACAGGTGGCGGTGGATCTATTTAGCAGTCATATAATATATCATATATAAGAGTCTAAACTAGCAGTTCTATAACAAGTAGAGCAGTAATAAAGGAAAAGTAAAGAGAACAAGCTATTTTTAAAGGCAACCTTAATTTATAAGAATGTTCATACAAACTTATAAAATAAGGGGTCATTTTGCAGGGCCTATCGAATAAAAAGTCTCATACCAATTTATACGATAGGGGTAGGGGTTAAAATGCAATAATGACATGCTATGCTATGTTATGCAGATTTAATGTTATGTTCATACAAGTACAATACACGCACCTGAATCTATGCGCACAAACCTTTAGTTCTCCGGTTTTGGAAGCTAGTTTCACTCCTAGGAGCCTCCGTAGTGGCCAGCGGAGACAGTGGGTTGGGTCACCCCACTCCTAGGCAGGTATCCACACTACCAGGCCTAGCCCTTTCGTACGCCTCTGAAGGACACATTAGAGTCACCACGTACTAATGCTGACAAACCCGCCAGTCTTTTCTTTGGCTAAGTGTAATCCACACCCGCCGAGTCATCGTATCGACTTCAGTGTGAATGACCATCAAATACCAAAGACCCACCACCTTATGCACATACATCCATGAATTCCTGAGCCATCGGCTCCCCAGACTAACCTGTCCATTATAACTACCTTTTGAGCCTTCGACTCGCCGGGCTAACTTGCCCATTTCTACAACCACTGAGCCAACCGCTCGGATAACCCAACCAAGCTAACCTCCCGAGTCATCGGGGTGAGTGAAGGTGAAGCCCTAGTTTTTACTAATTGCTCTTTAACATTTTAGTCTTATGGTTTAAGGTTAACCTTGGACTGCCCAGGGCATTCCTTATGAATGGCTCTCGAGGACACTAGGAACTACGATGGGCTGAAGCCCAAAGTTCTCATTCGCAAGGTACTTATTATTGTTGGTATCTACCCATATCCCAAATTGTTATCATTACTCTTGAACTAGCTTTAATCATATTTAGACTTTCCCTCTCCAAGGAAGGACGGTCCACTGTCGATCCCGAGCACAACTCTGCCCTTGCACAACCAGGATCTTGTAGCATCCCAACTTTTATTGGGCCACCAGAACCCTAGTGGGTCCAATAAAAATGACCCAAACCCCTACCCGTGACCCGGTAGAAGGTAACCATAGGCAGGAAATAGAGCTAGAGAACTCCGATTTGAGTTAATGTGGCCTCGTATAGTCGATACGAGTGCGTTGGAACTCGTTCCGTTGGACCCCAAGGTCATATAGTGGATGTGACCATTCCTCGTAAAACGCCACAAGAGCCAGACTTTGAATATCGGTCTAAAGAACTCTGAATTGAGTTCTGTCAGTTCCTATGGTCTTTTATGACCCATACGAGCGCATCAGAACTCGCCGCATTGCAATTCGAGATCTAACGACGGATATAGACATTTTGAACGTTCTAGCGCATCACGACACGCAGATTTTGGACTTTTATCAAACGAACTCCGATTTGACCCCGGTCACTGGCGTTAAATTCTTATGGTCAATACAAAGTCAACGGAATTGGTCCTGGTCAGTTTCGATGATGGGTGGTCAAACCGTGGTCAAATCAAGCTCAGTCATGCACTGAAAAGCGTGCGCACACCAATTTTGACCCAACCTCGATGACTTGTACCTATTTTGACTTTGACCCCCATGGGTACCCCCGAGGGTTGACTTTTGTCAAACCCTCCCTTTTTCCCATTTTTAGAGGTTTTTTCTAAGGAGGAGGCCACCTCCTCTCCACGGGGCCTCAAAGTAGTAAGATGGAAGGGAGTGGGCCTAAGTGGTGGCCCACTAACACTCCCCTCCCCTCCCCTTCTCTTTTTCCCCTTTCCCACTTGTAAAAGCCCTAGCCCATAAGGGCCTTACCCCATTTTCCCATATGGGGGAAATACCTTGAGCCTCCAACTGTCCTTGGACAGCTAGAGGGTGGAGATTTATCCCTCCCTAAGGAGGGATTAATCCCACATTGGGTAGGGGAAAAGATCCCCTCCCCTCCAGCCTATTTAAATGCCCCCATCCTGATATCCTCACCAGCTCAGTGAGCAAATTTCCCACTCCTCCCCAAGCTCTGTCGGAGCTTAGGTCGTCGGAAAAGGCAAGCCCGAGCTCCACCACCGCCACCTTGCATGGCCAACCAAGTCGTCCCCTCCCAAGCCCCTCCACAGGTAGAACCTCTCCCCTCCCCCTTCCCCCCCTTCCGAACGATCTATATGGGCCTCCCGGCGGCCGGAGCGCCGCCGACACCACCCGGCCCATGCTCCAGGTCAGGTAGTGGTCGCAGGAAAGCTAGCCCCTCCCCGCGATGGGGGTGGCGCTGGAGAAGGGTTGACCCACCAGGATGACTTTTCCTAGTGGGGGAAAGCCGGGGTGCCGCCGGAAAACGCCGCTCCGACGGCACCCGAGAAGCAGAGCTTTTGATTTGTTTTGCCTCGCGGTTGGTCGTCGGACTACCACCGAAAAAGAGCCCTGCCCCGGCGCACCAGCCGGGGGTGGTTCCGGGGCCGGGCTCAACGCCGGAGAGGCGGGTGGTGCGGTGGCGTTGGGAACGAGATCACCGCCACCCCGCTCTCGGGTTGGCCAAATCAGGCGGTTTTCGGCTTCGGCAGGCCGCCGGGCCACCACCTAGGGACTCGCCGGCCCCCGGCGAACCGACCGGGGGCGTCGCCGGCGTCCAACGGCGACTGGCCAGCGGTGGCAGAAACAATCCTTGACTGCACCGTCGGCAAGGAGTAGCTGTAACGCCCCTGATTTTCTGACAATTATTTAATCCTCTTGGTGACGTCATATTGACGTAGGGGGCGTTACGTTAATGTGAAGTTACGCGTTGTTAGTGCGTTTTCGCGTCTGTTCGGTCGAGTCAGCCAAATTCGTGAATCCTTATAGAAAATGAAAAATTTCACATTAGGAAATTAAATTAATTAATTTTTGACGTGCTCGTCAAGTTTCGTCGCGATCCGAACGATATTCGAGCCTCGGCAAATTTCCGAAGTTTCGTAGAATTTATGTTCGCCGTAAACTTTGAAAATTTATATCTCGAGAACGACACGTCGGATTTTGGTTCTGTCTTCTTTGTTAGATTCGTAGCATCAGTGTTTGCCTACGGTGCGAATTTCGTTTAATTCGGCGCGCGTTTGGGCCTCAGTTTGAACTTGTATTTCCTTGTTCAAATATATAAAAAATATGATTATTTTAATATTAAAGCACTATTCAAAAATGAAAAGTACTATTCATTCCTAAAGTTTGCACAAGGTATATTTGCAAAATTCACTATTCATAAGGATAAAAGAAGCACTGTTCATGCAATTTATTTTTGTTGCTTCTCGGGATCACCTCTACTAGTACTCGAGAAACAAAATAAAACTTCTCGGAAAATCCTGTTCAGCACTCAAGAACTCACCTACCTTCTCGAGAAATCCGGTCATAGTACTCGAGAACTTTAGGTTTCTTCTCGAGAAATCCCTGCCCCCTTCTCGAGAAGTCATGTACTGCACTCGAGAAATTCGATATTCGTCCCGAGAAATCCGTTTCAGCCTGCTTTCCGGTGTCATTTTGAGGGTCAAAATGACGTCATATGGAAAATGGTTAACATGAATTTTGTTCGTCTCGACGAGATCTACAATTTCCATGTTGATCACTCTTCAATTCAGAGACATCTTTAACCTCTATTTTTCATTTTCTACGCGCCCGCACTTAAATTACCCGCCTATTTCCTGTTTAGACAAAAGAATTTATATATATATGTAAATATTCTTATATTTAAGGATAAATAGATCAAATTCATCTTCTTCCTTACGTCTTGACCGAACCAGAGAGCGAGAGTGACTGTAGAGTTCTAAGTTCGTGAAGCTTCAGATCGCCGCCGTCGGAGCTACGGTGCTCGGAATCGCAAACCGAGCAAGATCCGGAAAGCTCTTGCTAAGATATTCACGATCGTGGTATGTATTTCTCGTTTCGTGGAAGTTTTTCGTTAGAGTTTTTGACCCTTACCTCTCTTTTGGTCAAATCCTTGTAGAATCCGCTTTCCCACGCCTTCTTTTGGCTAGATCCGTGACGTGGAGTAATTTGGAAGACCGATTGGAGTAGAACCGAGGCAAGTGATGTTCTTGCTCTCCCTCTTGCTCTTTTCTTCCAAATTGTAGCCATATTTCTTAGATTCGACACGTTTAAGTTAACTTTATCTTTGAATTGCTAGTTAATTGTCTTGGATTATGAAGTGTGTCTAACCTAGAATCATTTCTCCCAATTTGTATCTCGTAGATTTGGTAAGCAAATGTAGTTGTCGTGTCACTTTATTTATCGAGTCATTTTGATCATACTTCACCTTGCTTAACCCTTGCAATGCCCTTATGCAGTCCAAGTCGTTTGTTGACCCAATTTGAATTCTCGTCGGGTAAGCCCCGGTTGTTTAGTGTCCCTTTGCAGTGTCGACTTCATTGAAAGAAACTCTGCTTATATTAATATGTAATCAAAGTAAAATCTGATGGCATGTGCGCGTTGTGGTTTCTCCCTCGGCACAGTGCCTTATGGTTGAGTCTGTGCGCGTTGTGGACCTTCATCCCCGGCATATTACCTTAGCCGATGGTCTGTGCGCGTTGGGGTTTCTCCCTCGGCATAGTGCCCTTTTTGGCTAGGTTCGTGCGCATTGTGGACCTTTTCCCGGCACAGTACTCTTTCCTTTTGAGCTGATCAGTCTCATTTAAAATGATGAATAACATGGATAATAAAGAAGGATGAATATATGAACTTCTGATATTTGAAACTCTGATCTGTCCAGTTAACGTGTTTAGCCTTTCTTGCTCAGCTATATTTACTATTTTGTTTATGTTGCTTTGCTACTGACTTTTGTTGCAGCCAATTTGTTGTCCCTCGTTCACTTTGAGGTTTTTGGTATTCATTTTACTCTTTTGCACTACTTGTAGTTTGTTTCTGAGGTGTTCTTCTTTTGAATGCCTCAGGTTCAGAGCAGTAGCAGGTTTAACTGAAAGAGTTGTGCTTCTGGTGCTGCGAGTTGCTGCGGCCGTTTGCACTACAACAAATATGGGCATCAGCGACATTTTTAAGAGGCATTGGAGACATTTTTCAAACGTCGTTAATGTTTTTGCGACATTTTTATAAACGTCGCACATGTCGCAGGCATCGCGAATACAACCGTCGCCAAAACTTTTCGCGATGTTTTTTTATACACCCACCGCCTGACATTAGCGGCATTTACGTTAATAAATGTGGCGTGCTTTGGCCACGTTTCGTAGTTTAAAATGTTGCAAGCCTTAACAATGTCAAACTAAAAAATAGGAAATTCTTGAGAGGAAAATATCTAGTCATAATTCGAGCAAAAATTCATAATTAATTAGATCAGAGGTAAAATTATTAGACACGTTTTTGTATGAAAAACGTTGCAAAAACAAAAAACAATGGCAACGTTTATACAAACGTTGCCAAAAAAACGTGGCTGATGTCCATATTTATTGTAGTGTTGTTTCCACCTCAGAATGTTGAGGTAGTTGTTTTGTTAGACATGACTGTTTCTATATGGGTTCGTGTCAGTTGTTGACGCTCATAGTCTTAGACTTCTGATGACAGTTTACTTGTTACTTTACTGTTGTTACTTATTGCTTGTTTATAATTGCTCTCTGGGAAGGATTTATGTTAGGATGCATATAGTTACTTTTAAGTATACAAAACTGCATTCAGAAATATTGACATGACATAACTTTTAACCGCAAAACTTACTACTTTTAAGCGCTATAAAAGTCTTTTTATTTATATTAAATGTAGAAGTCACATCATCATTACATTATGCCAGGCTTTCATTCTCATATAGGATAACAAATGAATCAAACTAAGTATTTTCCACTGCGTAAACTTATATATTTTCTCACCTATGGACTAGTGATCCACCCGACTGAGGGACACGGTCAGTAAACTCAAAGAACTTATAAGTATTTTTTTAGCTTAATTTCAAAAGTCTTTTACATAAAGTAATGCGAGGACGAGTCGCCTGAGCGTCTGTAGTTGTCCCCTGTATGGCGTGGCATCACGACGCGTATTTTCTCTTACTCTGACGTATTATTTAATACGGAGAAAATGCGGGTTGTGACAGCAGCAGCCGTCCGATCTGCTGATGAAGATTCGACTGCCGAGATTTCATTAAATCCCGCTCCCGCCTCAGCATCAGCACCCCCCACAGCAGATCCGCGGCCGATCCGCTGTGGGGTAAGAGAGGATATTTGATGTTTGACTCGATCTCAGCCACAGGATGTCTTTTGATCTGCTATTAGCAGACCAAATTAATAGCTAGATTTTGAGGAATTTTCTGGGCCATTTCTAGGCCTCTGGGGGGCAAAATGATCATCATTAAAAATGTTCCCCATACTAAGGGCTTTCTCCACAAAAATTTTGAGAATTTTTGGAGATGATTTGGTATTTGTAAAAGCCCAAATGGAATTTATTTGGTCGAATTAAAGGCCCAAAACTTTTCGAAAAATTATAAAATTTTTTCTAGGCTCATTTTAGACCCCCTTAAAGGTTGTATCAAAATTTGGGGACTTGGGGATCAAAATTGAACTTTCCTCAATTTCTTGGAGCCTAGGATCGCGCTTGGAATTTATTACGCTCATTTTCCTCGAAAGTGAAAATTGGAGCGCGCGGCCGCCCTTTCTAATTTGAATAAAAAATTCAAATTGTCTTATCAACGAGTGTGGCCGATGCAAGTGACCAAGCTCCAGGTGTTCCGAGATTTCAAGAAATCGTCGAGCACCTCGAATCTCGGGTAATTTGGGCACGCTCGGAAGATGAGAGTACGAGTAGTGGGTTGCAAAATTATCCTCGACGAATAATAAGGGTGTAACTCCTAATAAGCCCCTATTCCGATTAAGCCGTGATTAAAAAGGCCCAGCCAAATTACTATCAGATCTTAATTGTTGGGTCCATTGCCCACAATGTCCTGGATTTGAGTGAAGTCAATATTATCAATGATATACACATGTCTGTAGATGACTATGATAGGTCAGGTAGCCTAAGTGGCTAAATCAGGTAAACACTTACCTAAGGTGTGGGATGACAGAAAACTGTCTAAGTCCACAGACGTTGAGTGAAGATCAGTCACTCAACGCCAGATGACTTATAGTGCTGAGTGAAGCCTATATAGTCAAAGCCAAGGCTGTGGCAAGCTGATAAAATGACCAAGTCCACATGCATTGAGTGAAGTCAACTCACTCAACTCCATACAACAAAAGGCTGTGAGATAGGCTAAAGCAGTAAAAGCCTGAAGTTGGAATGAGCTAAAATATGGCTAAGTCTATAGACGTTAAGTGAAGTCAACTCACTCAACGCCATGCTACTAAATAAGCAGAAAATTGGCTAAAGCAGAAAGCGTTGAGTGAGGCATGTTCACTCAACGCTCTCAACGCTTATGTTGCTGAATAAGCAGAAATTTGGTTAAGGCAAAAAGCGTTGAGTGGAAGTTACTGACTCAACGCTGTCAATGCCTTGTGAAGACAGAATTTTGTCTAAGGGGTTTGGCGTTGAGTGATGCTTACTCACTCAATGCCAAACAGCTGAAAGCTAATAAAGCAAGATTGGCGTTGAGTGGAGTTGAATCACTCAATGCCTAGAATCAGACTCAATATTCAAAGTAGTTTGGCATTGAGTGAAGGTGACTCACTCAACGCCAAGAGATAGTGAATATGTCTAAGTGTTTTGGCATTAAGTGATGCTTACTCACTCAACGCCTATTCTCTGATGCTCGATTTTGGCTAAGTCCACAGGTGCTGACGTCAGCAAAATCGACAAAATCAACTAAGGTCAAATCAGAAATAGGGAAGCTACACTACACCACAAAACTTCCCGTAAAGCTACTGTACGTCTTCTTACGTTAAAGCAAGGCGCAGCTAGGAGCTGTAGGTGGGGCCTACCGATCTCTAAGAGCCATTGATCGAAGAACTACAAAAAGGAAGAGATAGGGCCAAGATAAACTGAACTTTTAGGGCATACTTTATTCAAAAAGGAGAGCAGCCATCTTCATCTTCCTCACCATTGCTGCAAGTGAAAAAGTTTGAAGCTCTCCAGCAAGAAAAGTTCAGTTAGCTGTGCAAGTCTCCAACTGCCACAGCAGATTCAGAATCTATTCTGAAGAAAGAAGAACCTTCATCTTTTGGCAGGTTCAGTGGGCTGTTTGAAGACACAAGATCAAAAGATCTTTAGCCTTCAACAGCAGGTTCAGAAGTTTTCTTCTGAGTTCCTCCAACAAATCCTTTCCCTACTATGAGGAGAGTAGGAGTAGAAAGTTTTTTGTTCAAGTGGTTGACAAAGAGAAATTTTTCTGTGTCAAAGTTAATTAAACTATTTCTTTGTGTAGGATCCTTCTGGATCTGAGCAGTAGGACCTTTGGGTCTGAGGTAGGGCAAATTTGCCTTAGCTGTAGGAGAGTGTATCTCTCTGAGGTAGGTGAGTGTAACTCACTTAGAAGTAGGGCGATATTGCCTAAACTGTAGGAGAGTGTATCACTCTGAGCTGTAGGAGCAAGCTTGATCTGAGGTAGGGCTATACTCCATATCCTGAGTGGTAGGGCTTAAGTGTCTGAGGTAGGTGATACTTATATCACTGAGTGTAGGTCTTTGTGGTTGAGGTGTAAGTCTTAGAGGAGACTGACAGATCCTGAGGTATCTGAGGTGTAAGCTCCTTGGAGCATTGGTTTGGAGAAGTGCCTTGACTAACATAAGTTAGCAAGGTGGGAGGAGAGTGGATGTACCCATAATTTTGGGGAACCACTATAAAATACTTGTGTGCTTTTCTGTGTTTGCTTTTATTTTCTTAATTACAGGTGCTAAGGACAAGCTCTAGATCACTAGAAGTTGAAAGCTTAAAGAAACAATCAAGTGATTTAAAAAGACTCTCAAAAGACCTAAGCAGACTATTCACCCCCCTTAGGTTGCTAGCTACCTTTAAATTAAAGACTTTCAAGTGATATCAGAGAGAGGTTGCTCAAAAAGGATTTAACAATCTGAGTGATCCTCCAAGGTAGTTGCTGCTAAGTGGTCATGGGCTCAGGAGAGAGACAGAGAGAGTTGAGTTCAATGAAACTCCCCATTTGTAGAAAGAAGCAGTTTGGAATATGGAAGGAGAGGGTGAAGATATTCATGGAAGCCTATGATCTAAGAATTTTTGTAACTGTTAGGGAGGGACCTGACATTCCCATGAAGGTCTCTGTTCTGGATGCCAACATCAAGACACCAAAGACACTCTTTGAATTGACCAAAGATGTGGTCATACTAGCTGGCCTGGACAAGAGAGCACAAAACATCATAGCCAGTGCTGTAGATGACTCAACCTTCCTGAACTTGGTTCACTATCATACCTCCAAGGAGATGTGGGACACCCTTGTGGTCTACATGGATGGTACTGATGAGGTAAGAGATGATAAGAAGTCTCTGCTCAACCAAGAGTATGAGGCTTTCAGGCAAATCCTGAAGGAGAACATAACTACCTGTTATGAAATATTCTTCAGGATCATAAATGAGTTGAAGACCTATGGAAGGATCTTCAATAATTATGAAATTAATGACAAGTTTCTCAGATCTCTCATTAGAGACTGGGATACTAAGATCTGTGTCATAAGAGAGATGACCAAGCTTGCTGACACTCCTCCCCAAATATTGTTTGGGAAGCTGCTCTCCTATAAGATGTAGCTGGCTGCCAGGAAGGAGGAGGATACCTCCAACAAATCACTGATCAAAGAAAAGTCCTTGGCCTTCAAAGCTGAAAGATCAAGGAAAGGAAAGGAAAGGATTCTTTCTCCACCAAGGAGACCAACTGAGTCAGACAGCTCTGACTCAGAGGCATCAGACAGCAACATATCTGATGAAGATTTTGCAGCCTTTTCCAAACAACTCCAGAGGCTAATGAAGAAGAAGCATTAGAAGAAAAGGCCTTCCAATACCACCCATCATAGAAAGAACCAGTCCAAGACTGACATGTATGGTTCTAAACATAATAAATATAACTCCTCTAAAGTAATTTGCTACTACTGCAACATGCCTGGGCATGTGATAGCTGACTGCCCAGAGAAGACGAAGGAGACTGAGGAGAAGAAACAACACCAACACAAAGCAAAGAAGGAAAAGTCCTTCACTGCTAAGAAGGAAAAGAGTTTGACAGACTTATCATCTTCTGAGTCTGAAGAAGATGAAGCCTATATTGGGCTAGTTGCTACTACTGTTAAAAATGAAGCTATTGCAGCAGGAGAAGTCAATCCTTCATGGAGGATAGGAATCAGAGCCCCTCTGACACTGTTAGACAGTGAGTTAGAGGTGGATGAAGAAGCCCACATCTACAGAGGGCTGATGGGAATGATTGATGAGGAAAGCAACCAGGATCAGCCTGGTCAGAGCAAGGTACATCTATCACCTAACTCTACTTATATGTCTGAGTTTGAGACTAGTCCTTGCTCAGAAGCCTCTTCACCCTGTGGTGAAGAAGATTCTGGATCTGAAGGAGATGTAAATCAACTGATTGACAAGTATGGAGAACTTCTGAATGTCTTCAAGAAGGTCAAGAAGTTATCTTAAGAAGCAAGCTAAAAAGATCTCATCTCTTATGCTTGTAGTTGCCCAGCAGACTGTAACAACAAATTTGCTGGACCAGAAAGCTAGGGAAATTAGCCAACTGAAGTCCCTCTTGGACATTCAGGTTGCCTCCATCAAGCACACAAACTATCTCATCAGGGAGCTTGAAGATAAGCTTGAGAAGGAGAAAAGAATAATGGCTAGCTATTCTAAGCCAAGTAATGTCCTCCCCTTGATAAACTCCTTCTCCTCTCAAAAGGGCAAGAAGGGGTTGGGATTCAAGGGAAGCACAATAGTTGCTCCTTTCAAAAGGAAGGGCAAAGCTCCAGTTCCACCTCAGCCTATTGCTTCTAAGCCTCCCATTCTTTTCAAAAAAGTTTTGATACCTTCTAACAGGTATGACCAAGAAAGTTCTTATGGTCACTGGGAGAGGGGTTGTTCATCTGGAGTGAATAAAGATGTTCACTGTCATGATGAAAGTTTTGGCAGGGTGTGTGCAATCAAGGCTGCCAATAAGAAATTTCAAATGGCCCAATCTGGATCATTTGTCTTTGGTGCTTCTGAACCAACTCTCAAGAATATTGCTGCAGCCAAAGCTCAGAATCTGACAGCAAAGGTTCTGACTAAGAGCAAGTCTAAGAATCAGGCTGATCTGGACATATCTGAAGCCATCAGAAGCATGCTTTCTAAAAAGAAGCTAGCTGTTGCTGGCACTTAATGCATACCAAATCAGCCATCTATAAGACTTACCTTTAGTCAAATTCTGGCTGAAAGAAATCAGAAAAAGGCTGCAGCACATCTTCATCCTATCAAGGTTGCAGCTCATCAAGCTGCAAGGCCTTCACAGAAAAGAAGATATAACATACATGAGTGTTGGTGATGTGGTAAGATAAGACACTTTGCCGTTGACTGCTGGCACAATCCTAATGTGGCCAGAGCTAGGGTCAGCCCACCAGTCAGAAATTCTGCTGGTGGACATGTTTAGTTTCATGATAACATGCACCTAGGATCCAATAGATATTGGGGTCCTAAGGTTAAGTAATTTGTATATTGCAGTATAGTTCAAGGTACCATACCCCTATATGGTACTTGGACAGTGGCTGTTCCAGGCACATGACTGGAATAAAGAGCAATTTTAAGGAGTTTACTCCAGTAAAAGATGAACCCAAAGTCATCTTTGGAGGTTCAGATAGAGGTGTAACCAGAGGGTATTGTTGAAACCAAAAACTTGGTCTCTGTGGAGTTCGACCCTTGGGGAAGGGGTGACCTCACACCTACTACACTCGGGGGGATGTCACGGACCAAAGGCTCAGGAAACCAGGAATAGACCCTCGGCTCTAGCGTGGAGGTCCCACCACACACCCGGAAGGTTGCTAGAACACTTCCCCTCCCTTACCAAGTGGCTGAGCTGGGCGCCTTGGAGAGCTCTCTCTACTCTACCAAGATGAAGCTAAGGGAGGAGGAGGTAAGGAAATCTCATGCCCTCCAAAGGCACCCATGGGGGTCTATTTATAGTTTTTCCAAAGCCTGGGGTCAAAATGACCCAAATGCCCTTAAGGCAAATAAACTACTAGCCAATAACAAACTTCCACACCGGGGGGTAAAGAGGTAATTTACCCCCCCCCAGGGGCACAACGGTAAAAGCATGACCCAAGGGGGTCCAGGGGCCGAGCCATGCTCCCCACCCCTTGGGCGAGCCGCAGGCCGCACGCCTGGCTCGCCCGCAAGGGCAGGCCGCCCGGGGCGAGCCGGCCGCACGCCTGGCTCGCCCGCAAGGGCAGGCCGCCCGGGGCGAGCCGCCCGGGGCGAGCCGCCCGGGGCGAGCCGCCCGGGGCGAGCCGGCCGCACGCTTGGCTCGCCCGCAAGGGCAGGCCGCCCGGGGCGAGCCGGCCGCAGGCCTGGCTCGCCCGCAAGGGCAGGCCGCCCGGGGCGAGCCGCCCGGGGCGAGCCGCAGGCCACGGGGCCTGGCTCGCCGCTCCTTCCTAACACTAGGGCTACGCACGCCGGGGGACCCTGCTCTGCGAATACGGGGTTGTACACAATCCCCGCTCTTTTCGAGGTTGGCACAAGCTCGGAAAGAAACATCCAACCCAACGTATTCGCTGAGTTGGCCTGTCATGCCAGCTAATGGGAGCCTGGGTGACGAGACGGCCTCGGGGTGAAAATACTTAGCCTCCCGAGGGGTCAACCTGTCATGCCAGCTAATGGGAGCCTGGGTGACGAGACGGCCTCGGGGTGAAAATACTTAGCCTCCCGAGGGGTCAACCTGTCATGCCAGCTAATGGGAGCCTGGGTGACGAGACGGCCTCGGGGTGAAAATACTTAGCCTCCCGAGGGGTCAACCTGTCATGCCAGCTAATGGGAGCCTGGGTGACGAGACGGCCTCGGGGTGAAAATACTTAGCCTCCCGAGGGGTCAACCTGTCATGCCAGCTAATGGGAGCCTGGGTGACGAGACGGCCTCGGGGTGAAAATACTTAGCCTCCCGAGGGGTCAACCTGTCATGCCAGCTAGTGAGAGCCTGACAGCGGGACCATCATCGGAGCTAAGGACTTGGGCTTCCACGAGAGGTACGCCTGACCTGCCAGCTAGTGAGAGCCTGACAGCGGGACCATCATCGGAGCTAAGGACTTGGGCTTCCACGAGAGGTACGCCTGACCTGCCAGCTAGTGAGAGCCTGACAGCGGGACCATCATCGGAGCTAAGGACCTGGGCTTCCACGAGAGGTACGCCTGACCTGCCAGCTAGTGAGAGCCTGACAGCGGGACCATCATCGGAGCTAAGGACTTGGGCTTCCACGAGAGGTACGCCTGACCTGCCAGCTAGTGAGAGCCTGACAGCGGGACCATCATCGGAGCTAAGGACTTGGGCTTCCACGAGAGGTACGCCTGACCTGCCAGCTAGTGAGAGCCTGACAGCGGGACCATCATCGGAGCTAAGGACTTGGGCTTCCACGAGAGGTACGCCTGACCTGCCAGCTAGTGAGAGCCTGACAGCGGGACCATCATCGGAGCTAAGGACTTGGGCTTCCACGAGAGGTACGCCTGACCTGCCAGCTAGTGAGAGCCTGACAGCGGGACCATCATCGGAGCTAAGGACCTGGGCTTCCACGAGAGGTACGCCTGACCTGCCAGCTAGTGAGAGCCTGACAGCGGGACCATCATCGGAGCTAAGGACCTGGGCTTCCACGAGAGGTACGCCTGACCTGCCAGCTAGTGAGAGCCTGACAGCGGGACCATCATCGGAGCTAAGGACCTGGGCTTCCACGAGAGGTACGCCTGACCTGCCAGCTAGTGAGAGCCTGACAGCGGGACCATCATCGGAGCTAAGGACTTGGGCTTCCACGAGAGGTACGCCTGACCTGCCAGCTAGTGAGAGCCTGACAGCGGGACCATCATCGGAGCTAAGGACTTGGGCTTCCACGAGAGGTACGCCTGACCTGCCAGCTAGTGAGAGCCTGACAGCGGGACCATCATCGGAGCTAAGGACTTGGGGTCTCAACAAAACCTTGTCAATTTCAACATCCTCAAACGGGGAAAAAATGATGGGTTACATGACCTCTCCCGACTCAGTGGGTCGGGGGCTAGACTCGATACAACATAACAAAAAATTCAAGTTCCTATTGAGGCGAGGCTCCTTCACCTCTTGCATTAACCGATCCTTCCCCGGCTGCCCACGTCGACCCGATCCTCACATCTGTTTTCCTCCCTGGCTGGGGGCGGGGCTTCGATCTGCCTCGGGGGTGGTTGCTGGGCTTGACCTCTCGCTCCTCTTACCTCCAGGAATTCGGGGCAGGTAGCTGTCGCGTGCCCCTCCACCTGGTGGTAGTCACAGTACGGCAATGCTTCTTCTACCGGCCTCCTTCGGCGGACTCGGCGATCTCTCCCGTTGCCTCTTCTTCCTTCGCCTATTGCCAAGGCCTGTTGCGGTGGGGGTAGGAGTTGTCTTGGGGCTTGCCTTTGGAAGTCGAACCTCCCTTGGCCCCCATGAAAATTCCCCCCGCCCTGGACCAGAGCTCTTCCTGGACCCTGGGCAGGTCCTCCCTGGTGCCTCCAACCTGGCTCCGGACCCTCCTGTCCCTGGAACCCCTGAGCCCTCTGCTCTTCTCTCCGCCTTCCCTCCTGGTGCCTCGAGCCACCTTGCTCCTTTGGCTCCGTTTCCGTCAACTTTGCCAACTTCTTCACAAAGGCCGGGTTGGCTGCCTCCATGGCTATCTCCTCCGCCGCCCGTCCCATCAGCTCCTCGAAGGAAAGGGGGGTCTTCCGGGTCAAGCTCATCTTGAAGAACCCTTCGCGCAACCCCACCGTGAACGCCATCTGGAGGGCATACCCTGGCACCTCTTGGATGTCAAGGACCTCCTCCTGGAACCTGTCAACATAGTGGGCCAGCGACTCCTCGGCCCTTTGCCTTATCAGGAAGAGGGACTCAGGACCCTTCTTCCTCTTCTTGGAGGTGGAGAAGCGAAGCTGAAAGCTCCGGCTCAAGTCTTCGAACCCGAAGATGGACCTTGGAGGGAGTTGATGGAACCAGTCCCTTGCCTTCTCCTTCAACGTGATCGCAAAGAGGCGACACTTGAAGGCATCCGTCATTGGCAGGATGGAGACGGCATCCTCAAACCACTGCAAGTGCTGGATGGGGTCATCCCTCCCGGTATAGTATGCCTTGTCAAGTTCCCTGAACCCCTCGGGAACGGGAGCCGAGATGATCAGCTCGCTGAAGGGTGACCCCCTAAGGGGGGCTCTCGCCACCTCCACTCGCGCGACCTGCTCGCCTGGGGGGCTCGCTCTCGCCGGGCTGGGGAACAGCTCCCGGCCGGGGAGGTCTCTCTCGACCCCTTCTCCCATCCTTTCCTTCCCAGGTCGCCTACCTGGCACACTTTCTTCTCCCCCTGCTGGAGTGGTCTCGCCTTGCCCCCTGGGAGCCAGCTCGCCAAGACCACTCTGGGTCAGCTCACCGAGACCCCTGGGAGCCAGTCCCTGGGGGGTGGGGGTTGAGCTGTCAGCCCGAGGGGCAATGCTTCTCAACATATCCATGATGCCTGAGATGGAAGCCATGAACTCTTCCCTTCCTACGAAGGGTCCGGGGTTGGGGAGACCACCGAGGTCATCACTACCTCCCTGATCTCCAGCCATGACACTCACCCGAGATCTTCTGTGCTGGTCACTCTCCACGCTCACCGCACCAAAATGTTGAAACCAAAAACTTGGTCTCTGTGGAGTTCGACCCTTGGGGAAGGGGTGACCTCACACCTACTACACTCGGGGGGATGTCACGGACCAAAGGCTCAGGAAACCAGGAATAGACCCTCGGCTCTAGCGTGGAGGTCCCACCACACACCCGGAAGGTTGCTAGAACACTTCCCCTCCCTTACCAAGTGGCTGAGCTGGGCGCCTTGGAGAGCTCTCTCTACTCTACCAAGATGAAGCTAAGGGAGGAGGAGGTAAGGAAATCTCATGCCCTCCAAAGGCACCCATGGGGGTCTATTTATAGTTTTTCCAAAGCCTGGGGTCAAAATGACCCAAATGCCCTTAAGGCAAATAAACTACTAGCCAATAACAAACTTCCACACCGGGGGGTAAAGAGGTAATTTACCCCCCCCCAGGGGCACAACGGTAAAAGCATGACCCAAGGGGGTCCAGGGGCCGAGCCATGCTCCCCACCCCTTGGGCGAGTCGCAGGCCGCACGCCTGGCTCGCCCGCAAGGGCAGGCCGCCCGGGGCGAGCCGGCCGCACGCCTGGCTCGCCCGCAAGGGCAGGCCGCCCGGGGCGAGCCGCCCGGGGCGAGCCGGCCGCACGCTTGGCTCGCCCGCAAGGGCAGGCCGCCCGGGGCGAGCCGGCCGCAGGCCTGGCTCGCCCGCAAGGGCAGGCCGCCCGGGGCGAGCCGCCCGGGGCGAGCCGCAGGCCACGGGGCCTGGCTCGCCGCTCCTTCCTAACACTAGGGCTACGCACGCCGGGGGACCCTGCTCTGCGAATACGGGGTTGTACACAATCCCCGCTCTTTTCGAGGTTGGCACAAGCTCGGAAAGAAACATCCAACCCAACGTATTCGCTGAGTTGGCCTGTCATGCCAGCTAATGGGAGCCTGGGTGACGAGACGGCCTCGGGGTGAAAATACTTAGCCTCCCGAGGGGTCAACCTGTCATGCCAGCTAATGGGAGCCTGGGTGACGAGACGGCCTCGGGGTGAAAATACTTAGCCTCCCGAGGGGTCAACCTGTCATGCCAGCTAATGGGAGCCTGGGTGACGAGACGGCCTCGGGGTGAAAATACTTAGCCTCCCGAGGGGTCAACCTGTCATGCCAGCTAATGGGAGCCTGGGTGACGAGACGGCCTCGGGGTGAAAATACTTAGCCTCCCGAGGGGTCAACCTGTCATGCCAGCTAATGGGAGCCTGGGTGACGAGACGGCCTCGGGGTGAAAATACTTAGCCTCCCGAGGGGTCAACCTGTCATGCCAGCTAGTGAGAGCCTGACAGCGGGACCATCATCGGAGCTAAGGACTTGGGCTTCCACGAGAGGTACGCCTGACCTGCCAGCTAGTGAGAGCCTGACAGCGGGACCATCATCGGAGCTAAGGACTTGGGCTTCCACGAGAGGTACGCCTGACCTGCCAGCTAGTGAGAGCCTGACAGCGGGACCATCATCGGAGCTAAGGACCTGGGCTTCCACGAGAGGTACGCCTGACCTGCCAGCTAGTGAGAGCCTGACAGCGGGACCATCATCGGAGCTAAGGACTTGGGCTTCCACGAGAGGTACGCCTGACCTGCCAGCTAGTGAGAGCCTGACAGCGGGACCATCATCGGAGCTAAGGACTTGGGCTTCCACGAGAGGTACGCCTGACCTGCCAGCTAGTGAGAGCCTGACAGCGGGACCATCATCGGAGCTAAGGACTTGGGCTTCCACGAGAGGTACGCCTGACCTGCCAGCTAGTGAGAGCCTGACAGCGGGACCATCATCGGAGCTAAGGACTTGGGCTTCCACGAGAGGTACGCCTGACCTGCCAGCTAGTGAGAGCCTGACAGCGGGACCATCATCGGAGCTAAGGACTTGGGCTTCCACGAGAGGTACGCCTGACCTGCCAGCTAGTGAGAGCCTGACAGCGGGACCATCATCGGAGCTAAGGACTTGGGCTTCCACGAGAGGTACGCCTGACCTGCCAGCTAGTGAGAGCCTGACAGCGGGACCATCATCGGAGCTAAGGACCTGGGCTTCCACGAGAGGTACGCCTGACCTGCCAGCTAGTGAGAGCCTGACAGCGGGACCATCATCGGAGCTAAGGACCTGGGCTTCCACGAGAGGTACGCCTGACCTGCCAGCTAGTGAGAGCCTGACAGCGGGACCATCATCGGAGCTAAGGACTTGGGCTTCCACGAGAGGTACGCCTGACCTGCCAGCTAGTGAGAGCCTGACAGCGGGACCATCATCGGAGCTAAGGACTTGGGCTTCCACGAGAGGTACGCCTGACCTGCCAGCTAGTGAGAGCCTGACAGCGGGACCATCATCGGAGCTAAGGACTTGGGGTCTCAACAAAACCTTGTCAATTTCAACATCCTCAAACGGGGAAAAAATGATGGGTTACATGACCTCTCCCGACTCAGTGGGTCGGGGGCTAGACTCGATACAACATAACAAAAAATTCAAGTTCCTATTGAGGCGAGGCTCCTTCACCTCTTGCATTAACCGATCCTTCCCCGGCTGCCCACGTCGACCCGATCCTCACATCTGTTTTCCTCCCTGGCTGGGGGCGGGGCTTCGATCTGCCTCGGGGGTGGTTGCTGGGCTTGACCTCTCGCTCCTCTTACCTCCAGGAATTCGGGGCAGGTAGCTGTCGCGTGCCCCTCCACCTGGTGGTAGTCACAGTACGACAATGCTTCTTCTACCGGCCTCCTTCGGCGGACTCGGCGATCTCTCCCGTTGCCTCTTCTTCCTTCGCCTATTGCCAAGGCCTGTTGCGGTGGGGGTAGGAGTTGTCTTGGGGCTTGCCTTTGGAAGTCGAACCTCCCTTGGCCCCCATGAAAATTCCCCCCGCCCTGGACCAGAGCTCTTCCTGGACCCTGGGCAGGTCCTCCCTGGTGCCTCCAACCTGGCTCCGGACCCTCCTGTCCCTGGAACCCCTGAGCCCTCTGCTCTTCTCTCCGCCTTCCCTCCTGGTGCCTCGAGCCACCTTGCTCCTTTGGCTCCGTTTCCGTCAACTTTGCCAACTTCTTCACAAAGGCCGGGTTGGCTGCCTCCATGGCTATCTCCTCCGCCGCCCGTCCCATCAGCTCCTCGAAGGAAAGGGGGGTCTTCCGGGTCAAGCTCATCTTGAAGAACCCTTCGCGCAACCCCACCGTGAACGCCATCTGGAGGGCATACCCTGGCACCTCTTGGATGTCAAGGACCTCCTCCTGGAACCTGTCAACATAGTGGGCCAGCGACTCCTCGGCCCTTTGCCTTATCAGGAAGAGGGACTCAGGACCCTTCTTCCTCTTCTTGGAGGTGGAGAAGCGAAGCTGAAAGCTCCGGCTCAAGTCTTCGAACCCGAAGATGGACCTTGGAGGGAGTTGATGGAACCAGTCCCTTGCCTTCTCCTTCAACGTGATCGCAAAGAGGCGACACTTGAAGGCATCCGTCATTGGCAGGATGGAGACGGCATCCTCAAACCACTGCAAGTGCTGGATGGGGTCATCCCTCCCGGTATAGTATGCCTTGTCAAGTTCCCTGAACCCCTCGGGAACGGGAGCCGAGATGATCAGCTCGCTGAAGGGTGACCCCCTAAGGGGGGCTCTCGCCACCTCCACTCGCGCGACCTGCTCGCCTGGGGGGCTCGCTCTCGCCGGGCTGGGGAACAGCTCCCGGCCGGGGAGGTCTCTCTCGACCCCTTCTCCCATCCTTTCCTTCCCAGGTCGCCTACCTGGCACACTTTCTTCTCCCCCTGCTGGAGTGGTCTCGCCTTGCCCCCTGGGAGCCAGCTCGCCAAGACCACTCTGGGTCAGCTCACCGAGACCCCTGGGAGCCAGTCCCTGGGGGGTGGGGGTTGAGCTGTCAGCCCGAGGGGCAATGCTTCTCAACATATCCATGATGCCTGAGATGGAAGCCATGAACTCTTCCCTTCCTACGAAGGGTCCGGGGTTGGGGAGACCACCGAGGTCATCACTACCTCCCTGATCTCCAGCCATGACACTCACCCGAGATCTTCTGTGCTGGTCACTCTCCACGCTCACCGCACCAAAATGTTGAAACCAAAAACTTGGTCTCTGTGGAGTTCGACCCTTGGGGAAGGGGTGACCTCACACCTACTACACTCGGGGGGATGTCACGGACCAAAGGCTCAGGAAACCAGGAATAGACCCTCGGCTCTAGCGTGGAGGTCCCACCACACACCCGGAAGGTTGCTAGAACACTTCCCCTCCCTTACCAAGTGGCTGAGCTGGGCGCCTTGGAGAGCTCTCTCTACTCTACCAAGATGAAGCTAAGGGAGGAGGAGGTAAGGAAATCTCATGCCCTCCAAAGGCACCCATGGGGGTCTATTTATAGTTTTTCCAAAGCCTGGGGTCAAAATGACCCAAATGCCCTTAAGGCAAATAAACTACTAGCCAATAACAAACTTCCACACGGGGGGTAAAGAGGTAATTTACCCCCCCCAGGGGCACAACGGTAAAAGCATGACCCAAGGGGGTCCAGGGGCCGAGCCATGCTCCCCACCCCTTGGGCGAGCCGCAGGCCGCACGCCTGGCTCGCCCGCAAGGGCAGGCCGCCCGGGGCGAGCCGGCCGCACGCCTGGCTCGCCCGCAAGGGCAGGCCGCCCGGGGCGAGCCGCCCGGGGCGAGCCGGCCGCACGCTTGGCTCGCCCGCAAGGGCAGGCCGCCCGGGGCGAGCCGGCCGCAGGCCTGGCTCGCCCGCAAGGGCAGGCCGCCCGGGGCGAGCCGCCCGGGGCGAGCCGCAGGCCACGGGGCCTGGCTCGCCGCTCCTTCCTAACACTAGGGCTACGCACGCCGGGGGACCCTGCTCTGCGAATACGGGGTTGTACAGGTATGGTAAGATCACCAATGACATAGTCACAATCACAAAGGTGGCTTATATTGAAGGGTTGCAACACAACCTTATAAGCATAAGCCAGCTTTCTGATCTTGGCTATGTAATTGTCTTCCACAAGAATGAGTGCCTAATTAGGAGGTTAAGTGACCAAGAGGTCATCTTGACAGGCACTAGGAGTGGAAATGTTTATTGCTTGAACTTTTTTTGGGTACACTGAAAAATATGTACCAGATTTGGAGAAGCCTCATCTTACTCAATGATATACATCAAGTTGTATTTGATGGTTGTTTGAGTTTTATTGTGCAGGTGTAAGGTTTGCAAGAATTTTTATAAGTACAAGTGTCGACACTTGTGAAGAATTGCGTCGACACCCAGAAGTTGTGTCGACACTAGAAGAAAGGTCTGTGTCGACACCCAGGTATTTTGTCGACACTTGAAGAAGAAGCTGTGTCGACACCCAGAATTGTGTCGACACCTAAGGCAGGAATTGTTTCGACACTTAGAGTAGAAGTTGTGTCGACACCCAGGAGTTATGTCGACACCAGAAGAAAGGCATGTGTCGACACTCAGCAATTGTGTCGACACCTGAAGAAGGTTTGTGTCGACACACACTCATTGCCATTTGTCTACAGCTAAGTCCAGACCAGAAATAGTTGTGTCGACACACAGGACTTGTGTTGACAAACATTCAACGACATCTGGATGCCACTCAATGCCATATAACAACAACAACTATACTGAGTTAGAAGGCTTGTGTTGACACACAGGAATTGTGTCGACACACAGGACTTGTGTTGACAAACATTCAACGACATCTGGATGCCACTCAATGCCATGTAACAACAACAACTATACTGAGTTAGAAGGCTTGTGTTGACACACAGGAATTGTGTCGACACACACTCAATGACGTCTCGACACACACTCAACGACGACTGGATATACACTCAACGCCATCTGCCAGCATCAGTTATGTCAAGACCAGGAGTAGTTGTGTCAACACACAAGACTTGTGTCGACACATACAAACAGAAGCTGTGTCGAGTAGCTGAAGAATGATTATGTCAACACATGGAATGTTATGTCGACATCAACAAGACTTGTGTCGACACTTAGTCTATTTGTGTCGACATATATGAAGCCGTCTGCTGAGTGGATCTTGCTGACTTATAAAATCTTTGAGGAATCAACTGTCATGACGGGTGACTCGACAGCTGTCATTACCAACAGGTCTGACACCTTTGTCAAAACTGTCAGATGGTTGTTACAAACCGGATCAGCCGGTAATCAGGAGAAATATCTATATAAAGGACTGATCCGTGACAACTTATAAGAACAGCACAGAGATAAAAAGGTGGATCATCTAAGGAAAGTTTTCAACAACAAGTAAAGGGGTGACCCTTAAGAAGGAAGATTCTGAACAGTCTGCAGAGAAGATTCAGATCTTATTCTGAAGTCAAGTAAGGAGCGACAAGAGATCAACTTCTACATCAAGATGAGTTCAACCTTATTTTATTCTATCAAGAAGCTTCGAAATATCTGAGTCAGGTTAGATCTGGAGATTCAGTTTATTCAAGAACTGATCAAGAAGCTCTCACCTATATAGTGATCTATCGGGTGATATTTCTGTATTTCTCAAATACTCAAATTCTTGTAGGATCTATTATTAGATCTGAGTTGTAAGCCTATAATTATAAAGGCTGAGGTAGGGCTGAGTGCCTGAGGTGTAGGACTATTGATATTCTGAGTTGTAAGACTAGTTATAAAGGCTGAGGTAGGGCTGTGGCCTGAGATAGGATTCTTGGGGAGAATTTGAGGTAAGACTTGTATAAGTCTGAGCTGTAGGAACCAATCTGGTTCTGAGTTGAAAGATCTGTGGATCTGAGTTAGTGGAAGGAAGTTGGGCTGAATCCAGTTCTCTACTGGATAGGCGAAGGGGGAAAATGTACCCATACCTTGGGGAACCATTATAAATCTGGTGTATGCTGTGCTGTGTTTTCTGTGCTGTGATTTGCAATTTCTGTGCTAAGTAAGAACTAGTTATATTGCCTAAAATTCTTAAAGATAATTAGAACCTATTCACCCCCCTCTAGGTGTTTCGGCTCTTGAAATAAGTCTTTCAAGTGGTATCAGAGGGAGGTTACTCAAAGATAGACCTAACAGTCTGAGTATATCTCATAGGCAATTAACAGATTTCAAGAATGGGTTCAAATGAGAATCAAAAGGAGTTTGGATCTATGAAACTGCCTATTTGCAGGAAAGAATGCTTTGACATTTGGAAGGAAAGGGTCAGATTATTTATGGAGGCTTCTGATCCAAGAATCTACATTACTGTACAAGAAGGACCCTTCATTCCAATGAAGGTATTAGCTCTGGATGTAAATGTTAGAACCCCTAAGAACTATTCTGAAATGACAAAGGATGAGATCATCCTAGCAACACTAGACAAAAGAGCACAGAACATTATTATAAGTGCTATAGATGATGCCACATTTCAGAATTTTGTGCACTGTAAAACCTCCAAGGAAATGTGGGATACCCTGATTGTATACATGGAGGTAACAGAAGAAGTTAGAGAGGACAGGAAGTCTATGCTGAATCAAGAATATGATAGCTTTAGACAAGCTAAGACTGACAGCATAGCTGAATGTTACAAAAAGTTCTTCAGGATAGTTAATGAACTGATGACCTATGGAAGAGTCTTTAGCACTTATGAACTGAATGACAAGTTTCTCAGGTCTCTAACAAAGGACTGGGAAACAAAGATTTGTGCCATCAGAGAGGTGGCCAAGCTTGCTGATACACCTCCTCCCATATTGTTTGGAAAGCTGCTATCATATGAAATGCAGCTTACTGCCAGGAAGGAGGAAGAGAAGAGCAGCAGGTCTGAGTACAAGGACAAATCAGTAGCCTTCAAGGCTGAAGGCATAAGAAAGGGCAGGAGAAAATCTCCTTCTCCACCAAGAAGGAGTGTTGAGGCAGAAGAAGGAATTCTTGATACAACCTCATCAGGCAGCCACACCTCTGATGAGGACTTTGCTTCCTTTACAAGGCAGTTCCAAAGGTTCATGAAAAAGAAGAAGTGGAGATCCAGACCATCATCATCCTTTTCCAAGGATGAGTACTACAAGAAAAAGAAGAATCCCAAGGAGGACAGGCATGCCTCAAAACCTAGTAAACAAACTAACTCGAAGATTGTTTGCTATTATTGCAATAGGGCAGAACATGTCATAGCTGACTATCTAGACAAGAGGTCTGAATCTAAGGACAAGAAGAAGCATCAACTGAAGGGCAAGAAGGAGAAATCCTTTGTTTCCCAAAAGTAGAAGAGTTGGACAGACTCTTCATCATCAGGATCAGGAGAACAAGAAGATACAGAAGCATATGTTGGGCTATTATCAACTGAAGAGGATTTTAAGGAGTTAGAATTCCTACAAATGCTGGACTCCATAAATGGAGTGGAAGAACATTGTTGTAGAGGGCCGATGGTCCTATCAGAAAATGATTAGTGCCAGGATCAGGCTGGTCCTAGTAAGGTATACAATTCTTCCTTAGCATCTGATTATTTTATTGGATCAGAATCAGAAGCATCTGCATCAAGAGATGTGGATGGTTCTGATTTTGAAGGGGATGTACACCAACTCATTGATAAGTATGGTGGGTCTCTGATTTTGAAGGGGACTTCCTTTGTCTCTGGAAAGTCCTCTGACTCGCCATCCCAGCAAATGAAAAGGGCGAAGAAGGTCAAGCTTGACCTGACCTGATACGAGCTCCCCTCCAACAACCCAGAGACACCTAAGTTTGATCTCGGATTCACCTCTTCTAACGAGCACCGGGTTCTTGAAATCTTACTTTGTGACTTTGTATCGGGCTCCTAACTGCTTTTTGTACTCGCAGAAAGCTCCTTCCCAAGAGAAAAATGTTGGGGCGTTCTTATTGATGTTGACACACTAACCCCAGGCAGTACGGGTCAACTAGTGGTCCAGGACTCCTGCTCTCATGAGAGTGCGAGCCCTCATACCAATCCCGACAACCTCCCCCAAATTCCAAGTTAGTCAATCATTATCGCTCTGTTGATTCTTCTTGTCTGCCCTTCTTACTGACCCTGGTCCACTCGCCATAGCTCCTGCCTTCAGGATAGTAGGTTTGAATCTAGCGAAATCACTGGCTCGCGAGCCCATTCGTGACCTTGCAACCTCCCTATCTCAGCACCTAGAGAAAGACTCTTTAGACCTCCCCATCCCAGCCTTCGCTCGGCTTCCATACGAGGCTCCTTCTTGTCTAGGTCTTAGGAAGTCTCTCACGTTGCCTCTCAGAAACCCTTTTAACGGAAGGTCGAGCTCTCCCCATCATTGCCCGGGCAAGGGGATTGATGCCACACACGGTTAGTTAAGACATTCTCCCTCCTCTTCTTATTGTTCTGGTCGAACACTCACGACTCAACTCTTCACAGATAAGCAATAAATATCAGCGATCGAAGAGTCATATGACGCGGGAGCCTACTCGCACCCTCCCTCTCCCCACATGATCGAGGACTTCTTCGGCGGCCCAAGTGACCCAGCCAAGATGAAAATATGCATGGCATGCATTCTCTGGAAGTACGTGCTTATGCTGCGCAAGATGGAGGAGGGAAGTACTATTAGCGAGGCAGTGACGGAGCAGAGATTACGCGTACTGGATAAGGATTGCATACTGTTGGCTGACGAGGTGCGGCGAGGTGACATCTCCAACGACACACATTGAGCGAATCAAAGACTATATAGGTTGAGTGTAGCTGGAACTAAACACAGTCTGCAAGAGCTAGATGAGATGAGGAGGACGACTACTATTAAAGCTACCGAGCACGCGTTCCTCATGATGTGGAGCCTCAAGGTGCTCAAAGAGGACTGCAAGTACATCACCACAGAAGACCTGGTACCAGAGTTGTTCACCCACCAAGGAGACTCGTCTAAGGAAGAGTTCGACACACTTTTTGGTGATGAAGGTGGCGACTCGGATAACCAGGCCTAAGGAATATCCTAGGAGATTTTGTTCCCTCCTTTATTATAATTGTAATTTTTGTAGACTCGCGGGCAGGGTAATTATTGTAAAACGTTACTATTTATGTACAAAGTTTGTGCTTTGACTTTCTTTTTTTATGATTTTTTTTGTTAACTCTTCATCGTTCGCCACTCGTCCACAAATCTTGGGCTCGCTTTTCACATACCCTTTGATGCTTAGATGGTGATTGCACCGTAGTTTATCAAATAACAACATCTCGCAGTACTCAAGCTGTAAGACCCCTCCCCTTACCAAGGTGAAACTAACTCACGGGTTAGTCACCACCGCATGACGTCGATCCCGTCGGCTAGTACGATCATTTTAACCTTTAGGACAATTGGAGAAAAGAAATTAAATAAACATTCACAAGTCCACAAGTCACAACATCATCATCATATAAATGAAAATATAGTCCAACAATGAGCTCAATAGAGACTAAGGGCTTATGCACATGCCAGAAGAAAATATAATCTCTCTCTCACAACATCTCTAAGCGAAAGCTAAACTAAACCCTCATCATCATCACCTGACGTCGAGTAGTAGTAGTGATGTGCGGTATCTTCTCCTCAGGTCTTGCTACCTCGTCCTGCTGTTCGTGCTGCCGCTCCAACTCCTCGAGCTCCTACGGTCACAACTGACCATTAGTCATAAAAACTAAGTCATTTTGTAATCGCCTCACCCCCGCAACTCTTATGCATCGTACAGGAGGATGAAAGCGGAGGACAACAAGGGCAAAATCAACAAATAGCAGGTGACAATGGAACTATACTAACATGAGTAACATCTAATATTGTTCATAAATTTATGCTAACAATTAATTATAGAAGTAGTGGTATAAGCAGTAAAATGGTAGAAGTAGTATAAAAGCAGTAAAGTAAGTAAGTGTGATGCAGGTAAAGAAGCAACTACTACTATACTACCATCACAAGCGTACCTTAACTTGTACGAATTCTCATACAAACTTATAAGTTAAGCTTTCCTTAATTATAACTTATCCTATAAAAGAGATCATGTAACATCCCATTTCCGGCTAGACCCCTAGGAGTCGGTTTGTCGTGACAGAACCATAGGAAACCCAAAAATTGAAGTCCATCGACCAAGAATTCGAGTCACGGGTTGGTCACGCCCGTGACCTACATGTCACGCCCGTGACCTAGGGCGTGACCCCTTCAATGATCTTCGATCTCAGGGAGACGATCGTCGAGTGCAGAAATTTGCAACCCGGGCCTGTCACGCCCGTGACATATGTGTCACGCCCGTGACATAGGGTGTGACCCCCTTCGACGATCGTCGATCTCCGCGAGACGATTGTCGAGCGCACAATTTGCATAATGACCATGTCACGCCCGTGACCTATGTGTCATGCCCGTGACCTAGGGTGTGACCCACCCTCGACGATCGTCGATCTCAGGAAGACGATCGGCGAGCGCAGAGTTTGCATCACGGGCTGTCACGCCCGTGACCGACAGGTCACGCCCGTGACCTAGGGCGTGACCCCTTCGACGATCGTCGATCTTAGGAAGACGATCGCCGAACTCTGAATTTGCAACACACCTGTCACGCCCGTGACCTATGTGTCACGCCCGTGACCTATGTGTCACGCCCGTGACCTATGTGTCATGCCCGTGACCAGGGCCGAAACGTCAGCCAGGCTGGAAATTTCTATAAACGAAATCATAATCAATTATGATTATGGGAATTTACAACAGGAGTATTTATGAGCCGTTTCTTTCTCTAAATACTTAATAAAATGGGGAAGAGTTGACCCAATAGGAAATCTCCACCTGGATCAGTCTTCTCATCTTCCACCGTTTCCTTCCCTGCACCATAACCGAGATATTATTAAGAGAAAACATTCATGGCCATGAATGTTTCACCCTTTCCCCTCCCCAATTGGAGATCTATAAAAGCCCCCTTAGAGCAAGAGGAGAAGGTTACACCCTTGACCAAACAGATTTATATTTCTGCTCTTGCTGTACGAGAAGTTCGGGAACGCCACCACCGCGCCATGACCATCCGACGTTCATCTCGTCTCCAAACCGCGAACAAGGTCCTCCTCTACTTCTTCTCTTATGGGTAGATCTTAGGATCTTAGAAATGAAGTTCGTGCTCAAAGGAGCCGGACCTATCCTGCATTTTCACGGAAAACCATGAAAAAGATACTTTTCGGGTACGCCGGAAACCGCCACCTCCGGCGGCCAAACCATCGCCGACCGCTAGCCATCGCCTCAACGGAGGTGGTGGTAATGGTGGCTGGCCAGGGAAGTGACCGGACAGCCGGCGACGGATCACGAAAGAGCTACAGGAAATGTATTTTTCTGAGTTCAGTTTACGGGTTCTGTCTGGAAGGGAAGATGAACAGTAAAATCAATTACTATTCATTTATTAATTATAAGGAATTATTATCTCCTTTTTGACATGCCTTTTGACATTACAAAACGAGGCATTTAGAGGCCGATTTAGGAAAAATGGCCAGTCACAAAAGTTGTATCCCTTCGAGTCTAGATTAATTTAAAATTAATTTCAACTCGTTTGGGTAAGCGGTTTAACCGCAGAACCCGTTTTAGTGGGGGATGTACCCAGAGTCGGGCAGGAACTAAAATGGATGCCCACTCTTCTTCCTTTGTCCAAATGACCTGAAATTTGGGCAGGGGGTTATAATTAACCATATCTAGTGGCTGTACAAAAATGGGAATTTTTGGAGATACTGTGCCTAAAGTTTTTGTTTTAATTTAATAAACTTAGAGGAATTTATTAAAGGGGTCAAATGACCTCCAAACCCTCCCAAATTTTGGTGAGTGGTCCCTGGCTATAAAACCTAGTTCTGTACAAAATTTCAACTCATTTGGATGAGTTTTGAATAGGAAGTCACATATTCTTAACTAGGCAATAATGAGGCATTTTTTGAGTAAAAAGTGCACATGAGGTTAGAATGGTCAAATCACCTCAACAGAGGCTGATATTTTGACCACTGACTTAGAGGGGTTATTATAAACCACTTGGAGAAAATGGTGTTATGTAGGGTTGGTTTACCCTTGGATCCAAACTCAAACCCTAAATGGAGGGTTTTGAGGGTTGTGAAAAACATGGGGGCAATTGCTCTCGTATTGCCTTGAAATTCTGTAAAGTTGACGTAAGCATGATAAGAATCATCTGATGGAATCTTGGAGGATTCGGAGACAAGTAGATACCTCAAAACCCTAATCGTAGCTTTAGGATAAAATACTAATTAAGCACAATAGGTCACCAAACATTATTTAAAGATTGTGAAACTTGGGTAGAGTAAGTTTTGGAGCGGGTAGAACATATAACAATTTTATTGGAATTTTATGATGTCTATTTACAGCACTTCATTTGTAACAATTATTATAACCTCAATTGATGTTTTAATTATTTGAATCTTTCTAATCATTGAAACCTCATGAAATCTTGGAAGTAAATGTTTTAGGACAGAATGGTCACCCTTAAATTTTTGTATAATTGTTAGATGAGTAAATCCAGTACTTCCTTCACAAATGCTAAAAAGGGGTTTTATGCTTTGAAAATTAATTATGGATGATATTGTTACTGAAAAATTATGAAACTTGGTCTATAATACTTTTAATGTTGTACCTGCATACTATAATTAATTTATAATTTTTGGGTGGATATACTCAGTACTTATTTCATAAATAAGGGAAGATAGAAAATATTTCTAAAATAGTTTTAGTGCCCTTTTGATGTTATAAAAATTGTGATATTTTGGTTTTACCATATTGAGATAATATAATATTTATTATAATTTTGTTGAACATCTTGCAAGAGAACTTAGGGTCGATCATGTTCAAACCGGTAGCCCTTGGAATTTTTGAGGAAACTAATTAAATGCCAGATAAAATTAGAAAAATTACCACATTCTGGATTTAGGCTAGTTATATCATGATAAGTCTCCAGTAAATAATTTAGGGCATTTGGATGAGTTTTGGATCATTGCATAACCGATTCGACATATAGTCTAGGTTGGTCTGTATATAGCAAATTATTGAATTGTAATAGGGCATGATCGGGGTGAGATGTTGGAGTTAGTCATTTTGTCTGGTTAGATAATTGTTGATAATATCACATTAGGATGATATGAAGAGTAGAGAGAAGTGGTGTTGGCTAGAGTTAAGATGTGCTCGGGTTCGACGAAAGATCGTTTTTCCCGAAGAGAGGAAGGTTAAAAATCACCCTAGGATAGTCTATCGTAATATGAGAAGGGAATGGATAAATGGGATCAACCAATAACAATAAGTTCCTTGCGAAAGGGAACGATGGGCTTCAGCTACCATCATAGTTCCTAGTGCCCTTTGAGAGCCCTTCACGGGGAATACCGGGGGCAGTCCTAGGTTAACGTAAACTGTAATAACAAACTGACAAGAGTAACTTAGTAATTAGGTTTGCACCTTTCACAAACACTGTTAGCACAGGAAGATTGATTGGAGCTTCGGCTCGGTGGGTTAAGAGACGGACGGAATGGTCCGGGGAGCTTCGGCTCGGTTGGTTAAGAGACGAACGTTTTGGTCCGGGGAGCTTCGGCTCGGCTTTTGTGTTTTTACGATTAAATTTGCATGTGCATAAAAGGAATGAAAATTAAGGTGGTGGGTCTTCGGTATTGGAGGGTCGATGCACCGACGCCAATGCACTAACTCAGCAAGTGTGGTTAGCACTTCGCCAACAGAAGTTCGGTGCGCCAGCCGGCAAGAGTACGCAGGCGTCCGCTTAGTGCACCAAGCGTTGAGGCATACGATAGGTCTGACCGGTAGTGCTTTACTGGTTTAGAGGTGGGCGAGGCCCAACCCACCGCTTCCGTCTGCCACTACGGAGGTATCCTGGGAGGTAACGGCTCCGAAAGGGGGAACTAAAGGTCTGTGTGCACAGAGTCGGGTGTGTGAGTTACACTTGCATGTTTCATCATACCCACTTGCATGTCATAGCATAATCGATTCATTTAACCCTGACACCTAAAGTATAAGTGGAATGAGACGCTTATACATTAGGACTTGCTAAACGACCCCTTGGTCTATAAGCTTGTGTGGGCAAGTTTATAAATTAAGGTTAAATTCAATATATATGTGCTGCTGTTTGATAACCGACACCCCAACGTATAAGTGGTATGGGACACTTTATACGATGGGAGCCTTGCAGAAGATCCCTTGGCTTATGCGCTTCCGCACATAAGTTAAGGTTACTTTTCCTACTTTCTGTTTTCTGTCATAATTATTATAGAATTGCTAGATTAGTTCCGCTGCCACCTGTTTTCTTTTGATTCATTCTCCACCTTTATGTCCTTCCCTTTCTTCCTCTCCGCTCGGCACCTAGGAGCCATGGGGGAAGGGGTAGGGGATGATAGGGCTTTGTCTTTATGACTAACGGTTTTCGAACCGCATTATTTAGGGGATCGTGGAGCCCAGCATGGAGGAACAGCCTCAGAGACCGGTGCGCTTGGAGATGGGGCAGTCTAGCTCCGGAGTTCATACAGCCGGGACCATGAGTCTCGACCTTGAGTAGTTTCTGTTTTTGCTTCCGCATGAGTGATTTGTAGTGAGGACATGTTGTACCGGGCTTAAGCCCCTACTTTTAGTACTCTGATATACTATTCTGTGGGCACTCCCTTCGTGGAGTTTTATTTAAATATATATGATTTATTTCAGTGGACTTGTTTTTACTTACTTCATTTTATGCTACGTTTCTGCGATCAAATTGGCCGGCAGAATCGGCGCCTTGTGGTGATGACCCTTCAGGACGTGAAGGTGTCACCGCAAAGCGGCGATTCTGGGCCTAAGACCCCGGGTTTAAAAAGAAAAAAGGGGGGGGGGGGTCTTACAACTCATACTAATTTATATGATAATGATCTGCAGTATGAATGGTGGATGTTATGATATGTTATGCATGTTATAGTTCATACAAGTGCAACTCACCCACGCGACTCTGTAATGACAGACCTTTAATTCCCCATTTTTGGAATTGGCTAAACTCTCTGTGTAAGACCCCCCTTTTTTGCTTCGCTGCCGGGTTTTACACCCATAATCGCCGTTTTGCAGTGACACCGATCCTCGGGAGTGTCGCCACTACAAAACGTCGATTCTGTCAGCATTAATGATCACCAAAGAAGTAGAAGTACAATAGTGAAGACAATCGAGTCAAATCCACAAAAATCACAACATATATATATATATATATATATATATATATATATATGCATGAATCACAGCAAAGTCCATAGAGATAAAAGTACTGAGATAGAACAGTAACATAGAAATATAAACGTCAAAGATAAACAGGCTCATGCCTGGTACATCAAGACCTCACTACAACACTCTCGCAGAAGCTAAGTAAAAAACTAACACTCACGGAGCCAGAGGCTGGTGCTCATGTGCTAGACTGGCCCACCTCCATGTGCACCGTACTCTGTCTGTGCTGCATCTCTTGCTGCTGCACCCTGTCTCCCATCAGGAACCCCTGAAATGTTTGGTCCACCGACCATTAGTCATAAAGACTAAGCCAACTATCATCCCAGCCTCGCCCCCGCGACTCCTAGGCACCGTGCGGGAGGAGATATAGGAAAGCTTGTGAAGGTGGAGAGTAAACAAAAACAGGTGGCAGTGGATCTATTTAGCAGTCATATAATATATCATATATAAGAGTCTAAACTAGCAGTTCTATAACAAGTAGAGCAGTAATAAAGGAAAAGTAAAGAGAACAAGCTATTTTTAAAGGTAACCTTAATTTATAAGAATGTTCATACAAACTTATAAAATAAGGGGTCATTTTGCAGGGCCTATCGTATAAAAAGTCTCATACCAATTTATACGATAGGGGTAGGGGTTAAAATGCAATAATGACATGCTATGCTATGTTATGCAGATTTAATGTTATGTTCATACAAGTACAATACACACACCTGACTCTATGCCCACAAACCTTTAGTTCCCCGGTTTTGGAAGCTAGTTTCACTCCCAGGAGCCTCCGTAGTGGCCAGCGGAGACAGTGGGTTGGGTCACCCCACTCCTAGGCAGGTATCCACACTACCAGGCCTAGCCCTTTCGTACGCCTCTGAAGGACACATTAGAGTCACCACGTACTAATGCTGACAAACCCGCCAGTCTTTTCTTTGGCTAAGTGTAAACCACACCCGACGAGTCATCGTATCGACGTCAGTGTGAATGCCCGTCAAATACCAAAGACCCACCACCTTATGCACATACATCCATAAATTCCTGAGCCATCGGCTCCCCAGACTAACCTGCCCATTATAACTACCTTTCGAGCCTTCGACTCGCCGGGCTAACTTGCCCATTTCTACAACCACTGAGCCAACCGCTCGGATAACCCAACCAAGCTAACCTCCCGAGTCATCGGGGTGAGTGAAGGTGAAGCCCTAGTTTTTACTAATTGCTCTTTAACATTTTAGTCTTATGGTTTAAGGTTAACCTTGGACTGCCCAGGGCATTCCTTATGAATGGCTCTCGAGGACACTAGGAACTACGATGGGCTGAAGCCCAAAGTTCCCATTCGCAAGGTACTTATTATTGTTGGTATCTACCCATATCCCAAATCGTTATCATTACTCTTGAACTAGCTTTAATCATATTTAGACTTTCCCTCTCCAAGGAAGGACGGTCCACTGTCGATCCCGAGCACAACTCTGCCCTTGCACAACCGGGATCTTGTAGCATCCCAACTTTTATTGGGCCACCAGAACCCTAGTGGGTCTAATAAAAATGACCCGAACCCCTACCCGTGACCCGGTAGAAGGTAACCATAGGCAGTAAATAGAGCTAGCGAACTCCGATTTGAGTTAATGTGGCCTCGTATAGTCGATACGAGTGCGTTGGAACTCGTTCCATTGGACCCCAAGGTCATATAGTGGATGTGACCATTCCTCGTAAAACGCCACAAGAGCCAGACTTTGGATATCGGTCTAAAGAACTCTGAATTGAGTTCTGTCAGTTCCTATGGTCTTTTATGACCCATACGAGCGCATCAGAACTCGCCGCATTGCAATTCGAGATCTAACGACGGATATAGACATTTTGAACGTTCTAGCGCATTTCGACGCGCAGATTTTGGACTTTTATCAAACGAACTCCGATTTGACCCCGGTCACTGGCGTTGAATTCTTATGGTCAATATAAAGTCAACGGAATTGGTCCTGGTCAGTTTCGATGATGGGTGGTCAAACCGTGGTCAAATCAAGCTCAGTCATGCACTGAAAAGCGTGCGCACACCAATTTTGACCCAACCTCGATGACTTGTACCTATTTTGACTTTGACCCCCATGGGTACCCCCGAGGGTTGACTTTTGTCAAACCCTCCCTTTTTCCCATTTTTAGAGGTTTTTTCTAAGGAGGAGGCCACCTCCTCTCCATGGGGCCTCAAAGTAGTAAGATGGAAGGGAGTGAGCCTAAGTGGTGGCCCACTAACACTCCCCTCCCCTCCCCTTCTCTTTTTCCCCTTTCCCACTTGTAAAAGCCCTAGCCCATAAGGGCCTTACCCCATTTTCCCATATGGGGGAAATACCTTGAGCCTCCAACTGTCCTTGGACAGCTAGAGGGTGGAGATTTATCCCTCCCTAAGGAGGGATTAATCCCACATTGGGTAGGGGAAAAGATCCCCTCCCCTCCAGCCTATTTAAATGCACCCATCCTGATATCCTCACCAGCTCAGTGAGCAAATTTCCCACTCCTCCCCAAGCTCTGCCGGAGCTTAGGTCGTCGGAAAAGGCAAGCCCGAGCTCCACCACCGCCACCTTGCATGGCCAACAAAGTCGGCCCCTCCCAAGCCCCTCCACAGGTAGAACCTCTCCCCTCCCCCTTCCCCCCCTTCCGAACGATCTACATGGGCCTCCCGGCGGCCGGAGCACTGCCGACACCACCCGGCCCATGCTCCAGGTCAGGTAGTGGTCGCAGGAAAGCTAGCCCCTCCCCGCGATGGGGGTGGCGCTGGAGAAGGGTTGACCCACCAGGATGACTTTTCCTAGTGGGGGAAAGTCGGGGTGCCGCCGGAAAACGCCTCTCCGACGGCACCCGAGAAGCAGAGCTTTTGCTTTGTTTTGCCTCGCGGTTGGTCGTCGGACTACCACCGAAAAAGAGCCCTGCCCCGGCGCACCAGCTGGGGGTGGTTCTGGGGCCGGGCTCAACGCCGGAGAGGCGGGTGGTGCGGTGGCGTTGGGAACGAGATCACCGCCACCCCGCTCTCGGGTTGGCCAAATCAGGCGGTTGCCGGCAGCGGCAGGCCGCCGGGCCACCACCTAGGGACTCGCCGGCCCCCGGCGAACCGACTGGGGGCGTCGCCGGCGTCCAGCGGCGACTGGCCAGCGGTGGCAGAAACTATCTTTGACTGCACCGCCGGCAAGGAGTAGCTGTAACGCCACTGATTTTCCGACAATTATTTAATCCTCTTGGTGACGTCATATTGACGTAGGGGGCGTTACGTTAATGTGAAGTTACGCGCTGTTAGTGCGTTTTCGCGTCTGTTCGGTCGAGTCAGCCAAATTCGTGAATCCTTATAGAAAATGAAAAATTTCACATTAGGAAATTAAATTAATTAATTTTTGACGTGCTCGTCAAGTTTCGTCGCGATCCGAGCGATATTCGAGCCTCGGCAAATTTCCGAAGTTTCGTAGAATTTATGTTCGCCGTAAACTTTGAAAATTTATATCTCGAGAACGACATGTCGGATTTTGGTTCTGTCTTCTTTGTTAGATTCGTAGCATCAGTGTTTGCCTACGGTGCGAATTTCGTTTAATTCGGCGCGCGTTTGGGCCTCAGTTTGAACTTGTATTTCCTTGTTCAAAATATATAAAAAATATGATTATTTTAATATTAAAGCACTATTCAAAAATGAAAAGTACAATTCATTCCTAAAGTTTGAACAAGGTATATTTGCAAAATTCACTATTCATGAGGATAAAAGAAGCACTGTTCATGCAATTTATTTTTGTTGCTTCTCGGGATCACCTCTACTAGTACTCGAGAAACAAAATAAAACTTCTTGGGAAATCCTGTTCAACACTCAAGAACTCACCTACCTTCTCGAGAAATCCGGTCATAGTACTCGAGAACTTTAGGTTTCTTCTCGAGAAATCCCTGCCCCCTTCTCGAGAAGTCATGTACTGCACTCGAGAAATTCGATATTCGTCCCGAGAAATCCGTTTCAGCCTGCTTTCCAGTGTCATTTTGAGGGTCAAAATGACGTCATATGGAAAATGATTAACATGAATTTTATTCGTCTCGACGAGATCTACAATTTCCATGTTGATCACTCTTCAATTCAGAGACATCTTTAACCTCTATTTTTCATTTTCTACGCGCCCGCACTTAAATTACCCGCCTATTTCCTGTTTAGACAAAAGAATTTATATATATATATGTAAATATTCTTATATTTAAGGATAAATAAATCAAATTCATCTTCTTCCTTACGTCTTGACCGAACCAGAGAGCGAGAGTGACTGCAGAGTTCTAAGTTCGTGAAGCTTCAGATCGCCGCCGTCGGAGCTACGGTGCTCGGAATCACAAACCGAGCAAGATCCGGAAAGCTCTTGCTGAGATATTCACGATCGTGGTATGTATTTCTCGTTTCGTGGAAGTTTTTCGTTAGGGTTTTTGACCCTTACCTCTCTTTTGGTCAAATCCTTGTAGAATCCGCTTTCCCACGCCTTCTTTTGGTTAGATCCGTGACGTGGAGTAATTTGGAAGACCGATTGGAGTAGAACCGAGGCAAGTGATGTTCTTGCTCTCCCTCTTGCTCTTTTCTTCCAAATTGTAGCCATATTTCTTAGATTCGACACGTTTAAGTTAACTTTATCTTTGAATTGCTAGTTAATTATCTTGGATTATGAAGTGTGTCTAACCTAGAATCATTTCTCCCAATTTGTATCTCGTAGATTTGGTAAGCAAATGTAGTTGTCGTGTCACTTTATTTATCGAGTCGTTTTGATCATACTTCACCTTGCTTAACCCTTGCAATGCCCTTATGCAGTCCAAGTCGTTTGTTGACCCAATTTGAATTCTCGTTGGGTAAGCCCCGGTTGTTTAGTGTCCCTTTGCAGTGTCGGCTTCATTGAAAGAAACTCTGCTTATATTAATATGTAATCAAAGTAAAATCTGATGGCATGTGCGCATTGTGGTTTCTCCCTCGGCACAGTGCCTTATGGTTGAGTCAGTGCGCGTTGTGGACCTTCATCACCGACACATTACCTTAGCCGATGGTCTGTGCGCGTTGGGGTTTCTCCCTCGGCATAGTGCCCTTTTTGGCTAGGTTCGTGCGCATTGTGGACCTTTTCCCGGCACAGTACTCTTTCCTTTTGAGCTGATCAGTCTCATTTAAAATGATGAATAACATGGATAATAAAGAAGGATGAATATATGAACTTCTGATATTTGACACTCTGATCTGTCCAGTTAACGTGTTTAGCCTTTCTTGCTCAGCTATATTTACTATTTTGTTTATGTTGCTTTGCTACTGACTTTTGTTGCAGCCAATTTGTTGTCCCTCGTTCACTTTGAGGTTTTTGGTATTCATTTTACTCTTTTGCACTACTTGTAGTTTGTTTCTGAGGTGTTCTTCTTTTGAATGCCTCAGGTTCAGAGCAGTAACAGGTTTAACTGAAAGAGTTATGCTTCTGGTGCTGCGAGTTGCTGCGGCCGTTTGTTTCCACCTCAGAATGTTGAGGTAGTTGTTTTGTTAGACATGACTGTTTCTATATGGGTTCGTGTCAGTTGTTGACGCCCATAGTCTTAGACTTCTGATGACAGTTTACTTGTTACTTTACTTTTGTTACTTATTGCTTGTTTATAATTGCTCTCTGGGAAGGATTTATGTTAGGATGCATATAGTTACTTTTAAGTATACAAAACTGCATTCAGAAATATTGACATGACATAACTTTTAATCGCAAAACTTACTACTTTTAAGCGCTATAAAAGTCTTTTTATTTATATTAAATGTAGAAGTCATATCATCATTACATTATGCCAGACTTTCATTCTCATATAGGATAACAAATGAATCAAACTAAGTATTTTCCACTGCGTAAACTTATATATTTTCTCACCTATGGACTAGTGATCCACCCGACTGAGGGACAGGGTCAGTAAACTCAAAGAACTTATAAGTATTTTTTTAGCTTAATTTCAAAAGTATTTTACATAAAGTAATGCGAGGACGAGTCGCCTGAGCGTCTGTAGTTGTCCCCTGCATGGCGTGGCATCACGACGCGTATTTTCTCTTACTCTGACGTATTATTTAATACGGAGAAAATGCGGGTTGTGACAGCAGCAGCCGTCCGATCTGCTGATGAAGATTCGACTGCCGAGATTTCATTAAATCCCGCTCCCGCCTCAGCATCAGCGCCCCCCACAGCAGATCCGCGGCCGATCCGCTGTGGGGTAAGAGAGGATATTTGATGTCTGACTCGATCTCAGCCACAGGATGTCTTTTGATCTGCTATTAGCAGACCAAATTAATAGCTAGATTTTGAGGAATTTTCTGGGCCATTTTTAGGCCTCTGGGGGGCAAAATGATCATCATTAAAAATGTTCCCCATACTAAGGGCTTTCTCCAAAAAAATTTTGAGAATTTTTGGAGATGATTTAGTATTTGTAAAAGCCCAAATGGAATTTATTTGGTCGAATTAAAGGCCCAAAACTTTTCGAAAAATTATAAAATTTTTTCTAGGCTCATTTTAGACCCCCTTAAAGGTTGTATCAAAATTTGGGGACTTGGGGATCAAAATTGAACTTTCCTCAATTTCTTGGAGCCTAGGATCGCGCTTGGAATTTATTACGCTCATTTTCCTCGAAAGTGAAAATTGGAGCGCGCGGCCGCCCTTTCTAATTTGAATAAAAAATTCAAATTGTCTTATCAACGAGTGTGGCCGATGCAAGTGACCAAGCTCCAGGTGTTCCGAGATTTCAAGAAATCATCGAGCACCTCGAATCTCGGGTAATTTGGGCACGCTCGGAAGATGAGAGTACGAGTAGTGGGTTGCAAAATTATCCTCGACGAATAATAAGGGTGTAACTCCTAATAAGCCCCTATTCCGATTAAGCCGTGATTAAAAAGGCCCAGCCAAATTACTATCAGATCTTAATTGTTGGGTCCATTGCCCACAATGTCCTGGATTTGAGTGAAGTCAATATTATCAATGATATACACATGTATGTAGATGACTATGATAGGTCAGGTAGCCTAATTGGCTAAATCAGGTAAACACTTACCTAAGGTGTGGGATGACAGAAAACTGTCTAAGTCCACAGACGTTGAGTGAAGATCAGTCACTCAACGCCAGATGACTTATAGTGCTGAGTGAAGCCTATATAGTCAAAGCCAAGGCTGTGGCAAGTTGATAAAATGACCAAGTCCACATGCATTGAGTGAAGTCAACTCACTCAACTCCATACAACAAAAGGCTGTGAGATAGGCTAAAGCAGTAAAAGCCTGAAGTTGGAATGAACTAAAATATGGCTAAGTCTATAGACGTTAAGTGAAGTCAACTCACTCAACGCCATGCTACTAAATAAGCAGAAAATTGGCTAAAGCAGAAAGCGTTGAGTGAGGCATGTTCACTCAACGCTCTCAACGCTTATGTTGCTGAATAAGCAGAAATTTGGTTAAGGCAAAAAGCGTTGAGTGGAAGTTACTGACTCAACGCTGTCAACGCCTTGTGAAGACAGAAATTTGTTTAAGGGTTTGGCGTTGAGTGATGCTTACTCACTCAATGCCAAACAACTGAAAGCTAATAAAGCAAGATTGGCGTTGAGTGGAGCTGAATCACTCAATGCCTAGAATCAGACTCAATATTCAAAGTAGTTTGGCATTAAGTGAAGGTGACTCACTCAACGCCAAAAGACAGTGAATATGTCTAAGTGTTTTGGCATTAAGTGATGCTTACTCACTCAACGCCTATTCTCTGATGCTCGATTTTGGCTAAGTCCACAGGTGCTGACGTCAACAAAATCGACAAAATCAACTAAGGTCAAATCAGAAATAGGGAAGCTACACTACACCACAAAACTTCCCGTGAAGCTACTGTACGTCTTCTTACGTTAAAGCAAGGCGCAGCTAGGAGCTGCAGGTGGGGCCTACCGATCTCTAAGAGCCATTGATCGAAGAACTACAAAAAGGAAGAGATAGGGCCAAGATAAACTGAACTTTTAGGGCATACTTTATTCAAAAAGGAGAGTAGCCATCTTCATCTTCCTCACCATTGCTGCAAGTGAAAAAGTTTGAAGCTCTCCAGCAAGAAAAGTTCAGTTAGCTGTGCAAGTCTCCAACTGCCACAGCAGATTCAGAATCTATTCTGAAGAAAGAAGAACCTTCATCTTTTGGCAGGTTCTGTGGGCTGTTTGAAGACACAAGATCAAAAGATCTTTAGCCTTCAACAGCAGGTTCAGAAGTTTTCTTCTGAGTTCCTCCAATAAATCCTTTCCCTACTGTGAGGAGAGTAGGAGTAGAAAGTTTTCTGTTCAAGTGGTTGACAAAGAGAAATTTTTCTGTGTCAAAGTTAATTAAACTATTTCTTTGTGTAGGATCCTTTTGGATCTGAGCAGTAGGACCTTTGGGTCTGAGGTAGGGCAAATTTGCCTTAGCTGTAGGAGAGTGTATCTCTCTGAGGTAGGTGAGTGTAACTCACTGAGAAGTATGGCGATATTGCCTGAACTGTACGAGAGTGTATCTCTCTGAGTTTTAGGAGCAAGCTTGATCTGAGGTAGGGCTATACTCCATATCCTGAGTGGTAGGGCTTAAGTGTCTGAGGTAGGTGATACTTATATCACTGAGTGTAGGTCTTTGTGGTTGAGGTGTAAGTCTTAGTGGGGACTAACAGATCCTGAGGTATCTGAGGTGTAAGCTCCTTGGAGCATTGGTTTGGAGAAGTGCCTTGACTAACATAAGTTAGCAAGGTGGGAGGAGAGTGGATGTACCCATAATTTTAGGGAACCACTATAAAATACTTGTGTGTTTTTCTGTGTTTGCTTTTATTTTCTTAATTACAGGTGCTAAGGACAAGCTCTAGATCACTAGAAGTTGAAAGCTTAAAGAAACAATCAAGTGATTTAAAAAGACTCTCAAAAGACCTAAGCAGACTATTCACCCCCCTTAGGTTGCTAGCTACCTTTAAATTAAAGACTTTCAAGTGATATCAGAGAGAGGTTGCTCAAAAAGGATTTAACAATCTGAGTGATCCTCCAAGGTAGTTGCTGCTAAGTGGTCATGGGCTCAGGAGAGAGACAGAGAGAATTGAGTTCAATGAAACTCCCCATCTGTAGAAAGAAGCAGTTTGGAATATGGAAGGAGAGGGTGAAGATATTCATGGAAGCCTATGATCTAAGAATTTTTGTAACTGTTAGGGAGGGACCTGACATTCCCATGAAGGTCTCTGTTCTGGATGCCAACATCAAGACACCAAAGACACTCTTTGAAATGACCAAAGATGTGGTCATACTAGCTGGCCTGGACAAGAGAGCACAAAACATCATAGCCAGTGCTGTAGATGACTCAACCTTCCTGAACTTGGTTCACTGTCATACCTCCAAGGAGATATGGGACACCCTTGTGGTCTACATGGATGGTACTGATGAGGTAAGAGATGATAAGAAGTCTCTGCTCAACCAAGAGTATGAGGCTTTCAGGCAAATCCTGAAGGAGAACATAACTACCTGTTATGAAATATTCTTCAGGATCATAAATGAGTTGAAGACCTATGGAAGGGTTTTCAATAATTATGAAATTAATGACAAGTTTCTCAGATCTCTCATTAGAGACTGGGATACTAAGATCTGTGTCATAAGAGAGATGACCAAGCTTGCTGACACTCCTCCCAACATATTGTTTGGGAAGCTGCTCTCCTATAAGATGTTGCTGGCTGCCAAGAAGGAGGAGGATACCTCCAACAAATCAATGATCAAAAAAAAGTCCTTGGCCTTCAAAGCTGAAAGATCAAGGAAAGGAAAGGAAAGGATTCTTTCTCCACCAAGGAGACCAACTGAGTCAGACAGCTCTGACTCAGAGGCATCAGACAACAACATATCTGATGAAGATTTTGCAGCCTTTTCCAAACAACTCCAGAGGCTAATAAAGAAGAAGCATTAGAAGAAAAGGCCTTCCAATACCACCCATCATAGAAAGAACCAGTCCAAGACTGACATGTATGGTTCTAAACATAATAAATATAACTCCTCTAAAGTAATTTGCTACTACTGCAGCATGCCTGGGCATGTGATAGCTGACTGCCCAGAGAAGAGGAAGGAGACTGAGGAGAAGAAACAACACCAACACAAAGGAAAGAAGGAAAAGTCCTTCACTGCTAAGAAGGAAAAGAGTTTGACAGACTCATCATCTTCTGAGTCTGAAGAAGATGAAGCCTATATTGGGCTAGTTGCTACTACTGTTAAAAATGAAGCTATTGCAGCAGGAGAAGTCAATCCTTCATGGAGGATAGGAATCAGAGCCCCTCTGACACTGTTAGACAGTGAGTTAGAGGTGGATGAAGAAGCCCACATCTACAGAGGGCTGATGGCAATGACTGATGAGGAAAGCAACCAGGATCAGCCTGGTTAGAGCAAGGTACATCTATCACCTAACTCTGCTTATATGTCTGAGTTTGAGACTAGTCCTTGCTCAGAAGCCTCTTCACCCTGTGGTGAAGAAGATTCTGGATCTGAAGGAGATGTAAATCAACTGATTGACAAGTATGGAGAACTTCTGAATGTCTTCAAGAAGGTCAAGAAGTTATCTAAGAAGCAAGCTAAAAAGATCTCATCTCTTATGCTTGTAGTTGCCCAGCAGACTGTAACAACAAATTTGCTGGACCAGAAAGCTAGGGAAATTAGCCAACTGAAGTCCCTCTTGGACATTCAGGTTGCCTCCATCAAGCACACGAACTATCTCATCAGGGAGCTTGAAGATAAGCTTGAGAAGGAGAAAAGAATAATGGCTAGCTATTCTAAGCCAAGTAATGTCCTCCCCTTGATAGAATCCTTCTCCTCTCAAAAGGGCAAGAAGGGGTTGGGATTCAAGGGAAGCACAATAGTTGCTCCTTTCAAAAGGAAGGGCAAAGCTCCAGTTCCACCTCAGCCTATTGCTTCTAAGCCTCCCATTCTTTTCAAAAAAGTTTTGATACCTTCTAACAGGTATGACCAAGAAAGTTCTTATGGTCACTGGGAGAGGGGTTGTTCATCTGGAGTGAATAAAGATGTTCACTGTCATGATGAAAGTTTTGGCAGGGTGTGTGCAATCAAGGTTGCCAATAAGAAATTTCAAATGGCCCAATCTGGATCATTTGTCTTTGGTGCTTCTGCACCAACTCTCAAGAATGTTACTGCAGCCAAAGCTCAGAATCTGACAGCAAAGGTTCTGACTAAGAGCAAGTCTAAGAATCAGGCTGATCTGGACATATCTGAAGCCATCAGAAGCATACTTTCTAAAAAGAAGCTAGCTGTTGCTGGCACTTAAGGCATACCAAATCAGCCATCTATAAGACTTACCTTTAGTCAAATTCTGGCTGAAAGAAATCAGAAAAAGGCTACAGCACATCTTCATCCTATCAAGGTTGCAGCTCATCAAGCTGCAAGGCCTTCACAGAAAAGAAGATATAACATACATGAGTGTTGGTGATGTGGTAAGATAAGACACTTTGCCGTTGACTGCTGGCACAATCCTAATGTGGCCAGAGCTAGGGTCAGCCCACCAGTCAGAAATTCTGCTGGTGGACATGTTTAGTTTCATGATAACATTCACCTAGGATCAAATAGATATTGGGGTCCTAAGGTTAAGTAATTTGTATATTGCAGTATAGTTCAAGGTACCATACCCTTATATGGTACTTGGACAGTGGCTGTTCCAGGCACATGACTGGAATAAGGAGCAATTTTAAGGAGTTTACTCCAGTAAAAGATGAACCCAAAGTCATCTTTGGAGGTTCAGATAGAGGTGTAACCAGAGGGTATGGTAAGATCACCAATGACATAGTCACAATCACAAAGGTGGCTTATGTTGAAGGGTTGCAACACAACCTTATAAGCATAAGCCAGCTTTCTGATCTTGGCTATGTAATTGTCTTCCACAAGAATGAGTGCCTAATTAGGAGGTTAAGTGACCAAGAGGTCATCTTGACAGGCACTAGGAGTGGAAATGTTTATTGCTTGAACTTTTTTTGGGTACACTGAAAAATATGTACCAGATTTGGAGAATCCTCATCTTACTCAATGATATACATCAAGTTGTATTTGATGGTTGTTTGAGTTTCATTGTGCAGGTGTAAGGTTTGCAAGAATTTTTATAAGTACAAGTGTCGACACTTGTGAAGAATTGCGTCGACACCCAGAAGTTGTGTCGACACTAGAAGAAAGGTCTGTGTCGACACCCAGGTATTTTGTCGACACCTGAAGAAGAAGCTGTGTCGACACCCAGAATTGTGTCGACACCTAAGGCAGGAATTATTTCGACACTTAGAGTAGAAGTTGTGTCGACACCCAGGAGTTATGTCGACACCAGAAGAAAGGCATGTGTCGACACTCAGCAATTGTGTCGACACTTGAAGAAGGTTTGTGTCGACACACACTCAATGCCATTTGTCTACAGCTAAGTCCAGACCAGAAATAGTTGTGTCGACACACAGGACTTGTGTTGACAAACATTCAACGACATCTGGATGACACTCAATGCCATATAACAACAACAGCTATACTGAGTCAGAAGGCTTGTGTTGACACACAGGAATTGTGTCGACACACACTCAATGACGTCTCGACACACACTCAACGACGACTGGATATACACTCAACGCCATCTGCCAGCATCAGTTATGTCAAGACCAGGAGCAGTTGTGTCAACACACAGGACTTGTGTCGACACATACAAACAGAAGCTGTGTCGAGTAGCTGAAGAATGATTATGTCAACACATGGAATGTTATGTCGACATCAACAAGACTTGTGTCGACACTTAGTCTATTTGTGTCGACATATATGAAGCCGTCTGCTGAGTGGATCTTGCTGACTTATAAAATCTTTGAGGAATCAACTGTCATGATGGGTGACTCGACAGCTGTCATTACCAACAGGTCTGACACCTTTGTCAAAACTGTCAGAAGGTTGTTACAAATCGGATCAGCCGATAATCAGGAGAAATATCTATATAAAGACTGATCCGTGACAACTTATAAGAACATCACAGAGATAAAAAGGTGGATCATCTAAGGAAAGTTTTCAACAACAAGTAAAGGGGTGACCCTTAAGAAGGAAGATTCTGAACAGTCTGCAGAGAAGATTCAGATCTTATTCTGAAGTCAAGTAAGGAGCGACAAGAGATCAACTTCTACATCAAGATGAGTTCAACCTTATTTTATTCTATCAAGAAGCTTCGAAATAGCTAAGTCAGGTTAGATCTGGAGATTCAGTTTATTCAAGAACTGATCAAGAAGCTCTCACCTATATAGTGATCTATCGGGTGATATTTCTGTATTTCTCAAATACTCAAATTCTTGTAGGATCTATTATTAGATCTGAGTTGCAAGCCTATAATTATAAAGGCTGAGGTAGGGCTGAGTGCCTGAGGTGTAGGACTATTGATAGTCTGAGTTGTAAGACTAGTTATAAAGGCTGAGGTAGGGCTGTGGCCTGAGATAGGATTCTTTGGGAGAATCTGAGGTAAGACTTGTATAAGTGTGAGCTGTAGGAACCAATCTGGTTCTGAGTTGAAAGATCTGTGGATCTGAGTTAGTGGAAGGAAGTTGGGCTGAATCCAGTTCTCTACTGGATAGGCGAAGGGGGAAAATGTACCCATACCTTGGGGAACCACTATAAATCTGGTGTATGCTGTGCTGTGTTTTCTGTGCTGTGATTTGCAATTTCTGTGCTAAGTAAGAACTAGTTATATTGCCTAAAATTCTTAAAGATAATTAGAACCTATTCACCCCCCTCTAGGTGTTTAGGATCTAGAAATAAGTCTTTCAAGTGGTATCAGAGGGAGGTTACTCAAAGATAGACCTAACAGTCTTAGTATATCTCATAGGCAATTAACAGATTTCAAGAATGGGTTCAAATGAGAATCAAAAGGAGTTTGGATCTATGAAACTGCCTATTTGCAGGAAAGAATGCTTTGACATTTGGAAGGAAAAGGTCAGATTGTTTATGGAGGCTTCTGATCCAAGAATCTACATTACTGTACAAGAAGGACCCTTCATTCCAATGAAGGTATCAGCTCTGGATGCAAATGTTAGAACCCCTAAGAACTATTCTGAAATGACAAAGGATGAGATCATCCTAGCAACACTAGACAAAAGAGCACAGAACATTATTATAAGTGCTATAGATGATGCCACATTTCAGAATTTTGTGCACTGTAAAACTTCCAAGGAAATGTGGGACACCCTGATTGTATACATGGAGGGAACAGAAGAAGTTAGAGAGAACATGAAGTCTATGCTGAATCAAGAATATAATAGCTTTAGACAAGCCAAGACTGACAGCATAGCTGAATGTTACAAAAAGTTCTTCAGGATAGTTAATGAACTGATGACCTATGGAAGAGTCTTCAGCACTTATGAACTGAATGACAAGTTTCTCAGGTCTCTGACAAAGGACTGGGAAACAAAGATTTGTGCCATCAGAGAGGTGGCCAAGCTTGCTGATACACCTCCTCCCATATTGTTTGGAAAGCTGCTATCATATGAAATGCAGCTTACTGCCAGGAAGGAGGAAGAGAAGAGCAGCAGGTCTGAGTACAAGGACAAATCAGTAGCCTTCAAGGCTGAAGGCATAAGAAAGGGCAGGAGAAAATCTCCTTCTCCACCAAGAAGGAGTGCTGAGGCAAAAGAAGGAATTCTTGATACAACCTCATCAGACAGCCACACCTCTGATGAGGACTTTGCTTCCTTTACAAGGCAGTTCCAAAGGTTCATGAAAAAGAAGAAGTGGAGATCCAGACCATCATCATCCTTTTCCAAGGATGAGTACTACAAGAAAAAGAAGAATCCCAAGGAGGACAGGGATGCCTCAAAACCTAGTAAACAAACTAACTCGAAGATTGTTTGCTATTATTGCAATAGGCCAGAACATGTCATAGCTGACTATCTAGACAAGAGGTCTGAATCTAAGGACAAGAAGAAGCATCAACTGAAGGGCAAGAAGGAGAAATCCTTTGTTTCCCAAAAGTAGAAGAGTTGGACAAACTCTTCATCATCAGGATCAGGAGAAGAAGAAGATGCAGAAGCATATGTTGGGCTATTCTCAACTGAAGAGGATTTTAAGGAGTTAGAATTCCTACAAATGCTGGACTCCATAAATGGAGTGGAAGAACATTGTTGTAGAGGGCCGATGTCCCTATCAGAAAATGATTAGTGCCAGGATCAGGCTGGTCCTAGTAAGGTATACAATTCTTCCTTAGCATCTGATTATTTTACTGGATCAGAATCAGAAGCATCTGCATCAAGAGATGTGGATGGTTCTGATTTTGAAGGGGATGTACACCAACTCATTGATAAGTATGGTGGGTTGTTGCAAGCTCAAAGAGAAGCAAGCTTCTTGTCAAGGAGCAGACCAAGGAGATTGAATCTCTTAAGTAGGCAGCATCAGAATCAGCCATGCTGATTGATTTAAAACTGAACGAGGTTACCAAACTGAAGAACATAACTGTCATTCAGATGGGCACAATCTCTTTCAAGGAAAATCATATCAAGAATCTGGAGGCAAGACTTCATAAAGAAAAAGAGTTAGTAGCTAAATTCTCTAAGCCAAAAATCAGTCTTGCCTTTAATAGATAACTTCATTTCACAAAAAGGTAAGACTAGTCTAGGCTTTAAGGGAAGAACAAGGGCCACTAATTCACATGGAAAAGGTAAGGCCCCAGTTCAGCCACTAGCCTCTAAGTCCCCTATTTTCTTTAGGAAGGTGATGCAACCTACAAACAGGTATGATCATGAAATGACTCATGGTCACTGTAAGTATGGAGATCACATTGGCAAGTGTGCTAATGCCAGTAGGACACTCTATAGGCAAGCCCATCAGGTTCAAAAGGAATTCTTGGGGTTTGCTGCTCCAGCGCCTACACGCAAAAGAACTGCTGGCAACAAGGTTGTGAAGTCTGTACCTAAGAGAAGGTACAATAGATTTGAGTGTTGGTGTTGTGACAAGGTAGGACACTTTTCTATGGATTGCTGGTTTAACACAAGTGTTAAAACCAAGAATAGTGTACCTTTCAGAAAAGATGTAGGTAAATATGATAATTTTCAAGCTAACAAGAACCTATGACCCAAAACTAATTTGGGTTCTAAGGATGAGTGATTCTTTATTTGATGCAGGTGAATCCAAGTGGACATACCCATATATGGTACTTGGATAGTGGATGTTCCAGACACATGACTGAAACAATAAGAATATTGAGGGACTATGTACCCATAGAGAATGGACCCAAAGTGATCTTTGATGGATCAAAAAAAGGAATCATCAAAGGATTTGGTAACATCTCTAGTGATTCAATTACCATCACTAAAGTGTCTTATGTGAAGGGGATAAAACATAACCTGATTAGCATAAGTCAACTTAGTTATCTAGGTTATGTCATCTCTTTCCTAAAATGGGAGTGCTAAATAAGGAGGTCAAGTGATCAAGAGATCATTTTGACTGGCACTAGGAAAGGGAATGTATATTGTCTTAACCTAGATTGTGAGTTTAATAACTCACCCATTTGCCTAGTTGCAGGTGAGAAAGCTTCACTATGTGTCAAATGGCACAAGAGGCTGCCTCATATGAACTACAAGTCTATATGAAAGCTGTTCAACATGAGATTAGTGAGGAATGATCCTCAAGTCAAGTGCATTAAAGAGGGTGTGTGTTCAGCTTGCCAAAAGGGCAAATGGACCAAGTCCTCTTTTCCTGCACTAGATACCAAAGATTCATTGAGATGTTTATATCTCTTGCATATAGATTTTTTTGGTCCTATGCCAGTTCATAGTCTTGGTAGGAAAGTATACACACTAGTTGCTGTGGATGACTATTCTAGATACACATGAGTTTTCTTCTTGAGGCAGAAATCTGAAACCCCTTGTGTTTACAGACTTTTGTTAGACAAATTCAGAATGAATTTAACAGTTCAGTTGTCAAAATCAGAAGTGACCATGGAACTGAATTTTAGCCTGAATGTATGACAAAATTCTGTGAAGAACTTGGGATTCATCAGGAGTTCTCCTCACCTAGAACACCTCAGCAAAATGGAATTGCTGAAAGAAAGAATAGAACTCTTATTGAGGCATGTAGAACTCTACTCAGTGACACTACTCTCCCTGAATATTTCTGGGTTGAGGTAGTAAATACTGCTTGCCATGTTCTCAATAGAGCATCCATAAATAAGAAACTTAAGTTGACTCCCTATCAGATTTTAAAAGGCAGAAAACCAAACATTTCTTACTTCAGAATCTTTGGTAGCAAGTGTTATGTCCTAGTTAATGGTAAGCACTACCTAACAAAGTTTGCTACTAAATCCCTAGAAGGGATATTTGTTTGGTACATCAATAATAGTAGGGCATACAGGGTCTACAACTTGACTACCCAAGTTATAGAAGAGTCAGTCCATGTTATTTTTGATGAGTCTAGATTGATTAACAATGAATTGTCTAGTTCTTCAGTTAGTTCTACAGGTCTAACAGACAGGCTGGGCAAGATGACCATCAATGATAAAGCTCCTGCTAGGATGGATGATGGAAAAGATGCATGCTATCTAGGGGGAGAACAAAACTCACTGGATGATGAAGACAATGAGGAGCATCAGGTTTAGGAAAATGAAGAAGGCCATGAGGTAGACAGGTTTCCTCCAGCTAGAAGACACCTGAAGGATCATCCAGCTCACCAAATCATTGGTGATGCAAGTCATGGTGTTCTAACAAGGAGCAAGAACATGAATACAATTTTATGTTCAAGTTTCTTGTCACAGATAGAACCCAGGAATTTTGAAGAAGTCATGCAAGACACAAATTGGATTGATGCTATGCAAGAAGAGCTGAATCAATTCAGAAGGTGTAAAGTCTGGGAACTGGTTCCTAAACCTAAGGATCACAACATCATAGGAACCAAGTGGATCTACAGAAACAAACTTGATGAAAATGGCATAATTATCAAGAACAAGGCAAGGCTGGTAGCAAAAGGCTACATGCAAGAGGAAGGGATTGACTTTGATCAAACCTTTGCCCCAGTAGCAAGGCTAGAGGCTGTTGGAACACCCTAATTTGGATTTGGGTCAGGATCACTATGTCTTTAAGTTCATTAGATTGACCCATCAATGTATAGCTAAGGGTCATAGGTTGTGCTAATTCAGAGGCTCTCAGAGATTGAAGAAATCAGCCAAGAGAAATCAGTCAGAGAAAACAGAATTCAACATTAAGCTTAGGTCGACGATCGTCGAGCTCCGATCGAAGATCGTCGAGCTTAATCTTTGCTGTAACGTCGAGCTCTGGTCGACGCTTTATCTCAAGCTGCGGTCGACGCTTTCTGTCCAAAGCTCAGGTCGACGCTTTCCAAGCTAACCTATGCTGGAACGTCGAGCTCCGGTCGACGTTCCCTATGCTGGAACGTCGAGCTCTGGTCGACGCCTTATCTCTTAACTGTGATCGACGTTTTCTGTCCAAGCTGCGTTCGACGCTTTCTGTCCAAAGCTCAGGTCGACGCTTTCCAAGCTAACCTATGCTGGAACGTCGAGCTCCGGTCGACGTTCTCCGAACTCCGTTCGACGATTTCTGCCAGAGGCCAACTCCATTATCTGCCAGCTCAGATCGACGATAGTCGACCTCCGTTCGACTATTTCTGGCAGAATTCAGAATGCAAGTTTCTAGGCGGATTTTCAGGATATTCTTCTGTCCAATCAAAGTGAGCTGTCAATATTCAAATACAGCTTTATTTTAGGACAACTACAGGAATGCTTTTATGAGTATTATAGCCGTTGGAGTATCCAAAAGGAAACAGTAGTAATTGCAAATATTCAAATGAACGTTTCTCTTCTATCAGAATAAATATACAGAGAAACAGAGGAATAAGGGACACAAGAAAACCAAGAATAGAGATAACCTGTACAGTAAAGTTCTCTTCTCAGATTTACTGTTCCAGGAAGCCTGAAGAGACAACTACTCTACATCAGTCTGAAGGCTTACTGGAAGATTATCATCAAGACTTCATCATTTACTCTCCAAGACAACAAACATTTCAGCCATTGCTGAAATCATCATTTGCTGGAGCAGTCATCCACTGAAGGCCTATCACCCTGTGCAAAGCTTCCACTCCTGAACCTACTGCCAATCTCAGGGGGAGCTTTGACATCAACAATCCACTTGTGCTTCTCTCATTTGATTGAGAACAGAGAAGACATCTTCACCTTTTTCTTTATTCTTTTCCCGCTGTAAAAGGGTTCTTGAACTCCCTTCAAAAGTTCTCCATCTGGTTCTGAGAGCCTTGTCAAAACTCAGTGGTGGCAAGACACCTGATCAAAAAATCTAGGTTTGGTTTTTGAGCACCTTATCAAAAGCTCATTGGTGTCAGGACACCTAATCAACTCTTCTTGAGTGGATTCCTACCAAGGGTGGTAGAAGAGTGGACGTACCCAAGTTTAGGGGAACCACTATAAAATTCTTGTGTCGTCTGGATTGCCTCTTTTATTTTATTTTCTTTCTTATTCTTGCTGTGTGTTTGCTCTAATCTCTAGGATAGATCTCACTTTCAATTGGTATCAGAGGCAGGTTGGTTATACAACAACTAAACCATCACTAGGTTGGTTGTTTTTACAGGCTAACACCTGAACCAAAAGATTCTGCTCTTGATCCATCCTAGTTAGATTAATTATTCTATTTTTCACATAGCAAGAATATGGAATTTTCTAGCACCAGACCTCCTAAGTGCAACATAAACAAATTTGCACTTTGGAAGACAAGAATTAAATTATATATGAACTCTATTGATGAAGATATTTTTTCTTCTATTATGACAGGTCTCCCAACCTCAGCAACAACAACTAAAAGGGCCAGGCTAGCTGATGCCAGAGCCATGAATATCCTAGCACAGTCATTATCTGATGACCTATTTCAGGAAGTTGTTGAATGCTCAACAACTAAGGAGATATGGGATTCTCTTCATCAAATGGCTTCTGAACCAGTGGAAGAAATAATAGAAAGAAGCCACAACATTTTATTTGAAGAAGAAAAATTAATATCCCCAGATGTTATTTGGGATGTATCAGATGATGAATCATCATTTGAAGATGAAGAGGAGGAAGCAAAGGCCAAAACATTTTGCTTAATGGCCATCAATTCTTCCTGCAGCAGTTTTAAGGCTGAACAAACAGAAGGCAAATCAAAACCTGAAGAGTATCAGGTATTATGTAACTCTGTTTTTAGTTCAGTTAACTTAGACTTTCAATTTTGCTGCCAAAGTTCAATAAAACCTGAGGAGGAAACAAAACTTCTCAGAGGAACGTTTTCAGAACATATTCAAAGGAAGAAAAAATATTTTAATCAACAAAATAAGTTCAGATCGAACTCAGCCTGCTTATTCATAAATCTGATTCATAAATATAAGGATAAACTAATTAAAATATTTTCAAATCCTTTTCTTATTTGGAACAAATTTATTAGGAAACTGTTGGGGCTGCGGTCCGGAATCGCCCCCGCGCTGCGGTGCTATGCGGTAATGGCTTAACTGGCTGCCCCGTGGATCCGCCCGAGGACCTTTGATATAAAGATTAGTGGCGCCGTCCTCCAACAGTCCGGGCTTTTGGTGCGAGTGGTTGCGCTAAGTCCTCTCAATTGGTATCAGAGGGAGGTTGCGGGTTCGAAACCCCGGGGTCGTTTCCGGGGGGGGGGGGATTGTTGGGGCTGCGGTCCGGAATCGCCCCCGCGCTGCGGTGCTATGCGGTAATGGCTTAACTGGCTGCCCCGTGGATCCGCCTGAGGACCTTTGATATAAAGATTAGTGGCGCCGTCCTCCAACAGTCCGGGCTTTTGGTGCGAGTGGTTGCGCTAAGTCCTCTCAGAAACATTTTTTCCTAGGGCTGCTTATATCTTTTTGATATTTTGTTCAAAATTATTTTAGGACTTCTATATGTGAATGCTCTGTCAGATACTTTATATTTCTTATAGATCTTTTTATAAATTCATCTAGATTGAGTCTTCTACTCTAGTTGCATTGGTCGGCAGTGATCATGGCACTGAGTTTGAATCTCTTCTGATGAAAAGAAATTCTATAGGAAGGAAGATATCAGACTTTGTTTTTCAGATCCAGAACCCTAATAAAATTTGCTGGACAAATATCATTTTGCTGCTAACATATCCTTTTTCAAGGAGAGAGCAATCTCTACCATAGCTTTCTGCAGGTATCATCTATAATAGTTAGCTGGATGACTAAATCAAAATACAAATTTAAAAAGTCATCCCAGCCTCCTCAAATCATAGTTACTGCATCAACATAGGGGGAGTTTGTAGTGCCAGCAGCAGTTAGCAACAGGAGCCAGCATTGCAAGCTTTTATTTTTATATCTCATGCTTTGTAATATTTTAATTTTCATGTAAATAGTAATCCTAACCCAAATAGGGGGAGATTGTTGGAACACCCTAATTTGGATTTGGGTCAGGATCACTATGTCTTTAAGTTCATTAGATTGACCCATCAATGTATAGCTAAGGGTCATAGGTTGTGCTAATTCAGAGGCTCTCAGAGATTGAAGAAATCAGCCAAGAGAAATCAGTCAGAGAAAACAGAATTCAACATTAAGCTTAGGTCGACGATCGTCGAGCTCCAATCGAAGATCGTCGAGCTTAATCTTTGCTGTAACGTCGAGCTCTGGTCGACGCTTTATCTCAAGCTGCGGTCGACGCTTTCTGTCCAAAGCTCAGGTCGATGCTTTCCAAGCTAACCTATGCTGGAACGTCGAGCTCCGGTCGACGTTCCCTATGCTGGAACGTCGAGCTCTGGTCGATGCCTTATCTCTTAACTGTGATCGACGTTTTCTGTCCAAGCTGCGTTCAATGCTTTCTGTCCAAAGCTCAGGTCGACGCTTTCCAAGCTAACCTATGCTGGAACGTCGAGCTCCGGTCGACGTTCTCCGAACTCCGTTCGACGATTTCTGCCAGAGGCCAACTCCATTATCTGCCAGCTCAGATCGACGATAGTCGACCTCCGTTCGACTATTTCTGGCAGAATTCAGAATGCATGTTTCCAGGCGGATTTTCAGGATATTCTTCTGTCCAATCAAAGTGAGCTGTCAATATTCAAATACAACTTTATTTCAGGACAATTACAGGAATGCTTTTATGAGTATTATAGCCGTTGGAGTATCCAAAAGGAAATAGTAGTAATTGCAAATATTCAAATGAACGTTTCTCTTCTATCAGAATAAATATACAGAGAAACAGAGGAACAAGGGACACAAGAAAACCAAGAATAGAGATAACCTGTACAGTAAAGTTCTCTTCTCAGATTTACTGTTCCAGGAAGCCTGAAGAGACAACTACTCTACATCAGTCTGAAGGCTTACTGGAAGATATCATCAAGGCTTCATCATTTACTCTCCAAGACAACAAACATTTCAGCCATTGCTGAAATCATCATTTGCTGGAGCAGTCATCCACTGAAGGCCTATCACCCTGTGCAAAGCTTCCACTCCTGAACCTACTGCCAATCTCAGGGGGAGCTTTGACATCAACAATCCACTTGTGCTTCTCTCATTTGATTGAGAACAGAGAAGACATCTTCACCTTTTTCTTTATTCTTTTCCCGCTGTAAAAGGGTTCTTGAACTCCCTTCAAAAGTTCTCCATCTGGTTCTGAGAGCCTTGTCAAAACTCAGTGGTGGCAAGACACCTGATCAAAAAATCTAGGTTTGGTTTTTGAGCACCTTATCAAAAGCTCATTGGTGTCAGGACACCTAATCAACTCTTCTTGAGTGGATTCCTACCAAGGGTGGTAGAAGAGTGGACGTACCCAAGTTTAGGGGAACCACTATAAAATTCTTATGTCGTCTGGATTGCCTCTTTTATTTTATTTTCTTTCTTATTCTTGCTGTGTGTTTGCTCTAATCTCTAGGATAGATCTCACTTTCAGAGGCTATAAAGATGTTCTTGGCCTATGCTGCCTATCAAGAGTTCAAGGTATATCAAATGGATGTAAAGTCAGCATTTCTTAATGGTGACTTAAAAGAGGAAGTCTATGTTGAACAACCATCAGGTTTTGTAGATTCTCATTATCCTGATTATGTATATAAGCTTAGGAAAGCCCTATATGGTTTTAAACAAGCCCCTAGGGCTTGGTATGAAACCTTGTCTACTTTTCTTATTGAGAATAAATTCTCTAGAGAAAAGATAGATAAAACTCTATTCTTTAGGAAATCTAAAGGCAAGATAATCCTAGTCCAGATATATGTTGATGACATTATCTTTGGATCTACTGAAAACAACCTTTGTAGAAAGTTTGCCAAACTTATGCAAGGGAAGTTTGAGATGAGCAGTATGGGTGAGCTGAAGTTCTTCTTGGGACTTCAAGTAAGACAAACTGATGATGGATTGTCCATATCCTAGTCTAATTTTACCAAGGAGTTGATTAAGAAATATGGTATGGACTCAGCCTCCACCATGAAAACTCCAATGGGAACAAGTATGCCTATAGACTAAGATGAGACAGGAAAACCTGTTGATGAGGCTTTGTATAGAGGGATAATTGGCTCCCTACTCTACTTGACTGCTAGTAGACCTGACATCATGTATGCTACATGTGTCTGTGATAGGTACCAAGCTTGCCCAAAGGAATCTCATTATACTGCAGTTAAAAGAATTTTGAGATATCTTAAGGGCACACCTAATCTAGGCCTTTGGTACTCTAAGAATAAAGATTTCTTACTAACAGGTTTCTCAGATGCAGACTTTGCAGGATGCAAAAAAGACAGGAAGAGTATTACAGGAACCTATCAATTCCTAGGTGGAAGGATGGTGTCATGGTACAGTAAGAAGCAGACCAGTGTAGCTATATCAACAGTTGAGTCTGAATATGTAGCAGCAGGCAGTTGCTGTGCACAATTATTGTGGATAAAGCACCAACTTGAAGATTATGACATCAAGGTAAGTAGAATTCCACTGTTTTGTGATTCTACAAGTGCTATTTCTATTACTAAGAATCTTGTATCTCACAGTAGAACCAAGCATATAGAAATTAAGTTCCATTTTATAAGAGAACATGTGGAGAAGGAAGATATTAATCTAGAATTTGTAAACACAAATAGTCAGATTGCTGATATTTTTACAAAACCTCTGGATGAAACCAATTTCAATCATTTTAAAATTGAATTAGGTATGTTGAACCTAGACTAGGTCAGCACAAGCATTCCTAAGTAGACTATGTAAGCACAATATTTCTCAGGAAATTTGTCGAAGTACAATGTTTGTGTCGACACAAACAAATTGTGTCGACACACTCAGTATGTTGTGTCGACAAAGAAAAAGGATATGTCGACATAGAAATAGTAACTGTGTCGACAGAAGTATGGATGTCGACACAACAATGCCGAGATATTAAGTTAGATGATTTTTGTGTCGACACACAAAAATAAATGTCGACATTCTATGTCGAGTTATGACCAGTCCATGTCGACACTGACATAAGTATGTCGACACATAGACGTGTCGACTAAACCTAAGTATTGTCAAGACCTAGTATTATTACTAAGGAGCGTCTTTTGAGCTCCCTTTTACACCTAGACTATAAATAGGTGAAGCCAAAATATTGTCGACTACGCTTTCAAATTTATCGACTCTATCCCTTGTGTCGACTTTGATATTCTCTTCTCTTCTCTCTCTCTCTCCCTTCCATCAATGGCGCCCATCAAGGAAGACAAGGTGAACAAAGGCTATGAACTGGTTCGTGATGGATTCACGACAACGTCTCAAGAAATACATGGTGTAATTACCCTAATTTCAGAAAATGGGTTGGAATTATTGGTTTCAGAAACAACGAAGATTTGAAAGAAGGAGGTCATGGAATTTTATTCTTCTGCAACTGTGGATACAGACGGGAAGAAGATCAAAGCCACTGTATAGGATTACAGAGTGAAACTTACACTGAAGTCGATTAGGAAATCACTCTAACTTCCTATGGTCAAGGATGAAGATGGCATCATTCCCTCGATGACAAAAGATGCCTTAAGCTGGTGCGGGTTAAACCCTATACCAAGGTTAGATCATCCATCACTAGGAAAGGGATGAATTCGCAAGGGAAATCCTGTCAGAGATAGTAGACAAGGTAATCCTGTGCAAAATAGGTGGACATGACAGAATCTCAGCTTCTATGTTCAATCTAATGATAAGAATAATTTTCAAGCTAAAGACAGATTGGACATCAATAGAATTTGACAAGATACAAGAATGAATCAAGAAACTAAATCTGGGAAGAATTCTGAGTCTTTGTTTATCTTCAGTAATACCAGATATTATGAACCAACTTCCAGGATCAAAAATCAACTATATGAGAAGAATGGACACAAGAATCCTGACTAGATGGGATAGAGTATTAACCAAGGAGGTTTCTACTCCACAAAAACAAACAACGAAAGAAAAGAAGAAGAAGGAAGTTGTTCAGCAAGCAGAATCTTCTAGTGATTCTGAAGAGGAAGTGGTCTTCAGTTTAGATGAATACATTCCCCAAAAATATGTTCAAGATCAAGTAGAGAGCAGTGTGCTCCCAGAGCAACAGGTAGTCACTACTCCAGGGGGAGAAAATCCTGAATCAGCAGCATAAGAAACTGTACTTTCTGAGCTACTTGCTCAAGGGGAAGGAATTGATGCTTCTACTCTAGAGAATGAGTATGTAGCAGATACATTAATGGATATTGTCTTAGATATAAATAAAGAAGCACTGGACAATGCTGAGAAGGAGGCACAAGATGTGCAGAATGAGCAAGTAAGTATCTCTTTTATAGAACAGGCCCTGGACAAAAATCTGGATGTCCAGGGAGAACCTTTTATTTTCCAAACTAACCTTGTTCCTCCTGTACAGATACAACAAGAGGTAACAATGGAAGATCTATTTCCTGATTTACCTGCTGCAAGGACTGAGGGGGAGCAATCCCAGGTAGAAAATGATCTGCTAAGAACTGAGGGGGAGGAGCTGCTAAATGCCCCATCTAATAAGGAAACTATTGATATAGAAAGCTCCTCACAACCCTCTAATGATGAGGAAGCTACTATGGCTAAGAAAAGGAAGATAGTTGAAATAAAGAAAAAGAGCTCAGGCTACAAGAAAGCCTTGCACACAGTCACACAACTACCTGCTCAAAGCATGGATTTCAGTTCACTACTGGTCCAGATGCAAGTAAAATTGGATGAACAAAGACAATCTCTAGAAAAGTATGTGGATGAGTCAAATAAGGAACTGCAGTTTTAGCTGGCTCAGGACATTAAGTCAATCAGATTTGAAGTCAATCTGCACAAGAAAGAGATGACAGATTGTTTCCATAAGGGAGGCAATGCTGTAGTTTATTTGGCTGAGTAACAAAAACTTATCAAGACTGAGATTGAGGACATTGCCAAAAAGCAAGAGTATGTTTTGGAAAATCAATTCAGGTCTAATGAAAACCTCAAAGACTCCTATGAAGAAATCATCAAAACACTAGGAAGTATTTCCACTGATCTGAAATCTGAAATATCAAGGCAGATACAAGTAGATTTAGCTGCTATTCAAACAACTATTAGAGCCTCCCAAAAGACAATTTTTGATACCTTACTGAAGTTTAAAGACTATTACAAAGAAGGTACAGAATATCTAGCTGATCAGATAACGTTTCAGAAGACTGATCTGAGGGATCATATTACTAGAGAAGTCATAAAGGGGGAGAGATTGTTAGTCAAAGCTAGCTCTGACCATGCTAAATTGGTCTCTAATTCCATCAGAGCTACACTTGGCTTTCCTCCTTTATGTGATGATGACAATGTTGCTGAATCTGGAGTGCAACCCGCTAATATTGAAGGAGATTAGCCCGAAGTTGCACAGGTTATTTACCCTTTTATTGATTTTGACATGGTTCAACAAGAAGTACAGACAATGTACAGTCCTTCACATGAGGCATCAAAGGTGATCATTGAAAAAGTAAAAATGTCATAGGCTGCCAAGCAAGATCAAAAGGAGGCACAATTATCCAAGAAAAGGTTCAGGGAACATGCTGAGTTGAAGCCAGATTTTGAGCAATGGAGCCCTACTTCAAGGAATATCATTTTGACTGCCTGGAAGGCTGTAAAGGATAAGACCCATGATAGGGGTAAGTGGTATTCTGAGCAGGAATATAACAAATATCAAGCTAGGCAGGAAGCCATTCTTCAGCATAGAAGGAGTGCAAAAGCTGGGAAGTTATCTGCTAATGCTCTGGAGTCTAGCAGGTACTTCCCCAAGCCCTTTCACTATTTTGAAAGGAAAAAAATAAAGGCAGAAGAACAAAAGAAGAAGGATCTCAAAGGGAAGAAACCTGCTGATGATATAAATCCTACTGTGCAGACAAAGATTCAATCAGGAAAAGGCATAGTGATTAAGGAGCCTAGCCAATCATAGGATAGATAGGCTTATGTATAGAACAATGTAACTTTTTGTTTTTTGTTCTAAGAAAAACATGTAAACCCAGAATTTTCCGATTAATAAATAAAATCAGCTTCTCTATTAATCTTAGTTGTTTACATTGTTTATATGTTATCTTGCACTGAAATGTATGTACATCTATTCTTATATGTTTTATTATGAGAGATGTATATCTTTGACTGAGGGTTATGACTTCTCCAAATAAGGGGAGATTGTTGGGTACACTGAAAAATATGTACCAGATTTTGAGAAGCCTCATCTTACTCAATGATATACATCAAGTTGTATTTGATGGTTGTTTGAGTTTCATTGTGCATGTGTAAGGTTTACAAGAATTTTTCTAAGTACAAGTGTCGACACTTATGAAGAATTATGTCGACACCTAGAAGTTGTGTCGACACTAGAAGCAAGGCCTGTGTCGACACCCATGCATTGTGTCGATACCTGAAGAAGAAGAAGTTGTGTCGACACCCAGAATTATGTCGACACCTAAGGCAGGAATTGTGTCGACACCTAGAGCAGAAGTTGTATCAACACCCAGAAGTTATGTCGACACCAGAAGAAAGGCATGTGTCGACACTCAGCAATTGTGTCGACACCTGAAGAAGGTTTGTGTCGACACACAGGACTTGTGTCGACACAAACTCAACGCCATTTGTCTACAGCTAAGTCCAGACCAGAAAAAGTTGTGTCGACACACAGGACTTGTGTCGACACACACTCAACGACATCTGGATGACACTCAATGCCATATAACAACAACAGCTATACTGAGTCAGAAGGCTTGTTTCGACAAACAGCACTTGTGTCGACACACACTCAACGACGTCTCGACACACACTCAACGACGGCTGGATATACACTCAACGCCATCTGCCAGCATCAGTTATGTCAAGACCAGGCGCAGTTGTGTCAACACACAGGACTTATGTCGACACATACAAATAGAAGCTGTGTCGAGTAGCTAAAGAATGATTATGTCAACACATAGAATGTTATGTCGACATCATCAAGACTTGTGTCGACACTTAGTCTATTTGTGTCGACACATATGAAGTAGTTTTCTGAGTGGATCTTGCTGACTTATAAAATCTTTGAGGAATCAACTGTCATGACGGGTGATTCGACAGCTGTCATTACCAACAGGTCTGACACCTTTGTCAGAACTGTCAAAAGGTTGTTACAAACCGGATCAGCCGGTAATCAGGAGAAATCTCTATATAAAGGACTGATCCGTGACAACTTATAAGAACAGACATAGAGATAAAAAGGTGGATCATCTAAGGAAAGTTTTCAACAACAAGTAAAGGGGTGCCCTTAAGAAGGTAGATTTTGAACAGTCTGTAGAGAAGATTCAGATCTTATTCTGAATTCAAGGAAGGAGCTGACAGGAGACCAACTTCTACATCAAGATGAGTTCAACCTTATTTTGTTCTATCAAGAAGCTTTGAAATAGCTAAGTCAGGTTGGATCTGGAGATTCAGCTCATTCAAGAACTGATCAAGAAGCTCTCACCTATAGAGTGATCTATCTGGTGATATTTCTGTATTTCTCAAATACTCAAATTCTTGTAGGATCTATTATTAGATCTGAGTTGTAAGCCTATAATTATAAAGGCTGAGGTAGGGCTGAGTGCCTGAGGTATAGGACTATTGATAGTCTGAGTTGTAAGCCTAGTTATAAAGGCTGAGGTAGGGATATGGCCTGAGGTAGGATTCTTGGGGAGAATCTGAGGTAAGAATTGTGTAAGTCTGAACTGTAGGAACCAATCTGGTTCTGAGTTGTAAGATCTGTGGATCTGAGTTAGTGGAAGGAAGTTGGGCTGAATCCAGTTCTCTACTGGATAGGCGAAGGGGGAAAGTGGATGTACCCATATCTTGGGGAACCACTATAAATCTGGTGTATGCTGTGCTGTGTTTTCTGTGCTGCGATTTGCAATTTCTGTGCTAAGTAAGAACTAGTTATATTGCCTAAAATTCTTAAAGATAATTAGAACCTATTCACCCCCTCTAGGTGTTTAGGCTCTTTAAATAAGTCTTTCAACTTTCTTTGTCTAGACACAGATTCTCCTATTTTTTTGGTGGAAAATGAGAAAGTCTCCTACTGTGTCCAGTGGCACAAGAGACTAGCTCATTTGAATTACAAGACTATTGGAAAGCTCTTCAGTCAAGGGCTAGTTAGGAATGACCCCAATGTAAAGTGCTCTAAGGAGGGCATTTGTTCTGCTTGCCAAAAGGGTAAGCAGACAGAAGTCTCCTTCAAGGGTATTAGGACTGAAGACTCTGTGAAGTGCTTATACCTCTTGCACTTGTATCTATTTGGTCCAATGCCAATTCATAGTCTTGGTAGGAAAGTCTACACCCATGTGGTAGTTGATGACTATTCAAAGTTTACTTGGGTGTTCTTTCTTAAGAAGATGGATGAAACCCTTGATGTCTTCATGAGGTTTGTCAAGAAAATTCAGAATGAGCTTGGCTGTTCTATGGTAAAAATCAGAAGTTACCATGGGACAAAATTCTAGTCTGATAACATGATAAAGTTCTGTGAAGAGCATGAGATTTATCAAGAATTCTCTTCTCCTAGAATACCTCAATAAAATGGGATAGGTTAGAGGAAAAATAGGACTCTCATAGAGGCTGGTAGAACACTGTTGAGTGACACATCTCTCCCAGAATATTTCTCGGCTGAGGCAGTAAATACTGCATGTCATGTCCTCAATAGAGCCTCTATCACCAAAGGCCACAAGAAGACTCTCTATGAGATCTTGAAGGGAAGTAAACCAAATCTGGGCTATCTCAAAATCATTGGTAGTAAATGCTTTGTGCTTCACAATGGCAAGTCCTATGTGACTAAGTTTGCTATCAAATCCTATGATGGAATATTTGTTGGGTACAACAATCATAGCAAAACCTATAAGATCTACAACTTGAAAAGCCAAGTTGTATAATAATCAGTTCATGTAGTCTTTGATGAGTCTACCATGATTAACAATGGACTGCCCAGTTCCTCTTATAGTACTCCAGATATAGAACAGATGATGGACAAGCTGACCATCAAGGAAGCATCACTAGTCATCCAAGATGATATGGATACTCTAGAAGATCTTCCTGGCACACTGGGAGAGGATGAAGATCAATAAGAAGATGCCCATATTGCTGAAAGAAGACTGCCACCTGCAGTCAGACATATGAGAGATCATCCAGTATACCAGATCATTGGCGAGGCAAGTCATGGAGTAATGACAAGGAGCATAAGTCAAAACACAACCATGTATTAAAGCTTTCTATCCCAAGTGGAGCCCAAGAAGTTTTAAGAGGCCAACATAGACCAACATTGGATTGGAGCTATGGAGGAGTAACTGAACCAGTTCAAGAGGTGTAGGGTCTGGAAGCTGGTTCCCAGACCTCATGGTCATAATGTCATTGGAGTCAAGTGAATCTACAAAAACAAGCTTGATGAAAATGGCATTATAATTAAGAACAATGCCAGACTAGTAGCTAAGGGGTACATGCAAGAAGAAGGGATTGATTTTGATCAAACCTTTGCCCCTGTAGCAAGATTGGAGGCCATCAGGTTATTCCTTGCATATGCAGCGCACAAGGGATTCAAGGTCTACCAAATGGATGTGAAGCCATCTTTCCTAAATGGTGACTTAAAAGAAGAAGTCTATGTTGAGCAGCCTCTAGGTTTTGTAGTTCCTAACTCACCTGATTTTGTTTATAGACTTAGGAAAGATCTATATGGGTTGAAGCAAACCCCTAGAGCATGGTATGAGACATTGTCTAGTTTCCTCATTGAGAACAAATTCTCAAGGGGGAAAATAGACAAAACCCTATTCCTAAGGGAATCTAAGGGTAAGATCATCTAGTCCAGATCTATGTAGATGACATCATCTTTGGATCTACTGATGAAAACCTCTATAAAAAGTTTGCTAAAATCATGCAGGGGAAGTTTGAGATGAGCAGTATGGGTGAACTTAAGTTCTTTTTTGGCCTCCAAGTAAGACAGACTGATGATGGCTTGTCCATATCCCAGTTTAAGTTCACTAGGGAGTTAATCAAGAAATTTGGCATGGAGAATTCCTCCACCATGATAACTCCCATGGGGTCAAGTATACCTGTAGGCAAAGATGAAGCAAGGAAACCTATTGATGAAACTTTGTATAGAGGGATAATTGTCTCTCTTCTATATTTAACTACAAGTAGGCCAGACATCATGTATGCTACATATGTTTGTGCTAGGTATCAGGCTTGCCCTGAAGAATCTCACTACTCTGCAGCTAAGAGAATCTTGAGGTATCTTAAGGGCACTCCAGATCTTGGCCTTTAGTACCTTAGGAATGGGGAGTTTGAACTAACTGGCTATTTAGATGCAGATTTTGCAGGCTGCAAAGCGGATAGGAAGAGCACATCTGGCACCTATCAGTTCTTGGGAGGGAGACTGGTGTCTTGGAGCAGCAAGAAACAAACTAGTGTGGCAATATCAACTGCAGAGTCAGAGTACATCTCAGTAGGAAGCTGTTGTGCTCAGTTGCTATGGATCCAGCACCAGCTTCAAGGCTACAACCTCCAGATAAGTAGAACTCCTTTATTCTGTGATTCTACTAGTGCAATATCTATTGCTAGGAATCCTATCTCCTATAGCAGGACTAAGCACATAGAGATTATATATCATTTCATTAGGGATCATGTGGAATGTGAAGACATCACCCTTGAGTTTGTTCCAATAGACAAGCAAGTGACTGACATCTTCACTAAGCCACTAGATGAAGCCAAGTTTAACACCTTCAAATTCGAGTTGGGTATGTTAAACTTAGTATAGCTTCAGTTACTCCTCACCTCTAGTTGCAAACTATGTGCCTTTATGCAGATAGGATGGTCCTTAAAGAAATAAAGATTCTCAAATTGAGGGGGAGCTAGTCAAGCAATGCTACCTAATTGAGGGGGAGCAGGTGATAAGATGATCAGTTTATCAGGTTCATCCTTCCTGCTATTTGCTACAGTCAAAAAGGGGGAGAGGATAAGATGATTAGATAAGCAAGGCTGCAGTAAGGCCGCATGAATTCAGGGGAAGCAGATGACAGATGCAGGAATGTATTATGCAAGCAGGGAAGTGTGGTAACTATAGATCACTTCTATAGTATTTAGTTTTCTTTTATCATGTCTTGTGCTGCATGGTTCTGTGTATGTCATTGTCTTTGCTTAAGAGTTTTTGACTTCCTCAAATAGGGGGAGATTGCTGGGTCCATTGCCCACAATGTCCTGGATTTGAGTTAAATCAATATTATCAATGATATACACATGTATGTAGATGACTATGATAGGTCAGGTAGCCTAAGTGGCTAAGTCAGGTAAACACTTACCTAAGGTGTGGGATGAAAGAAAACTGTTTAAGTCCACAGGCGTTGAGTGAAGATAAATCACATAATGCCAGATGGCTTATAGCATTAAGTGAAGTCTATATAGTTAAAGCCACGGCTGTGGCAAGCTAAGAAAATGGCCAAGTCCACAGGCGTTGAGTGAAGTCAACTCAATCAACGCCATACAATAAAAGGCTGTGAGATAGACTAAAGTAGTAAAAGCCTGAAGTTAGAATGAGCTAAAATATGGCTAAGTCCACAGGCATTGAGTGAAGTCAACTCACTCAACGCCATGCTACTGAATAAGTAGAAAATTGGCTAAGGCAGAAAGCGTTGAGTGAGGCATGTTGACTCAACACTCTCAACGCTTATGTTGCTGAATAAGCAGAAATTTGGTTTAAGGCAAAAAGCGTTAAGTGAAAGTTACTTACTCAACGCTGTCAGCGCCTTGTGAAGATATAATTTTGTCTAAGGGGTTTGACGTTGAGTGATGCTTACTCACTCATTGCCAAACAGCTGAAAGCTGACAAAGCAAGATTGACTTTGAGTGGAGCTGAATCACTCAACGCCTAGAATCAGACTTAATATTTTAAGTAGTTTGGCGTTGAGTGAAGGTGACTCACTCAATGCCAAGAGACAGTGAATCTGTCTAAGTGTTTTGGCGTTGAGTGATGCTTCCTCACTCAACGCATATTCTCTAATGCTCGATTTTGGCTAAGTCCACAGGTGCTGGTGTCAGAGAAAGACTTGATTTCAAGAGCCTAGATACCTAGAGGGGGGGGGGGGTGAATAGGTTCTAATCTTTTTAACTATTTAGGCAATTAACAAGATCTAACACACCATAAAAAATCACAGTTCTCAGAAAAATAAACACAGCACAACACAAAAAGATTTATAGTGGTTCCCCAATTTGTGGGTACATCCACTTCCCCCTTTGCCTATCCAGTAGAGAACTTGAATCAGCCAAACTTCCTTCCACTATCTCAGATCCATAGATCTTACAACTCAGAACCTCATAGGTTCCTACAGCTCAGACTTCTTCAAGTCCTACCTCAGATTCTTCCTAAGAACCCTACCTCAGGAAACAACCCTACCTCAGCTTTATCTCCAGGCCTATAACTCAGACTTTAACAAGTCCTACACCTCAAGCACTCAGCCCTACCTCAGACTTTATAAATACATGCTTATAATTCAAATCTATATAAGATCTTACAAAAAAAAGTTTATTTAATGAAACAGAAATTTCACCCAGATTGAAACCTAAATGGGTGAGAGCTTCTTGAGCAGTTCTTGAATGACTGAATACTTCAGATCCAACCTGACTTAGCTTCTTCAGAGCTTCTTGAATTTGAACAAAATAAGGTTGATTTTTACTTGGTGTTGAAGTTGATCTTTAATCAGCTTCCTTCTTAAATTCAGAATAAGATCTGAATCTTTCTTGCAGACTTGTTCAGGATCTGCCTTCTTCTGGGTTAGCCTCTTGCTCTCCCTTACTTGTTGTTGGTTCTATATATTTATTCTGTTGGATTCCTGGTTGTTATGGATCAGCCCTTTATATAGAGTTCATCCACGATTACCGGCTGATCCAGTTTATAACGGCCTCCTGACAATACTGACAGATGTGTCAGTCTTGTTACTTAGGACAACTGTCAATTCTTCAGTCGTGACAACTGACCCTTCATTGAAATTCTTTCTTAGCAGGACACTGTCAGCAAACTACTTCAAATGTGTCGACACAAATAGACCAAGTGTCGACACAATTCTTGATGATGTCGACACAGCTTCCAATGTGTTGACACAGTCATTCTTTATCTTCTTGACACAGCTTCTGTTGTATATGTCGACATAAGTCCTGTGTGTCGGCACAACTGCTCCTGGTCTCGACATAGCTGATGCTGATAGATGATGTTGAGTGTATGTTCAGATGTCGTTAAGTGTGTGTCCAGACGTCGTTGAGTGTGTGTCCAGACATCGTTGAGTGTGTGTTGACATAAGTCCCGTGTGTCGACATAAGCCTTTCAGACTCAGTATAGCTGTTGTTGATAGATAACGTTGAGTGTGTGTCGACACAAGTCCTGTGTGTTGACACAGCTCCTACTTCAGGTGTCGACAATTCCTGGGTGTCGACATAGGCCTTGCTTCTGGTGTCAACATAACTCCTAGGTGTCGACACAGGACTTGCTTCTGGTGTTGACATAACTCCTAGGTGTCGACACAGCTCCTACTTCAGGTGTCAACACAATTCTTTACAAGTGTCGACACTTGTACTTAGGAATTTTCCTGCATTTCTTAAACCTGCACACTGAAACTCAACATCCCATCAAATACAAATTGATGTATATCATTGAGTACAGTGAGGCTTCTCCAAATCTGGTACACAATTTCCAGTGTATCCAACAATCTCCCCCTATTTGGAGAAGTCATAACCCTTAGTCAATAATATACACCACACATGATAAAACAAAGAAAAAATATGTGTACATTCATTTCACAGCAGGGTAACATATAAACACAAATAACAGCTAATATCAACACTGAAAATGATATCATTCATTAAACAAAAAATTGTTTAGCTTTACAGATTTCTTTATAGAGCAGAAAGATTACATTGTTCTACATACTAGCCTATCTATCCTAAGATTGACTAGGCTCGTTGATTACTATTCCTTTTCCAGACTTGATCTTAGCTTGCACATTGGCTTCAGTATCTTCAGCTGGTTTTTTTCCTTTCAGGTCTTTCTTCTTGAGTTCTTCAGCCTTGATTTTCTGCCTTTCAAAATAATGATAAGGCTTTGGAAAGTACTTGCTAGGATCCAGAGTACACTACTAGAAAAATGGCTTTTAGCCACGGTTTCTTTTGCCACGGGGGAAAAATCGTGGCTAATAGTGAAAATTAGCCACGGTTTTTATTCCGTAGCTAAAAGTCTAATATTAGCCACGGTTGACTAATCCGTGGCTAATACTGGACTTTTAGCCACGGTTTGCCTGAACCGTGGCTAAAAGTCTAGTATTAGCCACGGTTTGCCTGAACCGTGGCAAAAGGTCGTGGCTACATTTAGTCCCACACCGCCAAAACAAAATGAAATTTTGGGTTTATAAGGATTTTATTTCAATTAGTATTTGAAATAAATATGGCGGCGGCGGCGGCGGCCGGGCGGCGCCGGCGGCCGGGCGGTGGCGGGCCGGCGGCGGCCGGCCTGAATTTTTTATGTTATGAGGGCCCTTTAACCACGACAATTAAACCGTGGCTAAAAGTCCAGTATTGACTTTTAGCCACGATAATCAAACCGTGGCTAAAAGTCCAGTATTAGCCACGGTTTTGGACTTTTAGCCACGGTTTGGACTTTTAGCCACGCTCGTATTGCCCACACCCATTTTTCGTGGGTAGACCGTGGCTAAAAGTCTTTAGCCACGGTTTTGGACTTTTAGCCACGACAATCTGCAGTGGCTAAAAGTCAATTTTCTAGTAGTGGTATTAACAGGTAACTTCCCAGCTTTGCCATTCCTTCTGAACTGAAGTATGGCTTCTTGCCTTTACTGATACTTATTCCATTCTAGTTCAGAGTACTACTTTCCTCTATCATGCATCTTATCTTTCACAGCTTTTCAGGCAGTAAGAATAATGTTCCTAAAAGTAGGACTCCACTGCTCAAAGTCAGGATTCAATTATGCCTATTCTCTTAATCTTTTCTTAGAAAGCTGGGCCTCTTTTTGAGCTTCCAAAGCAGCTACAGACATTTCAACTTTGTCAATGATGACATTCTATGCCTCCTGTGGAGGGCTATATATTTTTTGAACTTCCTACTGTACTGTTTCAAAATCTGCTGGAGGATAGATAACCTGTGCAACTTCCTCTTGAACACCATCAATATGATCTGGTTAAACACCAGATTCAACAGTGTTATCTTCATCACACAGGGGTGGAAATCCAAGGGTATCTCTGATGGTATTAGATACCCATTTAGCATGATCAGAGCTGGCTTTGACTAATATCCTCTCCCCCTTTATGGCTTCTCTAGCTATACGATCTCTCAGATCATTCTTTTGAAACATTACTTGATAAGCCAGATATTCAGTACCTTCTTTGTAGTAGGCTTTGAATTTAGTCAGGTGATCAGAAATAGCCTTTTGAGAAGCTTCAATGGCTGTGTGGACAGCTGCTAGATCATCTTTAATTTGTTTAGAAAGTTCAGCTTTCACATCAGTGGCTATACCTCCAATTTTATTGAGAATTTCAGCATGTGAGTCCTTGAGATTTTCATTTGATCTGAATTGATTTTCTAGAATATATCCTTGTTTGACTGCAATGTCTTCAATTGCAGTCTTCATTTCTTGTTATTGGGTAGCCAGATATACTACAACATTACCTCCCTTATGGAAGCAATCTGTCATCTCTTTCTTATTCATATTTACTTCGAATATGATGGATTTAATTTCTTGAGCTAGCTGGAACTGCAGTTCTTTATGTGTCTCATCCACATACTTCTCTAAAGATTGTCTTTGCTCATCCAATTTTACTTGTAGTTTCACCATCAGTGAACTGAAGTCCATCTGCATGTTTGATGGTTGAGAGACTGTTTGTAAGACTTTCTTATAGCCTGTGCTCCTTTTCCTGATAGCGATCAACTTACTTTTCTTAGCCATGGGGCTTCTTAATCATTATAAGATTGTGATGTGCTTTGTATATTCACAGTGTCCATATCAGTACGGGCATGCTGAGACATCTCCCCCTCAATTCCTTGTATCTCTTTCTCAATCCTTTGCTGCTCCCTCTCAGTCCTTGTTTTATTGAAGTCAGGGAACAATTCTTCCAAAGTGAACTCTTGCTGTATCTGAATAGGAGGAACAAGATTGTCTTTTTGAACTAATGGTTCCCTCTGGACATCAAGATTTTTATCCAGGGTCTTCTCAACACTGGAGAAGTGGACTTGCTCATCATGAGCCTGATCTGTCATTTGCACATCTTGTGCTTCATTCTCAGTATTGACCTACGCTTCCTTGTTTATTTCGGATACAATATCCATCACAGTATCAACAATATACTCACTTTCTAGAGCAGCTTCAACAATACCTCCCCCTTGGGCAGGCAGCTGTGATTGTTCAGTGTTTTGGATAGTTATTTCAGTATTCTCTCCCCTTGGAGTGGAGATTATCTGATTCTCTAGTTACTGACTGCTCTCCACTTGAGCTTGAGCTTCTTTTTCCTGTTGGTCTTCATCTGAGCTGAAGACCACTTCTTCTTCAGAATCACTGGAGGATTCCGTTTCTTGGACAATGGTTTTCTTCTTCCTATCCTTATTTACCTGTTTCTGTAAAGTAGAAACTTCCTTTGTCAAGACTCTATCCCATCTGGATAGAATTCTCATATCCATCTTCCTCATGTGATTGATCTTAGATCCTGGCAGTTGATTCATAACATCTGGGATAGTGGAAGCTAGATACAAGATTAGTATTCTACCCAGATTTGACTTCTTAATACCTTCTTGAATCTTGTCAAAAACTACTGATGACCAGTCTATTTTTACACTGAATATGACTCTGGTCATAAGGTTGAACATGTAAGAAGAAATTCTATCATATACACCTGTCTTGCAGAGAATTACCTTGCCTATGATCTCTGAGAGAAATTTATCTTAGGAATTCATTCCCTTCCTAGTAATTGAGGATCCCACCTTGGTATTTGGATTCAGTCCACACCAACTGAGTGCATCCTTTTTCATTGATGGAACAATATCATCATCTTCTTTAACTCTGGGGAGTTGAAGCGACTTCCTGATCGTCTTCTGTGAGAGTTTCACTCTTGTACCATGAATAGTGGCTTTCATCTTCTTTCCTTCAGAATCCACAGTTGCAGACGAGTAAAATTCAAGAACTTCTTTCTTCCATATCCTTTTAAAGTGATGATAGATATAACTCTAGAGGGGGGGGGTGAATAGAGTATTCAAAAATTATGACACCCTACTCAACTCCCTTAGAGTTAATTTGCGGAATGAGTTTATAGATATTTTAAACCCTAGAGCCTAATACAAAGTGAAGTGCACTAGAGAAGGGCAACTGTAATTACAGTTGAGCTTTGATCCTATCACAGCAACTAGCAATCCTAGTAATTTCTACTCACAACCATAGTGCAATAAATTAAATAAGCAACACAGACGACACAAGAAATTTTATAGTGGTTCCCTCTAAATAGGTACGTCCACTCTTCTACCACCATGGTAGGAATCCACTACAGGTTTTTGTTCAGGTGCCTTGCCACCAACTGATCTGCTTCAGGTAGATCAAGTAGACCCTTTGAGCTTTTGATCAGGAGCTCAAAATCCAACACAGGTTTTTGATCAGGTGCCCTGCCACCAAGGTTCACTTTTGAAGGGAGTAATAACCCTTTATACAGGAGGTTGAGAGAGTTAAAGTTTCTTCTCTATTGTTAGAACAGATTAGAGAAGCTAGTGGATTACACAGAGCTAGAAAGCTCTAAAGAATCAAGGCTCCCCCTGGCTTAGAGAATATCCAGGAAGAAGTCTTGCTTCAGGGTGCAGGAACTCTTCTGAACTTGAGACAAAGAACTGTCTTGGAGTTCTGAAGGAGAAGCTTGAAGAAGACTCTTGATTTGTAATGAGTTATTCTTCTTCAATCAGCTTCCTTTCTTCTTCTTCTTCTTTTAAAAGCCTCTGAGTGAAAGTCTTCCTGTGAGCAGGATGAACTCAGGATGAAGAAGAATGCTGAAGAGATTTGATCTTCTCAGTTGAATGTGAATTTCTGAGAGCTGTTGATCTCTATGCTGTTGTGAGTAAAACTTCTTGTATTTTGTGTTGTTGTTGTATATGTGTGTTTCTTCTTTCAAAAGAAGCTCTTTATATATGGGCCTTTGCAACGGCTCTAAACTTGGTTTGAATTTTGTCTTCTTCTGAGATCTGCAATCTGGGCTGCAAAAAGCATAAAGCAAAAATATATCCTGCAGACAGACATGCTATAAGGGGATAAAGCTTTCTAAGAAGCTGCATATCCAATCTGATAAAAGAGTGCTAGAAAAAGTCACATCAGAAAGAGCTCTTTACGGCCAGAGAAGACTTTCTGAGTCTAACGGCTATAAAGGACAGCCTGACAGATAAAGCAAAAAGATATTTCAACTAATAAGACAAAGAACTTTGTCAGATAAAGCTTGACTTATGCACAAAGGATGGGGCAAAGATTGCCTTGAGATGTATGCACAAAATTAATGAAATAAACTTTAATATGCTAAATAAACAGGAATTGAATCATAGAACAGAAGGAGTACAAAATTACTAAAGACAGACAGAAGAACGTCGAACGACCCTCGGAGATCGTCGACCGAAGCACAGAGATCATCGACCTATCAGAACAGATAGTCGAACGACATAGATAGTCGAACTATCAAAAAAATAGTCGAACTACCACAGCAGATAGTCGACCTATCAGAACAGATAGTCGAGCTATCAGATAGTCGACCTATCAAGATAGATAGTCGAGCTATCAAGCAAAACAGATAGTCGACCTATCAATCAGATAGTCGAACTATCAAAGACAAACAGATAGTCGACCTATCAAACAGATAGTCGAACTATCAAAGAAGACAGATAGTCGACCTATCAAACAGATAGTCGAGCTATCAGATAGTTGAACTATCAAAGCAGATAGTCGAACTATCAAGAAAAGCAGATAGTCGACCTATCAAACAGATAGTCGAGCTATCAAACACAACAGATTGTCGACCTATCAAACAGATAGTCGAACTATCAGATAGTTGAACTATCTAAGCAGATAGTTGAACTATCAAGAGATCTGTCTGGTCAAAAGAAGTTGAGCGGGGTTCGACGATCGACGAGGCAGATTCCACAGAACATCGAGCTAACAAGAGTTGAACTAACTCAGAGATAGAAGATCTGCTGATAGACGATAGTCGACCAACTGATAGACGATCGTCGACCAGTCGATAGACGATGGTCGAGCGGCGTTCGACTATAGTCGAACCAAAAACGACTTAACCAAATTGTCATCTGGATAAGCAATTCTACAACTAAGGGAATCTTACCTATTAGCTAACCTTTGACCATAGATAAATCTTGGGTCAAGAAACTAAATAAGAGGACTTAACACAAATCCAAACTAGGGTACAAACATCCTTGACGGTTCAGAGACCACATACTCCAAGCCATTCTCTGTGATTAGGGTAATCACACCCTTGATTTCTAGTGAGGCAGTCTCGAACGCCTTACGTACCAGTTCGTATCCCTCATTGACCTTGTCGTCATGTTGCGGCGCCATTGATGAACGAGTGAGAAGAGAGTCAACAGGAGAATTTCTTTGTCGACACAAAGTCTAGGGTCGAGAATTTTGAAAGCACAGTCGACCAGATTTTGTCTTCTCCTATTTATAGTGTACTTATAAAGGGTAGGTCAAAAGACGCGCCTAACTTAGGAAATTTACTAGTCGACAAATTTTATATGTGTCGACAGAGATGACCTAGGCCTCAACAAAATTTCGGTGTAGTCGATACGTCTATTTGTCGACATACTTATGCCATTGTCGACATATACTATCAAAGTCTCGACAGAGTGTGTCAACACTGATTTTTGTGTGTCGACACAAAAATATACTAATACAAGGTCTCGACAGAGTTATGTAGACACCAACTTTTCTGTCGACATAGATTCTATTTCTGTGTCGACACATTTTTTTTCTTTGTCGACACAACTAAATGATAGTGTCGACACAGTTAGCATGTGTCAACACAATTTTCTAACTTAGACAAAATTTCTTGAGAAATTTTGGACTTATTGATACCACTTGAAAAATTTTATGTTGACCTATCACCTTATTCTTGGTTCAACATATCTAATTCAATTTTAAAATAATTGAACTTACTTTCATCCAGAGGTTTTGTAAATATATCAGCAATTTGGTTGTTAGTGTTGACAAATTCTAGACTTATGTCTTCCTTTTCAACATATTCTCTGATGAAATGAAATGTAATTTCTATATGCTTAGTTCTACTGTGTGAAACAAGATTTTTAGCAATAGAAATAGCACTAGTAGAATCACAAAATAATGGAATTCTACTTATCTTGATGTCATAGTCTTCAAGTTGATGTTTTATCCATAACAAATGAGCATAGCAGCTGCCTGCAGCTACATATTCTGATTCAGCAGTGGAAATAGCCACACTTGTTTGCTTCTTGCTGCTCCATGACACCAGCCTACCACCTAGGAATTGACATGTTCTAGTGGTACTTTTTCTGTCTTCTCTGCAGCCTGCAAAGTCTGCATCTGAAAAACTTGTTAGTAAGAAATCTCTATTCTTAGAGTACCAAAGACCTAGATTAGGTGTGCCCTTAAGATATCTCAAAATTCTCTTGACAACAGTATAATGAGATTCCTTTGGGCAAGCTTGGTACCTAGCACAGACACATGTAGCATACATGATGTCAGGTCTACTAGCAGTCAAGTAAAGTAGGGAGCCAATTATCCCTATATACAAAGACTCATCAACAGGTTTTCCTGTTTCATCTTTGCCTATAGGCATACTTGTTCCCATAAGAGTTTTCATGGTGGAGGCTGACTCCATGTCATATTTCTTAATTAACTCCTTGGTGAACTTAGACTGAGATACGAACAATCCATCATCAGTCTGTCTAACTTGGAGTCCCAAAAAGAATTTCAGCTCACCCATGATGCTCATTTCAAACTTTCCTTGCATAAATTTGGCAAACTTACTACAAAGGTTATTTTTAGTAGAACAAAAGATAATGTCATCAACATAAATCTGGACTAGGATGATCTTACCTTTTGATTCCCTAAAGAATAGAGTCTTGTCTATTTTCCCTCTTGAGAATTTATTCTCAATAAGGAAGGCAGACAAAGTTTCATACCAAACCCTAGGGGCTTGTTTAATCCATATAGAGCTTTCTTAAGCCTATATACATAGTTGGGATAATGAGAATCAACAAAACCTAATGATTGTTCTACATATACTTCTTCCTTCAAGTCTCTATTCAGAAAAGCTGACTTGACATCCATTTGGAATACTTTGAACCCTTGAAAAGCTGCATAAGCCAGGAACAATCTTATAGCTTCCAACCTTTCCACTGGGGAAAAAGTTTGATCAAAGTCTATCCCTTCTTCCTGTCTGTAGCCCTTTGCTACCAGTCTGGCTTTGTTCTTGATTATGGTGCCATTATCATCTAGTTTATTACTGTAGATCCACTTGGTTCCTATAACATTGTGATCCTTTGATTTAGGAACCAACTCCCAGACTTTACATCTTCTGAATTGATTCAGCTCTTCCTGCATGACATCTATCCAGTTTGTGTCTAGCATGGCTTCTTCAAACTTCTTAGGTTCTATCTGTGACAGAAAGCTTGTACATAGAACTGTGTTCATGCTTTTGCTCCTGGTTAGAACTCCCTGACTTGAATCACAATTGATTTGGTGTGTAGGATGATCCTTCAAGTGTCTTCTAGCTAAAGGAAATCTATCAACCTCTTTATCTTCTTCACTTTCCTCATTCTGATGCACTTCATTGTCTTCATCTTCATCCAGAGAGTCTTGTACTCCCCCTAGACAGTATCCATCCATTTCTTCATCCAGTCTTGCAGGTTGGTCCTCACTAATAGTCAGCTTGTCCATCCTTTCCTTTAAACCTGTAGAGCTACCAGAAGTGCTAGACAGTTCACTGTTAATTTACTTAGACTCATCAAACACTACATGGACTGATTCTTCTATAACTTGTGCAGTCAAGTTGTAGATCCTGTATGCCCTACTGTTATTGCTGTACCCAACAAATATCCCATCTAGGGATTTGACAGCAAACTTAGTTTGGTAGTGCTTATCATTAACTAGGACATAACATTTGCTACCAAAGATTCTAAGGTAGGAAATGTTTGATTTTCTGCCTTTCATAATCTCATAGGGAGTCTTCATATATCTTTTATTGATGGAAGCTCTATTGAGTACATGACATGTAGTATTTACTTCCTCAGCCCAGAAGTATTCAGGGAGAGAAGTGTCACTTAGTAGTGTTCTACTTTCCTCAATTATTGTCATATTCTTTCTCTCAGCAACTCCATTTTGCTGGGGAGTTCTAGGTGAGGAGAACTCCTGATGAATCCCAAGTTCTTCACAGAACTTTGTCATACACTCAGACTGAAATTCAGTTCCATGATCACTTCTGATTTTGACCACTGAATTGTTAAATTAATTCTGAATTTGTTTAACAAAAGTTTGGAAGACAGTAGGGGTTTCAGATTTCTGCCTCAAGAAGAAAACCCATGTAAATTTAGAATAGTCATCCACAATAACTAATTTATATGCTTTCCTACCTATACTATAAAATGGCATAGGACCAAATAAATCCATATGCTGGAGATATAGACATCTCGCTGAATCTTTGGTAATAAGTCCATGGAAAGAGGTCTTGGTCTGTTTTCCCTTCTGGCAAGCTGAACAAACACCCTCTTTAATGCACTTGACCTGAGGACCATTCCTCACTAGCTCCATACTAAGTAATTATCCTATTGACCTATAGTTCCGATGAGCTAGCCTCTTGTGCCATTGGACACACTGTGATGCTTTCTCATCTGCAACTAGACAGATAGGTGATTTGTTATACTCACAATCAAGGTTAAGACAATATACATTCTCTTTCCTAGTGTCTGTCAGAATGATCTCTTGATCACTTGACCTCTTTATTTGGCACTCACCCTTGAAGAAAGAGATGTCATACCCAAGATCACTTAGTTGACTTATGCTAATTAGGTTATGTTTCAGACCTTTCACATAAGCCACTTGAGTGATACAGATAGAGTCACTAGAAATATTACCAAACCCTTTGATGACACCTTTTTCAGATCCACCAAAGATTACTTTGGGTACATTCTCTATGGGAGAATAGTCCTTCAACATCCTTCTTATTCTAGTCATGTGCCTGGAACATCCACTATCCAAGTACCATATAGGGGTATGACCACCTGGACTCACCTGCATCAAATAAAGATTTACCTATCCTTAGAACCCAAAATGTTATTGGGTCCTAGGTTCAAGTTAGCTTGAAATCTGACATGCTTACCTGCAGCCTTTTTGACAAGTAAACTGGCCTTATTCTGAATACTAGAATTGAACAAACAATCAATGGCAAAGTGTCCCACCTTGCCACAACACCATCACTCAAATCTATTGTACTTTTTCTTAAGTACAGGCTTCTCAACATTGTTGCCAGCATTCCTTTTAAGTGTAGGTGCTGGAGCAGCATACCCCAAGGATTCCTTAAGAACATGATGGGTTTCCTTATAGGGTACCCTATTAGCATGTGCACCCTTGCCATTGAGATCACCATACTCACAGTGACCATGAGTGAGGTCATGATCATACCTGTTAGTAGGTTGCATCACTTTTCTAAAAGAAATAGGAGGTTTCATAGCTAGTGGCTGAACTGGGCCTTTGCCTTTTCCTTGAGAATTGGCTGCCCTTGTTCTTTCCTTGAAGCCTAGTCCTGTCTTCCCTTTCTGAGATATGAAGTTATCTATTAAAGGCAAGATAGACTTTAGATTTGAAAATTTAGCCACTAGATTCTTTTCTTTCTGGAGTCTTGCTTCCAGATTTTTGATGTGATTTTCTTTGAAGGAGATTGTGCCCATCTGAATAACTGTTATGTTTTTCAGTTTGGCAACCTCCTTCAATTTCAAATCTATGAGTTTGGCTGAATCTGATGCAGCCTGTTTGAGAGATTCAATTTCCTTGGCCTGCTTCTTGACAAGGAATTTGATCCTCTTAAGAGCTTGCAACAAACCACCATACTCATCAATTAATTGATGTACATCCCCCTCAGATTCAGAACCATCCACTTCTCTTGATGTTGATGCTACTGATTCTGATCTAGTAAAATAATTAAAAGCTAAGGATGGACTGTATATCTTACTTGTACCAGGCTGATCCAGGAACTGATCTTCTTCTGAAAGAGCCATTAGTCCTCTACAACAATAGTCTTCACCTCCATTTATGGAATCCAACATTCGCAAGAATTCTGATTCCATAGAATCCTCTTCTGTAGTAAACAGCCCAATATTAGCTTCTGCATCATCCTCTTATCCAGATTCTGAGGATGAAGAGTCAGTCCAACTCTTCTGCTTCTGGGCAACCAAGGATTTCTCCTTCTTGCCCTTATTTTGAGGCTTCTTCTTATCCTTAGTCTCCTTTCTCTTATCAGGACAGTCAGCTATGACATGTCCAGGCCTGTTGCAGCAATAACAAAAATTTTAGAGGTAGTTTGTTTACTAGGATTAGAGGCATACCTGTCCTCCTTAGAAGTCTTCTTCTTCTTGTAATAATCATCCTTGAAGGAGGATGGCGATGGCTTGATTCTCCATTTCTTCTTCTTCATGAACCTCTGAAACTGCCTTATAAAGGCAGTAAAGTCTTCATAAGAATTTTGGCTGTCTGATGTACTAATGTCAGGATTTTCTGCTTCAGCCTCAGCACTTCTTCTGGGTGGAGAAGGAGACTTTCTCCTACCCTTTCTTGTGGCTTCAGCTTTGAAGGCTACTGACTTGTCTTTATACTTAGACCTACTGCTTTTCTCCTCCTCCTTTCTGGCAGTGAGCTGCATCTCATAAGATAGCAGTTTTCCAAACAAGGTTGGTGGAGGTGTATCAGCAAGCCTGACCACCTCTCTGATGACACATATTTTTGTATCCCAGTCTTTGGTCAGTGACCTGAGAAACTTATCATTCAATTCATATGTGCTAAAGACTCTTCCATAGGTCATCATCTCATTTATAATTCTAAAGAACTTCTTATAACATTCTGCTATGCTGTCTGACTTAGCTTGTCTGAAGCTTTCATATTCTTGATTCAACATAGATATCCTATCCTCTCTAACTTCTTCAGTTCCCTCCATGTAGACAATCAAGGTGTCCCACATCTCCTTGGACGTTTTGCAATGTACCAAATTTCGAAATGTGGCATCATCTATAACACTCACAATTATGTTTTGTGCTCGCTTGTCTAAAGTTGCTAGAATGATCTCATCCTTAATTATTTCAGAATAGCTCTTAGGGGTTTTGATATTAGCATCAAGAGCTGATATATTCATTAGAATGAAAGGACCTTCTTGTACTGTGATGTAGATTCTAGAATCAGATGCTTCCATGAACAATTTGACCATTTCTTTCCATATCCCAAAGTTTTCTTTCCTGCAGATGGGCAGTTTCATGGATCCAAATTCCTTCTGATTCTCATTTGAACCCATTCTAGCTAATTGTTAATTGCCTTGGAGATTTACTCAAACTGTTAGGTATGTTTTTGAGCAACCTCCGTCTGATACCACTTGAAAGACTTGATTTCAAGAGCCTAGATACCTAGGGGGGGTGAATAGGTTCTAATCTTTTTAACTATTTAGGCAATTAACAAGATCTAACACAGCATAAAAAATCACAGTTTTCAGAAAAATAAACACAACACAACAAGATTTATAGTGGTTCGCCAATTTGTGGGTACATCCACTTTCCCCCTTCGCCTATCCAGTAGAGAACTGGATTCAGCCAAACTTCCTTCCACTATCTCAGATCCACAAATCTTACAACTCATACCTGATAGGTTCCTTTTGCTCATACTTCTTTAAGTCCTACCTCAGATTCTTCCCAAGAACCTTACCTTAGGCAATAGCCCTACCTCAGCCTTTATCTCCAAGCCTACAACTTAGACTTTAACAAGTCCTACACCTCAGGCACTCAGCCCTACCTCAGCCTTTATAAATTCAGGCTTACAACTCAGATCTATATAAGATCTTACAAGAAAAAGTTTATTTAATGAAACAGAAATTTCACCCAGATTGAAACATAAATGGGTGAGAGCTTCTTGATCAGTTCTTGAATGACTGAATACTTCAGATCCAACCTGACTTAGCTTCTTCAGAGCTTCTTGAATTTGAACAAAATATGGTTGATCTTTACTTGGTTTTGAAGTTGATCTTTAATCAGCTTCCTTCTTAAATTCAAAATCAGATCTGAATCTTTCTTGTAGACTTGTTCAGGATCTGCCTTCTTCTGGGTTAGCCTCTTGCTCTCCCTTACTTGTTGTTAGTTCTATATATTTATTCTATTGGATATCCTGGTTGTTATAGATCAGCCCTTTATATAGAGGTCATCAACGATTACCGGCTAATCCGGTTTATAACGGCCTTCTGACAGTACTAATAGATGTGTCAGTCTTGTTACTTAGGACAACTGTCAAGTCTTTAGTCGTGACAATTGACCCTTCATTGAAATTCTTTCTCAGCAGGACACTGTCAGCAAACTACTTCAAATGTGTCGACACAAATAGACCAAGTGTCGACACAATTCTTGATGATGTCGACACAGCTTCCAATGTGTCCACATAGTCATTCTTTATCTTCTCGACACAGCTTCTGTTGTATGTGTCGACACAAGTCCTGTGTGTCGACACAACTGCTCCTGGTCTCGACATAGCTGATGCTGATAGATGGCATTGAGTGTATGTCCAGATGTAATTGAGTGTGTGTCCAGACGTCGTTGAGTGTGTGTCCAGACGTCATTGAGTGTTTGTTGACACAAGTCCCATGTGTCGAAACAAGCCTTTCAGGCTCAGTATAACTGTTGTTAATAGATGGCGTTGAGTGTGTGTCGACACAAGTCTCGTGTGTCGACACAGCTCCTGCTTCAGGTGTCGACACAATTCCTGGGTGTCGACACAGGCCTTGCTTCTGGTGTCGACATAACTCCTAGGTGTCGACACAGGCCTTGCTTCTGGTGTCAACATAACTCCTGGGTGTCAACACAGCTCTTGCTTCAGGTGTCGACACAATTTCTTACAAGTGTCGACACTTGTACTTAGAAATTTTCCTGTATTTCTTAAACCTGCACACTGAAACTCAACATCCCATCAAATACAAATTGATGTATATCATTGAGTACAGTGAGACTTCTCCAAATCTGGTACACAATTTCCAGTGTACCCAACAATCTCCCTCTATTTGGAGGAGTCATAACCCTTAGTCAATGATATACACCACACATGATAAAACAAAGAAAAAATATGTGTACATTCATTTCACAACAGGGTAACATATAAACACAAATAACAACTAATATCAACACTGAAAATGATATCATTCATTAAACAGAAAGTTGTTTAGCTTTACAGATTTCTTTATAGAACAGAAAGATTATATTGTTCTACATACTAGCCTATCTATCCTATGATTGACTAGGCTCCTTGATTACTATTCCTTTTCCAGACTTGATCTTAGCTTGCACATTGGCTTCAGTATCTTCAGCTGGTTTTTTTCCTTTCAGGTCTTTCTTCTTGAGTTCTTAAGCCTTGATTTTCTGCCTTTCAAAATAATGATAAGGCTTTGGAAAATACTTGCTAGGCTCCAAAGTATTAGCAAGTAACTTCCTAGCTTTGGCATTCCTTCTAAACTAAAGTATGGCTTCTTGCCTTGCCTGATACTTATTCCATTCTAGTTCAGAGTACCACTTGCCTCTATCAAGCATCTTATCTTTCACAGCTTTCCAGGCAGTAAGAATAATGTTCCTAGAAGTAGGACTCCACTACTCAAAGTCAGGCTTCAATTCTGCCTGTTCTCTAAATCTTTTCTTAAAAAGCTGGGCCTCTTTCTAAGCTTCCAAAGCAGCTACAGACATTTCAACTTTGTCAATGATGACATTCTGTGCCTCCTGTGGAGGGCTATACATTTTCTGAACTTCCTGTTGTACTGTTTCAAAATCTGCTGGAGGATAGATAACGTGTGCAACTTCCTGCTGAACACCTTCAATATGATCTGGTTGAACACCAGATTCAACAGTGTTATCTTCATCACACAGGGGTGGAAATCCAAGGGTATCTCTGATGGTATTAGATACCCATTTAGCATGATCAGAGCTGGCTTTGACTAATATCCTGTCCCCCTTTATGACTTCTCTATCTATATGATCTCTCAGATCATTCTTTTGAAGACTATTCCTAACGCAGCGACGTTAGAGTTGGACCAGCGGGCAGTAGCCCAGCAGTGTAGAGGACAAGTTGAGTTCCCTCGAGATCAGAGACAAGACAGAGGAGCTACTCCCCACCGACATGATAGAGAGCGCTGGCAGAGATGCCGCAGACAGCCTTAGATGCGCCCACCAGCACTCCTAACACCCCAGCCCCACAACAGGACATCAGACAAGCTCTGACACCACAGCCCGCGCCAATGGCTCGACGTGATATTCTCTTCGCAAGGAACTGCTTCTTGTGTCCACAGTCAGGGCATATGAGGGATTTCTGCCCACAGGCAACAGGAAGGCCAGGACTAGGAGCAGTACAGGGTGGGCAGCCAGCACGGGGGCAGGGCTAGAGAGGCCGCAGAGGTAGAGCTGGCAGGAGAGGCCAGTAGGGCCGAACAGCGCCCTTGGAGGCCTATGTACTGGACTTGCAGCACGAACCAGCCCCTATTGTAGTGATAGTATATATGTTAGGCGATAACATATATCAGATGTTGCTACTTATGCTATATACAGGTTATGCATGCATGCCTACATCTTGTATATTAGTTATATGATATATATACTTCCTATATCGTCAGGAATTCTGTTGGTATGAGGACATTCCGCAAGACCCTCTTTGATATAGGAGCGACACACTCCTTTGTATCTTACAAATTTATCGCATCAAATGAAAACGTTATCCGCTCAATCAGACTAGCTATACGAATCCGTTTACCGGATGGATCAGATATGACGTCTACAAAAAAGTGCTCATTCCAGGCTGTGCTAGGATAAGTAGAATTTGAGGTCTACACAACCATCCTGACAATAACTGGATTCGATATTATACTGGGAATGGACTGGCTAGCAGAGCATAAGGAACAAATAAATTGTTCAACGCGAGAGGTTCGCCTGCAGAACACAAACGACCAGGACGTTACGTTGACAGGTGGACCTTCGGTCTCACATATTATTTTAACTTCTGCACAGATTGTAAGGTCAGTCCGACAGAAGGATTAAGTGTACCTTATCTACTTCGAAATAGAAGACAAAACTCAAGTACTCGCCAAAGTCCCGGTGATACGTGATTTCCCAGACATTTTTCCTGAGTCCCTCCAAGGATTGCCACCCCAGCGAGAGGTCGACTTTCCAATCAAGCTCGTGACCGAAGCACGACCAGTGTCACAAGCACCTTACCGGATGGCCCCAAGAGAACTGACTGAATTAAAGATTCGACTACAAGAGCTAATAGATATTGGATTCGTCTGTCCCAATTCCTCACCTTAGGGAGACCCGATGCTATTTGTAAAGAAGAAGGACAGAACATTATGTCTGTACATAGACTACAGGGAGCTAAATAAGCTTACTATACGAAACACATACCCCCTCCCTAGGATCGATGAACTGTTCGATCAGTTGCAAGGTGCATCCGTATTTTCCAAGATGGACCTGAGATCATGCTACTATCAGCTTCGAATACGGGAGGAAGATATCCCCAAGACTGCCTTCAACTCCTGTTATAGTCTCTATGAGTTTCTGGTGATGCCTTTTGGGCTCACCAATGCACCCTACGCCTTCATGGCCCTAATGAATAAAGTCTTTGAGCCCTTCCTAGACCACTTTGTGATTGTATTCATTAACGATATTTTGATCTACTCAAAGACCAAGGCAGACCATACTAGTCACCTGCAGATGTGCTACTAAAATTTCGAGAGCACTCCCTCTTCGCCAAATTCAGTAAGTGCGAGTTTTGGTTGAAAGAAGTTAGATTATTGGGCCATATTATAAACAAGAAAGGGGTAGCAGTAGATCAGGCCAAGATCCAGACAGTGCAAAATTAGCCACCGCTCAGAACAACGGCAGATATCCGAATTTTTCTTGGTCTTGTCAGATATTATAGGAAGTTCATAGAAGGATTCTCCAAGATTGCTTTACCCCTAACAGCCCTCACCAGAAAGGATGTTACGTTCCGATGGACACCGGAATGCGAGACTGCGTTCATCGAATTGAAGAAGCGGCTGACTTCTGCACCATTCCTTGCGATCCCCGTAGGGACCGAGGGATTCCAGATCTACACTGATGCCTCCCTAAAGGGATTAAGAGCTGTCCTGATGCAACATGGCAAGGTGGTGGCCTACGCATCTCGCCAATTGAAGACACATGAATTAAATTACGCAGCTCATGATCTAGAGTTGGGCGATGTCATCTTCGCCCTTAAAATCTGGAGGCATTACTTGTATGGAGTAAGATGTGAGATCTTCTCCGACCACAAGAGCCTAAAATACATATTCACTCAGAAACAGTTGAATCTTCGGCAGCGCCGATGGTTAGAATTCCTATGCGATTATGATTTCGCACTCCAATATCACCATGGAAATGCTAATAGAGTCGCTGACATTTTGAGCCGCCAGCCTTAGATAGATAGGAGTTGGATGGAGCAAATCCCTAATGAGTTGTTCCAGTCTTTAATAGACTTGGAAATTACCCTGGTTGCCCGAAGAGATCAAGAGGAATACCATGCTCAGTTGTATTCGATGGAGATCCAATGCGATATCCGAGATCGGATACGAGAAGCCCAGAAGATCGACCCAGAGGTTGTTCCGATCATTCGATCTCTACAAGGTGGAGCACAGGAGGATTATAATCTGCACGACGGGATTCTACAATTCAAGCATCGCATATTTGTTCCCTCTACCAGAGGAATTCACGAAGAAATTCTGCAAGAAGCCCACCAGTCGAGATACTCTATTCATCTTGGTGTGGTCAAAATGTACGTGGACCTGCGCAGGACCATTTATTATCCTGGGATGAAAAGAGACGTTACCAACTTTGTGGCCCAATGCCAGACCTATTAAAGGGTTAAAGCTTAATATCACTGCCCAGGAGATCTGATGCAGCCCCTGCCTATACCTGAATGGAAGTTTGAGGACATTTCCATGGACTTTGTCCACGGCCTACCTCGATCCCGTGTTGGAAATGACACCATATGGGTTGTTGTAGATCGACTCACCAAAGTAGCCCGGTTCATTCCAAACCGATAGGGAGACGGTGTTGACATTTTGGCCATAATATTCCTAGAGCATGTAGTTCAGTTCCACGAAGTGCCAAAGTCTATCGTGTCAGATCATGACGGGCGTTTCACATCTAAGGAGTGGAGGCAGGTGCATGCATACTTAGGGAACAAGTTGGCCTTTAACACTGCCTTCCACCCGCAGACAGATGGACAGACTGAAAGGATAAACTAGACGATGGAGGATCTACTTCAACTATACATAATAGAATATAATGAGCCATGGGAACAGTTGTTACCTCTGGTCAAGTTTTATTACAATAACAGCTACCAGGCTAGCATCAAGATGGCCCCGTACGAGGCATTGTATGGGAAGCGTTGCCAAACCCTGTTGACTTGGGCTCAGGAAGAGGACCCAGAAGCCTTGGGAGTGGCTTACATTGATGACACTACGACAACAATACGACTGATCTAGGAACAGATGAGGGACGCGTAGTACCGACAGACCAAGTATTATGATGCACGACACCGATCAGTGGAGTTAAGCGTAGGAGAAATGGTGTTTCTGAAAATCAAGCCCATGCATGGTGTCTCCCGGTTGAGGAAGCAGAAAAAGCTAGATCCCCGCTACCTGGGCCCCTATCAGGTGATAGAACACGTTGGCCCTGTTTCCTATCGATTAGATATGCCTCCAGAATTGGGAAATCTTCATGATGTATTTCATGTCTATTCCTTGAGACGAGTTCTACGACAACCAGAGCAGCATCTATTTACACCACCAGTACTACTGCGGTCGGACAGACCCATCCAACTCGAACCAATCAGGATCGTAGATCATAAAGTGAAGAATCTATGTAACAAGACCATCCCAATGGTCAAGATATTTGTACAACCCCGTGTCCGCCGAAGGGGCCCAAGCAGGCAGGCGGATCGAGCCCCCCGCTTGCCTCTCCTAGGCGGGCCGGGCCCCAGCCGCCTCTCTCAGGCGGGCCAGCCCCCGCTCGCCTCTCCTAGGCGGGCCGGGCCCCAGCCGCCTCTCTCAGGCGGGCCAGCCCCCGCTCGCCTCTCCTAGGCGGGCCGGGCCCCAGCCGCCGCAGGCAGGCGGATCCAGCCCCCCGCTCGCCTCTTCCAAGCGAGCCGGCCCCAGCCGCCTCTCCCAGGCGGATCGGCTGCTGCCCACCTCCCCCCAAATGACAGGAGGTGACCCGGCAAGAGGTGCGTATAACCAGCCAGAACAACGGGGTTTGGCTGTTGGCAGGCCAATCTGAGGGGCTCTTTAGTAAATTCAGACCACCAGAGGCGGGTTATTCGCAGACCATCCGAGATAATCTATAAATAGGACCCAAGGGGTACTTCAGAAGGCACGCTTTCTATTCTCAAGTCTTATAGCGCTTTCTGAGGTACCTTAGCCCGGCAACTGGTTAAGGAGGGGAAGCGCTCTAAGATCTTCCGGGTGTGTGGTGGGACCTCCGAGCCAGGCCCTTGGTCCTGTCCTTTGTTCTTCTCCCCCTCGTTGTTTCCCTTGCAGGAGCGAAGTAAGTGCGAGACCACCCCTTCCCCAAGGGTCGAACTCCACAGAGGCCGGTTTCCGGTTTCAACATTTTGGTGCGGTGAGCGTGGAGCGTGGTCAGCAAGGAAAACCTTCAGCAGGCTCGATGACTGGAGAAGAGGGACAAGGATCAGGCAGGGGCAGCTCGCCACCCCCTCCCCCACCCCCAGCGGCGAGCGTGTCGGCGGAACTTAGGGAGGAGATCCTCGGGCTCGTTAGGACCGCCCTCGGCATGCGAGCGGAGAGCGCGACACCGGTAGTTCCAGTAGTCGCCGCTCCCGCACTCGGCGACGACGCGCCGCTCAGGCGACCGGGGAAGGAACCCGCCGAGAGAGGCGAGCGCGAGTTCCAGGGGCGAGTTCTGTTCCCCGGCTCGGCCGCAGAATACCATTTTGGCGAGACGGCGGGGAGAGAGTTCCCCCCTCGCCCCGCTGAGGGAGGAAGCCCCTTCAGCGAGTTTGTCTCCTCCGCCCCAGTTCCAGAGGGGTTTCGTGAGCCGGAGATGACCTACTACTCCGGGAAGGGAGACCCCGTCCACCACATCCAGTGGTTTGAGGACATGGTCTCTATTCGACAGATGTCAGACGGCTTCAAGTGCCGACTCTTCGCCATCACCCTCCGAGAGAAGGCGAGAGAATGGTTCCACCAGCTCCCGACCGGGTCCATCTACTGCTTCGAGGACCTGCGTCGGGGATTCATGTTGAGGTTCACCACTTCCAAGAAGAGGAAGAAGGAGGTGGAGTCCTTGTTCCGTGTCAAGCAGAGGGTGGGAGAGACCCTGGGGAGTTACCTGGATAGATTCCAAGAGGAGTTGTCCCAAGTGCAGGAGATGCCAGGGCACACCATGATGGTGGCCTTCACCCTGGGTCTCCAATCCGGGTTCTTTGCAATGGAACTCAAGAGGTCCCCCCCAGTATCTTTTGAGGCGCTCCTGGAGAGGGCAGCTAGGGAGGCCGATATGGAGGCGGCGCATCCGGAGTTTGCCCGAAGGTTGGCCAGGTGGGCCGTGGAGGAAGAGAGGCCAAGGGGTGGCCGAGGGCAGGAAGAGAGAAGGGCTGAGCCCCGGCAGAGGGAACAGCCGCCGCCGCAGCAGCATCAGCAGCAGCCCAGGCAGGGGCGACATGAGCCAAACTTCCGGCTGAGGTGGAGACCCGAGTGGCAGGAGCCCGGGGCAAGGAGAGGGTTCCGTGGAGGGGACTACCGTCAAGGAGGACAGGGCCAGTTTTACCCTCCAGGCGGGATGCAGGGCCAGAGGCCGGCCCTTCCCGACCAGGAGCAGGCTATGGCCATAGCACTGGGGGAGAGGAGAAGAGCGATACGGAGAAGGAGAAGGGATGTGAGGGTGGAGTTGCCTTACTGCGACTTCCATCAGGAGGAGGGGCACGCCACAGCCACGTGTCCAGAGTTCCTCGAGATGAGGGGCAACCGGGAGCAGCAACAACAACAGCGTCCGGAAGTGCGGATTGAGGAGATCCGGTCTCGGGCGGAGGAGGGTCGGTGCGAAGACCGGGTGGATGTGGGCTCCCGAGGAAGGATCGGAGCGATCCACGGGGGGGGGGGGGGCTGGGATCGAGGCTTCCGGCAAGTCGAGCCTCCACACTATGTACCGCAGGAGCGTTGGCTCCACGTCCCAGTCCCCGCCCCCGGACGAGAAAATCACCTTTTCCAGGGAGGATATGCCGGGTCACGAGGACCCCTTCTGCGATGCGCTGGTCATCCAGACAGCCATCGAGGACTTCACCGTCCCCCGGATCCTCGTCGACAACGGGAGCTCGGTCAACGTCATCTTCAAGAAGGCGTTCGACGCAATGAAGGTGGAGGCCCGAAGGGTGTTGGCCTCGGACGGACCTCTGTTTGGCTTCTCAGGGGAGAGGAAGGAGGTTGAGGGAGGAGTGGGACTCCATGTCGTTCTGGGGGGGCAGTCCCGCAACTGCAAGTTCGTCATCGTGGACGCCCCCAGCAGCTACAGCGCCATCTTCGGGAGGCCTCTCATCAGCGCCTTCCGCTGCGTCCCCTCATCCTTCCACCAGTGCTTAAAATTTAACGTCGATGGGGTCCAGGTCCGGGTCCGCGGAGATCCCAAAGAAGCAAGAGAGTGCTATGTCACGGCGGTGAACTCCATCTCTTGGCTGGAGGGAGCCGAGGAGATGGGGCGGAGGCTGAAGGAGGTGGAGCCAGAAGCTGGCGGGGATGAGATGGAGGTGGAGGAGAGCTGCGCCCAGGAGAAGGTCGCGGAAGAGATTCAAGAGCCGGCCGAGGCGATGGCCGTGACAGAAGCTGAGGAGGAGGTCCTCGCCTTCGATGAGGGGGAGGCTGAGGAGTGGGAGGCACGGTCCCGTCTGGAGGCGGCAGAGGAGGTGGCGGAGATGAAGGTTCTAACCACCGGAGGCAGGGTGGAGAAGATCCGCATCAGCGGAGGATTGACCCCGGAGGCTCAAGGCAGGATGCTGGAGTGCATCCAGAAGAATGTGGACATCTTCGCATGGAGTGCCGCGGAGATGCCCGGGATCGATTCCAACATCGCCTGCCACCGCCTCAACCTAGACCCGGAGGCTCCCCCCATCCGACAAAAGAAGAGGCCCGTTGTGGACAAGCTCGCCGAGCCCATCAGGGAGGAGGTAGCAAAGCTCCTCAAGGCCGGCTTTGTATCCGAAATCCAATACCCCGGCTGGGTCTCCAATGTTGTAATGGTTAAAAAAGGAGACGGCCGGTGGAGGATGTGTATCGATTTTTCTCTTCTTAATAAATCATGTCCTAAAGATTGTTACCCCTTGCCTCGGATCGACGCGCTGGTTGACTCAGCCGTCGGTTTCCCTTTGATGAGTTTTCTGGATGCCTTTTCAGGTTATCACCAAATCAGGATGCACCCTCCCGACGTCAAAGACGTCTCATTCATCACAGGAGATGGGTGCTATTGTTATAAAATGATGCCCTTCGGGCTGAAAAATGCAGGGGCGACCTACCAGAGAATGATGGACAGGGTCTTTCAAGGGAAAAAGGGAAGGAACCTGGAAGTATATATAGACGATCTCATGGTCAAGAGTCCGGACCTCGACTCCCACCTCCGGGACCTAGAAGAGACCTTTGCCACTCTCCGCGGGTGTAAGATGAGGCTGAACCCCCTCAAATGCACCTTCGGGTCAGGCAGAGGAAAATTCCTGGGGCATCTCCTCACCCCTGCCGGCGTAGAGCCCAACCCCGACAAGGTGAGGGCAATCCTGGAGTTGGAGTCTCCGCGGAATGCGAAGGAAGTGCAGCGATTGACTGGGAGGCTGGCAGGACTGAGCAGGTTCCTCTCCCGAGCCGGGGAGAAGTGCTCTCCGTTCTTTAAAAGCTTGAGAGGAGGCCAGAAATTCGAGTGGACCTCGGAGTGCGAGGAGGCATTCCAGGCCCTAAAGAAGCAGTTGACTCAGGCCCCCCTGCTCCAAGGGCCAAAGGAGGGGGAGGACTTGTTCCTGTACTTAGGGGCTGGGGCCGAGGCCCTGAGCTCCGTTTTAGTTCGGGAAGAAGGGAAAAGACAACTCCCGGTTTACTATGTAAGTCGGGTCTTGAGGAAGGCCGAGCTTCGGTACCCCATCCTAGAGAAGCTAGCCTTCGCTCTCATCATCTCGGCCCGGAGGCTCCGGCCCTATTTCCAGGCACACTCGATCCGAGTGGTGACTGACCACCCTCTCCGCAACATATTCGAGGGGGTGGAGCATTCCGGCAGGTTGGCCAAGTGGTCGGTGGAGCTGAGCGAGTTCGACATCTCCTTCGTACCTCGCCTCTCGATCAAGGCCCAAGCCATGGCCGATTTCCTGGCTGACTATGTGGTCGAGGTGGCGGAGGAGGAACTCACTCGCCCGGTTCCCTGGAAGGTCATGGTGGATGGTGCGTCGGGGAGACACTCCCTGGTGGCTGGGGTCATCTTGGAAAGCCCCCAGGGGGCGAGGATCGAGCAAACGGTGGTGGTGCATTTTCCCATCACCAACAATCAGGCCGAGTATGAAGCCGTGATTGCGGGTCTACGCCTAGCCAGGGAGCTGGGGGTGCATGATGTGGAGGTCCTCACTGACTCCCTGGTGGTGGCCTCCCAGATCAACGGGGAATTCGAGGCAAGGGAACCCACCCTGCAGCGTTACTTGGCGAAGGTAAAGGGAGTCATCGGCACCTTCCAGACTTTCTCCATCCGGCACGTGCCTCGGGAGGATAACGAGCAGGTGGATCAGCTGGCAAAGCGTGGACCCCGGGCGGGGGGTACCATCACAGACCTCTTTCGCCCATCCATCGAGGAGGGGGAGCTGATGGAGGTGGAACAGCACCCCTCCTGGATGGACCCATTCGTCACTTTCCTGACCATCGGGGAGTATCCCAAGGGGATGGAAGGAAAGAAACTCAAGTACAAATCGGCATACTACCTTATGCGAGATGGCCAGTTATACCGGAAAACTCTCTCGGGGATGCTGGCGCGTTGTGTGGGCGAGAGGGAGGTCCCGAAGATTTTAGAAGAGGTCCACTCCAGAGAGTGTGGGAGTCACTCCGGAAGTCGAACCTTAGAAGGCCGGATCGTCAGGCAGGGATATTTCTGGCCGACTCTGGGTCTCGACGCGGCAAAATTCACAAAAGAATGTCATAAGTGCCAGCTATTCGCTCCCCTCCAGCTACAACCGGCCCAGCGCCTCAGGAGTATCACCGCTCCCTGGCCATTCGCCATCTGGGGAATGGACTTGGTTGGGCCCTTTCCCCAAGCCAGCGGCCAGAGGAGGTTCCTGCTCGTGATGATTGATTACTTCTCCAAGTGGCTAGAAGTTAAGGCGCTGGCCAAGGTGACCTCCCAGGTCGTCAGAAACTTTGTATGGGGGGAGATCATCTGTCGTCATGGGTTGCCCCAGGCCATCGTCACGGACAATGGCCCTCAATTTGCCAGTGCCGAGTTCACCAGCTTCTGCGAGCAGCTCGGGATCGATCTCAGGTTTGCCTCAGTTCATCATCCCCGAAGCAATGGACAGGTGGAAGCGGCAAACAAGATTATCGTGAACCTCCTCAAGAAAAAGGTGGAGAACTTGAGAGGAAGCTGGGTGGAGCAACTCCCCTCGGTTCTCTGGGCCCTCCGAACCACACCCAACACAGCAACAGGGGAGACACCTTTCAAACTCTCCCACGGGTGCGAGGCAGTACTTCCGGTGGAGTTTGAAGTCCGGACACCTCGGGTAGTCGGGGCCGGAGAGCACAAAGAGGAATGGAGAGCCAATAATGAAGAGGAGCTGCGGCTCTCTCTCGACATGGTCGAGGAACTGCGGGACCTTTCAGCCGTGAGGCAGGAGGAGATAAAGAGAAGAATGGCCAAGTATTTCGACAAGCACGTCAGAGTCAAGCAGTTTGCCGAAGGAGACTTGGTCTTGAGGAAGGTGGACGCGGCAGGGAGATCAGCCGCAGTGGGAAAGCTCCACCCCAATTGGGAGGGACCATTCATCGTGCAGGAGGCATTGAAGTCGGGGGGGTATCGCCTCCGGAATGTGGAGGGCGAGACCCTAAGTCTCACTTGGAGTGGAGACGACTTGAAGCGTTTTTTTCCCTAAAATCATGTAAACCATGTTCAATCTCTAATGGAATTTCTTGCAACAAACTTGTTTCTCCCCCCCCCCCCCCGCGAGGAGAGATGAATGCCACTGCCTCAGACCCCGAGCAGATCCCGCTGCCAGGCTCTCACCAAGCTGGCAGGGCTGGATGTCACTCGGAGGAGTCTGCCTCAGACCCCGAGTAGATCCCGCTGCCAGGCTCTCACCAAGCTGGCAGGGCTGGATGTCACTCGGAGGAGTCTGCATCAGACCCCGAGCAGATCCCGCTGCCAGGCTCCCACCAAGCTGACATGGCTGGATGTCACTCGGAGGAGTCTGCCTCAGACCCCGAGCAGATCCCGCTGCCAGGCTCCCACCAAGCTGGCAGGGCTGGATGTCACTCGGAGGAGTCTGCCTCAGGCCCCGAGCAGATCCCGCTGCCAGGCTCCCACCAAGCTGGCAGGGCTGGATGTCACTCGGAGGAGTCTGCCTCAGACCCCGAGCAGACCCCGCTGCCAGGCTCTCACCAAGCTGGCAGGGCTGGATGTCACTTGGAGGAGTCAGCCTCAGGCCCCGAGCAGATCCCGCTGCCAGGCTCCCACCAAGCTGGCGGGGCTGGATGTCACTCGGAGGAGTCTGCCTCAGACCCCGAGCAGATCCCGCTGCCAGGCTCTCACCAAGCTGGCAGGGCTGGATGTCACTCGGAGGAGTCTGCCTCAGACCCCGAGCAGATCCCGCTGCCAGGCTCTCACCAAGCTGGCAGGGCTGGATGTCACTCGGAGGAGTCTGCCTCAGACCCCGAGCAGATCCCGCTGCCAGGCTCTCACCAAGCTGGCAGGGCTGGATGTCACTCGGAGGAGTCTGCCTCAGACCCCGAGCAGATCCCGCTGCCAGGCTCTCACCAAGCTGGCAGGGCTGGATGTCACTCGGAGGGGTCTACCCCAGACCCTGGGCAGGATCGGGCCGTCGACTTCTCGCCGAGCAACCAGGGATTGGATACCATCCCCAAGGAATGCCCGGGCGAGTCGGCGAGCCAAGAAGGTTGGTCCCGGCGCATAAAGGGACGAGCCTTAAGCGCAACGCGCGAGGGAAGGGGTTAGGCTCTCGCGGCGCAAGAGATTGAACGAGCGGACCGGCCAAGATGCCCAGGCAAGACGGCGAGCCAAGAAGGCCGGCCCCGGTGCATAAAGGGGCGAGCCCTAAGCATGGCGTGCGAGTGGAGAGATTAGACTCTCACGTCGCCAGAGATCGGGTGAGCGGGCCGGTCAGGATGACCCTATGAGGACGCAACGCCGGCCCCAACCTACAGTTCGGCGGGTCCCCGGGGTAAATTAGAGGCAAAGGATCGGAAGCGCCAAGACCCCCCCCCCCCCCGAGAAGCCGGCCCGCGCGAAGTCTTTACGCACGGAAGTCGGGCCCAGTCCACTCTAAGATATGGTCAAAATGGTGAGTCCGAGCGGAAGGCGCGACTCGCCACTCGCGTCGCGCCAGCTTTAGTGTCCCTCGAACCTAGATCTACGTCCCGAACCTCAAACGGGCGGGCGGTCTCACTCGCTCGCTCGCAGCAACGAAAATCAGAGTTAAATTAACAAACAATGCACAGTAGCGACTGCGAGGCGGGAAATAATTGGCAATCGAGAAAGTAAATGCAGTGAATATATTATCTTTTACAAAATTGTAACTGCGGCCCGCAGCGCAATCGCACAAAAATAAACAAAATACATGTCCAAAAAGGGGGGGGGGAAGATAAAAGCCTCAAGGCGGCGAGCCCTTCATATGCGGTGGTACTCGCCTGACTTAGGTACTGGGAGGAACAGCTCCGGTACCACGTCGGTCACCCGCAAGCCAGAACACTCGTCCTTGAGGAGCCTGGCCCGCTGCAGCGTCTTGAAGAGGTACGTCACCGCGTCGGCCCCGTTCTGTTGCATCAGAACCGCCAGGTCGTACTCGCTGTGATGAACGAGTTGACAGCCGCTCGAAGATGCCGGCGGGACGGCAGCAGCAGCCTCGAGCGCACCCACCCGCGCCTGCAGGGTCTGGTTCTCCAGCTGGAGGGTGGCGATCTCGGTACCAAGTCGGCTGGCGGTCGCCGCATCCTGCAAAGAAATTTATTAGGACGAGTCGCGGGATAGAGGCGGGTGCAAGTCAGATGGCTTACCGCGCCCCCCTGATATTGCGCGAGGGCGGCGTCAGCCGCTTCGAGCCGCTTTCGCAGGTCGTCCGCCTCCTCCTGGGCGAGCTTGCGGGCCTCCTCCTTCTCGTCGATCAACTTGTTGAGCGAAGGGACATCCCTGTCCAGCCGGAGGCATCGCCGGCCGACCATGTGGGCCAAGGCGAGGCTTTGAAATTGCGCCCGCGCGCTCTCATAGATGAGCACCCGCGTGGCCTCCTCGCCGTAGGTAGAGGCATCCTCCCGCCCGTACACGCCGAAGGAGAGATTGAAGGCGTCCCTGGAGGCGGTGTCCTGCTCCGACCAACTAGGCAGCAGCGAGGACACCGAGACGCGGTTGGCCTCCTTGTCCCACTGAAGCAACGGGGCACCGGATCTGTCCGTGGGCCCCTCGCCGTAGCCGAAGTTGGGATGCCCTCGGGGAACCGGCTTCTCGGCGGGCCGAGTCGCCGCGAGCGGCCGCAACGACCCTGCCGCCCCGCCGGCGGGATCAGCGGCCGAGGGAACCGCAGGGGCGGGGGCAGAGGACGGTTGATCCGCGGGGGCCTTGCCCTTATCGCCGGCTGAAGGAGCCTGACCGCTCGTTTTATTCGGCTTCTTAGAAAGGGGAGGGCCCTGAGTCAGCTCACCTCCGGATCGCTTCTGGCCGGCGGGAGCCGAGAGCTCGCGGTGAGCTAAGGCTGCCGCTTCGGCACGGCCAAGCTCGCTCAAAGCGGACCGCGCGCTCTCGTAAGGCGGGCGGAGAGGGACGTCGCGCTCGCCTGCAGAAACAAGAATTAGAAAAATCAAAGGTACGATTCAAGCAGAGGCGAGCGAGCCGCCTACCTTCACCGGGCGGGACAGGGACGAGGTCATCCAGATTCCGACGGAGGAAGGCGACCTCGAAGTTCTTCCCGGCGAAGAACTCATATAGTTTCGCCTCATGGCCCCCCAGGCTAGGGGGCCGATAGCTTGCCTCGCCGAGTTGAACCGGCGAGAAAGGAATGTTGCCGAAGTCGCCCTTGACGAAGACGAACTTCTTGAGCCAGTTGTGGCTCTTGTTGACCGTCTCCCGCACCTTGGCATGCATGCTCGCGAAGCACGCGGTCCCGTCCTTGTTCGCGCGGAAGGAGAACAGCTTGCGGAAGACCGCAAGGCTGAACTCAATCCTCTCCTCGCGAAGGTAGCAGGCGAACCCGACGACGACGGCGATCGAGTTCGGGGTCAACTGCCCCGGGACAACCCCATAATACTTGAAGACCTGGCGGACTTCCGGCCAGAGGGGTAGCCGGAGCCCCGCCTCAAAGTGGGCCGTCGGGAGAGCCAGCTCATCACCCGAGAGCTCGTTGATCCGTTCTTCCTTCCCGAGCCGCCTCGCCACGAAACCCGGCGGAATGAAGTTGCCGACGGTGTCCAAGAACTCCTTCTCCGAGATAACGGCGGGAGGGAAGCTGTGGTCGGCGAAGATCCAGGCACACTTGCCCCTCCCGTCCGCTTCGCCGCTGCCGCCCGTCATCTCGCGGAACTGATAAGCGAGCCGAGCGAGAGGAAAGAGAAAAGAGAGAGTTCTCGCGAGGTAAAGCTGGAAGGGCTCTTGAATGCGGTAGGTGAAATAATAAATAAGGGCCTATTTATAGGGCCGGGAAAAGAGCGGGAAAAATCGGAAAAGGCGGGAAAGCGAACTGACAGCAGGGCCAACCCCGATGCTTCGATTCCCGAGCCCCGCCCGGGTCCGCGTCGAATCGCCGGTCGGCCGCGAGAGTCTCCCGGCCGCGAGCCATCCCTCCTCCCGCACAGAGCAGATTCTGAGAGGAATGCCCAGTCGAGGGGCGACGAGCGAACCGCCCGCCTCTTCTAGGCGGGCCGGCCCTCACCCGCCTCTCCTAGGCGGGCCGACCCTCGCCCGCCTCTCCTAGGCGAGCGAACCGCCCGCCTCTTCTAGGCGGGCCGGCCCTCACCCGCCTCTCCTAGGCGGGCCGACCCTCGCCCGCCTCTTCCTAGGCGAGCCGACCCTCGCTCGCCTCTTCTAGGCGGGCCGGCCCTCACCCGCCTCTCCTAGGCGGGTCGACCCTCGCTCGCCTCTTCTAGGCGGGCCGACCCTTACCCGCCTCTACTAGGCAGGCTCTCCAAAGTTGAAGCCAGGAGTCCAGCAAATAATAAAAATAATAATAAATGTACAATAATAATAATAATAATAATAACAGCATGCGCCCTGGAACGGGCGAGAAGAACCCTGAATTATTATAGCAATTGTTCTTAGATAGTATTCGCCTCCGATAACCTGGGACGGATCGCATCGAGACGATTCAGACCCCGCGAGCAACTGCGGGCACGGGCGGGCGAGGCAGGTGGCTTAGTACTCGATCCATTTCCACCTACCCCGCCTCTGTGAGCCGATTCGAGGCGGCACGCGAGAGTCATGATACTCTCGAACCGCCGCCAGCTCCCGCTTGGTCTGATCGGCCTGTTTCGAAATGTTTGTCAGCCGCTCCTCTGCTCGCGTAATATGCGCGCCCGGAGATGCCGGCTCATCATCCTCAGCCGAGCCCCTTGCCCCCTCCAAAGCAGCGAGTCGCTCCTCCGCCCTGACTCTGTCTCTCTCCATCCCCACGAAGGCCTCTTTGAGCAGCATCGTGTGTTTCTGAAACATTCGCGCCACCTGCGCCTTCATCTTCTCGCTATCATGCGGGTCGCCCAAGAAGTCCGCAATGTCTTCCGGCTCCATGGGAGGCGAGTACCCCTCGCTCATCTCGACATCAGAAGAAACGACGCGATATCCTGCAGAAGCAAGGTCAGAAACAGACGAGCGGCGAGCGGGTTAGTTTCAGGAGGGTTACCCGGCGTCTGCACGTCTCCCGCGTCGTCAGCTGGCCGAGAAGAACCCGGCCGACCTTGGAATGATTTCCCTCCCGGGGCGACGAGCGGCTTCCCCAGACCCTGGACTCTCAGCGGGGGAGGAGTCGCAGGAAGGCTGCGCGCGGGGGAAAGAGGACTGACGCCCAGGTCGATCATCTCCACGGGGAGATCCGCGAGGTTCCCGGAGCCCCTTTCCAATGCATCTTCAGGGGGCGTCTCCTGCAAAGGGAAAAGTCAGTGGAAAGCATAGGTCGAAGGGCGAAATCACGTACCCAGTTTCAACCTCGGAGCCGCCGGAGCCCTGGTCATCACTCGGCGTGGAACGGCGGACAACCTTTCCCTTTACCGGCTTAAACTGTGGGCCGGATGATCTGGGCGCCAACCACGGGGTGGCCGCGAGGGCCTCCTCCCGACTCTCCTCCCTAGCGGCTGCCAACCGAGCACGTATCTCCTCAGACGCAGGCATCTCCCGGCCTCAAACCACACAGGAAGCAAGAGGAGAGGGCCAGTCATTGAAGGCCCGGTGGCTTATTTATAGCTAAAAGGTGGGTCCCACCAAAAGATTCCCTCCAGCTCAGCAAGCTCGTCGCCGGACACGAGGGTTGGATGTTTCTTTCCGAGCTTCTGCAAAGCGCGCAAAGATCGGGGATTGTGTACAACCCCGTGTCCGCCGAAGGGGCCCAAGCAGGCAGGCGGATCGAGCCCCCCGCTCGCCTCTCCTAGGCGGGCCGGGCCCAGCCGCCTCTCTCAGGCGGGCCAGCCCCCGCTCGCCTCTCCTAGGCGGGCCGGGCCCCAGCCGCCTCTCTCAGGTGGGCCAGCCCCCGCTCGCCTCTCCTAGGCGGGCCGGGCCCCAGCCGCCGCAGGCAGGCGGATCTAGCCACCCGCTCGCCTCTTCCAAGCGAGCCGGCCCCAGCCGCCTCTCCCAGGCGGATCGGCTGCTGCCCACCTCCCCCCAAATGACAGGAGGTGACCCGGCAAGAGGTGCGTATAACCAGCCAGAACAGCGGGGTTTGGCTGTTGGCAGGCCAATCCGAGGGGCTCTTTAGTAAATTCAGACCACCAGAGGCGGGTTATTCGCAGACCATCCGAGATAATCTATAAATAGGACCCAAGGGGTACTTCAGAAGGCACGCTTTCTATTCTCAAGTCTTATAGCGCTTTCTGAGGTACCTTAGCCCGGCAACTGGTTAAGGAGGGGAAGCGCTCTAAGATCTTCCGGGTGTGTGGTGGGACCTCCGAGCTGGGCCCTTGGTCCTGTCCTTTGTTCTTCTCCCCCTCGTTGTTTCCCTTGCAGGAGCGAAGTAAGTGCGAGACCACCCCTTCCCCAAGGGTCGAACTCCACAGAGGCCGGTTTCCGGTTTCAACAATATTATGGTCAAATCAAAGACAAGATGAGTACACTTAGGAACCAGAGGCGTTCCTCCGCGAAAAGCACCAAGAGCTCTTTCCCCAGGTATCTTACTCTTTCCCTCTACTTCCTACAAATATTTGGGGACGAAAATCCTTTTTTTATTAGATTGTAACATCCCAACTTTTATTTTGCCACCAGAACCCTAGTGGGCCCAATAAAAGTGACCTGAACCCCTACCCGTGACCTTGTAGAAGGTAACCATAGACAGGAAATAGATCTAAAAAACTCCTATTTGAGTTCCTGTGGCCATGTATAGTCGATACGAGCGCGTTGGAACTCGTTCCGTTGGACCCCAAGGTCATATAGTGGATGTGACCATTACTCGTAAAACGCCACGAGAGCCAGACTTTGAATATCGGTCTAAAGAACTCGTGATTTGAGTTTCGTCAGTTCCTGTGGTCTCGTATGACCCATACGAGTGCATCGAAACTCGCCGCGTCGCAATCCGAGATCTAACGACGGATATAGACATTTTGACCGTTCTAGCACGTCACGACGCACAGATTTTGGACTTTTATCAAACGAACTCTGATTCAACCCCGGTCAGTGGTGTTGGATTCATATGGTCAATACAAAGTCAACGGAATTTGTCTCGGTCAGTTTCGATGATGGGTGGTCAAATCGTGGTCAAATCAAGCTCAGTCATACACCAAAAAGCGTGCGCACACCAATTGTGACACGACACCCTAACTTTGACCCAACCCCGATGACTTGTACCTATTTTGACTTTGACCCCCATGGGTTGACCCACCCTAGGGTTGAATTTGGTCAAACCCTCCCTTTTTCCCATTTTGGAGGTTTTTCCTAAGGAGGAGGCCACCTCCTCTCCATGGGTAAATAGTGTACTACCCCTTACCCATGGGGCCACAAAGTAGTAACATCCCCTTTCCCACTTGTAAAAGCCAAAGCCCATAAGGGCCTAACCCAATTTTACCATATGGGGGAAATCCCTTGAGCCTCGAACTGTCCTTGGACAACTGGAGGGTAGAGATTAATCCCTCCCTAAGGAGGGATTAATCCCACATTGGGTAGGGGAAAAGATCCCCTGCCCTCCAGCCTATTTAAAGGACCCCCTCCTGATATCCTCACCAGCTCAGTGAGCAACTCCCCTGTAACATCCCATTTCCGACTAGACCCCTATGAGTGGTTTTGTCTTAACAGAACCCTGGGAAGCCCAGGAATTGAAGTTTATCGACCAAGATTTCGAGTCAAGGGGTGGTCACGCCCGTGACCGACCCGTCACGCCCGTGACCGACCCGTCACGCCTGTTACCTAGGGCGTGACCCCTTCGACGATCGTCGACCTCAGGAAGACGATCGTCGAGCTCAGAAATGTCAACATGGGCCTGACACGCCTGTGACCAATCTGTCACCCCGTGACCAATCTGTCACGCCCGTGACCTTGGAATGGTGTTGAGTGTGCTAAGCTCACTCAACGCCGTGGTCTGGATGGCGTTGAGTGAGCCTAGCTCACTCAAAGCCATAAGTGGAATGGCGTTGAGTGCACTGAATACACTCAACGCCATCTTGTGTCGTCAGGTTGGCGTTTAGTGAGCTGAGCTCACTCAATGCCGTAGACTGGATGGCGTTGAGTGAGCTTAGCTCACTCAACGTCGTAATCTGTCAGGCGGGATGGCGTTGAGTGCACTAAACGCCATAAGTTGAACGGAGTTGAGTGCACTGACCACACTCAACGCCATTTGGTGCTGTCTGGATGGCGTTGAGTGAGCAGAGCTCACTCAACGCCATAATCTGGATGGCATTGAGTGAGCTAAGCTCACTCAACGCCATAACCTGGACGGCGTTGAGTGAGCTAAGCTCACTCAACGCCATAATCTGGACGGCGTTGAGTGAGCTAAGCTCACTCAATGCCATAATCTGGACGGCGTTGGGTGAGCTAAGCTCACTCAACGCCATCGTTTAAAAGGGACTTATTCTGGATGACGTTGAGTGAGCAGAGCTCACTCAATGCCATGATCCGGATGGCGTTGAGTGAGCTGAGCTCACTCAACGCCATAGTCTGGGAGGCCATTCTGATGGCATTGAGTGAGCAGAGCTCACTCAACGCCGTAACTGGGATGGCGTTGAGTGAGCTGAGCTCACTCAACGCCGTAGCATGGATGGCGTTGAGAGAGCAGGCTCACTCAACGCCATTTTACTTAGTTTTTTTTTTCTGGCAGATCTATTTTGGCTGGGTGCTGGTTCAGCTGAACCGGGCCGGTCTAGGAAGTGGGCCAGAATACATTATTGGGCCGTTTTCTCTTATTAAGACTTAGTTATGTCTTATTTTATGAAGTTTGACTGGCTGTGCCACGTGGCAGCCATTTCCTCCTCCTCCAGCCATGGCTGAGCCCCAGCCTTCATGGCCATCAATGGAATTTGATGCCATGGCCTTCCCTCTTCCCCTTGAAACGGCTGGATTCAACTCCTCTCAGCGAGAGGAGGAGTTTCCAGCCCTCCTCCAGCTGTTACAAAGCCGTTTCAGCTCCCCTCCACCATGACCGAGCTTGCTCTTGAAGAGGAATTAATGGATGGACAGCCTATAACCGCCCACTCCCCATTTCTTCCCTTTAAAAAGGTCCCTTAGGCTCAGAGATGAAGTTTCCCACCCTGACCCGACGGATTGAAGCTTGTGCTGCGCTGTAGAAGGATTCCAGCGATGCCACCACCGCGCAAATAGCATCCCGACGATCGGCTCGACTCCAAACCTCGAATAAGGTCCTCCTCTACCCCTTCTTCTATGGATAGATCTTATAAATCATTAGGAGAGATATCAGGCTCAAAAGAGTTGGATCGGGTGAGTGTTTCCATGGTTTTTCTGAAATTTCATGGTGGCGGGTTTGCCGGAAACCGCCTCTCCGGCGGCCGTGCCGCCGCCCGACGGTAGCCCTCACCTCAACAGAGGTGGTGGTGGTGGCCGGCCAGGGAGATGGCTGGGTGGCCGGGAAATAGCTTTAGAAAAGCTACAAGACTAGTTGTTTTTCTGGTGCTGTTCGGGTTCGGATAAAGAAGAAGATGAACAGTAGCATTTTATTATATTGTATATTGTATAATTAGGAATTAATCCCCCTTTACTGTGCACTAGGTTTAAACTGAAAATTATAGCCCGTAAGGGCTGAAACATAAAAAGTGGTCAACATAGAAAATGTAGCCCTTGAAGTCTAGTTTAATTTAAAATTTATTTCACTCGATTTGGAGTCTTGGTTAGACCACAACACACATTTTGGTGAGGTCTATCCATAGGGTTGTCCTGAGAATAATTTGGATGTCCACATCAATCAAGACATCCAAATGACTTGAAATTTGGGGTATAGGCTATTATTAGCCATACCTAAGACTTATCCAAAAATAAGAATTTTTGGGGAATGCTTTTCTATAGTTTTTGTAAAAATTTAATAATTCATGTATAATTTAATTAGGTGTCCTAAACAACTCAAAATCCCCCCAAATTTGGGTGGAAGGTCTTAGGGGAATGTTAGAACTCTGGTAAAAATTCCACCTCATTTGGAAGTGTTTTGATTAAGTTTTAACTCGACCCTAGGTTGGCCCTTATAGGGTTAATTAGGTCAATTCATTCCTTTTTGGATTTGAGTGGTCAAACAACCTCAACAGAGGCTGATATTTTGTCCACTGGCTTTTTTGGGGCATGACACACGCTCCAATGTAATTTGGTGTTGTTTGGGATAGGGTAGCCCTAGAACCCTAGGGTAGGTCCCTTAATGGGGATTTTTAGGGTTGTGAAGGTCATGGGGTCAAATGACCTTGGAATGACTTGAAATTTGGTGGAGAGGACCATGGGGCCATTATAGTTCTCTGAACAAAATCTTAGGGGCTTTGGAGATAGTTAGGCTACCTAAAATCCTAACCCTAGTTTAGAGCACCAATCTTAATTTGAACTATTATGCTTACAAATGAACTACAAATCAAATAAAATTTAGGCAGAGTGATTTTCTGGTCTAAATGGCCATATTATAATTTTGTTGAGATTTTTGGGTTTATTTATACAGTACTTCATTCACAACCCTAGTTGTTCCTTAGATATTTATTTTGATGATTTTGGAATTTCTATTCATTGGAATGTTATGAAACCTTGTATTAGGGCATCTTATAGCATGTTATACCTTATGTAGTTTTCTTGAGAGTTTTTTATAATTATTTTGGATACTTGCTTCTTTAACGTACCAATTGTGATATGTAGTCAAAAATACAAATAATGCCCAATTTTTATTAGGAAATTTATGAAATTTGGTCAGTGGGTGTTTCAGACCATGATAGTCATCCTATAAATTTTTCTGGATTTTTAGATAAATAAAAATAATACCTCCTTCTCTAAGTTAGGAAAATTAGTGTTTTACATTAAAATAAATTCAGAGCCCAAATATTAGATAAAAATTATGGGACTTGGTTTATGATGGTTTTAGGTCACCTTAAAGCTTTTATAATTTTCTTGTGATTTTTGGATACATATTGACAGTACTTGCTTCATAATATAGTAAAAGTGGCCTAAAATGGTAAATTAGGAAATGTAGGCCTAAACACCTCTGAAATTTATCAAAATTTGCACTTACTTCTTAAATGCCACATAGGAGTTTTTATGATTTTATGGTGATTTATTGTTTGCTCATTAGTGCACTTCATGTTCATACTAGGGCATTGAGAGGCTGAGAATAAATAAATTAAATGCCAGATGAAATAGGAAAATTATTATTTTCTGGATTTAGACTAATTATGTCATGGTAAACCTCCAGTAAATATTATAGGAGATTCGGAAGATAATTTGGAGTACCACCCCTTGCATACCTCATAAAGCTTAGTGTTAAACCCGGAATCCGCGACTAGTTCTCCAGGTTTTCAAGTCAGGGCGGCTGGCATTCTAGCCGCCGTTATCAGCTAGCCGCTTATCGTCAGACAAGCGGGCGCCTCTACATCGGACAGCCTCCAGCTCCAGTCCAGCCGTCATCTAGGGTCGCCTATCTTAGCCCAAGGGGCGCGCCCTATGTCCCAGGTCCTCGTCAGAAGAGGTCCAGACCAGCCCGCCCAGTGGCCGAGTCCTGCAGCTCGGCAGAAGAAGATCGCCAGTTCCGCGCGGCCTGTCTCTTGGTTTTTCTTCTTCCTCTCGATTCCCATCACCGCTGCCCGATTCTCTTGTACCCCAGGCAGTGGTAATTTTAGCCCTGCCCGTTTGGGCAGGCCCCAAGCCTATAAATAGGGGGGGAAGTACACCCAAAGCACGCTGACTCGAGTCCAAAGCCGCTTGTTAAGAGCTGCGGCCTCGATTCTAGTCCTTTGCGGTCTATTGTCCGGCCGGCTTCTCCTTTCTTTCTTCTTCGCTAAGTGTAACCGCTTATTTTCTTATAAAAGGAAAGCCCGCCGCAGGAGAGGCATTCAGGCCGCGGCGGGCGAACTCTGGTGTTGCCGCTGGTAGCAGCCCTTTCTCTCCTTTCTCTGCCGGTTTTATCCGCCATTCCTAGCCGCCAGTAACCGACTAGCCGACAGTCTTTTCCCCATTTCTTCCCCCAGTGCTCGAACGGTTAGCTGGTGGTGCTCGTCTTCCCCGTCGCTTTTCGTGCATCAACAGTTAACACGCGACCTTCAGATCTCGGTTAGTCGCTGAAGTTCAGCGGCCATACAATGTCAGACCGGCAGCCTGTTCAGAACAACCTCAGCCCCAACGAAGTTCTGCTCTTGGAAGCTCTTCTGCAGTCCCGCCGGGAAGAAAATCAAACCCGCCAAGAGATGATCCGGCAGCTCGCCGCGATCAATTGTAAATCTAGCCG